>OZ001352.1:28033257-28668269 GCA_963924055.1 Drosophila limbata
CCATTCTCCATTCCATTCTCCAATTCTGCATTCTCCCATCACTTCAATTATGTGTGCGCATTAAGCCTTTCGTGTCCGTTGCCGTTGTTGCGGCTCCTCCTTTATGGCATCAGGGGCTTTTGGCCTTTCATTATGCTGATGATATTATTATTGAATTATTTGTATTATTGCATTATTTACTTGTGGCTTCGCCATACGAGAACCTATAATAATATTATAGCTGGCAGGCACACACAAACAACAATAACACACACATACAGTATATGCAAAAATGTAATTTACCTGCTTCTGTTGTTTCATATTATTTAACATTAATTTGTTTATACAACGCTTGGACTGCTGTATGGTTATTCCAATTACCAACGGTTAATAGCCATCATTAAATGGCAAATATAAAAGGTGTTTCTATCAACTCTCCTATCGGCTATCGTATTACTACAAAAAACAAAAAAAAACAACAACAACAAAGCACAAACTGCAAGCCAGGCAATATTTTGTCCGTCCGTCTGTCTGTCTGTGGTGTGTGTTTGTTTGCATTGCAATTTGCCAGCAGCTGTAGAGCAAATTGCATATTACGCATACGCCGCATCGTACATGTCGTACAATAAAATTTCACATATGTTTGATGTTCGTTGTGGCACCCACACACACACAGTCGCACACACACACTGGTAAACAAAGAGCCAACACAGACAAACAAACATTTATTTGTCAGCCCGTCTGTGTTTGTTAGTCTAAATTTAAAGCACTCAGAGTGGCATTTGCTATCGTCATTCTCATCGTCATCGTCTATAAATCCACGCACACGCGTTGCGTTCATTGAACTTTATTTAATATTATTTTCCCACATTTGTCGATATACATTTTTTAAAGAATAAACGAAATTCAGCATTTTCTTGTTAAACAATAAAATTTCTGCAAATTTAATTATTTACTAATAATATTGACTCAATCTTGATGTAAACCAATATTTTGTTGTTTTACTTACAATGAATTTTCTTATTATTTAAAATTAAATTAATAGAAATGAAAATAATTATGAAATTGTAAAGAACATTAAACATTTGTCTTAACTCTTATCGCAATTAATACTATTTCCCATAATTGAAAATCAGTTGAAGAGAGTGTAAATATAAGCCTCTTTGCGTAATAAATCTCAAATTTGTCACTTTGATCTAATGCTCTGAGTGTCTTAGAAAACAATATGAATTAAACTGTTAGTAAGCAGCAAATGCATTAATAATAAACTCGTTAGATGATAATCAAGTGTTGATGTAATATTATATGGTAATCCCACGAGATGGTGTATATTTGATCTATATAAACATATTTATATTTAGGCAGCTTAATTAAAATAGTCGAGCCTACCCAAAAGAGCTTAATTTGCAAATAAAATTGATTTCAATGCTCAAATGGACTTTTATTTTTAGACATTATGTACTGCGTACTAACAAATTGTTAGTGAATGTGCTGATGGCTATTCAAAATATTCTCGACAGACATTTTGCTCAGCTGCCATAGCAACTTGCAGTCTATAATAACACTGCCCCTTGCAAGCAAATCATATTTAAGCTCTTAATGCTGTCCATCAGAATATCTACTTTCTCTCTTTCTCTCTCTGTCTACTGCTTTCTGTTTCTGTATTTCGTTAGCCTGGCCACAGAAACCATCAAACACACACTTGCACATTTATAGAATAGATACACACATCCATATTACATAATAAAATAAATTTTGATAAATGAATGCGTATACCAGCATTTAAAGTTTGACCAAATGAGAGAGGGAGAGAGAGACAGAGTGAAAGAGACGGCGGCAAGCCTTGTTTTAATTTGTTTGTTTCAATACACTTACTTTATTTGATAATTTCTCATAGATTAGATATTTAGCTGACTAAGTTGAAAAATTTAAGATCTTAAAATCGTAATTTTGCGTGAGAATCGCACAATCAAAATTAATTAAATTAATTTGTTCATTTTGGAGCATTTATGTGTTTCTAGGATATCTTCAACTGCAGCACTTCGAGCGACAAGAAACTCACTGGATTTTCTCATCATTTTTATTTTACTTTCAAGTACTTATGTTCCTTATAAGTACATACATATACGAGTATTTGTTGTGATTGTTGTTGGCCAAGCGTGTGGCAAGTGGTTTTCAACGGCTCACAAAATTTCATTTCGTGGAAAATAAAATTTTATTGCCATTCTGCCAATTGTAATGTTAGATGATATTTGGAAGGGGCATACCAATGGGGTGAGTACTGGCTAAGAGCAGTGGCTGTTGACTGGTTTCATTAGCCAACGTCTACGTGCTGTAATTTTAAGTGTTACTTTTAATTTGTTTTGCTTGCATAGGAGCACAATTTCATGTATTTGTGCAGTTTGTGTGTGTGTGTGTGAACTTTTATTGCTTATTAAGCGTTTTTAGTTCAATTAAATCGTATAATCGATTAAATCCCGTCGATAGAGACGACAACGACTCACGTGCCATGTCATCGTCGTCGTCGTCGTCGCTCGCTTCACTCAGACGTGCGACGCAATGTCTGGGTCGACTAATAGCCACCAGCTAGCAACTAAGTGCAAGCCATCTGACGGTCTGATGGTCTGTTGATCTGACCCACCCTCACCCAGTTGCCCACTCCGTGGCACGTTGATTACTGCTGATTGCCCCGACAGCAAACAACGCGCCAAATGGCAGGAATCAGACCTCCCGCCGACGCGTCGAGAACAGAGTTCTGTGCTTTTTCCTCCTGCCCTTTGCTCTTTCTGCCCTTATCGCTCTGTAAGCCATTAATTGATTTGTTACAATGAAATTTCCACACTCAACGCACAAGAAGAAGACTGCTGAAAATTTCGTTAATTCCAGCTTGAAGTCAAGAGAGTGTTTAACCACGAATTGATTTCAAAAAATAAACAAATAAACTGCAACTTAAATGAAATTAATTTTTGGGCTACATTGGTCACATGCCAATGGAACATGGACTCTAATAAAATAATCGTAAATTTTTTTTCTTAGCATTTTTTCGCATTTTTATTATTTTGCCACAATTAAATTGTGCAAATTTGGCAAATGCACAAAAATATTTGCACATTTTATTTGACAGTTTTATGAGTTGGTCGTTTTGGCCATTTCCATTTCCATTACCATTCCCAGAGTCATATTTCTACGGCATTACGTATACTCTGCATTGCCATACTTGGACTCGGCAGTTGATTTATGAAGTTGATTGTCCAACTCCGAGTCCAGTTGGCTCCAAATGTAGGACTGAACTTAACTGAACTGAACTGGACTGGATTCGAATCGATTGTCGGGCTGTCTTTTCTCTCTTTTTCTCTCTCTGTCTCTGTCTCTGCCTTTGCCGCTGATGATGTATGATGAATTCTTGCAGTGTATTTGCGTGTGCACGCTTTATCGTTTATTCCACATTACTCAAGTCATAATTAAGATCTTGGCAGGCGGTTGGCCACAGCAGCAGCGGCAACAGCTTCGCTCATAAATTGTGGAAGTGGCTCATTGACAACTTCATTTCCGTGCATGGAAATAACAACAACAACAATAACAACAACCTGCTTCTGTCTCTGTGGCATGTGATCCACTTAAGATCGTGAAACTCACAGTTGGCGTCATCATCATCATCATCATCTGTTCAGCTGCAACGCGGAGTGCACGCAACGTGCCGCTAAATGACATAATGAACTGCATTATTTATGCGACACACACACACATGCATACACTGCCCTATCCCAAAAAGCAACAGCAACAACAACAGCTGTTGCTGTCTCAGTCTCAGTCTCGGCAACAAAGTCGACAATTTTGTGCGTGTGCCTGAGATAATGAAACTGATGACATTTTGCCATATGATGTCACGACATAACTACAACAACAGCAACAACAACACCAACACCACAACACGATATGCCCTGCCCCAGTTTTCTCTCAGTGTATTGTACTCGTATTTATTTTTGTCTGTGGTGTGTGTCCGTGGTCAGTTCCCTTTTATATATCCTGCAGTTTTTTGTTGCGGAAGCCAAAAAGTGCACAATACACTGTACTTTTAAGATCTCAGCGAATTCATCATATTGGAGAGTTTACTGTACACACTTGAAGTGAAATGAGTACTGAGATGCAATGATATCAATGTCAGGCGAGTTGAATGAACTTCAAAGCAATCAAGCAATAAATCAAGCTAAGGTTTCTATATATCGACTGTGTTTAACTTAGTCAAATGTTTACAACTAGTAAAGAGTGAAAATTGAGAAGGTAGTAAAGTTAAGAATGTATAAATAAAACGCTATATAGTAGAATAGTAGTAGTTGAATAGTAAGCAAATTTAAATTTAGAGAGTTGCAATCAGTCTAAAGTTGCAAAAAGCTTAGTAAATTCAAAAATATTTTCTTCCTTTCATCTGTGTATTTCAGTTGTAACTTTAAGACACATTTCTATTCATTACCACTTTATTTTAATTAAATTTCTCTCATCTGTAACTCGCAGTTGCATTTTAATCTATTGCCTATTTCTGGGCACATTTGGAAACTGTTGATTTGAGCAACATCCATTTCATAGATAATTTATTTTAATTTCAAGCTACCAAACACTGTCAACTAATTAGCCACTTCAAACATTGAACAAACACAGTCGAGTTGGTTTACAGTCAGTCTGTGTGGTTGGTTTTAGCTTGTTTGTTGCTAATTTGCAGACTTTATGCATTTTGGTATTTATCTATTTGGCTATAAACTATTTACCGTATCCAGCTATTTACCGCTTTTTGATTACGCCGCATTTGTTTGCTTCCTGTGGCCTTAATTTGCACATTGCATTCGCAGTTGGTTAAATGACAGTCGCTATATAAACACATATAGAGAGAGAGAGTGAGAGACAAGGGGAGAGAGGGAGATAGATACAACACACAGACACATATGTTTATCAATACATACATACGCAGGTGGCGTTTCACGTTTCACGCGCTTTTAATTGAGTGCTTCCGCTGCAATTAACAAGTACAACGCGTCCAGTGACGCCACTTGACTGGGCCCTGACTGACTGGGCCAAGTGTCTGGTTGGTTAGTTGGTTGGCAGCTTACCTGGTTACCCGGTTGGTTTGCCAGCTGGCTGCCTGGTCAGCAGTTGCTTCCGTCAGTCATCGAGTCATTCTCCCCTTCAGTTCGGTTCTAGATTACAGCATACTTACGCACTAATGCCTCTTTAAGTTAATGCAAAACCATTAAATGTGTTGACTGCCACACTTTGTGGCATCATCTCTGTCTTCCTCCCTCGCTCTCTCAAATTAATTACCAATGTCCCGTCTGCTGCTGTCCTTGACGTGCAAAAGGATAATAACAAAAATTTGCCATTCCTGTTGCTGACTGAAATTTGGCACATCGATCGAAATTCAACGAACGCACTTTGCCAGCTCATTTCCCTACCTTTTCTTTACTTTTGCCTGCCATCGACATTTCTCGACATTTTCCATTCCTTTCCCTTCCCTTCCCCTTCACTACCAGAATTTAGCCAGGCAGCCAGCTTGCAGTTTAGTTTGCAATTTTCCAGCTCAACGATAAATGCAAATAGATTTCACCTGCAGACGTTGTTTGTCCAACATTTTCGAGAATCTTTTAACTTATAAAAAAAACCTCTTTACGAGGTAAAAGTCTAGTGACGAAATCATTTTCATGCACCAAAATTTCTGATATCCAATTTTGTGACGAATAATATTAAGGTTTACTTATAAATTACTAAAAAAAAATATTGTCACTCGGCACATTGCGCTAATTTCTTCATATCTAATAAATATTTATTTTTTGCGCAGTGCCGAGTGACAATATTTTTTTTTAGTAATTTATAAGTAAACCTTAATATTATTCGTCACAAAATTGGATATCAGAAATTTTGGTGCATGAAAATGATTTCGTCACTAGACTTTTACCTCGTAAAGAGGTTTTTTTTATAAGATATCAGAAATTTTGGAGTAATATATCAGAAATTTTGAAAATTGCAATATTTGTTGACGGTACAACTTTGTCAAAAGGTGTTTATTGTTTGTACAAGCAAAAACAAACTGTCTGGCAACACTAGTTCCTTTTACAAACATACATGCAAAATTAGAAAAAATCATTACTAGCGTTTTCTCAAAATCGCCAAAATGTAGGAAAAAATACCTTATTTCACCTGTAGCTGTTTACCTTTTAACTTAAAAAAGTTAAAAGTATGCCTAACAGCCCTTTGAAATACCTTTTCAACGATATATAGATCACATCTGTAGCTTTTATCGCTTGGATGCTATGGGGGTTTCAATTTTAGCGCTTTTTAGCGATTTCCCGCTAAACTAGCGATTTTTCGAAAAAGTCGTAAAACAAACGTTTCTATATTTTGATTATAAAATGATTTATCTGCCGCTAAAAGAATTCACCACTTGCAAGCAGTTTATTTCCGCATTACGCTGCAAGCAGTGTATATACTGCATATGTACAAGCAGTAGTGTAAAGGTAAAAGGTATATTCAGTTAATATGTAATATCTTGCCCAAACGAATTTTGACAGATATGTGTTATATGTCAAAAGACGCGGAATAAAATTGCCTATAACATATAACATATTTTTAAGTGATTTGATGTGTAGATTTTTCTTAAATCGCTAAAATGTGGGAAAAAATTCCTTATTTCACCTGTAGCTGTTTACCTTTTTACTTAAAAAAAAAACTTTGAAGGTATGACTAAAAGCCCTTCAAAATACCTTTTCAACGATGTATATATCACATCTGTAGCTTCTATCGTTTGGATGCTATAGGGGTTTCAATTTTAGCGGTTTTTAGCGATTTCCCGCTAAACTAGCGATTTTTCGAAAAAGTCGTAGAACAAACGTTTCTATATTTTTGGGCGGGAACAAGTCCTCATTCAAACTTTTAAGCTAAATTAACGATTTGATCCAAACAAACAAACAGACAAACAGACAAACAGACAAACAGACAAACTGACTTTTCATCTCATTTTCGGAAGGCCACTAAAAATTTCAAAATTAATTATCTTTTGAACCAGTGGTCGGATTTTGAGGATCGAGGTGTCATTCGACGCGTATTTTTCATTAGAATAGTAAAAAAATATAAAAAAATTCAGAAAGGCTCCAACGGCCCCATTTGCTCCAATCATTTAAATTTTGCCCCTCCCACTTACACCTGTTTATCTCACGAACCAGGTGAGTTTTCAAAAGTCTTAGTATGCACATTTGTAAGTTTTATTGATACCTTTCGATCGGTATATAACTCGACCTGATCGGACAGTCATAGCAAATTTTCCATTCTTCCTGTGTATATATGCTAGTCGCCTTTCGCACCCTTCGTGCTGCTTTCGTCACTAGCGCGGACTGCCGTCCGCAGTGATTTAAAATGGAAAAAATGTTGTTCTAGTTAAGTAATGAAAATCGCATTAAATTAAAGTCAGTTGACCGTAAGAGCTTAATTCAATTAAATAAATTAAAGACAGCAATATCAGACAGCAAAACTGATTGGCAGCACTGGGTTTTTCAGGAACGCATAAAGTTGATATATGCTTCTGGCTTTATTACTTTGTTAGAAAGTTATAGATATGCATACATTAATTTTTAAAAACTAATCAAACTTAAATAAAATCAGTTTAAGCAATTAACAATTTATACATTTTGCATTGCCACAAAGCATTAACAAACTTTCGGGCACCACTAGTTATTTGTCCAACGCAAGAGCTTTCAGCTACATAGTTTCCAGCTCTGGCTGCTACGACACTTGCACAAAATGCATTGCACTCTCAAACTCTGTCAACCATGAAACTTTGTTGCTGCTGCCCTATTCCAATTCAAAGTAAAACGTATATATTCAGTTAATAGGTTATATCTTCCAAACCTATCGGTAAAATTTTTTGTGTCATATATCAAACAACGCGAAATTTTACAAACTAAAACATATTGAAATTTAAAAAAAATCGTTAGCGGCGTTTTCTCAAAAACCGCCAAAATGTGAAGGAAAATACCTTATGTCACCTGTAGCAATTTACCTATGTACTTTAGAGAAAAAGTTTAAAGGTATGCATAACAGCCCTTCAAAATACCTTTTCAACGATATATAGATCGCATCTGTAGCTTTTATCGTTTGACTGCTATAAGGGTTTTAATTTTAGCGGTTTTTAGCGATTTCCCGCTAAACTAGCTTTTTTTCGAAAAAGTCGTAGAACAAACGTTTCTAGATTTTTGATCGGGAACAAGTCCTCATTCAAACTTTTAAGCTAAATCAACGATTTGATCCTTACAAACAAACAAACAGACAAACAGACAAACAAACAAACAAACAGACTGACTTTTCATCTCGTTTTGAAAAGGGCACCAAAAATTTCAAAATTAATTATCTTCTGAACCAGTGATCGGATTTTGATGATCAAGGTGTCATTCGACGCGTATTTTTGATTAGAATAGTTAAAAATTAAAAAAAAAATCAAAAAGGCTCCAACGGCCCCATTAGCTCCAATCATTTAAATTTTGCCCCTCCCACTTACACCTGTTTATCTCACGAACCAGGTGAGTTTTCAAAAGTCTTAGTATGCACATTTGTAAGTTTAATTGATACCTTTCGATCGGTATATAGCTCGACCTGATCGGGCAGTCATAGCAAATTTTCCATTCTTCCTGTGTATATATGCTAGTCGCTTTCGCACACTTCGTGCTGCTTTCGTCACTAGCGCGGACTGCCGTCCGCAGTGATAAATTATGCGCATGGCATTTTCGTAGTAACGTTTTCAACGTTCCTTCGTTGTCGTTGTCGTTGCTGTTGCAATTGCTGAAACTGTTTGAGCTTGTTGGCATGTTGAGTATCGAGAATCATGCATGAGTTTGACATGGATAACATGGCAGTAACTTCGACAGGATTCACTTACAGCAGCAGCCAGAAAGCGTCGCGCACCTTGTGATTACGAGCAAGCCATAAAGGCGAAAGAGGGGAAAGTGGAAGAGAAGAGGGAAGTCAAACTAGTAGAAAGGTAGAAATTGTTGTACATTTTATGTTTATTTACATTTGTACAGTTAAGCTGGAGAGATGGATACAACAACTACTGCACAGCGAGAAATTGAACTGACAAGGGTCGAAACTGTGTGCTTGTTTGTCAGTGTATAAACTTGGCCTAAATCATCAAAGGGTTCTGTCTTGTCGCAATATTGTCAGTTGGCTAATGCCAAATTATTGCACACATCAATCAAGTTAAATCGACAACATTTCAACTCAACTAAATATTTGTAGCAGTGTACAAAGAACTGTGGCCATTCGGGAGAATGCGCAGGGGGAGGAGAATCAGAATGCGAAGAAGCAGAAAATGTAGGAGGAGTAGCAACATTTCGTTCCGCTGCCGCCTGCCTTCCTCGGCTGTGTTGTGTCCACATCAACTCCATTCAATTAGCAACTCATAATAACAATAATTTTTCTTGCAATTCGCATTCAGTAAAACATTTTGCGGCACGTTCGTCGACGTTGACGACGTTGTCGATGTTCGTGACGTTGCCTGCCACAGCCACAGGCACAGTCCCAGGTTGCGGGAGAGTGAGTGAGGGAGGACGGAGGCGTATCCAAAAAACCCCAACCCTCCCCCCTTGCTGCTATTCCAGCCATTGACTGCAACAATGTTGCCTGTTAAATGATGCATAATAATCGGGAGCGAGAGCGCGCTTGCTGAGCTTCGGCTATAGCTATGGCTATGGCTGTGACTGTGACTCTGGATGTGGCAGTGGCATCTGGGGAACGTGGATGATGGGGATGTGGGACAACATTCCTATGGGCCAATGGCAGTGCCAAGCAATGGTTAAGAAATCATAGCTGTAGTCCTCACTATGAAAAAACAAAAGTCAGCGCACACTGGACTGGAAATGATTTGTCATCAGCTCATAGGGCAGCATACTGAGATGAAGGCTTCTTTTTTTGTTTTCTTAATTTTTTACTCTTTTTAAAGTGGTTTAAATGTTGAATATTCTTTAGACTCTTTTCTCACATGTTTAACAGTAAGCATTAGCCAAAAAAAAAGCTTGCCAAACATCTAATCTGGTCTAACAGTTGTTAGGCTCAACACTTGATGAAATTAACTTATGTATATTTATTAAGAATAATTATTTAAATATAAAGAATAATAAAATAATAATTGTTTACAAATATACTTTTATTAAATTTTTTTTTATATTTTTATTTTAATAATAAATAATATAAATCAATAAAGCAAAATTATTTTTGAAGAGAACTGGGCAGAATAATTGTCGAACATCTGAAGAGATTAGTAGACAATGAGATAACAATTAAATAACAAAAGTTTAATTTAAATTAATTTCAAATACGAGTTTGTTCCACTGTGCGGTGTTAAGGCTGACGCGATTGTGCTGATGCCGCTGCCGTGCGCTGACCAAGCTCAGTCCCTACTCAGCACTCGGCACATTGTAACCCTCATCTGCCCACGCACACAGCTTAACCCAACTCATACCCACTCACTCACACACAGTCACACACACACACGCCCACAATTTGCAGAAAATTTCGCTGACTGCAGCTGTTCAACTCTTCCTTCGCCTGGTCGTTGGTCACTTTTGCTGCGTAGCTGATGAAAATTCGCCGGGCTTCCGTTGGCCAAGAGTTGCCGCCCGAGTTGCCAAAGTTGGTCATCGTGGCCATAAGCCACTGTAACCGTAGCTTGCCTCTTTTCATTGTCAGTGTGTGTGTGTCTGTCTTTCAATATTTACTCAGCTTGAAATGAAGCATTTTTATAATTTCTTTTCGGTTCACCTTTTTTTTTTTTGAACTGACCAAGTTGTTTGGCACGGGCAATTGTTGTTGTTATTGTGGCTGTTGTTGTTGTTTGGTTCGTTGGCTATTGGCAACATTGTTATTTTCTGCTATTTGGCCACTGACTATTGACCATCGTCCATCGCATGGCCAAAGCCCGTGGACAGTACTCAGCGGAATATTTTTTTGTTGTCCACCGGTTTATTTATTTATTTCGGTTTAATGCATGTTGCCTCTGCCAGAGGATTCTCAGTCGAGTTGCCTGCCTTCGTCCTCTCTCCTCTTTATTTTCTACCTTCGCTGTTGTTTTGTAGTGCAGTGTCGTGTTCCGTTTTCGGGGAAGCTGTATTGAGTCATTGGTAAATGGTTTACGTTTAACCCATTTAAAAATGCAAACGGCACGGAGCAGTTGGTAAACGCATTTTCCACATTCCGGAATTTACCAATGCCCATTTAGCATACAATGTGGCCAAAAACAAAAGCGACTGAAACAGAAACAGCAAGACTACAACACAAGTCTTGCCTGAATTATATACTGTATACTGTGCAATTTCTGGCTCTGACTGTGGTTCTGTTTTCTCCCTTTCTCCGCTCTGTGTTTCAATTTGTTATTATTGTTTGTTTACGTCGCCAGCGAAAAATATTGAACGGAAATTTTGTGCAATATGATTTATTGTGGCATAGCGAGAGGGAGAGGGAAAAAGAGGGCAGAGAAGTTGTTTGTACTGCAAGTTTGCTGCCAAAAATTCAACGGAAATGAATTCGTTTATGGCATAGCATATTGTATTCTGGTTATCCGGCCTGTTATGACATTTGGAGTGAGACTTTGATTTGTCAGCGGAAGGTATTTGTATGGCTCTCTTTGGCTTTCTTTGTTTACAGCCAACAATAACAACTGTTGTATGTGATCAACAATAGATTTTAATAAACAAAAACAAGACTACGCAGGTTCAATTCATTGGAATAAATTTAAACAAGTTGAGAATTAAATTTTAGATTGTACAATTTAAAGAATTTATATTTTTTCCGAAAGCAAACCTTTCTTGAGAGAAGAAGAAATGCTTAAAATGCGATTACAAAAAAGCTGCCATAAAACTAAACCCAATTTAACTTGAAAATAAGCACTTGTGGGTATGGGGAGAAAGGATATTCATCTGGTCTCCCAATTGTTCTTTAACTTTTGGCAAACTCTATAAACTTTTACAACGTATACTTCTTGTAATATTATGCCTTGGGCCATGCATATTTAGATAACACTGCTACCACTTGGCCAAAGCCCGAGTAAAATGGCAAATGCAAATTGGCAAAGGCAATTTATTCCAATTGCGCCAAAAAGTTAAGCAAATATGTCAATTGAATGCCTTGTAAGAGACTGTATGTGTATAAGTGTGTGTGTGTGTGAGAGGGTGTTGCAAACAAACAAAGCTCAGGACTTTTGCAAAGCAACTAAACAAACGGAGCTTGTAGTTTAAAAGGCAATTTATCTTTGACTTTCGCAAAGTAAATTCCCGCCATTGCACTATGGTCCCAAAGCCGTTTTTTTTTACGTAAATTCAAAAAATCGTAATCGTGAATTATGCAAGAAATACATTTTATTCCAATAGCAAATATTCCAATGAACTAAGAAATTAAATTTTTTTTTTTTAAGCATCCCTGGAATTTTTTCTACGGCCCTGAAATTTAACTGTTTATTTTGTGCGCACGAGGTTGAGATTCCCACAACATATTCCTCATTTTAATTTCATTTTTAAAATAAATAGAAAAGGGCACATTTACAAAAATAACTATGGAAAACATAGCTCCAGGTTTGTTATACATGTTAGTATATGTGTTTTATTTGTAGAAGTGTTTTGTTTATTGTTTAATGTGCTTTTGTGCAGTGTTGTTTTAGCTGAGCATAACCTCACATAAATTATCTTTCGTGGAGTAGAAGTAAGTTTATTGTCGTGTATTGTCGTAACTATAAATGCAGTCTTGTGTGTCAATGTTTTTTCTTTATGAACTCCAAAAATCTTGTCCCCGAATTTCCCCGATTCCATTTAATCCCAAATTTTACTAAGCAACTTTGAGTTCGAGCATGCTGAATTGCTTGAAGTGTAGCTCCAAAGCCAGTACAAAGCATCTTCAATTTTTTACTTTATTTTAAAGAAGTTTGATGGAGAGCTTTTGGAAACTAACTAACTAACTAACTGAGCAATAAAAATCATAAAAATCATAAAAAACACAAAAAAAAACATAAAAAACACACAAAATAAAATATTTAAAAAAAATGCGTTTATAATTTATTTAAATTTTTAAATTAGAATTGTGCTGATTATTTGCATACAAGTAAGTTTAATATTTTAGTTTAAAGATTAAAAAAAATTTTTAAATTAAAAAAGCTATGAAATCCAAAAATTAGCATATTAAAATATAAGGAAAAGGGCGGTGCCACGCCTTTTTCCCCTGTCAAAAATTCAATTGGTTTTATTTAGTTGAATGCAAAAAACCAGACTAAAAAATATTGTGTAGTTCTCGAGTTATTAATTTATGTAAAAAAAAAGGGCTTTGGGACCATAGTGCATTGTTTAAAGTGTGGTTCAATCGCCAATTGCAGAGCCACCCAACCACAACTCAGTGGGGTATATTCTGCATATGTGGGCGTGTTTTTAAGTTATGTGTGTGTTTCAGTCTGTGTGTGTGTATTTTGTGGTAAGCGCTTTTAACTAGTTCGCAGCGCTGCCAGCTAAATTTCGAGCATTCTCAACCACTCAATTACACGCTAACCACACACACACACACACCACACATACATAACTATATATAGATAAAGATATAGATATATGTATATATATGGAGTATATCTATGGTCGTAATCAATTGAGCTGCTGCTGCTGCCTGGCAAAAGGCAAACAATGTGCTATTATACACCATTGAAAGAAGCAGAAGAGAAAGAGAGAGGGAGAGTGTTAGATTGTGTGTGTGAGGGAGATAGCTTTAGGGAGTTTCTCATAAATTGTTCGCGGTATTTTGGGAATTGCATTTGGAGAACGCACGTAGAACTATTTGAGCTGCTAACCCAAATAAGCTGCGGCAACCGAAGCAACCGAAAGATGCCCCCAGCAACAATAAAACACTGTAAACAGCCGCAAAATGACTGCAATTGCTGTAGGCAACTCCTCCCTCTCACTCTACTCTGCCGCTCTGCGCCCTCCAGCCACTTCTCTTTCGACTGGCAGCAACTGTAAAATGTGAACGCACCAATGAACTGTGGCAAGGCAATCAATAGATACGGCTACAACTTGAGATACAAGATACTTTCATGCTTGCAACCGTAGAACTTCCCACATGGAATGCTATGGAATGTGCACACGCATCTTCGGCTCGCTTCCCCTTTCCACTCTCCTTCTCTCTACTTCTTCGCTCTGCGACCACAGCATTGCGGTGGGTGTGCAGACACTGCAGCGGGAAGCTGTGGCCAGCTGAGCGAGGGAGGAGGAACAGAGGGGAACAGAAGGCGGTAGCTTACATTTATGCGCGAAATTGTCGTATACATTTGCACATTCATAAATTCTCGTTGAGCGCCCCCAAAGCGACAGTCGCAGCGCCAAAGAATGCAACATTCTCTCTAGCCCAAGATGAACGGGTAACGGGGAACAGGGAAAGTAGGGAGATGAGGAGGGGAGGAAGCAGGGATGGAGAATCTGGAGCAGAGAGTAGAATAGTTGCCATACTATATACGAGTACTCCTACTTGCAGTTGGTGGTCATAGTTGTAGCTGTTAGGCGCTGCTCTTGCTACTCTCCTATTTAAATTTCATTTTATACCCTGTGCGGAAAGTATATTAAGTTGGTGTAACGTATGCAGCAGACTCCATAAAGTATATACAGTAATGGAAAAATATTCGAAAAGAGCAATATATTTTGATATTTTCCAAATGTTTATCGACAAATTTCTTTTTAAGTTTCATAAATTTAACTTAATGTTGTTTTGGTAATGTTTCAAAAAAAAAGGGATTTCTTTAGCTTCATGTAACAAAAAAATTAAATGTTAGTTATGTAGAGCTAGTAGCATCAATTTTTGAATGTAGGCTTGGGAGATATTCTTCAAACATTTATACAAAGAATAAGAGTGCCAGAGAAAATTATGGGTGGGTGCAGGGTAACCCATAGTCAAGCACGCTCAAATAAAGCTTTCCTACTTTAATTTTCTTTTTATTTTCCATGCTCGTTTTTTTTTTTTAATATTTTTTGCATTTTCAACATTTTATTAGTGCATTTTATAACAAACGCGGGCAACCTTAGAACAGCACGTCATTAGACGATAAATTATCTCTCTCATGCGCGCTGCATTTTGCATAAAATGTTGCCTGCTGCCCCGTTGCCTCGTTGCCACAAAAGTGTGCCAACAGCTGTGGCACGGTCCCGGTGCCGTTGCCGGTGCCTGGATGAGGCTGCAGCTGAGGCAGAGGTTGCAAGTTGCAACAGAGGCTGAGCCTGAACTGAGACTGAGGCTGGACCTAAATCAGCAACTGAATCTGATGTGCGCTAACTGCGACTGGGGTTGCATTAAAAGGATGCCAGGCAATTTAAATTTGTGAAATTCCATTAAAGGTGCAGCATAAAGAGAATGGGAGGCGGCAGCAGCAGCAGCAGAGGCAGCAAATGTTGCCCCATTGAAAGCTGGCTTATCTATGCACAAGATGTTGCCGTTTGATAAGCGCAACGCTGGGCAGCAAGTTAGCAATTTATGTGCCGCTGCCGCTGTTGCAGTGGAGGCAATTGCAGTTGCAGTTGCATTCATCATCGACTGCAGCAGCAGCAGCAACAGTTGCTGCATGTGGAATGCGCTGCGGCTGCCATCGACGTGCGTTCAACTATGCAAATTTGTGCAAGTTCCCCAGCCCCATTGCATTGACTTGCAACTTGCTACAACTTAGTAACTGCCTATATGTGTGTGTGTGTGAGTGTGAGTGTGTATATGTGTGTGTGATTGTGCTTGTTGTCAAACAGCATTCAAGCACGATTCTGGGAAACATTCTCCCCCAGTGAGTAGTTGACTTGCACAAGAGTTTTGCATTGCTTTTGCTTATGCCTCTGCCTCTGCTTCTAGCTCTCGGCTCTTGGCTTTGACTTTGGCCCGATGCAGAGCAGAGATTATAGAATTAATGTGCTGAAATTATATTGAAGAGATTGCACATAACGGTAGGGCCATCGATTGTGAATCTAGTATAGAATAGAAAGTTCAATCATCTGAGATCATCGACGATCTTGTTGAAAAGTCAGAGCATTTTAATGACTAGCATTTGTTATTGATTTATATGCATTCTTTCAACAAGATGATATTCAGCTCAGGCCATACAATCAGATGAAAAATTAAAATCTTTTGTAGTTTTTCACTTAAAATGACTTTTATAAACGTAGTTGTTACTTAAAACTCTGTTTCAGCATTTGAAGCAGTAGAATTTTGTACAGACTTCGAATTGTTTTTTTCAGAAGGTAGAAAAAAGTGTTAAGATTGAAGATTTCTGTTTACAAACATAGTGAAAAGAGGAAAATAGCCGAAATAATTAACAAAAATAATGTGATGCTGGACAAAAAAGGAAGTGCACTCTCATTAGTTAAAAAGCCAAAGCGAATGCAGACAAAAATAAATGCAAAAGTTCAAAGAAATGTTTTTTTCTGCATCAGTAAAAAAGCTGTAATTAAAATTCAATATTCGAAAGACTATTTAAAATTCAACTTGACTGCGGCTGCTAATGGATCTCAGCAGTGCTGTTGACACCGCCCACTTTACGTATATGATAAATGGCCAAAAGGTGTGCAGGCAAATGGTCAAAACCAGAAAGTGGTAACAAAAAAATAAAAAGAAATCGCTGAACTTTGACTGGCAACTGGACGTATTTCGAGTTGGGCGGTAGTTGATTCTAAAGCGCAATTAAACGCCCTGCCGTTAAAACAATTATGCCATAACAATTACGCTTTTGGTTGCACATGCAAGGCACCTTGCCCCTTGTTGTTGTCACTGCCTCGATGTGGTATGTTGGTAAATTTGCCGCATTTAGCGCTGATGTTACAACTGCTGACATGACATTTGGTTATTTAGCAGTTGCCTCTGAACTGAACTGAAACCGAAACAAAACTGAAACTGAACTGAATGAACGGCAAACGGCAAGTCAAAGGAATTTTCATGCGTCAAATTGTGGCATGTGCATGTGCGTGTAATTACAGCAATAAAAATTGCAACACATTGCGTACAAACATGCAACAAGCGGCAACAAGAAGAGTCTCTTCCTTTCCTTAGTCTTTGTGATCAAGTCCAACTTCAAACTCATTTCAACTGCATTTCAGTTGTGTTCAGCAATTATCTTATTTATTTCAGTTCATTTATCAAAAACTGAACAAATTCGCAGTTTCCTTAGAACTTGCTAAAAGACAGAGAGAGAGAGATAGAGTGGAGGAATCTTCGTTGCAATTGGCTAACGAGCCAACGAACAACAGACATTGCCACAAGTGAGTGCACTTGGCGTGGCTGCCACTTGGGTGGCCATAGCTGGAGCGTAACGTTAGTTGATTGCATTTTTAGCATAAATTTCAACGCATTTGACTAATGTTTGGCTATTTGTTATTTGGTGAATAGCGCAACGATTTGCTCACTGCCATTTTTCACATCAACCACTTCAAGCTGCCAACTAGAAATTTCTGAGAATGCCCGAGAACTGCCAGAATGCCCAGAACTTATTGCAGCTAATAGTTATTTCAACGATACAAATACTTGCATGCAAATTGCAATTCAACTACAAATATACAAAATACTTGGAACGTACAAAACGTTGTTATCATTCGATATTAAGTATACGCACTGTTCGCACTCGCACTTGACTTGAATTAATGTGCCGCAAATGAGTGGCAAACGAAAAGGAACAACAACTACAGCAACAGTCTGTGGCAACGTCAGCAATAGCTAAACAATCAATTAACACTCCAGGGCTAATGCCTCGGCGATGGCCTCAGCACGTACCACAAAATCGCAGCCAAGCCCAGAGACAGCAGAAATGCCATTGACATAATCAAGACCTGGGCCCAACTCGGCGTTTTCTCGCTTGGCATTTTCACACACAAATTATTTACAAGAAAAGCAAAAGAAAAATCGATGAAAAAAATGCTTTAAATTTATAACAGTCAATCAATTATGTGGAAGTATAAAGAGTATTTTTGTTGCTAGCTTTGTTTATAGTTAAGCATCAAAAAACTATATTATGAGTAAGAAATATAGCATAGTATAGCTCGAAAGAAGTAGAGCAAAAAGTCTACAAAGTCTTCCGTAATTTGTCTTTGTCAATTTTCCTAGTATTTGATGATTTCGAACGTTGTTTTGTTTAAAGATAATAATATGTTGACTTTATACTAAATGTATTTTTTCTTAATTGATTGCAGCTGCTGCCGCCACACAACTGAAAAACTCAACACTACAGAAGCCATATCTACAGATTAAAAAGCACGCATTTACAAGACTGACCATAACCAATCCACACTCAATCAACTATCTTACCTGCACGCCCATTATTAACCCCTATGATTATTATCAGGGTGAGTACCAAAAAACAAATAAATAATAATAATAAATAAACCTAATAAAAAATCTGCAACAAAGTTGTAATTGAATTGCTAGAATGCTGAATAAATAAATAAATATTGAAAATAAGAATTATTCTTCAATTTGTATTATAAAAGTTGTAAAATAAAAATTGAATGCAATTAAAAAGAAATTTACAGTCAAGTTTTCTTTTCGACTCTAATAAAAAAAATTGAAGAATAATTTTTATTTTCAATTTTTATAAAAAAAAATAATTATTATTTTAAATTTTTATAATAAAAATTGAAAAATAACTTTTATTTTTAATTGATAACATAACAAATGAAAATAAGAGTTAAATTATAGTTATAAATATTAATTATGATTTTATAATTTTTTTACATAGATCGATAAAAATCAACAAATAACTTTTATTTAATAATTTATATTTTTAAAATTTTAATCGTTACTGTCCCTGCTTCTTTTAAATGACATTATTGCCATTGCAGAAGGAGTTCCCATCTACTGCAGTTGGTATCGCAACGATGAGGCTATTGAGCGATTGGCGCTACGCAAAAATGATTTCTTCATTTATCAGAATGGAACACTTCGACTGCCGCCCACGGAACGTGCGAGCGGCGTTTATTATTGCCAAATTGAAGCTGATTACACGAAAGTCATATCCGACAGCATTACCGTTGAGTATCCAGGTGAGTTTTGTGCCACCAATTGAGCCATTGAGAGTTCTCGGTTAACACTTTTCTTTTTTCCAGTACTGAAGCGTCTTGCAGCTGGTCAGCAACAGAGCGGCAATATCAGCGCACCTGAGCATCTGCCCCTTGTGATCCATTGTCCGTTTGTGAGTGTGCCCGCTGCTCGCATCAGTTGGTACTTTGGCAACGAGTCCCTGGAAAATGACAGCAGGCGAGTAAAGATCTGTGTTGTTCCCATCGAGTTGCGTGCTTCGATTCCGTCTTTGACCCACTATAATTATCGCTTGTCAACTTGGTGGCTTCAATAACGCTCGACATTTTGCGGATCACTCGATCAGCATTATGAATCAGTTTTAATCTTTGTCTATCGTGTTCTTTTGCACCTTACAGCGCTCTCATCTTGGCCAATGGCACGCTCGTATTGCGCCAATTGCGTCCGGAACAGGCTGGCAAATACAAGTAAGTTAATCTGACAACTGGAATACCTCTAACAGACAGAGAAAACCAACTTTTGCTTCGTTGTAAAATTAAAAATTCATTCAATTCCATTCAAAAGTAAAGTTTCATTTTATTGAAACCTCTCATGTTCAGGCTGTAAACTCATAATAATGTTTTTGCTTTTGCTTTAATGAAGTTGAGTTATGCTTTAATTTGTGAAAATTTGATTTGTTTACACAGTTTTTGCTAACTCAATTTTATTTTATGTTAGAAAAAGCAGAAAGTTTTGTGCGTTGTAAATTTTCTCAACTTTTTGGTTTCCAGTCATTTTACTTTGAATATTGTATACATAGACATGAGAAATACCTTTCTAATAAATGTATTTCATATAGAAAATTACTTTATAATTTAAATAAAAAATTCTTTCCAAGTTATTCTCTTCATATTCACCTCAAAATTGAGCATTTGTTTTGCTCTGAAAACATTAAGTAAATATATTTGTAATATTATAGAAAGACGAAAGGTATATAAACCCAGTTAGTTGTAGTTTTCTACAACATTTTTAATAACTTAATTATTTTTATTTAATTAAAATGTAAAGTTGCTCCCATGTTCATTCTCTAAACATGTTCCTCCTTGTTCCGAAATATGCAAAGTTTTATTATTGTTTAATTGTTCTACAACATTTTGACTTTGATATTTTGTATCGAGTCTCCCTATAGTTTCTCCCTCTATGAAGCACTTAACAATTAGCCCCAGGCAGGTACTTCATTTTGGCCAGTGATGTTGTGTATCAACACCTTGGCCGCAATACATCAACCCTGGGCTGACCAAGTCTCAAGTCAAGCCAAGATATGTGTGCATTAATTAACACCACGCATCGGCCGAGTGGCTGGCATAATTGTGGCAACTGTTAAAGCCAATTAATGTGCGAAATGTGTAAAATACTCATATGCACATACATATGTTCGTTCGTATCCCCCTTACAGATGCGTGGCCCAGAACCAGTATGCCATCAGGAGCCATCGGCAGTTCGTGTGGACGGTGCGCGTCGAACCGAATGCCAACAGCGGCAACAGCGGGTTAATGTTGTTGGCCGAGAGCGAAACGCAGCTGTTGCCAGCATTTCAGAATGCCACGCTTTATGTGCCCACGGGTGGCATGCTGATGCTGCAGTGTCGAGCCGTGGCAGATTATGTGCCCATCGATTGGTGGCTGCAGCATCCGAATAACACACTCTCCCAGCTGCGGAACAATAGCGTCGCGTTGGAAATCACCGAAGTCAGCCGGGATCGACATGAGGGATTTTACATCTGCACCACGCCCACAGATAGGCAGACGTTTCATGTAATTGTCACCAGCCCGCCGAGAATAGTCAGCACTCTGCCCGTTGAGGTGGGCTACATTAGTCTCTCCACGACGCTGACCTGCCGGGCCGAGGGAAATCCTCCGCCAAGTCTCAGCTGGTATCATAATGGAGCACCGCTCAACAGTTCCTACACACGCTACATTAGCGGCAATGAGCTGTACATTCATTCCTTTGATCCCGAGGAGGAAGGCATCTATCAGTGCTTTGCCCGAAATGTTGCTGGCGAGGATTCGGTGACTGGGGAGCTGCGATTCAAGCGTCAGCCGGAGCAACCGAATCCCTTGCAGAATATTCGCTGTTATCCGCACAGTTTTCACACCATCAATGTGACATTTGATAGCCGCATAATGGAGGTAATTTATCAATCATACGCAGTGTAGGCCTTGATTTAATCTGCAATTTCGTTTCCTTTCGTTTCTTTTCAGTCAATGTTCGTGGTGCACATTGTGCTCAGCAATCCGCACCAGTGGAGCTCATTTGCGCCAATGAAACTCAATCTCACCTCTTTTGTGGTCATCTCAACCGGGCTGCCCGTCTATCGTCCCTTCGCACTGATCACACGCTTCCTCACGCCCACCTCGGAGGTTCGTTCCGGCAGCATTGTGCCCCAGCAGATGATTCAAAGCTCTCTGCGCAGTCCGGCCGTGGTCTGCTGCACCCAAGGATGTAAGTCAATCATTTCGATAAAAATAAAAAAAATATAATATGGGCTTATCCGAAAATGTTTAAGCCCAGGGCGAAAACTTAAAGTTGTCAAAATTTTGCATTTTTTTTAATAATAGTTTTTTTTTGTTATAATAGAATACATTTTTAGGCTTCAAATTACAAAATAATAAAGGTTTTACGGTGGTTTAGACAAAAAAGTGGGCAAAACATCTTAAACATTGTTTCATTTTCTTTTATTTAAGTTAAAACTGTATCGAAAAGATATTTAATATGTATTTATCATTTGAAAAAAAAGAAACAGTTAGGCTTTTATCTTAAAATAGGTTTAAGAGTTCTCCCAATGAAATTCATTTTCCAGAACATTTCATTAAAATTCACCAATCTGTAATTGTAACGTCCAATTGTAACGGCAATTGTAACGTGCGTATTATCCCATATAATACATACATAAATATAATATATACACGCGTACTTTAAGTAAATTTTCATTTATAAAGTTACAATGGCGAAAGTCTGACCAAATTTAAACTTTTATAACTTTGCCAAAATTCCTCAAATTTCTGCAATAAAGTTCTTTTAATTTTGTGCAAATAGTTTTCTGCCTTTTGTTTTTGTCGAAAACTTAAACTTCTTTTATTATAATTAGTAGAAAACAAAATTTTGATTCTGGAACCTTTAATTTTTTTTTGTAAAAATCAAATCAAAATGAGCAAAATGTTCACCCGTAAAGTTTCTATGTCAAAAATTAGACCAACTTCAAAGCTTCATAACTTTTGCCAAAACTGATTCAATATCCAAGCAAAATGTCATTTTAAAATAAAACAAATTTATTTCGATAAAGTAATTTTTACTTAGAAAATTCAATATTTTAAATCTCGAATTTTAACGTTGACTTTAACTTATCTCAAATTGTCTCTTTTTAGTGCTGCTACGTCTGATACATCTGGGCAACGATACGTTTGTGAAATGGTCTCAGGCGGAGTTGAGTAACAAAAAGTACTTCATACTGCAGTTCTCCATCAATCACACGCATCCACATCCCGTCCAGCTGCTGGATGGTCCCTTACATGGCACTGTCACCCCGGTCGAGGAGAAGGCAGACGAAGTGCGTCGCCATTTGACCATCATAAGGCCGCTCAATCAGTCAGCAGCTTGCGCAGTGATGAAGAACGCAGAGTACGAAGTGCTGGACAACGAGGTGGACGATGTCACACTCGAAATGGAGGAGGATATCTTTAGTTTGGTGGTGGATGCGAGTGTCACTGGATTGCTACTCCAGCACTTTAGTAGGATTAAAATGCGTGTGCTAATCATAACGAGTGAGAACGAGTTTCTCGCTCAGGACTTTCGCTACGTACAGTGGAAGATTGTGAGTAGACTGTACTGTAGTGGCAATTGTCAATGAGACACTTCAGCGTCTTTCGCCAGTTCACTTCATGCTCTAAAGTCCGTCAATTAATTCTCTTCCCTACAGATCGAGAATGGCACGTCGGACCAATCGAACATGTCCTTTCGCCTGAGCACTGTCGAGTCACGGATGTTGGCCTTTAAATTCCTGGACAGTCTCAATGATACCTGCGTCTATGAGTGCCATCTTCACATTCAGTTGCCGCTTCGGAAACAGGAGCCCAAATGCAAGGAACGCACCATTGTCAACTCGATGCTGCTGGTCAGCGGCCTCAGTGCCAATGAGAGCTACAATTTCCACTTTTACAATTGCAAACCACAGATCTTCTATGGCGAAATGGACGTAAAGACTCTGCCAGATCGTAAGCAAGCCCTTGAATCTTCATGTACAACATCTGATTATCAATTGCGCTTCTTCATTTAGCACCTGGCACCATCAGCAACTCGCGCGTGGTGAAGGACAATGGCATCAAGCTGCTGTGGGATCCTCCCGTGCATCCCAATGGACGCGTGCATCATTACAACATCGAGTGGACCCTTGGCAATGTCACCCACGAGGATGTAGTTTTCGAGTGTAGCACCTGCTCCTACAAGGTAATTCCTCAAATATTAACTTACAAGTGTGGCAAAAGTATCGAGGTCTTAAATAGATAACAAGATTAAATAAAAAACAAGCAGGTAGTCGAGCTTTCTACTTTGGGATACCCGTTACTTATTTACCTAAATTTAAAATATTTATTATTGCATGCTTTTAGGCACTTGCATTGCTTGAAACTTAAATCAGCCATTACGACCTTTCTATTTGTCCGATCTTGCTACGATTTAGTAGAATAATAGGTAATAATAGTAGTTATCTTTCATAAGTAAAAAATCCTAATATATTGAAAACTGTGCGTGTGGTGGCTTTTCGCGTGGCAAAAATTTAAAACAAACTTGATTGCGTGGGGTTTATAGAAGTCAGAAGGACATGACTATATCGACTCGGCTGTTGATGCTGATCAAGAATATATGTACTTTATAGGGTCGGAGATGCTTCCTTCTCCCTGTTACATACATTGCGACGAATACAATATCCCCTTTTACTTATTTTTTAAGTAACTGGTATAATAATAGGTGTGTGATTTATAATAACAACTTTTAAATTAAGTATTAAATCACTATTTTTATTAGCTCGAATATAAATTAAAGATTAATTTACTTGTTAAAAATATTGCAGCAATATTCAGCCAATTTTATTTGAAATGCATGATCATCATTAATAACTTAATCCAGTTGAATATTAAAATCCATTCAATTTAGTATTAGTATTACATTTAAGTAACAAGTGACTCGATAGTTTTGCATCACTTGATTTGATACCTTAAGAAAGTTTCATATTAAATCCAAACTTTCCTTTGCAGTTTCCCAACGTTTCGGAGACGGACAAAATGCATGTGACGGTGCGCGTTGTGGGCGAAACGGGCGTGGGTGCTCCCCTCTTCTTTGACCTGATGAGTCATCGAATTCTGGCGGACCCAAAGAACTCGAATCACGAGGTCTACAGCGGCATCGCCATTGGCTCGTTGCTGTCGACGGTCTGTGTGTTTGCCTTCGCACTGTTTATCGTCTTTCAGAGGCGTCGCTTCAAGGCACGCGCCCAGGGGCCGACCCACCTGACCACGCCCACGGACATCAATTTCGGCAACCTGAGCAGTGCGTCGGGCATGCCGGGGGACAGTGCCGGGGGATTGAGTGGCAGCACGCTGCAGCAGGATTGCCACGAGATGCAGACACTGATACCACGGTCACGTTATCACATCGAACTGTTGCCGGAGCACACGCTGGAGTATCAGACGAGTTCGGCTGCCGCTGCAGCGGCTCCGATGGCCAATGGTCACAGCAACGGTCCGATTGCAAGGCGAGCGGATCAGGATCCAATGCAGCTGGAGCTGAGCATTGCCGGCGTGCACAATCTCTCCCAGTTGCCGCTGTGCGGTGGGTCGCCCGAGAGGAAGAGTGTGCAGGATTCGATGCTGCAGGAGGCGAAGGCCTTTTATATACCCTATCGCCATACGCCGCCCAATGCAGTTGCCCTGCAGGCCGGTGGATGCAACTCCAATGTCAATGCCAATCATAAGCAAAGTTCCTCAATGAACGGCGGTGATGGCAGCCACGAGCTGGCAGCCATGCCACCCAACTCCTTGCCCCTGGTGGCCACCGTGCCGGGCCTGGGTCTGGGCAATGTCAGCGCTCGTCGCAGCGGCAGCTTGAGCAGCAGCAGCGCCAGCAGCAGCAGCAATGGCAGCAAAAAACAATTCCATACAAATTTCACACGACACTCGAACTCCAATGATGGCATCTGTCTGCTCGCCGAGGAGGAATCGGCGGCCACCCTGACGCCCACATCGGAGCACGAGTATGCGTGTGTCAGTCTCACCAATGGTTTTAAGTTGCCCGCCGATATGACAAGGCAAATGCCATCCAATAATCATTACAACAACAGCAGCAGCAACAACAACAACAGCAGTAATGGAAGCGGCAACAATCAGAAGCCTTTAAAGGATCGACAACATCCAGATTCTCAATCACATTCTCAATCACATTCACATGCATCCATAGTTCCTGCCAACGGACCACAGTCCCATGCTGTGCCCGTTAATAACGTTAAGGCGACCAAGTCAATGGCCAAACAGACTTGGCCAACAGCGCCGACGGCGCTGCAACGTCGTGCTCAAGTCGATCCCAATGGTTGAGTCGAAGTTTTGGCCATTGCAGTTGTTGTCGCCTCGCCAAGCAAAAGTATTCTATGAGAAGCTACTATTATACATACAAACATACAACACACACACACACATACACACACACTTACACATATACACTTTACACATTCGCAGCTTGAAACATTCCAAACATTATTTATGATTGATTGTTTGATTGACTGTTCAATGATGCAAATGCATTTTATAAATGCATTTCACTTTAATCAAAGGAACACAATGAGCAGCATATTTATATACATACATACATATAATAATATAACTACTTCTATTGTATAATTAAATTAAGTTAAGCATTTTTACATTTTTATACGATATTCTTATGTATTATTTAGTGTTTTTTTGTTTGTTTGTTTTTCTTTCGTTAATGGAGGCTAATAACATTTTATGATTTGTATATTTAATAATTTTCCGCATTTTCACAGACATTAATCAAACTGCCGCAAATAGTCTACACTTATAGCCAAAAAATAACAAATGCAATAGCCCAACTCACACACACACACACCCATCCACACATATACATACAATAGTCAAAAGTGTTCATACATACATACATATATTTATATAAATATTTAAGCAAAATATTTATTTTCCGTTTATATTAATTTGCTGCATTTTGTTTGTTTTTTATATTTTTTAACCGATATATCAAATGTACCTGATTGTATTCATTTTGCATTTCGTTGAATCGCTTATTTTCAAGCACACACACAAATACACCACACGCACACACACACACACACACACACACACTTAAGCATATTACATTCCCTTTTAGTAATTAAACAGATGCTCTTTGTTTATGCCTAAAATGTACCACAGCCGTATTGTACGAGTCTATCCCTATTACCGACTGTACCTAGTTTGTACAAATAACAACTACAACAACAAGTCATACTCACACACACACACACACACATAAATTCTCAGTAATACACAACAGTCAACCGCAGATATTATTTTTCTAATGCATTTCAAATTGGCCCAGCTATGAAATAAATTTGTTTTGCAAATTATTGGTATGCAGTCTGAATACTGTTCTGAGATGCACTTTAACACATACATACACATACACACACATACTAAAATCTGCACACACACTTATGCACTTTCTTACACACATTCCATTTCCATAGGATAACTTTATGATGTATATCGAAGATTTAAAACAATTTTAAATTGATGCTACAAGTTAAATGAAATGATATGATGAAAATTTGATCCGTTTAAGAACTTTCAATGTATACGTATTTAGACCTAAGTGCAATAACAAATATCTAAGCCTAGACCTTGAAAACTCAACCAAAACCAACACACACAACAGCAACAAGAACAAAAACAACAATTACAAACAATAGTACCTTTCCACATAAACAACAAAGAGAAATATAATACAAAGGCACAACATAAAAATATATAAGTTAAAATATATTATAATTCGACTTGCTGAATTGTCTGTGTGTGCCTTTTAAGAACGTATAAAAACTTGATCAAGAAATATGTAACCCAATAAGGGCTTCATTCTTTATTCCCTAAAGCCGCTCGCACTATTTTCTTTCCTCATTTCAATTTGAAATTTTCCTCGGGGCACACATACCAAATTCAGACGTCTTTTTATCTACCAATCTAATTTGTGTTCATATTAAAATAAGTCACAATTTTACAATACAACTGCATTTCAAAACAACTGATAGAACATAGTTTTAGGTCATACAAAACTTTCACGGTGTTCCAGAGCAAAAGAATATATAAACAAAAATCTATATAGACAAAAAAAAAAAGCGAATAAGAAAAACTCAAACTTAATGTATACAATGTATAGAATATCAAATCAACTTTTTGATTGACGCATAAACGTTGCATTTAATTCAAGCAAAATATTCCGCAAAATGAACTCAAAATTCCTAAATGAAAGAAGAAAAGAAAAACAAAACAAATTTAAGCGTTAAAAGATTAAGATACAAAAAATTAAACTTTGCAGCAAAAGGCAAAAAATTACGTATTAATAAAATTTATAAAAAAAAAATTTATACTAAGAAAATAAATGTTTGAAAATAAGAAGATGAAAAAATAACTGCGATTGTGATCGCTGTGTAAGTGGATGTGATAAATGTTTAAATTATTTAAGCGCGAAAACAATAAAAATAAAATTAATTATTTGATAGCATGGATAATGCGTAATGCGATTTTTGCAAAGGTTTTTGGCCAAACAAAAAGAAATCGAATCGAAAAGAGAAGAGAAAAGAAGAGGAGAGAAGAGAAGAAAGGGTGAAAACCAATAAATAACTAAGAGTCCACTAAAATTGTAAGCAAGTTACGTTCTTAACTATCTTTTGGTTAAAGCTACAAATTTGTTCTTAAACATAAATATTTGTTCTGACTTATGTAATTATTTTAGTTTGAGTTTTAAGTCCTAATTCTGTATACCTCATTAGTAGAGTGGCAACTATGTATGTAACTAAATTTAAAAAATAAAAAATATACCTATATTTTAGTTGATTTCCCCATGAAAATTGCTTAAAAGCTGAACAGAACTCGAAATGAGAAATACAAGAAGTGATGAAAAGCAAATGTATTTTTTATGTAATTTATATGCAAGAGAAATCCGAAATATTATTATTACTGTATGTAGTAACTAAGCTGTCATTTACATACATAGATACACACATAGATACGCATATACAGATTTATCTACATATATATGTGTATTCGTAGGTTCGTGTTAAAGTTTTCGGTGCAAATAATTTGGCATAAAAACCAGGAATTAGCGCGGCTACAGAGTCTAATAAAATGTAATCTATTGATGAAAAGCAACCTTAACTATTGGAAAAATCCATGATAATTGAAAACACAAAAAGTAACAAAAACAAAAACATATTAAAACTAAGTTATGACAACAAAACATATGGAACAATCTGCATTTTTATTTATTTATTAAATCGTAAATCGTCTCTTCTTTATGTACATTAATATATTTGTATGTATTTATATAAACCGAATACATGGGTATATATTTTGCTTGTTTATTTTGTATTCTTTAGTAACTTTCAGTACTTTACAGGCTGGTATAAAATATCTAATGGGTAAGTGTATATCTTGTAATATCTTGTAGATTCCCCGTTTAGTTGCATTCGCTGGTAACACTTAACAGTGGTGTTCATACAAATATGACCATGTTGCATCTATATACTATGTATACTGTGTATAACTGTATTAAAAATGATCACATCACAATTAACTGAACAAATGATCACAATTGAAAATCGCAAAATAATTAATTAATATTAATATCAATATCTAAATATAGTTGTTGATTTACGTGCTAAATGGCATGCTTAAACGCATCTTCTTGAGTGTGTGTGTGTGTGTATCTTAAAATGAACAATGTTGAATCTTTAATATCTATTTTTATGAACATTCTAAAACATAGTTATGCTATGCACTTTAACAAACGAATAGTGAATAATGAAGAACAAATTGAAACGATTTCATTTTTAGGTACGCTTAATTAACGGTGCAACTTTTAGTCGCAAGCTTATTCACATATCGATTCCATATAATGAGGTCCAGTAATTGACGTGGCACACACCTCAGCACACCTTTTTGATCATCTTCACCAGCTCTTTGTATAGTATACATTCTCGACTGCGTGGCTTGCAGATCTCCCGATGATCCAGTCGAATGCCGCAGACGTCACCAAAACCAGGATCTGTAATTTAGATATGAGAAATCAGTTAATAAATTGTTTTTAAAAATGTTAAAAGCAGGGATTAAAACCGAAACGAATATCGGTTTCGGTTATATGCGCATTTAGGTTTTCGGTTATCGGTTACGCAAAATCTTTGAATAAAGGTTTCGTAACTGTGAACCGGTTTTTGTATGTTTCGGTTTTTAAATACCGGTATGGTTTCGATTCACAAAAACTTCTTTTTTTTTTAAATAATACAATAAGATTAATTATATAATAATAATAATTAAAAAGGCATTACTTTCTAAATTGTTTCATTCCCACATTTCTTTCACATATTCTTCAGTTTGATGTAGTTTAGTTACATTTAAACAATTTTAATATTTCATTTAACAATTTTTTCTTACTTGCGCTTATTCAGTGCTATGAAAATTCGATCATGAATATCACAAATAAAAATGCAAAATTAAACATAAGAAAATTAAAATCAAAAATCAAAGTTTAAAATGGAAAATAATTTTTTTTTGGATGTATGACAAACCGAATTTAACCCTTGTATATTAAATGTTTACTAAACGTTTATTTTGGTTTACAGAGTTTCGGATTTCAGGTTTCGGACAAATGAAAATTTTTTTTTCGGTTAAGATTTCAGTTACAGTTTTAAATTTCAATCGGTTTTTACCGGTTGTGTTACGGTTAAAGGTTACAGTTTTAAATTTCAATCGGTTTTTACCGGTTGTGTTACGGTTAAAGGTTGTGGTTACGGTAAGGGTTTTAATCCCTGGTAAAAAGTGCCTCACCTGCCGAATCCACGCCCACAATGCGCAGATAGAGCACGGACATCAAAGTGAGCGCCGTCTCCACAAAGCTAAAGACCTCGATCTTCAAGTGACCCAAGTGATAAAGCGCCGCAAAGCGTCGATGCAGATCCAGCAAATACTTATTGTCTATAAGAAAAGAGTATTAATGATTAAACATACATGATATTATTACTCGCAACTCTTACTCTTTTCTATCTCCAGCAGCTCCACGGATCGCGTCAGCAGCGGCGCCTTGATGGAGGCCAAATGGGAGCCACGATGCGGCACCGAGTAGAAGAAACAACCGCGAGCCGAGCGCCACAGTGGACTCATGGCTGGACGACCACACTCCCAGGCATCGACAATGATCTGCTTGATGAAGAGGCCGCCCTTGGAGTGGCCCACATAGATGATGGGATGGCCATGGCCCACACGTTCCTGGATGAGCAGCTCGGCCATTTCACGCGACCGTTGGATGAGACTGGACCGGGGTTCCTTGTTCTTCCACAGCGGACGCCAAAGGTACTGATCTGTTGTGTAGTTTACGGCAATCACTCGGACCCCGGGACAATCCAGGGGCAACCAGTCACCGGGCCAGCATTTGGAGTAGTTGGGATCATTAGCAGATGGTTTTTTTTTCTTGCCCGCCGACTTTCGTGGCGTTTCCGGGCTGGAGCTGCCATTGTCCTCGGCCTGCAATATTGAGTCCAGCTCAACTTGCAGCTGTCGATTGTTGTCGTGCATGCGCAGACGGAATGTGGGGAAACTGTACTCGACTCCCTCGCAAATCTGAATATCCTCCGGCTCCCCACACACAAAGGCGAAGCTGTGAATCAATCATTTAATAAGTGATTCCCTGGAACCCCTTTTAGATATCTACTCACTCTTCGGCATTGTCATCGGCATCGGAAGCACTGAGGCAATATGGCTGTGGATCATTGGCTGGCTGGAGCTGTGCCTCCTGCCGGGCAGCTCCAACGTCTTCGGCATTCTCCTCCAACACGCGTTTGGCGCGTTTCTCCCGCGGCGCCGGATGAATTGCCGCACTGCGAGAATGTCGCGGACGCTTTGGGGGACGCACCGGCGGTCGAGGCGGACGATCGAACTCGACGGGATGACGCTCGTTCTGCCAGAGTCCCTGCTTCCAGGTGTTCACCAGCGAGCCGTGGAGACCGTGTATGAGGATAATGTCGGCACGGATTGGTGTCCCCGCTGGCGGCTCGGCAAGAATGTTGAGAGTGCAGCAGCTGGAGGAGGTGGCTGAGCTGCAGATGCTGTAGACGGGCGGACCCTGCAACGGAGTGCCAGGTGTGGGCGGTATGGGTGTGGTCGGTGTACTTATTGTGGCCAGCGTATCGGGCAGACTTTCCAAGCCATCTTGGCATTTGCGCAATTTCAGTAAATTGAGCAAAGGCCCCAGGCGATTGGAAACTGTCAATGGAAAGATTTGAGGAGTCACTGATGAGTATTTCACATAAAACGCTGTGGGATTTGGCATGAGCAATATTGTGATAATGATGATGATGACGAATTGGGCAACTGTTGCACATCTAGTTCACTTTGAAAACTTACCCTGCACGGAGGACAGATTCAGCGATATGGTATTCGCAGCAAATGCCACCAAATTGGTCAAGGCCTGTCGACTGGAGCCCAAATTCTGCAGCACTCGCAGCACACGCACATCGCGGATGCCTTTGATGCCACGTGCCACACCGTTGGCCAGGGGAAGCACCAGACGCACCAGGATGCCAAAGACAACACGCATGCTGCCGCTGTTGTTGCTGCCCCTGGAAGAGGCAAGTGAGAGAAGAGAAAATTTATCAATCTGAAGCACCTTTAAATCTTGCAATGAATTGTTTTTAAATTCGATAGTTTACTTACGGTTCCATCAATGCCTCCGCACTGGAGGAGCGCACCAGCTCACTGATGGCCTGCTCCTCCTCCTGGCGATCCAGCTCCAGCTCGTTGTCCGCATGATTCATAATGGGAATCGAATGATCAATGGAAGTCTTATCTGCGTTTGGCAGCGCTTTGTTTGCCATTTGATTAACCTCTTCGGCGATTCGCATCATCGCAATGTCGCAGACGTAATGTTCATCGATTCCTTGCAGCAATAAGCCCTCTTTGTTGTGCTTCTTGTTGTTGTTGTTGTTGTAGTGCTTGCTTTTGGCTTCTTTGTGTTTAAGCCCCGTCTTGTTACAGTCACTGGGCTCGTTGCAGTTATCGGTCCGCGTCAGCATTGCAAGCTGCCAATTGTTTTCGCCTTTTCCCTTTCTTTGCTTGAAGATAACAAAATTGTTGCTGTTCCTGTTGTTGTTTTTGTTGTTGCTGTTGCTGTTGCTGTTGTTGCTGTTGCCACTGGCTGGCTGCCAATTAGATCAGATTCAACATGTTGCCGGCCAAAAAACAGTGCGCTAACTGCAAATGTGAATTTTCTCTTTAGTTCTCTCTTCAACTCTTGAATCTGTTCGCTGAGGGGAGTGTGAAGGGGGGGGGGGACCTCACTTGCCACGTGCCAATGTCAATGGCGTTTGTCTCGCGTCTATATTTATGGCCTATGCAGTTTCCCTTCCTCTTTTGATATATTCTGTGAATCGTACTAAAGAAAGTACCGTTTGCCAGGTCCAAATATAAATCACGCATACGACTTGTGGGCTCAAGCTATGTAAACAACATTGATACTCTTAAAAACAGAGACAACCAGTTGAACGTTTACCTTCAATTACCTTCAGTAATTGCACAAAAGATATCCAGTTTATATTTTTTGTTTTTTGCAAACAAACAACACACTGCGATTGAATTTTTTTTTTTGAGTCAGACAGAAAGTAGCTCAGTTATATGATACAAAAGCATGTAGAGCTTGGCTAACTTAAATGGCAATGGCAATTAGCCAAGGGCTTTAAGTAAGACAGACAAGAATCATATTACATTACACATTCAAACGTCACCCATACGACCTGTAAGCCGCAAGTCATTCACATTGCTTTTTATGATTGATTTTCTGAAATCCTCTTAGATATTCGTAACTTGCTAGCGACGTCAGCAAATGATGCATAATAACAAAAGTTACGTTGACCAACGGCGAAACGGCAAAAGGTTCAAGTTGAGGGTCGCTTTATGTCGCGGCACGAAAAGGCCGCAGCTTGTTGCATGCCACATACGAATATGACAAGCAGCAAGCAAATCAACAACAAGAGCTTTGTTTACACAGCCACTGTTAGTTGCTATTTATAGCCCAAGTATTGTGCACTAACTGCACCTTAGGCACCACCCAATTGTCTAACCACGCAACCACACACTCGTATCACGAATCACGAATGACAATCGCATGCGAAGTACACTTAGAAAGGCGTCATTGGGCAGATGAAATGTCAGAGTGTGCGAGTATCATAGCTGAGCAGTGACAATGATTGCTTTGCAGGTGGAAGGCGGTGCATACACTGACCGAAACAGCTCGACTTACACTTGATTCACTTGCAGTTCAACTGATACACAATGAGACAATGCAAATCCAATCAAATCAAATCAAAGCAAAGTAAAACTATGCCTGGCACGAGGCCCAGTTGTGGCTACGGTTACGAGTACGCTTTGCACCACACGTTCGCCAGTGTGGTTCAGTGGTTGAGTGTCTGTATCGAAAAACACACTCATGCAAAACACTTGTTCATTCAAACCATTCAATTGCATTGAGTGCACTTTGAGTGCTCGTTGCAGTGCGTCAAAGGCGTCATAAGAGGCAACTTCGAATGCAGTCAACTGTAGGCGTGGCACACGGCTTTTTGCCTATTTCATTTGTCTTTCAAATAGCCAATGAAAGACACTGATAACATATTAAAGGTTCTATCAGCTCTTATCGCGCTATCGAGTCGCGTTTTTAATCGCTTTCGGGTGAATTATTTTTCTCTTTGGCTAATTGCTTAACCCCTTTCTTTTGCCACTTGTTTATTAATTTCATTAATTGTTCCAAAGAGATAAAATATGGTATAATAGAGAAGTCTCAAATCTATAATGAGATAATTCGCTTTTTTTTATTAAATTGCCAGCTACAGATTTGTTAATTTATTAATATAACTCAAATAAGTCGATAGCCAAATTGGAAGAATTTAAATAAATTTAAATTTAAGATTTATGATTAAATTAAATAATATATAATTTTAATTGAAAACTGAAAAGATGAAAAGTAAAAGTAAAGTCGGCATTTGCTAAAAGTCCTGAGTCAGATAATTAAAAGAGATAAACGAAGAAATAATTATTAAATGCGAATATTTATTGTCTCCAATTACACTTAATTGTTTATCAATAATAGGTTTATCAGAGAATGCGTAATAGAAAATCTCTATTGTATGCTGATATATACAAATGCCAAGTGCTGTTTGTTTATTTACATGAGATCAAATTGACGTTGTAATGAATAAAGAATGCTTTGATTAGCATTCAACTCATTAATTTCACAACATCTTTTGTCCAGGGTATTTCATAATCAAATACATAAGCAAATACATTCTTTAACTCTATCAAATGTCAGCGACTGATAAGCTTTAAGCAGACTGATTTTTTGCGCAGCCGTCACTTGACAACAATTAACTTTGGCAGATTCCATTGCTCGGATATGAGGCATGATTCAATTAAACGCCCTTGATGAATAACACAATGGACTGCAATTATTTGTGTCATTTAAAATTAGAACGCGTGCTCGTTTCTCATTCACAATATTCCCGCACACTATTCTAATATTGGGGGCTGTGAACTTTGGCGATTAAAAGCTGTGACAAATGTTATCCATGTAAATGCAATTACTTCCTGGTTTAAAGCGAGAAAACCGATAATAATATGTATTATTCACATATATGTATGTCAAATTTACGGCGTGCATAAATAAATATTCAAAGGGGATCAATGCGAATTGACAAAGCAAACAACAACGTTGGTATAGTACTCTAGATACCACGTTTAAAAATAAAAGCGGAGTCAACAGAGGCGTCAACGACTGACTGTTCACCATTGTGGGGTGAACAACCTCAATTATATAGATACAGGGTATGCCCTAGTGAGGTAATGGCGAATTGTAAATAGGAGGTGATGCTGGACAGCCAGTTTGCAGTGACGGGCCTATGCATTTATACGGGGCGTATACGTGCCTTGGCACTTTGCATTTACATTACTCATGCGCCATGTGGACTTTGCACCTTCGCTGTGACTTTGCCACTTTATCGTCGGTCGCAGTTGCATTCGCTTCGCTTTTCGTTTTTTATTGTTGCTGTCTTTTATCACAAAGTACGACGTAATAAGGCCACTGGGCAACTGCAATCGCAGACAGTTAAACAATTAATGGAAAGCACTTGCTATATTTATTTTATGTTGTTAACTGATTTCATTCAAAGTATATGATTTTTGCATAATTGTTGGCCAACAAGCTGCTAAACACGTTAGCTGGAGATTGACATCGACACGAAAGGCAATGTTACGATGCCGTCTAACATGGTAATTGAATTGTCGCATGTGGCAGCCACGTGAGCGCCGAATAATATACGTATATACTCGACTATATATGTGCATATGTGTGTGTGTCGATTACATGCTACAATGGCCAACAAATACAGTTGCCTGCCTCGGGTTTTGACACCCACACCGGCAGGCGGGATTTGTGATTTGTGCAATAAACTAGAACAAGATCCCATCAAAATCCAAAGGCCGTAACAAATTGATGTATGTATTTCTGGCATAGACATATGTATGTATTTAAATTTATGCATACGCTTGAATTGACTCTAATTACGACATCGTTAAATTGTATTTAAATAAGTTTATAAAGCAAACAATTTGTAAATATATTCCACGCTATGCGATTCTACTTTATTCAATTGCAATTTATGCATCCATCATAGAACTCAATGGGAATATCAATATCAATTGACATTCAATTGATTCAATTCAAGATTTTCCCTGATAAGTTAAGTCACAAGCTATAACTAAATGCCAATTCAAAAATCAATTTCTGCCAATTCGCAGTTGGAACAAGTGTTTCATAAAACGTCTGTTTTCATTGTTGCTTTCGGGCTCATTCAAGAGGTCAAACTCAAGGCATCAATACTCGAATATACATATGTACTATATATTGGCCATTTTAGGGCAATCGACATTACGGGTATTCGAAAAAGGGAAATAAATTTACTTTTATAGAAGCTATACTCATGTGAATATTAATGTAAATTTTAATTCTTGAATTCATTTTTAAAAATGCAAATATTATTGTTGGCAAAACAATCAATTGTAGGAGACAAAAATAGCAGAGGAGAACGATGGGCAGATATTGCCAAATAAATACCCTTCAAGTACTTTGTATATTGTATACACATTTTTTTTGATGAGGTGAATTATGTGACCATGGAAATGCTGTAGCGAATACCAAATATAATATAAATAGCATGGAAAAACGATTCGAAATGCGATCAAAGTGACCGTGGATGGCATTTTGGTTTGTTTAATTTAAGTGAAGATAAGAATGAAAGGAAAATTAAAAATGTCGCATGATTCAGTTATATCTTTAAGTCTATTTAAAGGGTATCTATTAGCACAGATTATCTCCCTATGAAACCCACTCGTTCTCACCTGTTCAAAAGTGAACACACTTTTTAAATCGCTTTATATGCTTTAAAGAAATTGGCATATATAGAAATCGTTTCATTTTTGTCATTTTATTTCATATAGAAGTTGCCTAGCAACAAATCTAAAACGAGTTGTACAAAAAACCAGCCACCAATGAAATTATAATGCTACACATGTTCATCTGTTGATATATATAAATATATGTTTGTATCTATAGGCTTGTTTCTACATGTGTGTATATATACGCAACATCCGATCTTTCGCATTATTTATTTATGTAGTTTTTTTTTTCCTCTTGTGTATCTACTCGTACCACTAGGAACAGAGTCAGAACTTGCTGGGCCATGGTCAACATAAATAACAAAAGAAACGAAAAACAGCTGAATTTTTAATGATGTTGGCTTAGTCAGCTGATGTTCAAATTAGTTAAATACTAAATTTAATGAGTTTGGCATAAATGCACACTGATTAATTCCCTAAGCGCTGTGACGCTGCAAACAACTCGACAAATTTCTTGCACAGCTGAGGCTTCCCCAACCACCCCCTAAGTGAAGAGAGTTAGAAAGAGAGAGAGAGAGAGTGAGGGTCATGGTATGTGTTGTAAAATGCCATAATAAGACAGCTATGACGCTTGCGGTGTTTTAACTTGGGAATACTTTGGGCTGGGAGTTGTATTTAAGGGTGGAGTTCAGGCTTGTCGGCAAAGACCACGAATTAACCTTCAGAACGCGTGATGAGCGTTCACAAAGAACCGAGCACTGGCAATGACAATGGCAGTAACAATGGCTCAAGAGCCAGAGAGATGAAGTAATCATCGAGCTGGGACTGGCATTATGTTTTTCTTCTTCTATGTTTTTTTTTGTTTTTGTTTGGCAGAAACGTGTTTTGTGTGCACGATATTTGTTTGCTGAACAACAACTCCTCTAGGCGAATAGTTGTTGCCACACTGCAGGGCAGTTGATTAGAAGCAGCAGCAACTACAACTGTATAAGACTTGATAACAACTACACATGTTATTCTATTGACTCGCATTGCGTTGTTGTCGTAGTACTCAATTTAAGAATACACACTTACAGATACACACACACAAACACACACACTCATGCATACATATGCATAGAAAATTGTGATTTCTGGTTGCGGCTTTTTATGTACTGAGAAATTGGACAAAAACTGGCAAATTTTAATTGTATTTTTCAATTGCTTTGTTGTTTTCTTGATTTTCATAGAGTTCAATTAAAACATTCAACACCTGTTTAAAATTCATTTGAATTTAATCAGTTCTCGAGTTGACAGTTGTTAAACAACTAATTTTGTTGATATTTCTATTTATTATTGTTTTTGTCGTTCCTCGATGGCAACAACTAGAATATACCACACTTAGGTTGCTCTGCTGTTGTTGATGTTGATTTCGTTGTGGGGGAGGAAATGAAATCGAGAGTTCCCGCAAAAGATTTTAATAAGTCAGTGGACTGAAACTTACAAATATTATCGCGTGCATGTATGTATTAATGTGTAGATATATTATGTAGTGGGCACAACAATAGCGCACACTCACATTTACACTCACACTCACACTAGACTTAAACTCGATGAACAACAAAAAAAGCTTTTCCCGTAGCGTAACCGACAACAGCGCGTCCGAAGCGCTCGAACGCTCAACAGCAACTATTTGTTATTACAAATAGCACACACATATCTCTAGACCACACACTAGAACACATCACACATACACTCCCAGGCGATTATCTGTGAGTGTCAACAAAAGTTTTACGCTGTAGCTAGCTGCCAGCCAGCCGTTGCTAGGCTCAAGTTTTGTGTAAAAAGCTCAGAGTACAATTTAAGAGAGCGGCTGCATGGGAGAGAGCAGCTAGCTGTTCCAAGAGAGCGGCCGTAGGTAAAGTTGCCAGCTCGTTTGAAAATTAAGGCGCCATTTTATTATATTTAAATTTCGATTTAAGTTTCCTTTTAGTTTTTTTTTTTGTTTTTTTAGCAAATACGCAAACATATGAAAATATATGCTTATGTTTACAAATTTTCTGACCTCACAGTGGGTCACACAAAAAATCGACACCTGGCTAAAAAAAAAAGGATTGTTCCCTTGACCAGTGTCTCAGCCAAAATGTCCTTGATGACTGACTGTCACAAAAATGTTTGCTAACCTAACGTTACATTCAGCGGAGTCCGCAACAAAATGCCGTTAGCTCCAATTGTCCTCTTTGGCAGCTCACGAGGATGATGAAGAGGAGTCCGAGCTGCTGTCACTGGAACTGGAGTCGCTGCTGTGGCCATGTTTGCGACGTCGCGACTTCTTCTCGTCAATTACCTCGTAACTGGGCAGCGTCGAGTTGCTCGAGTCCGAGCTGCTGCTGCTCGAGGTGCTCGACTCTTCAATAACCGCCTCGATTTTGCGTGCTTTTCTATGGAAACGGAATTGAGTTTAGTAAATGTATTCGAAAATACTTAATGGTCCTTTTCTATTCACTTTTTTTCAGCCTTTTCGGCGTTTTTGGCTCGTTTCTGTTTCTTGGCATTGTTCAGATCGCAGTCGCTGGGTGAACTGCTGCAGTTGCGCTTTGACTTCTTGCCCTTTTTGTCCTTGCCACCCGCCTTGGTCGAGTACAGATTCTGTGAGCTGGCAGTGGAGTATCCCGTATCCTTGCGCTTCCTCTTTTTTCTAGGAAAAGTTATTAATTAATTTGTGGAGCTTTATTACATTCGAGATTTTCACTTACTTGTCTTTTTTGTCTTTCTTCTTTTTGCTGTAGCTTGCCTCGGGTTCAACGAACTCTCTGTCTCTGTCCTTGGCTCTAAGTTGGAATTTGATAAGAGTTAGAAATATTTCATTAGCTTCTGACTACTCACTTCTTAATCTTCTTTTTGACATCGCCACCTCGCTCATTGGATATCATATAAATGCTGTTCTGATCCGCATCATGGACTCGACGACGCGACTGATATTGACGGGCCTTGTCCATGCGACTCTCGCGTCGATTCTTCCAGAATTCAGCATTGACCACATACAGGCGATACAATTGTAGGATGATGACCAAGGAGTTCTTGCCTATAATAAAAATTATAATTAAAATATTTTAGTGCGCCTATGGTTCACTTACAGGTGAAGAAGACATTCATATAGTTGATGATCTTGTATTGAAATATAATCAGCAGGCGAAAGGTGAGAAAGGGCGCATCCTGTAGAATGACGTTAAGTACAATGCCTGTGAAAAGATACAACGTTAATTTAACAATAGCTAATACTATATGGATTAATCTGGAGTTTTCAACACTACCCCAGACATCGATGCCGCAGCAGCAGTTCTGACAGCAGTCTGTGTGCCTGTAAAGCGAAAAAGGGAACTTCATAATCTGTTAATCCACTTCACTTATCCACTTACTCCTCCTTGTGGTGGGAGCCACTGCCTCGTGGTCGCCTGCCCCGTGTGGCAGAGAGCACAATCGTAAACTGCATGAGACTCCAGGACCAAATGCCGAGCGTGAGGAAGACCAAGAATCCAATGCTTGCTATCGAATCATCCTTGTACGAATCGAAGAATTCTATAATATCCGCAGCGGTGCCAATGTAAACCAGGAGCAATTGACTGAGCTGATCTCGTGTCAAGTCGCCTTTGGGCAGCAGCCAGCGTCCCACGATCAGGATAAGCATGAGGAACTGTTCGATGAGAGTCGTCCAAGTGTCGGGACTGATGACGGGCAGAGTGATGCCGGCATCATCCAGAAGATCAGCCACTGGCACCATGGCACTGCTGTTAGCCGGCGTGGTGGTGGTAGTGGTGGCTGTGGTGATGGCATTGCCGCTGGCATTGCTGGTGACCAGAGATGCGTTCATCGACTGCAGGCGTCGCTCAATCTTGTCCAGCTCAAGCAGCCAAATGGCCGGCACAATGCTGCTCAGGTAGAGAAAGACCGAGGGGCAGAACCTGCAAGGGTAAGAGTAGGGGCAAGTATATGAGGGGATGAGACATAAAAGCGAATGGCCAAAACAAACAACAAGTCAAAGTGATGCGTCCCCCGCGACAAAAGGTAAACATCGAGTGAAAGACACAGACTAACAACCTGGTGGCCCACAAAGCGAAATTCCATTAAAGTTTTTACTACTACGCTGTGTGGGTGGAGTGTGTGTGCCTGGAGGAGTGGTCATTGCGGTTGTTCTGGGGTGGCTATGGTTACACACACACACACACACATTAAACACATGATTTCACTTTTAATTGAAAATCAAAACTCGAACATGACGTCAGCATCAGCCGACTTTTGTTTACATTGGCTTAAAAACTAAGAGTACTAAGATTTTCAGATTTTAGGATTTCAGAATCCGACTTACCAGCGCCACTCCTGCGTCTTCTTGATCATAATGGTGAAGATGCCCTCGAGCAGCAGCAGCAAAAGCGGTCCACATAGTGTCCAATAGATGATTTCCTTCTTGAAAGTTGTCACCTGCCAAATGGCCAGCAAACTGTGAGCGCTGAATATGATGCGCGTGAGAATGGCCTTAATCGTTGATATTATCTTGGCCATGATCACATCATAATCATCATCTTTACTACTTAAAGGTGTCTGCTAGTTGCTGCTAGTAAGTAGTTCAAAGCAGCCGCTGAACTTCAATTCGAACCGCACGCAGCAAAATGCCAAACGCAACTAAATTGACTGACAGCTAAAATCGTCGGCCAAATGCTTTCATTAGATGTTTAAACGCTTTTTAAGAAATTAAGGACAACGCAGCCAATGGCGCGATACATAAACGCGAGTAATTGGTGAATGAACGTTGGGCGTTTCGTCTCGTCTCGACTGGACTCGATTCGCTGAAACCAAATACTTCTGCGTAAATGAAACCACTATGCGTATACGTAATATAGAGAACGAATTTATGAATAAGAAATGCTGGACGGTTGCATATTATCGTGCATTTGATTAATTGATATATGTCTTATCAGCAATAAAATATTTTTTTGTTTAATTTTATCAGTTTTCAGTATTTTGGAAAACAAAACTATTTTTCAGGGCAACGATTCCCTTGGGCGCACTCCTGTTTAGAAACGGTCCTGCCAGTGACTTTTCACATCAAATTGAACACACGCCAGCCAGCACTTCCCTAGATATGTACATACATACATATTTAGTATACCTAGAAGTCACACGACCGTTAAATGCCTCAGCTTTGTCTGTATTTAAGCTGAACGAAGACTGGCCACAAATGCAATGCAAACAAATCGCAAGAATGAAAGTCCCACGCGGTGGCTATCAAAACCGTGACCTGTGAGTCTAAAAAGGTAAGTTATAGTTACCATTAACCACCCCCTAGGATGATAATGATGTTTAAGTTAATGTGTCGGGAGTTAGGTCAATGCTATTGCTCATATGAGAAGTCAACATGCGACCAACTGTTGAAAGTTTTTTTCATTTTATTGTTCTTCTAACTCTTTGCTTAAGTATCAAATATTTAAAATGCGCGCCAATTGTGCTTGTAGACAACGTGCATAGTGCTGCCAGACTGTTAAATTAACATAGTAATGGCATTGCGATAGTGCAGATGTGCCATCGATGGGGGCTCAATTGTGCTTGACCATCGGAAGTGCTGATAGTGCCACCTCTAATTGCGATCTAAAGAAAATGTGATTATCGATAGTTGAGGAGGGATAACTTATCGATTAGGATTTGCAAACTGAATCAAAACAAACACGTGAAAAATTAAGAAAACTACAATTCATCTGATTTAACTGTTTTATAATGGCTTCTTCAAGTGAATCCTCGGCTGCGTCGGACCATGATGCAAGCAGCGATGATGAGACACAGGTAACAGTATTCCTATACTATTTTAGACACAACTAATTCCACTTTGGTTTACATACAGAACGCAATTCGGGAGGATCTCAAGGGCATGTCCTTGGAAGAGATAATGCAGCTTAAGGAACAATTGGGCTCAAGGGTCTACAAAGAGGCTGTACTAGGCAGTAAAAGTGTCAAGGTAAAACAGCCAAAGACAAAAGTGGAACTCAAGCGTCTGAATAAAAATCGACCCCGCGAAATAAGTGCAAAGCGACAGGTGCCATTTCTGGGATCCGAGTTACGTGTAGAGCGTAAGAAAGAGACAGAGCTGCGTGATCCTCGATTCGATGAAAGAGCTGGCGACTATCACATTGATACGTTCAAGAAAAACTACAGATTCATCTCTCAAATTCGTGACAAGGAAGTTAGTCAACTAAAGAAACAATTGAACAATGTGGAGGGCGAGGAAAAACAAAAAATCAAGCACTCGATTCAAAGACTTATTAACAAGAATGTCGAGGACAAGAAGTGGAGCCTCAAGCAAAAAATATTAAAGAAAGAGCGCAAAGAAATTCAAAAAGCACACGATGAGGGGCGACAGCCGCACTACATTACAAAGAGTAAGTTGTAAATCAATTTATAACGACCCTAAATAATATGGTTATTAAATTACAGAGGAACGACGTGCCAAGGAACTTGTTTCTCAATTTGAGCAGCTGAAAAACACTGGAAAACTGAACAAACATCTGGAGAAACGACGCAAAAAGAATGCCGCCAAGGATCGCAAGCGCATTAGCATAGAATAAACACTGAAGTTTAAGTTATAAATGTATATTAACAATTAAAGCATATCATATTAAGAAGTATGCTTAGCCAGTTCGCAACATCTTGGCCTCGCGTTTCTCCAACAGTTCGCGGCGTTGGTCCTCGACAATAACTTTACGCTCCTCCAGAAACTGAGCATATTCCGTGGGATCCAGGTCACGCACTACTTTGATGCCACAGGTCCGTGCAATTCCAATGAGCATTTCACACATTTGCTAATCAAGAATTAAAAGTTAATCGGGGAATTGTAAAATGTCTTAATTAACTCACCTGCATTGTAAGCAACGCGTTTGGCGGATCTTGTATTTTGATTGCTGCAATTTCGTACAAATGCTTAAGTGTTATCTTGCCAGCAACCTCGCGGCCAGGTGTCATTGTGCCCCGCTGGATACCCGCTGCCTGCTTGAGGAAAAACGTTGCCGGCGGATGATGAATGGCCAGATCGTAGCTGCGATCGCTGTTCATTGAAATGCGACACGGGAGCGGGACACCTTCCTTCATTTCCGCGGTTTTCGTATTAAAGTCCTTGCAAAAAGCGGCAATGTTAATCGCACGCTATCAAATAAATCATTGATTTAATTAAAGTTCTCTAACACAATGTGATTTTTGCTACCAACCTGACCCAGCATGGGACCCAATGGTGGGCCCGCTGCTGCCATGCCGGCGGGTATATTTGTCTTCAGTTTAGTTGTGTGGGTTATCCGCTCAACGTTCTTCTTCAGTGATTTCAGTTTACCTGCTGCTTTTGACATTTTTATTGAATTAAATCGCAGACAAGTTCGGCGTTTTTAGATGTTATGCAAAAAAAAGGTCTATGAAGATGGGGAAGAAGAAGCAAACAGCTGTTCGGCAAACACAGCTCTGCTATCGGTATTTTCAGTCGATATATCGATAGTATGTAGTCGTTCGACTGAACTTGTTCCGAACAGCTAGTTCCATTGAGTTCTTTTTGTAAAAAGACGCTTTTTTGTAAAAATCAGAATAAATATTAAGTATTAATTAATATAGGCAATAGCCAAGTAAATTATAGCGCCTAAATAGCCGTCATGTCTATCGAAATCGAATCTGCAGAGTAAGTGTATATGCGGAGCAACCCATACAATGTTATCAGACTTTTACACACATGAGTTTGGAATCATTTAATTTACATTAATATTGTTTTTCCTTATAGCGTTATAAGACTAATCCAGCAATATTTGAAGGAGTCCAACCTGCTCAAGACGCTGCAAACTTTGCAAGTAAGTATTAAGATAACAGCATAGAGCCTAATAACAAGTACTTCGTTGCAGGAGGAAACTGGTGTCTCACTTAATACAGTGGACAGTGTCGATGGGTTCGTGCAGGACATATCGAACGGACACTGGGACACGGTGCTCAAAGTGACGCAATCGCTGAAGCTGCCGGATAAGAAACTGCTCAATCTCTATGAACAAATCGTCTTGGAACTGATCGAGCTGCGTGAATTGGGTGCTGCGCGTTCCCTGCTGCGTCAAACGGATCCCATGAGCATGTTAAAACAACACGAACCGGAGCGTTACATACACTTAGGTAAGTGTCGATATGCTCTGCCTCTCAAGAACATTGTTTAAGTGGTTGCATCTCGCAGAAAACATGTTGCAGCGCGCATATTTCGATCCGCGAGAGGCGTATGCGGAGGGCAGCAGCAAGGAGAAGCGTCGTACGGCAATTGCCCAGGAGTTGAGTGGCGAAGTGCACGTGGTTCCCTCGTCTAGGCTTCTGGCTTTGCTTGGTCAGGCGTTAAAATGGCAACAGCATCAAGGTCTTCTTCCACCTGGCACCACCATCGATTTGTTCCGCGGCAAAGCGGCCATGAAGGATCAAGAAGAAGAAATGTATCCCACTCAACTGTTCCGACAGATCAAATTCGGCGAAAAGTCTCACGTGGAGTGTGCACAGTTCTCCCCAGATGGACAGTATCTGATAACTGGCAGCGTAGACGGTTTCCTGGAAGTTTGGAATTTTACCACAGGCAAAGTGCGTAAAGATTTAAAATACCAAGCACAGGATCAGTTCATGATGATGGAGCAAGCCGTGCTGGCGTTAAATTTCTCGCGTGACTCAGAGATGGTAGCATCTGGTGCTCAGGATGGCCAGATAAAGGTTTGGCGAATCATCACCGGTCAATGCCTGCGCAAGTTCGAAAAGGCTCACACCAAAGGCATCACCTGTCTGCAGTTCTCCCGTGACAACAGTCAAGTTCTCAGTGCTTCATTTGATTACACTGTGCGCCTGCATGGGCTCAAGTCGGGTAAAATGCTTAAGGAGTTCAAGGGTCACACGTCATTTGTCAATGAGACAACGTTCACGCCAGATGGCCATAGTGTCTTAAGCGCATCCTCCGACGGCACTGTCAAGGTCTGGTCTTTGAAGACTACGGAATGTGTTGCTACCTACAAACCATTAGGCAATGAACTGGCCGTTAACACAGTGTTGATACTGCCAAAGAATCCAGAGCACTTTATCGTCTGCAATAGATCCAACACGGTTGTCATCATGAACATGCAAGGACAAATTGTGAGATCGTTCTCATCGGGTAAGCGCGAAGGTGGCGCCTTTATCTCGGCAACTCTGTCGCCTCGTGGCGAGTTCATTTACTGCGCTGGCGAGGATCAGGTGCTCTATTGTTTCTCTGTCTCCTCAGGGAAGCTGGAACGTACTCTAAATGTGGGTATTGAGTTATAGCTTCCCTTAAATTTATTCTTTAATATTCCTTATCGATTACAGGTGCATGAAAAGGACGTCATTGGACTAACCCATCATCCGCATCAGAATCTTCTAGCCAGTTATAGTGAAGATGGCCTGCTGAAGTTGTGGAAACCTTAAAATATGTTAGCTCTTATCAAATACTTGCGTACTAAGTTTTATTTAGTAGCCCTAGCTTTTTACCTATTAAAATACATTTAACTGCCCGGTATGATCCTGCGCTGACCAAAATTACATATACATCAAAATAAAACGAAGAGCAATAGGAACAGATTTGTTTCTGAAATGGAAATGGAAATGGAAATGATTCAACAGCCAAAACAGATTGATCAGAGGTTGCTGTAGCTTTTCTCATGCCCTGTATCAATATGGTCAATCATGTACGATCTATCAAACAAATTGACTTTAATTAAGAATTATGCAAAGTCGTCTAATCCGCAGTTGACGATTCAATTGGTGTCCACTTCTGAATTAGTCAAGCAACTGAGCTCAAGTGCTGCAGTTGTATCTCGTTCTGTCACGTTGTGTCAACATGAAAAGCGACGAAATAATTGATAAAATACGCAACAAGCTCAAGGAATCGGATCCCGGCAAGCGAACCGTTGTTAATACATTCCAGTTTAACTTTACGGATACGGATGGTCAGCTCATCAAAAGCATGGGTGAGTTTATGCCATTGGACGTCCTTTCGTGTTTTCTGCTATTTGGTCGGTACCAAGCAGATGACTTTTGAACAAATATTGCAACAGGAGAAGGCCAAATTGGAAGGTGACGCGGAGGCCATTAACAAGATGTTGGAAAAATTTCGTTTGAATTCATAACAATTTAAATATGATGTTCTTACTATTTGAAATATTTTATGACGATCGCACAATAAATATAAAAGATTCATGCGTTACGGACTTCAAAAGTGATTGCTTTTAGGATTTGGTTTAGTATTCATTTATTTAATTACCTTTATTTATATTTAATGTTAACATGGAATTGTTTTTGTAGGTGTTTTTTTGTTCAATTTTTAAAATTTTGCCTTTTAGTCAACTATGTTTTTGCTAAAGCGCCGCGTTCTATGCCAATGCATGCGCTCGGGTTTTGGTTTTTGGTATCATTTCGGTTTAGACTTTACATATTGTTTAGCATAACTTGTGTTTGTTTTGTTTGCTTTGCTTATTTATAGATTTAATTGTAAATTTAACACTTGCTTTTTAATTTAATGTTGTGTTTGGTTTAGTAAACGCTTAGAACATTTTATGGGGATTTTCCGTGTTTCTTGAACATTGTTTTTATATTTGATTTAATTTTGTTTGTTTAGTAAATATTTGTTGCGTTACTTTTTTTGTTTGTTTTTGGTTTTTAGTTTACTTTTCATTTTTATTGCTAGAACACAAATCAATTTTATTAATTAACTAATTTAATTGGGTTCACTTTAATGTCATACAACAACAAAATTTATACACTTAAACTAAATATGCATTTTATTTGTATTTTTTTTGCAAATATTTAAAAATAATTTTTTTTTACTTCTTATGAATTAGTTGATCTTTATGCATTTTGCAACAATTTAACAACGTTTTACTTGTTCAACGTACTTGATTTTATTTATATCATATAAATTATATGTTATGTTTTATTAAACACCTACATACTTTTTTTTATTATTAATGATTTTCTTTACGTTTAACTCTTCTTTAATTTTTCTCATTTATTTAAGCATTTTTACTTTTATTAATATTTTTATGCAAAACGTACGAGCGCTATGAAACCAATAATTTTATTTTTTGTTAAACTTCTTCGCATGTATTATTAATCATAAATAAAACGTTAAAACATCGTTAAACTCAAGATATCGTAAATTACAACTTAATATTCATTTTCTTAAAATATAATATTGAAATAAATGCGGAACTTAACATAAAATGTATAGAATAAAATAAAAAGAACAAATAATTATTCCTTAAAACTTGGCACAAATGTTTCTTTTTTTTATTTAGTATTAATTTTTGGATTTAAATTTACTGTAAAAGTTTTTATTATCGTTCTCTTTAGCGTGTACATATTTATAAATAGTTATCTTTTGTTTTTGTTTCTTAATGTCGCTGCAACATTCGCCCATTAAATGTCTATAAAAATGTGCTTAAATAGACAAAAATCTTTTGAATTTATCAATTTGAAAATTAGCAGCATCCGACGAATGACGCTTCTAAATTTAGTTATTTGTATTTGTATTATTTAATTTATTTTTTCATTTTATTTATACAAATCTCTCAATTTAAGAATTTGGCTTTAAACTTTTGCTGGAAGATACAGGTTTGATAGTCACTAATTCTTCATTTTATTTATGCATTAGTTGCTTGCAATGTATTTGTTGATTTTCCTCATTTCCTTTTTTTTTTTTTTGTTAGTTAAAAATTTCAATTTATAAACTTGCTTTAACTTTATTTGTTGCTGTGAGTATGTGTGTGTTTTGCTTGTTGTAAAAAAATGTGTAAATAAAAGTTATTCGCGCCTGTTTGGGTTTTTAGGTATAGTTAGTTATAGGTCATTATTTATGTTATTGTTTTATGCCCGTAATTAAGCAAAATATTCATACTTTTTGCTCGTTTCAATTTCAAATTTATTTGTGAATGTTTGGTATTGTTGTATAATTAATTCAATTTATGCTTCACCTAAATATTACTCGTATCAAATATAAAAATCAACAACTTTTTGCGGTCACCTGTGGCTAAGAAAATGCTGACACATAATCGCCGCTTGGTTTTTCATCATCATCCTTCTATTCCTCTTTCCTTGTGGTTTAACTTCGATTCAATTATTTTAACTATTATATGTCATACGTAGTCGCTAGGTGTATAATATAGTTATGTATGCATGTATGTATATTAAAATGTAATTATTATTTGTTGCCTGTCTTTTTTGTTCATCTTCTCATCGTTTGATCGGTTCATTTCTACTACAATGTTTATCGCCCTACTGTACTTTTTTTTTTTTCTTTCTTATTATGTTTATGTTTTTGCGCCTTTTCTATAGCTTATTAAATTTATATCTTAATCAATTCGCACTTTTGCATAATTTTTCGTCTTTTAGGTATTGTTAACTTTTGAATTTATCTTCATGTTCTTCTTCGTCATCATAATCTTCTTCTACATCTTATGTTTATTCTTGTTGTTGTTTTTTTGCTCTCTAGCTGTGTTGACGTAGTTTTTAAACATTGAACTACTTCAACCAACTACATACAGTTCGCATTTAAGTGTCCTTCGGCAAGGACACGGCTTAAACTTAAAGCGCTTTGCAACTGAAACTAACGATAAAACTGTTTGAAAACCAATAAAATAACATAGTTAAACATTTGCCATTTGGTTTACATGATCGATATTATCCTCGTCGAAATGCACATCGTTTATAAATATGTCCGGGTCCAGCTGATCTTCGTCCAGTTCCAGGTCGTCATCATCCTCATCGTCGTCCTCATCGTTGGACATCAGACCATGTACCATGTCCACGCCAGCTATACATATGTGAGGTGGCGGTGGCACACTTGTGGGCGGCAGGGGAGCGGGCGGAATGATCAAGGTCCCGCTATTGATGCCATGCAGACTCCCCGCTATACTCGCCCCTCCGCTTTGCAAATGCCGTCGACTAGAGCTAAGACCAGCTGGGATACGATAGGATAAAACTATTTTATTTACATTTTTTTAAATTTTAATTCTGGTAACATTACCTTTAACTAAAAAAGACTCACTTAACTAAAATCAAAGAAAGCCTAGAACATAAACAAAATAAATACAACTTATAATTTTATAGAAATAATAAGTGAAACGGCAACCTTTCGTCCTCCCCTCGCTTACCTGTCGCACTCGTCTGCGAGTCGTAATGTGCATTCCGATGTAAACCCAATTGACGGACATGATTTCTACGTTTTCTTCTGGAGTGACAGAGTGTGCATAGGAGACAGATTAGGGACAAGACGACGACTAGTGTTATTATAATTAGGACGTCGTGATCCTCCTCTGCCGCTTCCGTGATACCTGATATGGGAATTGAGTCATAAGTAAACCAATGAACAATGCACATATATTTTAATATACATAGTAATCAACAGTTAATGCATGGCTCTAAAAATAATGCGAATATTTATCGATATCACATAGGCTGCTAAACAAATGCGCTGCTCTGATAAATGTTACATGGGGTAAATGAATCATTAACTAACTGCGAGATTAATGTGAGTAATATATTCCAAACTCCACCTTCGAATAATTTGTGCAGCTTTTTCAGCTCAAATAACGCCAAAAAGCAGTCTACGTATATAATATTTAGGAGTAATTGATCAGAAAGTGGATTTCGAAACCATCCTTGAATAATTATGTTTTTGATGTTGTATAGTTTTGTTTTTATTTTTTTTTATTTATCACATCAATAGAAGGTATTTTAAATATTGAAATTAAATTTTAGTATGCAGCTCAGTTTAGCGGGAAAACAGTTGGGTGCAAAACAGAAAAAAGCCAGAATTAGAATAAAAATAAACAATTGGTTTAACAACATGCTTTCAAATGATTTTGCTACCAGTGCTACAAAAAAAAATTAAATTTTGCAAATAAAGATTACTTATTTATTTGGTGGGGCGACAGCTTTGACAATCGTTGTTGTCTTTAGAAAACGATGCATAGTTTAAAATTGTCGAGTTGTTGGGGTGGGTGGGTCTATAAGTGGGGTGCTGTGCATGTCATGATTGTGGTCTGTGGGCGTGGCTGTGGGCGTGTGCAGCGATTTGAGACAAGTTTAAGCAGGACTCACGTGTTATATGTGACCGAAAGTATTTATTATGTATTTCTTATTCTTAATTGATTAGCATTTACTTGGCGTGTAATTTACGGTTAGAAAAATTATTAAAAATCTTTATGAGCATTTATTTATCTTTATTTTTCTTTAATTTTCTTATCTTTTTATTGTAATGACTTTCATCACTTTTGATTTTCGTGGCAATTCCTTATGATTTAGCAATCCAATTTTGAAATTCTCTTTTTTTTTTTTTAATTAAATTTTTCTTCTTTTTTTGGCTCTTTTAATTGTACGAATTCAAGACTAATGACAAAATTGCTAAAACAAATATTTGCAGAAATTTGGGCAAATGCGATGAGTTTGCGTCACCTGTGTCATTGTTACGGGGTATTTTATATACGATTTTTTAGGAGGTTGTTAAGTTGGTTTTGTTTATAAGTGGTTTTAAGGTGAAAAATCACATTGAGAAAGTTCAAAAGAAATGTAAAGAATATAGAACACATAGAGAGAGAAATAGAGAAAGAGAGAGAGAGGAATAGAAGAAGAATAAGAAGACAAGTGAGAAAGAGAGATATTGTTTTTTTTAGTGTGGGCTGTGGCTGTAGATAAGTTCGAGTTTTAAGTCTGGAATTGTACGATATGCCATTTTGATACTGCGACTGGGGACAACAGAGTGTGTAGGTAGTTATACTTATATTAATAATAACTATAATTATGCATAGCTTCGGTTGGGTTTTCTGAGTGAGGGTGAGCGCTGGTAAACATCTTATGTAAGAGTATAAACAAAATTCTGGCCAGAAGTTAAAATGAATAACAAACCAAAAGTAAAAAAAGACACAGACAACAGAGAGCTGTTTAAATTTTGGTGCTTTGTTTGAGTTTTGAGTTGATTTAATTGATATTTAAGTATTAGCATTAGTATTAGTTAAAATGGTTAGTTAGAACATTTATTTGATATAGTTTTTAGCAAGTGTTTCGTCGGGTTCAAGTTATCGTTGTTGTTATTAACAAAATGAATAGCGTAATAAATGAAAATGCTGATTGATTGCATAGACATATAGTAGACATAGAAATAGAAATCGATATGCAATCAGCTTAAACTCGAAATGAAAAACAAAATGATGAAAAGAGAGTTAAATACAAATTCATGTTCGCTCAGTGGACGCACTGGAAAAACGCAAAGAAATTAATATGATGAAACGATAAATATAATAAAAATAGTAAGTAGATCAAAAATCGAAATAAAAAATTGAACTGAACCGTTCGACTCACTCACGACTCACAATGCAATTCGTCACTATCGTCGCCGGGTCCACAATTCTTGACACCATCGCAGCGCAACTTGTCCGATATGCAATATCCCGCCGCGCACTGAAAGTGATACGTGGACTCGCAGAGCAGCCCAATGGATGGTGGACCCGGCCCCGAATCCTGGATCTCAGTCCAAACAATGCGAAAGCCCTGTTTATATTTCGAATATATTAATTTTGGAAGTTTAAATGCCTGAACATTCAAAGCGTCACTCACCTGTGCCCCAACGGTCTTGTCGCTGGTGGTGAAACTGATGCGTGCTGTTTGGCCCGTGGATATATAATGCCACTGCTCGACGGCTGGCTTCTCGCCGCACAGCTCCACTGGCGGCTGATCTGAATCGACATTGACCCACAGGCGCAGCACAGCAGCCGGACAGCCTCGACCTACGAATTAACCACAATTGAAGACGACTATTTAAGCGGAAATTAAGTTTGGCTTACCTGCCGGATCGCCCTCGAGTCCAAACTGCTCAAAGTTAATGGACAACTTGTAGCCGGCACGTGCAGTCATCACCCAGTTGCAGGCATTGGAGGCCATGCCACGACCAGGTGCCTTGTACGGAGCTGGATAGTTGGGGGAGGTGATAATGCCGGAATCTTCGTTGCTGAAGTTGCCGCCACAGTCGCCAGCATCGGATTTGGCCGACTCGAAGAAATAGCGCGCCTTAAAGCCACTAGCCACGTTTTGCTGATCCGTGTGCAGCGTGATGCGAAGACCAACCGCACCCCGGGGGCTCTCAACGGGTCCGGGTGCTGTCAAACCACAATATCGGCCGAGCAGGCGATCATTGTTATCCCGATACACGACATACATCTCCAGCCAATCCTCAAAGCAGGCGCCGGATCTGGAAATAGGGTGTAATATCAGTTATTTATGTAACATCAACTAACATAATAGTAAACACCAAAAATATTTTAAGATTTATTAAAAAAATAATTAAATTAATATTAAATAAAAAACAATCAATTAAATAATAGAAATGCAGTCTCATTAAAATTCTGATAAAAACAATTAAAATTATTGAAATAAAATTTAAAGATAGACAGCAGCTATTATTCCTTTAATGAATTTAAAACAGCATGTTAAGTATACTCGATTTTTTTTTGTCGATTTTTCGGATTTAAGCTCGATTCCCTTTTTGGATTTACTTCACAAATCTAAACCTACCCATAAGCACCGGCTGTGGCGTTCGCATTGTTGTCCGCCTTGATCTTGAAGTGATCGAAAACAATTGTCACTTGCTCGTTGTGCTCGGCCAAGAACAAATAGGAACAGTTCGTGTCCGACGGATAGTTGGAGGGATAGCGTGGACTGTTTAGCTCTCCGCGTTTCTTTGAGCTGCTCACGTACGTGAAGCTGCAGGTGCCATCGGGTGCCGCTGTGCCGGGTATCTTATACTCCGTCTCGAATGTATACTTGCCCTTAAAGCCACGCCCCTGCAGTTCACCCGAACTGAACACCATCGCCAGGCGAGGACCATCGCTGATCACACGCTGCGTCTCATTGCCGCACAGCTCATAATCGAACTTGTCATAAGCATCGGCAGTTTCCTGTCCCTTCAGATAGATTTTCAGATAGCCATCAGTGCAGTTGGATCTAGACAAGTGTAAAAGAAATATTAAAAAAGTTCTTAGATTGCTCATGATGTTTAAAAACGCACTCGCTCTTGTCCTTGTGCTCCATTTTTGGTATGTTGAAAGAATTAAACTCGAGCCGTACACGCTCCAGATGCTGTGCATCCTGCATGCCATAGATGAAATATCTGAGAAAAGATATCATTAATATGGCAACCTGATATCGGATGGACAAAATGAGTTCGAATACTTGCCTACACACAGTTTTTGGTATATATGGATAGGGATAGTTGGGTGAGAGCACAAAGCCAGTTGATTCCTTCTTCGATAAAATCTTTTGATCACATTCTGAGCCACGTATGTGAATGCCATCATTTTCACCTGATGGATTTGATATTTATTGTTGCATATTGTGAGCAGAAATGATCATAGAACAGTTGACAGCAGATAGAATTTTCGTTGAATTTCAGGGTGGATTTCGAGATGGGGGAGCGAGAATAGAGGAGAGAGTAAAATAGTCGAGTTGTTGATAGATTCAATTAGTCAGATGGTTATTAGTTCCAATTTAATGAAAATTTGACAGATATTAAAAACAAAGCCGCACAACGGGCAACGGAAATGCAACAAACACATACACTGGAACTCTTAAATGTGTGTGTGAGTGTATGTGTGTGTGTGTGTGTGTATGAGTGACGGCCATTTTGTGGCGTATTCAAAATATCAATATGCTCGCTACAAAATGGCCGAAACAAACTGACAAACTGAAAGTAAAGTGTAGATAATTGGAAATTGATGAAATGTCAATACTTACGTATAAAATCTAATTTAACAAAACTCTCGCTAAATTCATAAATTCCTTTAAAGCCACGATTTTGCGTATTTGCGGTGCGCGGTAAGGTATAAAAATGAACAAAAAGGCTCGACTCGCTCGAATACAATACTAAGTTTCTTTGCTGTCCGCAATATGTACCGATTAATGCTGACGAATTGTCTGGACCATCGTACACTTTCACATAGTCAAATGGGCAGCTGATTGTTGTAATTGTAGTTGTAGTTGTTGTTGTAGTTGTAGTTATTGTTGTTAAAGTTATAGTTGTTGTTGTTGTTGGATGGAAATTTAGTTATAGTCGAATAGTTGGCAGATAGATAGACAATTGGAATAAAGCATAGAATAGAATTTACGTAGAATTTAAATGAGCAATTGTTGCAGATAGTGGAAAGTTATAATTGTGTGTGTGTGTGTGTAAGTGTATGTGTGTGGCAGCTGCGTATTCAAAGCAAATTGCTCACAAATGCTTACAATTTGCTTTGATATTGACTTGATGTAGCTTATGTTTTGTATGCGTGTGCGTGTGCTTGTGTGTGTGTGTGTTGTAAATTTGTGCAGCATTAGGGGTACTCACTGTGGTCCACCAAAAAACAGATCAAAATCACGAAACTCTAATCTAACTCTTTGATTCGATTCACCAAGAAATTGATATGTGCATGACATATCCTTCGGATAGGCACCTGGATAGGTTGGCGATATGAGTGCGCCAGTTTTATTGATACTCATGCTAGGCGTTATCGTGTAGGAACATGGTGACCCAGCGATGGGTATACCAATTTCATATTCCGCTATAAAAACCAATTATATTATTATCAATATTCCATTTTGTAATCACACAGTCCATGCCTCGGTTTTCGCAAAACTGAGTCGACGAATTCAATAATAAATTATCAGTAAGTAAAATTAATTTATAATACATTTTTAAAATCTAGAAAAATATAGTAAAAAAAAATTAAAATACAGAAATCAATTACGATTGAAAACTTTTGAAAAAGGCAATTGTTTTTAATCTATAAATGATGTGCAAGAATTATTTCATAATTTTTTTAAAAACTTGTCGAAATTTTGGAAAACGTTTGCGAAAACCGCAGCATGTTTGTTCGATTTGTTTTATCCTCGATGTTCTTACATGCATTTATAAACCTAAACGTGCCCTCGAACAGATCGGTCGACACATTTTTGTTGCTAAAAAATGAAATTGCAACGGCGCGGTACATGGAAATGCGACGACGCGGCGGAATGGCGCCACAATAGCGACCTCCGAATGGGGAATTGATCAGCTCCGCTGGTTCGGACGATTGCACCTCCGAGTAGATATCCATGTACTCATGAACACAGCTACAAAAGCAAATCATAGTTTAAATATATATATAAAATTGTTCATTTCATTGAGATAAGTTAATTAATTTACCTTGGTAATTCACCGACGGCCGAACCGCTATAAAATGTTTAAATAAAACAAATGAAATAAAGTCAGATAATTAATTGCTGATTTAAGGGCGTCATTTGGTTAATTACTCACTCTGGCGGACTTCCTCTTAAATTAAAGGATTTAAAAACTACTTCGACGCGCTGTCCAGGTCCTGCTAGGAATGTGTAGAGGCATTGGCGCGAATGATTGCGATGGTTGTGCAGCAGCGGCGCCGTGAAGCTGCCGTTTTGTGGCCCGCCAATGCGCGAGACAAACGTCTGATCACATTCTGTGCAAGCAGCAAGTAAAAGAGACAGAGAGAGAGAGAGAAAGGGAAAAAGAGAGAGAGGAAGAGAATTGGCACACACACACAAAGGGATAAAGTTTGTGTGCGGTTTTTTGGCATTGATAAGTCGAGTTTTGTTACAAGTCGTTGCAATTTTGGTTAAATATAGACACACACAAACAATACAAACACATACACAGAACGTAGCAGTAAAACAAGAGTTTAACTGTTTGCATGGCAGCCATTGCTGTTGCTGTTATTGCGTGTGCTAGTGTGCGTGTGTGTGTGCGTGTGAGTGACTGTGTATTTGTGTTTAACAACTAGAAAGCGTTTTTTTTTTTAATCATTTTTAACTAAGTCAACTTTCAACTACGTTTAGACACTTAAACTTTAACGATTTAACTACGGGCTGCGGGACACAAACACATCGAGAGTTCACGAAGGAGAGAGAGAAACAGAGAAACATTGTGAGAGATATTGTGGCGCCACCTACTTGGCGATTTTGTGGGCCGCACCGGCGCCTCCAAATATGCCACAACCGGCTGCATCCAAGGCTCGCCATCGCCCTCAATGCCCTCAACGCCAGGCGACTTCAATTGCCCCGAGGCGGCCACTGGAGTTCGAGTTCGAGTTCAGGTTGAGATTTGAGTTGGGTATTTTTGGGGACATTTTATTTGGTATAGACGAAAGACAAATATATGATGTTAATGATTTCAATTTGATTTGCATGAATTTCTCATGTTTGCCTGTGCTTGTGTTTATGTTTGTGTGAGTGTATGTTGTCTATGTATAAATCAAGTTGACGTTAAACATGGAAAAACGCTTCAACGTTTATGACAGGTGCTTTCTATGAACGATATGTATTTCTGTCTCCCCATCTACATCTACATCTCCGTCAAACATAGCAAACATGACTTTTCCATAATGAAATTTTAGCTGGTAAAGAGGAAATCGTTGTAACTAAGCTGCACCCAAAAGCAAACACACATATGAATATACTCATACACTCTCAGGAATTGCATTGATTACTGCTGGCAACGGTGGCGTATGCGCAACGTTGTGAGTTTATAAGCGCGGAAATTGTGAGCAGCTTTCCGTTCAGTAAGTTTCGCTTTGCCAAACAAGCGTAACTCAAATAACACACACTCAAACACACACACACACACACGCACATCCCAACACGGACACATTGTGAATTTTCAAGGTGATTGCAGTTAAAACTTGCTTTAACTTTCGAGTGCATCTAATCGGCTTTTCCAATTCAGTATGCTCGATGCCTTAGCAAGAAATCTTTTTATATGTATGTATGTATATTTAATTTTCAGATACAGTTAAAACTTTATTAAGGGGTATGAATTCAGTGTTATTTAAGTTCAAAGGTAACCGCCGCCAGTATGCGGCTGTGGCTTCTAATTAAATTTCATTTTTAACGCATTATAAATAAACTGAGCTGCGTATTTTATCCTCGATTCAGTTTGGTTTGGATTTTGGATTTTGTGCCTGGCGGGTAGCAGCTGCTGATTTGCCTCATTTAGCAACACCAGAAGTTGAATGTAGTCAAAATGTTGCCTTCTGCTTTTTGATAAACATTTAAAATGCACTAATTGCTTGAAAGGTTAAAAAATAAAACCCGCAAAAAAAATAAATTCGATAAATTCTATACATTTTACTTCAAAATATATTTACAATACACCTTATTTAGACATTGAAAAAACGGACCTAACAGTTATAAGAGACTATAGAAATCAAATTGGATACTTAATTGTTAATCTGTATTTTTGATTTAGATCAAAATTACTGATAATAGTCAACAATAAATTGTAATTTAATGAACACTACTTGAAGTTTTTTCCGTAGATCACACTTTTTATGTGCAATTCGCTTCCCATTGAATTATTGCCTGTCTGTGTTTAATTATGTTTTATAATAAATACCAGTTTCTCTCTGCTTATTATCTCGACATTGTGCAAAATTAATTTCAATTCTGTGCATTTTATCTGCATTTGTTGTCGCTTACGCGTGCTGATTACTAAAACTGCAAATAAATGGCGTGCACAGACCAAAACTTTGCTCATTAAAATGAAAATGACGCTCTCACATATACACAAAGGATGCCAGAGGATCCTGGTTACAACACGCGTGTAAGGCAATACCTTGTGCGATAAATGTGCTTGCACTGGGTTTGACTGGGCGTGGCCATGGGCGTCGCAATGTCAACCGCAACGAAATCTGACTAAACGGAAGAGACCTGCACAATGCCACAACCAGCACTCCCCCTTGCCCTTGGCTCACCGCCTAAGCCCCCGCTCTATCCCCATCCCCATCCTCACACCCTTTCCCATTTCCATTTCCATATCCAGTAAACGAGTAAAAGAGCCCACTAGACACCTAACCATGACAATGACAATGCGCAGCGCCTCGCAAAGTGTCAATAAATTTTATGCAGACGCCATTTGCATTGACATAAATATTTTTGTTGAGCATTGCTATTGTTGTTACTTTTAGACCCTGCACTTCAAAAGTACAAATGGTCTACTACATTTTCAATAGACTAATGTGTCTAGCTGACATTTCTGTTTGAATTCCCAGCTCTCCGAGCCTATGAGAGCTAGACACACCAGATTTGGTAAGCAGCATAAAATTTTGGCATTTCGATCGGATAACAAAGAAAGTTGTAATTTCTTAAATATTATTTGTATTATTTTTAATTTGCTCTGCTTTTGAAACAAGAACTGAGTATTACACAGTCGAGTTTGCTCGACTGCAGCGTTTCCTGGTTGTTGTTGTTTGTATTATGCAGATATTCCCGTTCGTTTTGTCTGCAACGCAAGGCATTATGTTAATTTACAGCCTTTTGAGTGTGCTTTTTTGTTTGTTATTGTTTTGAGAGCATGTGCTGGTGTGTGTGTGTGGGACGTGTGTGTTAACAATAATGCAAATAAAAATGCAGCATTTAATTGCCTGTTGTGCAACTAAAACAATCAAGGAACCGCAAAATGGCAGCAATAATCCGCGCAACTGCCATGTAAACAAGTTGTCTGTGGCAATGCAATATATTCAAAGTTAACTGCCACATGCCACAACAGCCCGAACAGGTGTAACCGACCACTTAGTAAAAGAGAGCGTTGAAGGGAGAGACAAGACCACAAGTTTGGTGTTTTGCAAATTACACTCCAAGGATGCGTAAGTCTAAATGCGACGAGACTAAGAAGTTTGACGAACACGATGATGATGGCAGTGTCGATAGTCCTTTTAGCCCAGGACGAGGCACAGCAACCAGACAGCCATCCCAAGGCGACACGTAACATTACGCTAATAACCATAAGTACCTACAAATACAGACACACGCACACACACACACACCCTACATAGTTGTCATACACTGTGTGAATTGCGCAATTGATGTCATTCGAGGCTTTGTATATTTTTGCCATATTGTTTCTCTAATAAAAATTATCATTTACCATCCAGGCAAAATAATATTTTAAATAGGTTTCCTATTTTATATATATTTTACTAAAAGTAATTTTATTCAAGCCTTGAAAAATTTGAAATATTAGAGAAATCTTTACTATTTTAATTGCGATAGTTTTCTTAATATATGGCTTAACTTTGGACTGGCATTCGTCAAGTTGATTTTGACGTTTTTGTCGGCGTTTATAATCTCCAGCTGCGTGCCTCTTTGCATCTTCGAGATACAGACACACACACACACACACACACACACACTCTTACACAGAGTTCCTGAAAATTTAATGGCTGCCACTGCTGTTGGCACTTACAAAGCCACCCGCCGTGTCAGTCCCCTTCCCTCTCCCTTGGCCCTTCACCACAACCCGAACTGAGCTCATGTTACAGACAATTTGCGTTAAATTTACAAGTAACGCCGAATACCAGATGCAGAGCAGACCCAATTCAGACCGCAAACAGCGACTGCGATATCAGAGCCTTCTGCTGTTTTACTGCCTGTTGTTGTTGTTGCTGACAAGAGCAATTAAAGTGGATTTTCATGAAAATGAGTTTTCCTAATAGTTTATTTAGCCCGAAATTAAAATTGTGACGGTAAAATGCGAGACGAGAACGAAGATCTCACTACAGGTAAGTGCAGATATAACTTTTGCATAGATAAGACGTGGCTAAAAAATTTGGATGCCATAGACACAAGTTAACACGATGGTTACTTGTCCTTATCCTTATCATATTATATTACAAGGCTAAAGTGCAATATTTTGGTGCACAGTTGAGGAGTGTTAAATTTGCTGCCTATTAGTCAGATAATCACATTCAAGCGTCTATTTTATGACCTTCAATTAATTGGCGTTTAGGCTGCAAATTGCAATTAGCCAAATGCCTTAGCAGGGCAAAATCAGGTGTAGCTCAATTTGTATTAAGATAAATGTACCAAATATTACGTATACGTAATAGGGAGTCATAAATATTCAATATGAATAGCCAACTGCTTTAATGTGTCTTAGATCAATATATGTGCATTAAGTAAATATTACGCATACGCAATGTATTCCAAAATACTGACCAAAATACTGACATGCTAATTAACTTTGCACTCACTGCCAACTAACGCTTGGACGACCTGTTAAAGGTAACAGGGAAAAAGGGAAAACGGAAGAGCGGAAAAACGAATGCCAAAGCAGAAGGCGCCAACTTTGACCAGTCATCGCTCGAGTGAGTTGCGCAAAAGGTATTTCCCATTTACATTTCGAATCTGATTTTGGTTTTTATTTAAATGTCTCTCAAAGGGCACTCAACAACTTTTTGATGATGCGCGGGGAAGTCAACAATTTGCATTTATTTGATGCCTGTGCATATTTATGCAATTGCCGAATTTTGATATCTGATTGCGAAATAAGTTTTCAAGCTGCCAACTCTTGAGCATAGTCAAATAAAAACTTGATTGATAAGTGGGTAATAATATAAAAGCGTCTCGATTGAATATTACTTACGCTTTTGGCTGGCTGGTTGGAACGTACCTGCAATGAGAAAGCAAATAAACATAATGTAGATTGTTAGTTAATGCTCAATACTGAGTGCAACTGAGATGCATTGTTGTCATCTTAGCCATTTTATAGTTAGACAAAAAGTAAAAATAATAGTAGATTTTGGCAAAATATAAATGTTGATAACTTTAGTTATTTTATTAATATTTCTTTTTGTTTCAAACTAGCTAATTAAGTCCTTGAAATGACAAGGGCGACATTTAAGCAGATTGAAGAGCGATTTCAAAAATATAATGTGTAAGTGTAATTAAATGCTGAAGACAAAGTTGCAACACAGACCGAGGCATTCATCAGTCATTCTTTATTCATTGAGGCAGCGTGAACAAAGGGTCGCAATGGCGTCTTGGAGAAGAGAGACACGCCACGTCTGTGGCCATGGCATCAAAAGGAATATAAAACACAGACAACAACTGCAATAATGGCAAAAAGAGCAGCGGCAACGGCAACTCAATAGGCGCCCATTATGCATTCTGGCTGTGTGTGCCTTCATGTGTGCTGAAGCACCTCATGTTGCATGCTACATGATGCCAGCCGCATGCCGCATGCTGCTAATCAATCATGGCTTAGCTGCAGTTAGAGCAACTGCTCTTCCAGCTGCCGCACTCAATGGGCAATTATTGATTGATGCCAAGTGCACACAGCAGCCTTTCGTGTGCCTGGTTACTTGGAGTACCGTAGTAGCCTGGCAATGGGGCGGTTGCTCAAGTGGCAAGTGCCACCCGCCATGTAACCCTGATCCAGTGCCCCTTTTCTATGGCTATGGCATCTTGTGTTGTCGCTGCAGTCAATTGCAGCTGACTGTCAACCATTCAGCTAGTCAGCCAGTCAGCCAGTCAGCTTGTCAATGTTAAGATTTTAGACATTGAAATTGCTCGCCTCCCGCCCTTTCGCCATTTTATGGCGTGAAAGCTTAAAGTTATAATTTGTTATGACGACTAGAAATACAATATTATGTAATCAATAAACCAGCACTTGGAAATTAATTCAACGCGCACTCCATTGAGTTAGCTCTACAAAGTTCCCAGCGGAGGAAAAAGTGTGTCAATTATTTTCATTCGATTAGCTTCAAATGCATCTTAAGAAATTAATTAACACGTGTTACCAGCTGCAAACTACTGTTTGAAATAATTTAGTTTCTCATTTGATTAACTTTAAAATCATTTTCTTAAGATGTTTATCAAACATGATAAAACGTATACGTAATTTAATGAATACATAATGTAGAAAATTATGATTAAGTTATACAAATAAAAAGTCAGCTGCTTTTGGACATTACTTTTGTTGTTGCTTAGCTCCAAATTAACTTTAGTCACTTTCATTAAGCTGCCCATAGCTTAAGCTTCAGACTGAATCGTTATTTGTTTTGTATTTTGTCGGACAAATAAAATAAAATAAATATTCCAAGGGCTTCGTTTTGTTGCGCGTTGTCCAGGATGTCGTCCTTTGTTTGTATTGCCAATCTGTGCAGATGGACAGCATATTTTTTTGGTTTGGCTTCTAGGCATAAGTTTGAACTTTGTTTATTTGTCAGCCACACAATCACAATTCACACACAATTCCGCAATCAGAATTACACGGAATTCTCTGTTAATGCTGAACATTGTTGTGGCTATATTAGCATATTATTTAATTTAAATTGAAAACGAAAACGAATTGTGAACGAATCTCAGGCATGCGTTGCCAAGCGCAATGAATTTATTCAAAATGAGTCATGAAAATAAAGTGAAAGTGCCTGGCAATAGAAGGAATCTCAGACTCCGTTTGCTATCTCCGAATCAGTTCTCAGTCATGCTCTTAGGTGTAGTTTTTAGCTCCTGGAATGCGTGAGATGTAGATAACACAACGCCAAGATTTCGTTAGACAAATAAAACTATAAATAAAGGCGTGTCCTTTAGCTCCGCTTCAAACGGGGAAGGGGAACCTACATACATATTTACATAAGTGCTGGCGCACGAGTTTGATATTTCTTTTAGTTTTATGCCAGACAATGTCGCGCTAACACACACACACATTTTCATACACATAAACGCACATCCTCTCACATCCACACACACATTTGCAGGCATTCCATACGCCTCCGTTGATAATTCAATAAACTAAACAAGTTTCTGCAGAAGATTTATGGGTCTGCTGAACCTACGCATCAGCCCCAAAACATCACTGAGGGGCTTATAAATCTTTATTTCAACACACAACACACAAACACACACACACATACTGTAGTGACATCAGCAGTGGCTTTGGATAACATGACAATGGGCGTTCTTATTAAAATGCCATAGGATAGATTTAAAATTGTCTTTTCATAATGAAGAACACGCAGCTGGCTCATGAATTGCCGTGGCACTTGGGCTCAATAAATGCCCATAAAATCGTGGCATTAAAATGCACAACGCACCTCTCAAAAGTAGGCAACAACGCACAACAACAGACAAATGCCAAAAATGAAATATGTTGTGGGTGTTTGTTTGTATTTTTGGGCCACAAATCTGTGTATTATTTTCGCGGCATAACGCAGTTTCGGCTTAAATGCCCAGCCATTTGTTACAACAGTCCCCTCAGGTTACGAATCCCAGCTCATCCCCTCGGGTTACCTACCAGCCCCTCTGCTGATGTGTGCAACTTTAATGCTCGCACATAAAATTAATGGCCTAGGCAGCAACAGCATTTGGTAAAAGCAGCAACCGAATTGATTAATTGACAGTTGACTCAGCCGCAATTTTGCGAGAGCACGCTCACAGTAAACTCTCGGCTTAATGTCCAGCACTTTTATGTGTGTCAATAATGCCAAATGTTTTTCAGTTATTTGATTCATACAATTGCATTAAATTTCAGTCCATTAGACAGGCAACACTTTGCGCCATAACCGCGAATTGGCAACATTTCTTGGACATTTTCTATCTGCAGTTTACGCATCGTTGACTGCAACTTTTGACGCTATCTTTACATGCAAATGAGCTAAAATTCGGAATAAATTTTCTGACGAACTTTCTCAGTTACTCGGAATTGAGTTCAGTTTAGTTACTGAGCAACTAACGCGATAGTTGACTCGTGAACTCTAGTCTCGTATTTGGTTTTGTTTGTCGATTTGCTGGATTTCTAATTGCGCAATTTCCTTTAGGTAATTGCTTTTTGGCCATCTGTAACAACATGGACAGATTGACAGCATGAAATTATACTTGGTTTTGCAAACGTTTCTAAACGACTGACAGTGACTGTATAGTGTTTTTTTGCTTTTGGTTGCTAATTGCCGACAAATTTGTAATATGATTTTTATTGCTGTTTCGCTGTCGTTGTCATGGGGTAAATTGAAAATGGAAAAATCTCAACATTTGCATAATGCCAACTAAGTTAACAGACACTCGGGCACGTCGAGTACATTGTCAGAGAAGAGAAGGAAGGATGGGGAGAAGGAGGAGGATATTGAGACCGTTGAGTACGTTAAGAGCACACTGCACAAATTGTTGATATGCAAACGCGCAGTCATAAAACGTGACATTTGCCGAGAGGTCGAAATTTTAGTTAAGGCATCGCATCGACTGCCCATAAATGTGTGTGTGTGTGTGTGTGTGTGTAAGTACACATACAAGCAACTAAACTACTGAAAAGGTAGCAAAACTCAAAATGAAACGCAATTTGCATACATGCTCGTATGTTAGCATACTTATGGGGGCACCTCGAAGTTAAGAGTGTGTGTTTGTGTAGATTTTTATGCGCAAGTCAAAGGTAAATCCAACGACTTGGCCTAATCTGCATAATAATAAACCGCACTCCACACACACACACACACACACACACACAAAGACACACAGAATGTGCCAAATTGGCGCCTCAACAAGAACAGCAACAATCCCACTCCACTCTCCTCCTCACTCTCACTCTCATTCTCGTCATATTTTTCGGTCTCCCTACACAACCCACTTGCCATATTTAATATTGTGTAAATTGAATTTCCATCACTTTATGATTACTCGACGCTCTCAGTCGGAAATACTCGCATAACGGACTAGCAGGCCAAACCAAATTCCAGACATAAAACAAGACGACAAGGGACAAAACTCAAATCAAATCGTTGTCAGACAAGGCCAAAAAGTTCCTCAATTCAGTCGCCATTGCAGGCGAACAGATTATTTTCCTGAAATTGTTTATTCAAGTGGGCAATTTTAATTTCATGTTGCATAATATATTTGGTCACATGTAAGTGACAATCTTTTTACTTTCCACAAAAGCACTTCACATATCAATTAACAATTTTGAGAAATTTAAATTAATTAATTCATCAATTTATTTAATGAGAAAATCAATTTGTTCAAACGTCAATACAGTTGTTGAAAGCTTAAATAAAATTTATTGAATTAAATTCATTTAATTGCATAATTTTTTAAATTGTACTCTTTCTAAATGAATTGGTTTTTGTAAAAATTAATAGTATTATTGAAATTTTAAATCAATTTGTTGGCAGTCGATTTTTGAGACATAGTTTGTCCTCTAGAGCATCTTTCATGGCTTACTCGACTCTACTGCCAAACATTAACAAATGGCTCCTTTTTGGGTCTACTTCTGTTAGCTAAGCCTCTGACAAGCCCAATAGTCAGCATGGCTATCAAATGTGGCAAGAAGAGAGGCAGGATAGTGTCGAGCACATTTCCTGGCTTATCCCCATAGGCCAGCTGCACTTTAATGTGGCCACCAGTAAACGGCCAGAAGGCAGGCAATGTTTCCATTTTAATCAACTCGCTGGCAGCTGGCAGAGAGAATCATTGACAGGACCTGAACTAATAAAACTTTATTGCCAAACACCTCCCGCTGCTGGCACAGAACTTTTATGGTGCTGACAATTTATAGTGTTCTTAGATCTAAACTGAGACCAGAAAGCAGAGCTACCGAGTTGTTGAGCTGCTGTCTGTGTGCATTTTCCCAAGTGTGTGTGTGTGTGTGTGCACTGCTTGCAACAATTTGCATCTGTTGGAGCTGCTGATGATGCTGAGCTCCAGTTGAGCTCCATCGCCTGACCGCACTATGCAAATGAAAGGAGAGCTTTGTAGTGTAGTGTTGTGTCGCAACTCCCCAGACACCTGAGTAAATTGCGTGCATTGAAAAGCTGCTTGAGAATGGAAATTCAATTTGATTTCCATTTTGATTTTGCTTGGCACGCTTTGTCGGCAACTTGTCGGAACAAATTCCAATGGCCCCACAAAGGGGCAATCATTGGCGTTGCACTTGTGGCAATATTTAAAATATTTTATTTAAATACTATACATTGATTGATGTGTAAACACTTTGCCGCTTACCTTATGCTTTATTTTCTTTCTTTGTTTGCCAAGAAAAAGTTGTCGACTTTTAGTTAATTTGAGTATTTATTGAATAATGAACGATATTTTTATATTATTATTTGAATTTTGTTATAGCACACGCACGTTTTGCAATATTTATTTAATTTTATTAAAAACATTAATTTTTTTATTGAGCTGATATAACTGTTTTTTGTTTTGTTTTTTAGTATACAACAAACAGTTAACGAATTACGTACAGGTAACAGGTAATATGTATTTAAATTGTTTAATACACGCATATACACACATAAAACTTATCCAAAAAGTTGCTATTATTTTGTTTATATTGATATATAAAATGCATATCATTTCTAGAACTATGCCACGAACTTGCCCCATTCCGTGTCTGCTGCATTTAACAAGTGCAGTTGCTTAATTCTTTCATTACATATTTAAATACATTTACTAAATCTGTTGAGCTCTTTGTTTACATTTTTACTATTGTCCTGTTTTTTTTCTGCTTCTCAATCCGCCTCTGTCATTTTTTTAATCGCGATTCTCTTCGTTTGGACTTTGGCTTAGTTGTCAATTCAAGACATTTAACATTTATTTGTTAATTAATTTGGCTTAGTTATTTATAGTTATGCATAACATATGTTTGAGTGTGTATAAATTGTATGCAACATCAATAAAACATCAATAAAAATGTATTAACAACACTTGTATAAAAACGCGACTTTACGACGGTTGGGTTACACATTAGTATGCACATATATATGTACCTAAATACATATAAGTACTTATATGTATATATTTTGTAATATTAACACTTAACAGACACACACATATATATTTTTGCTACATTGAATTGTCGTTAGTATGAGAAATGATCAGAATTTTAAATTTGTTGTTGTTGCTATTATTATTTTTGTTATTTTGTTGTTTCACGTTATGCTAATAATTTCACATCACAGCCAATGGGTACTGACGATGGGATGCCTTCTCTTTCGCTAGATATCGCTGACTCTCTTTTTCTACCAAATCTTCTTCCAACTCTTTCTTTTGTCTCATGTTGGGTGGCATTGGAATATAAGGTTAATTTTATACATTAAGTTGTTTTCTGGATGTTGCTGTTATTGTTGATCTTCTTGTTGTTGTGGTTGTGTGTGGCAATAATATTATTGCCCCCGCATTTGTGCTGGCCGCAACTAACAATTTGGGGGCCTCTGTTATCCATCTGGGAAGTTGCCAGGTCCCAGCTGGAGCATATCTCACTTGGGCTCCTCAAACTGCTGGCCAACCACTATGATGATCACTATGAACACCGCCAGCAGCACCAAGATGCAGCAAATGGCCACAGCCACCATGGCGCTGTTACTCATCCTGATGTTAAGTGTCCTCCGATGTGATTAACCGCTCAAAGCGAGAATCGCCTGCAGTTGTTGAGTTGTTAATAAGCTGTTTGGGATACAATATTTATTTGCATATTTTCCTTCTTTTTTGTTGCCCTGTTTTTGTCTGTGCACAGTTGAGATCATCTATGGGGATTAACCGAGAGACGGCATACATACCAAAAATGGCCCTCAATCAGTTGTCATAACTGAACAGCCCCCATCTCTGGCCTTGATATATTCCCATTCTCTGCTGCGGGCGGCTCAAAACAAATTACCAGTCATAAATTCCGAGAACTGCCTATCAGTCGCTCGGTTATGCGTTAAATTTTACCCCCCCGGCTTCCGGTTATGCTTATGGTTACGGTTACCCAACCCATATCTGACCTTCCTCTTTCCCTCCCCGTCCTATCTCTGTGACAGCTTGTGGACAGCCCAAAACTTGTCACACGTCGACATTCGCATTGTGCAAAAACAAATTGCACAATCTCTCAGTGAGGGTCTGAGTCCTGGCACTTTATCGAGAGGCGCACAAGTGAAAATCTACCAAAAATCACGACCAATAATAGTGCCCAAGGCAACCATTAGTAGATGTGTGAGTTTTGGATCGAACAGATGATTAATGTTGTTTTTTTTTGCGACTACATTTGCTCAATGCATCAGCAGAATGCAATTTGAAGTGTCTATTATCCTGTCTAATCACTGCTGAGCCAACAATTCTGCTAAATGCATTTGGTCAGCATTGCAATAATTGACATAAGGACATTCGCTTCATTTTTGTACATGGCAGGAAAATTCAATTACCGCTAAAACATAACTCGATCGAAAACAAGTGGGAAGTATACCCAACAAAGCCCTTTTAGTTAGAGGGTAAATAAATTTATAAAATGTATTGCACAAATGAAAGCAACGCTGACATTTTGTCAATGGACCAAAGGTAACAACACATAAGAAAAAAGAAAAAAATGCCAATAACAATAAGAACAGCTGAATGAAAGCTGCAACAGCAACAAAAACAATAACAGCAACAGTAAGAACAACAATAACAAGAAAAAGTAAAACACTTTTGATAAGTTTTTCCACAGCGAGCTGCACATTCTGAAAAATGGAAGGTGCGCGGAATTGAATATAAAAACTAATATTGCCAAACCCAGAATGGTCCCAGCTGCTGGCAGTCAACACCCAAAACAACAACAACGATAAGAACAACAGGAAAATTGAAAAAAAATTGAAAATTGAATTGTTGTCAGAGAACATACTCGAAACATATCATTGCGGGGCAGAGGACTAAACCTTTTGCTTGACAGACAGTCGGTTCAAGGAGCTCGGTTAACATTTGAATTTTCTTGCTTTCAATTTTCAGCGATATTTAACAAAGGACTTACGATTTTTTGGCATAACTTTGGCAGTCTCTGAACTACATATCAACACTCAAAAAAGTTGTATCCTAGCACTGCCCTAAGATAGTCGTTTTTCGCCCTACATTTTAATATATTGACAAAAATTTACAAAATAAATTCAAGTTTTTAAATACAGCTCAAGCTCAGATTAATTGTGGATTTGACTCATTTGAAATTGCTTTCCCAACGCCTTCCGCTCGGAAATTTGACAGGCTCGGCTATTTACATTCTTTTGCGTTGTTTTATTTAGGCACAGGCGTTGCTTTAATGCCCGTCGTTTTTTATGTGCTTACATTTTTGTTTTTATTCAGCGCTCTCTTTTCTTTTGTGAATTTTTATAAATAAACCTGGGAATAGTTTGAACTTGTTGGCTTTTGTTTTTGGCTTCCGTGTCCCTTTTTTTTGGCTGTCCCTTTGAATTGGTCAATTAATATTAATGAAATGGCGACCACGTTTCCCTCACACTCCTCACATGCCCAGACCCGCAACTAAATGACCCTTGTTTTTCGTGATAAATGTGGCAAGTACATAATTTATGTGGTTCTGTCTGGTCTCAAGTAAAAATTGAACAGGATTATTAAAGCAAATTATTGACACTGTTGTCCATGCAGTTGACCAAAGAGTGTTTCGATCAAACATTTTGGAATAAGTTAATTTATCAGTTTTAGGCATGGAAGCTGTAGGTAAAACAAACAATATAAATTGCAAACGGAATCATTGCATATACGCAATGTAATGTCCCTGTGGCATATGCATGACAAAACAGAAATAAGCCTCAAAAGTCTTTATTCGGTTCTTAAATGTGGCTGCCACATGTGGCAAGTGCAAAAAGAGAGAAGAGTCAATAGACTAAAATCTGAGAGAGAGCGAGAGAGACACTTCAAAAGACTTACAGCCCATATTTCAATGACACATATCGCCTGTCGGTTTGTCTATGGCTCTTAATTAAATTAGCGCAACCCACATACAATGCCTAAAACAACAGCTGGCTGTGAAGGCAACGAGCCACAACACAAGGGGATGGACGAGCCTTGGCAAGATGACAGCATGTCACACTGTTTGGGATCCCAAAAACAAGGAACAAGAAGCAAGGAATGCTGGCATATTCCTTGGTATTCCTTGTGAAATAAAATACAATTTGCAATTTCGTAAGTTTTATGCGAACATTTGCAAAAAATAAAAATTATTATGCCGACTGAATGTACACATAATATATACGTATACATTTATATATGTATAGACCATGACGGCGCGCCGTCAATGGAGCTGAAAGTGAAACTCGAACTGATGGCTGACAGGGTTGGCCAAAATGCTTAGCCATCGACATCATCGACTGCGCGTGACGTTGCGAAAAAGAATGTTAAACTCGTACTTTTTTATGAATTCAATTTATTTGACTCTTTAAAGCACGCTAAAGTCAGCCATCAAATTATAGTAAATGGAACAGGATATTACGCGTAATGGCATAAGAATTAAAGGGTCTCAGACTTTGGCCAAGTTCAACTGCTTGACTGCCTGACTGCCTGACCTTGAGGCGTTGCTGCCTCCAAGTGTCGCCACGGGTCGGCTTAGCTCTGTGTACACAAACAATGCCAAGCATAAATGCTTCAAAAGTGCTTTAAGATTGCAATGCAGCAGCTGTTGTTCTTCTTTTTGTTGTTGTCTTGCAATGTCAAAAGTCAAAAGTGCATTAAAATAATTGCACTTGTTTAGTCCGCACTTGGCAACTGCCGGCGAACATTTTCTGATTCGCCCACGGAATATGTTGCCAGGTGTGTGTGGAATATTTCCGCCTGTGAGTACACTTAAACTTGATTTCTGTAGATCTTTTGTTTTTGGCTTTAGACAAGACGTCTGCCGCTTATTGCTGCACACACTAAAGAGAGAGATTTATATGCCACATTGCTGTCATTGTGTATATTGTGTGTGTGTGTGTGTGTGAGAGTAACTTAACCTCGACTCAGTGGCAACGCTTGCCCTTCGTAAGGTATTGTCTTGCCCCTGTCCTTAGTTCTGCCCCTGCTCTTGCTTCTGTCCTGTTGCATGCCTCATTTTCACTTTCACTTTGGCTTTATGTGGATGCTTTAAAGATTACGCAAATGAGACACAAAGGCATATTTTTTTATACACATATTATATATGCTACAAAATGATATCGTAATATGCCAGACCGACGACAGCCAAAAGGACGACCAGTCCTGGCCGCTTTGTGTCGTTTTGTTGTGCTACGACCCCAACGAAGATTGATGAAATTCTTGACTGAATCACATTGTCATTTACGAGTCTGTTGCCATAATAACTGACTGAATACCTCACTTTAAGCTAGTGATGTAAATTCAAGCTATACAACTTGTTTAAAAAGAATTCAGTTACTGTTCAATCGACAAATATAGTAGTACCGATAAATCGTTTTTTTCCTAATTTTTTTTTTATTTGAAAACTTAATTTTAATTACAAAATACATGTGTACTTTTCACAAATTAAAATTTTTGTAAGAAATGCACTTTTCTAAAAAACAAAATTTTTGGTTGAGTTTTACAAAAGTTATGGAACTTGCATGTTTATAAATTTTAGATCATTTAGTTCGTTGAATCATAAAAAATTCAACGCTTGAACTTAATTCTATAAAAGAGCTGAGGTGAGAAAGTTCAAACGAATCGTTGATCTTTAAGAAAAAAAATGGATTTTAACTCATATCATCGTTAAAAAAGCCGAGTTCGGGAAAAAAGATTTGTCGATTTTTTGATGTATATTTTATCACTACTTTAAACCATACCGATTGACAGTTGGTTATGCAAAGTATTTCTCCGCTGCCATCAACCAAAAATCAATGTATTTATGAAAAAAATTCAACTTCAATTCGTCCATACAAATTCGCATCTCTTATTTATGTGTGGGCCAAATGAAATTTACAACAAATATTGAAATTCAAATGAGCAATAAGTTCAATGTTTATTACATTTGCTGCTTTTTATACCCCAGACTTATTGCAAATTGATGCAAGTGGCGAATTGTGTAACCTAAAAGATTGAATAATATACAAAGATATCTCTAGATATTTTGAAAAGAAACGAACGGGAAGGTAGAGTTCCTGAATGTCAAAGGCTCCAATTATTTTACTAAGAAGTTTTACATTACAATTGTTAGTTAACAAAACAGTAGATTTGACATCTGATTCACATGTAACGTATATTTATTTACCCTCTCAAATGATATTTTCAAGCAAAGTATGTCATAGCACTCTCGACTAAAATAATCATAAATATTTCTACGCAGTTTGCAGCTAATTTAATTTTTTATCTGTAGTTGTATTCACGTTAAACTGTGGGCTAAATGAGTTTGCCAGAATAAATACGATTGCGAGTGAATGTTAAAAATAAACAGATTCTTTTCAAATTCGTTGAACAACAATGTTGGCTTATTATGAGTATGCACATAATTTGATTACGTTCACAGTAATTCGTGCTCATCCACTCGGCGATAATTGTGTGCTATTAATATAAAATTTATCTGCATCTTTTTTTTTTGAGGACCACACATTAATGAGTTTTATTGAAATCGGCATAGTTTCTGCTTTATTATCAAACTGTGTTCTATTTATGCTTATCGTCCCCAATACCCATTACGCATTTTGCCAGCCATAAATTCATAATGCAAACAAACAAAACTTTTTGTGTAACACTCTTGGACAAGTTTTCGCAATGTAATGCTGTCAAGTTTATCCATTTGCTGTGGTCTGTTTGAGCGCTCAGATTGATTGACCGTCTGCAGTAAAGTGAAAATGACTTTGTACATCTCGAAGGCTAATTGATTAGATTGTCTGAATAATAGACATGAATCTGCCAGTCTTACGTCAAGGTATAAATATCGAAAGCAGCTTGCGACAGTGAGGTCATTTTAAATGTTCAAAGTGTAGAAACATCTCATTTATCTCTTTAACTTGAACTAAGATTAACATATTAATAAATGATTGAAAGTGCAATGTAATTGCTTTTCTCAAAGTTACACCGGGCGTATACTTAATACTTTGCCATTGGCATCAGTCTAATCAGTTTTCAATTACTTGGCCGAAACTCCTTACAGCTAATAGAGTGCCAGGACTCTTATTAAGCGGCTTAGCCCCAGAGCTGAGAACTGAGAACATCAAATGCCAAGTTGGGCAACGGTAGCTAATTAAGTTTTAATCAGCGAGCTCATTAGCGACGGCGTTGACAAACGAAATATATTTTAAAGAAGTGGGCGCTTTTATCCACTTGCCACGCCTCTTTTGAAGGTGGCTACTGCCTCTGACACGCTGTCCACCAGCTGAAGTTGTTTGGCTACAAAAAAAAAAGTTTTTGCTTGTCAGGCATCAAGTTGATACATAATGAAAAAGTTGCAACATTTTCCTATATATTTTTCATATCACATGACAGCGGCAGCAGGAAAATTGTTGCAACACGAGGAAACTGGCCGGAAAGAACAGAGGAAAAACTGAGCAAAAACAACAACAAGAACAACAGTAAGAACAATAAGAACGGATCCTCTCATGTGCATGAGGCGCTAATTAATTTCGAGTTTTTGGCTTCAAAAGTTACGCATACGCAACGTGCGACCAATGCCAAATGGGCGATATTATAATAATTTTTTCCCTTTGCAGCCAAATAGAAATGAAAAAGCGCAGCACCCCGGAAATAATCAAAAAACAAAACGGAAACTTGCCGCAATCCCCCCGCTCTCTGCTCTTTATCCTGTTCTCCATCTATGGACCACCGTCTGCCGCTTAGAATTTTCCTTTGCATTCCATGCGGTTAAAAAAGTTGCTGAAAACGGCCGAACGTATGTGCAAAAAGGGGGCGGGGGGATGGTTCTGTGTGTGAAGGGGGACGCAGCACTGGAATTTTCATGAGTTCGCATAAAAGTTGAGTAAGTGCAGCTCATTATGAAATACTTAGTTCGTCAACCGTAGTTGGGATTAGATTTCGCCCCGAAAGGGACCAATAGAAATTTTAATGTTGCGCCACAAAAAAAATCCAAATAACCCAGCGACAGCAAATGAATAAATAATTTATGCGTTAAACGTTAAACCCTCCGACTGAGTCGAGGCCAAAACATTTATAGTCAGTCGTCAGTCAGTCAACCTTTTCTTGCTTTTAACATTTGCCACACGTAGCAACTTTTATCTCTTCATTAGCTGCAAGGAAACAGGAACCAAAGGTGGAACACGCAATGCCAAAGGACAGGTAAAAAGGTGAATGTCAGCTCTTAAGTTCGGCATGCAAAAGGGTTGTGGTTATCACTTCCATCTACTGTTTGCTTATCACCTGAGCACAAGAACGATTGCCTATTGATTGACTATTTGCACAGTTGGCACGTTTCAATCCTGTAACGATTGCCAAATTGTTCTAAGCCAAGTGGAATGGAATGCAGAACAGGGACTTGTAAGTCAACTCACAATTTGTAACTTCCATTCCATTCACATGCGACATTGGCCACTACTCTTTGGGGTGTAAAGCCCTTGGATACTCGTTATTTGTTTGACCAATGCGATGATTGAACGGGACTTAACGTGAACACAGTCGTAAGGACCTTTATCAAAGCTTCTGCTACTTCGCTGTCAGTGGCAGGCAACAAGTCTAATTGGATGGGAGTCGACAGCAATTTTTGCATTCAGCTCGTTGTCTCTTTCAACATTCCAATCTCAATCTCAAGCCTAATCCCAAGTACTTTCATTGTCTGTATCCCAAGGTTTGCCTTGGCATATGTGTGCCTTGTCATTGTGTGTGTAGAACTAATAAGAATATGTGACAACAATGCAACAAATCTCTGTCTGTCTGTCTCTCTGAGAGAACTAATATATATGAGTACTTATAGCATTCAGTTATTATTGGTAGAGTATTTGCCTTCAATTGTGCTGAGGATTAGAATTGGCTATTGTCTGAATCACCTGAATGCAAGTTGCCAATTCGAACTGAAATATTGAGACTTGTTCATTTAGGAAGAGAATCAAATGGAACACAATAAAATGACTTCTTTGTCTAAAATTATTTTAAGTATATTGCTAACTTCTAATATTTCTTTCTTTTTAAGAACTTCAACTTTTAATTAAAAAAAAATGTGTGAATTATTCTCTGATTTTTTTTGTTCCTTTTTATTTATTTTAAAATTATGATCATTCGTTGAGTGTGAAAAACCCAAAAGCCAGAAGTTATGTTTTTCTACATTCAAAACTTTCCTTCTATGTCTCAGCTGATTTGACAAATTATACAAAAATTATATTTTGACGTTTACTATTTTTTTTTGATACTTTAAATATTACCCATTTCTTGACTCAGCTGTGCACAGACAAATTTTAAATTACAATAATATTTTTTTTACATTTTTATATTTACACTGCGAAACCCTTGGATTGAATCCTTTGATGTATTTACGATTTAAGCTCTTCTTTCAATCTTATTGATGGTCGGGAACTCGCGATTATATGTTTTTTGATTTGTTTTTAAGAAAAGGCGGAATTACAAACGCGTTAAGTTAATGAAACAAATGTAAATGTGCAAAAAAAAAGCGCGAAAGCGACACGTGACTTTAAAGAATCTTCTTTAATTCTCAATCCTCAATCTTGTCAGATTTAAGCGACGCTTTGAGAAGACGGGCCAAAAGTAACGGTTAAGCTGCTGCCAAAGCTTGTCACACGATTCGTTTAAACTGTAATTATTATTGTTGGCTGCTGATGCTGCGACTATTTGAGCTGCTGAAGAAGCGTTGGCTGAAGCGACTGGCGTGCTTGGCCGACTGTCATCGACTGAGTTGCTTCGTGCCTCGCAGCCAGCATATAAGGCCAGAGAGAGAGAGAGCGTCACTTGCAAACTGAGAGAATGAGAACGGAAGTGTTTGTGTGTGTGCGTGTGTGTTGGGCAAGGACTCAGAAAGCTTTTGCAGTAACTGTGACTTCGGCATACGACAAACGAATGGACGCTACTCACATTCACATTCAATAAATCTTAAATCGAATTGAATTTATGATTCTTTTATTTCTTTTTTGTTTGCTTTGGGGAATTCGGAATTGGAGCTCATACTACAGGCAGCTGTTTAGCTTTCGCCTAAGCTTTAACTTTGGCTTCTTACTCATAAGTTGTTTATTCTGGGATTTCATTTCAATTGCAGCAGCTTCAGCTCAGTGAATCGCACACTTATGCTGCCTCTTCCGTTCCTTCAAGTGGCAAGCCGCATTTTCATTGGCGCCTTAATCATTCGTCAAGTTGCCACTTGAGGCAACACCAGTGTCAGATGGCAGCTGGCACTCAACCAACAGCCAGTCAGCTTGGATTCTGCCGGATTTAAGCTTTAAGTTCGACTCTAATATGCATTTTAATTTAACTAACTAATTTAAGTCATGAGGATATGCAAGATTAATGTTGTGTATGATTTGGTCAAAAGCAAAAAAACCGTCAGCAATTTTGGCGCGCCAGACAATGATAACAATGCGAGCCCAGCAAACAATTTCCATGGACAACTGATAAAAGATAAACGAACGCTTGGTGTGATAAGACAACTGACCCGACTCAGTGCGCAGTCGTGAGCTTTTCAGCTCTCAGAGAGCAGTTGGTTTTTAGCTGTTGTCTCAACTGATAAGAAAGTTCTGGCCAGGACTGGGGCAAGGGGCTTGACAGAGAGGACGACTGAATTTACTTTAATCGCTGCTTAGATATGGCCAACGATAATAATGAGGGACATTTAACGAATTGTCATTGATTTCGTTTCCCTTTTGAACTGGCGACGCTTTTGTTTGCCTTTGCTTTTGCTTTTGATGCATTAGGCACAAGCCCCACAGCCCCCTCTGACCACCCAGACGATGATGCTGCTGATTGGAGTCAGCTCCGACTATATACGCGCTTTCAAATATATACCACAGCTATCAGGCGAGGATCGCAAATTGAATTTGCTCAAGCAGCTGCTAAAAATGTTCTTAAATAATTATAATTGAAATTTAATTAATAAGTTTGGGGGCGGCAACAAAAGCCGACAACCAACAGCCGAAAAGGTCCTGGCCTATTGTCTCTGTGAGGACCACATTTGACCCAAACTTTCTAATGATGCCATTTTTTGTTTGTATTTTTTTTTTTTTATAAATTGAAAAAACAGCATCAAGAAAGTTGCACAAAAATGTTAATGTTGTAAAGTTGGCGCAAGGGATTCCCCTGCTTCCTGAGGCCATGTCCAGTTTTTGTGGGTCATTAAAATTTGTGCCTTTTTTACCATGTCGATATAAATAATGAGCTGCTGCCGCGGCTGTTGTTGCTCAGGCTTTTGGTAGTGCAATTCAATTTGCAACTGTTGTCAAACTTATTTAGGCAGCAGCAAAAAGAATACAATACATTTCTCAGTCCTATGGCAACAATTGAATTATGCTATTCAAGTCGAAAGTTATTATTTCTGGAGCAGCTTACAGTCAAATATTCTCATTTTGTGTTGTTAGAATACATTGAAATATCGACAACTCCATTTTCGTGGATGAGATAATCAAGTGCTTAAACTAAAGTTTAAAACTTGTGATTTAAAAGATTGAAACCTAAATTATTTTAAGGAAAATAATCAAATTTAATTCAGAATACATTTAAGGGCCAAACCATGATTAAAATGAAAGTATATTTAGTTTTGGAAAAGTTTGCAAGTCAAGTTTGTGATAAATCGACAACAGAATTTGTTTTGTCGATTTTAGCATTTTTACATAAAACTCGATTCACTGTTTGGATTTATATGACATCTCTTATATCAGCAGCAGGAAAAGTATGCAACACATTTTATCAATAAAAGAGAAACTCTTCACAATTTAATATTATTATGTAGAATGCTGCTTAAAGTATAGACTCAATACTCACTCAATCGGCAACTTTGATTAGTCAAATGATTTTTAGCAGCAGCAAAAAGTTTGTAACATATTTTTGAATCTCACAACAGTTGTAACGGTCAACTATTTATATGTTTCTGAAGCATGCTACAAAAAACTATTTACTCAAACGGCAACTCTCAATATTATTTGCTTTTTGGCGGCAGCTAAAAATGTGAAACAATAAATGATATACTGAAGCATCAGCAACACTCAACTCGGCTGCAACACTTGACTTGATTGCCATTCCAAGGACAATTGATAAAACAAAGAATAAATAATTCCACTACCAACAAACCAACCAAACACTTGGCCTCAATTAGCTCAGTGTCCACTGCGCCTTTAAGTGTTTATTTTGCCAACAATAGTGTTTAAATGTTGTGGGCTTAATCTAGCGTGCTGGCTGTTGATAATGAATAACGAATAAATGTAAGAGTATTCAGCACTTACCTGCATAGAACAAAGGTAGCAGATTGAAGACAATAACAAGCGGAAATACAGTGCGTGCAAATTTTTGCATGTCCATAAAGATTTTGACAGTCCGTTGGCCGAGGGCAGTGGCAGCGACATCGTTTGTGCAGTGTTGATAGACTTTTCGTTGTTTGGCTGTTGTTGTTGTAGTGGTTGTTGTTGTTGTTGTTGCTCCTGTTGCTGTACGTGTTGCTGTTGCTGTTGCAGAGTCCTGACCTTGGCCGTGTTGTGTTTTGGAAGATAAGCGTGATTGTATTGCTGGCTTACATGTACTGATTGCTGTTGCTTTTGTTGTTGTTGATGTTGTTGTTGTTGATGTTGTTGTTGTTGTGATCCTATGGGCAACTTGCTTAGAATGCCCACTAGCAACAGTGGCAGCCACAGTAGCAACAGCAATGTGTTGCCATCCCGCAACGCAAGCGCCAATAACGTTGCTGCTGTCATTGCAATTAGCACCATGTGAATTTGCGACAGGATATTGCTGATGCAGTTGCTGCTGCTGCTGTTGTTGCTTTTTGCCAACATTGGAAAGCATTCTGGCGCTGCTGCTGTTGTTGCTGCTGTTGCTGGCAGCAATCTCATGTATTGTCCATAACCAATTTGACGCACCTTTTTCACATCCGCTCGTTTGTATATCATCTGCTGATGCTGTTGCTGTTGCTGGCTCGAGTGTTGCTGGCGTGACTGGCTGCCATGTTGTTGTTGCTCTCGTTGCGTTAGTTGATGTTGCTTCCAATTTACTTTGTGTTCTTGCTGTTGCTGTTGTTGCTGTGTGGCACAGAAACGTTTCACTTTCAAATTGCTTCCGTTTGCTGTTGACCGTGTGTTGTTGCTGTTGCTGTTGTAAGAGTTGTTGGCGTGTTGTGATAGAAGTAGACTTGTTTGTTGTTGTTGTTGGTGTGTTATAGAAATGTCGCATCTGTGCTGAGGCCATGTTGTGCCCTGAAAATGTAACGAAACAAAATATGTTAAAAATAGTTGAAAAGGCAACAGTCGAGTAAACTCGACTGTGACACATCCTGTATTTATTATGTATATATATTGTAATTAAAAATAAAATTACAAATAAGAAACATTTTTGAAGCGGGACACCTACATTTCAAGTCTGTTGTCATGGCAGGGTCTTAAAGGATGTCAAGCAAAAAGGGACCTCATTAACCGAGGACACACAACAGCAAGAAAATCCCCAATACAAATATCTACACATGAACTGACCACTACCCAAATTCATTGAATACTCGAATAACTTTGATGGACTCTGGGCAGTTCCCTTTAGATAATCGATTCGCCTTGCTTTGCTATTTAGTGCGAAATTCCTGCCTTGCCCATTGAGTTGTCCCTTGTGGAACGCGAAAAAAGCAGGATTACGCGCCACAAAAACATTTGGTTTTCGGATGTTGTGTATTTAGGTTATCTGTTGCCATCTGCGATACTTTTTAATCAATTTCCACTGGCGACTGCCAGCGGGGAAATCCTTTGACGTTTTCGTTTCGTGAGTCCATTTCATGTCTCAAATGAGGGTTCATTTTGCGTTTCTTTTTATTTGCTATTGCCAGCGGCTTATTTCCTTTTTTGCAAAAATGTTTATACATTCATTTAAAGCTAAACTTGTCAAATCAAGCTCATGGATGTTGCATTTCACATTTGCTGTTCCATAAATTGCTCAACTTTTGTTGAATGTCATGTTTGTCGCGTTTCAATTTAAAACTTTAACAACATATAAAAGTAGTTAAAAGTTACTGGCGTCCTGTTATCGCTAGTCTTGGAATAGTCTAATGTTTTCAGTTTTCAACATAATCATAAACTATTTATCAACTTTAAAATTGTAAGTTTAGAATTGTGAACTAAAATTTATTTTTTCTTGTATTTATGGTATTCTTTTTATTTATTTATTTTTGAAAAGTGAAGGTGAAGTTAAAGTTTGTTGGCGAATTGCTGCTCAAGTGGGTTTCTTGGGGTATTGGGTTTCTTTTTACTTCTGAAATAATTAGTATCCGAACTCTCAATTAAGCGAGCATATTTGGCAAACTGTTATTGATGGTTATTAATATATGTAGTTGCTACTTAGTAGTTCTAAAAATTATATCAATATATTATCAGGGGAAAAAATTCAAATATTTTTTGAATTATGTAAATTTATCAAAATAACTCTTTTATAAAACTATGAATAATGTTTTTTTCAATTTGTATTACAAATTTTAAGTAATACTAGTTAATAGTTAGATAAAAGTTATCCAAAATTATCAGCTAACGGCTGCTGTTAATCATCATCACTGTTATCTTCCAATTTAGATAATTACAAGTGCTCTTTTATTACAGTCTGAATCTGTTAATATTCGAATGTCTGAAATCATTAACCTCTGTTATCTTCCCTCGTTAAGCAGTTCACATTTAACATTTGCTGTAAGCAAAAGCTTTTGCCACCTTACAAAGTTAACAAACATGTTAAAAGCTTTCTTGCCTGAAAGCTGAGTTAGCAAAGTTTTAAACACTTTGTGTTGTAATTTTACACCAAGAGCTTTCTTCTTTGTTATTGTAACAGAGGACAAAGCTTTTGCGCCCTCTTACATTTTGAGTTAATGGGATGAAGAGCTTTTAGCACATGTTAAGGCTGTAACTAATATCAGTAGCCGTATCATAACGCTTCAGCTGTGAATAATAATAAATTATCTTCAAGTGCAATGGATTAGCCGAGCCACGCCCACATTCTCAGGCGGTGAACATTTATCATGGAAATTTGTTAGCTACAGACAGCAAAGGAGCGTGAGAGAGAGAGAGATATGTAGATTGGAAGAGATAGATAGCTTTGTCTGCGGGGTTATCTAACAAAATGGAGTCCATGTGCTGATTACACACACTGATAATAAAGTAAGAATTGCAACAATGAACACAAAGTTGTCATTGTCATATTCAGCTGATGACAAACAGACACAGATACAAAGATATAGAGATACAAATGCAGAGAGAGAGAGTGAGAGTGAGAAAGAACGCAACGCCCACACGTAACACGGAAGCATAAAGTGCTCGTAATCAACGTAAAATTCCAAGCCAAACACAAACACTCAAACACACTCACATGTCACTTGCTGTTAACGTATGCGAGTGTCCTTTGCCCAAAATTGACCCCCCAAACCGCAGGCAACACCCTTCTCCTCCCCTCTAGAATCATTCGGTCTGGGATTTCTCCTTTTTTTGGTCAGGCTGTAATTTTTCGTTTTGCTTCGGGGAAAATGTCTGCAATGCTGCACTAATGTCATCAGGACATATGCGTAACTAGGTGAATGTGAGATGCGTATGTGTGTGTGTGTGTAGTATGGAAAAGGGTAAAAGGGGGAACAAGCTGCGACACAGTTGCCATGTCTGTTGCTGGCTTTGCGGTTACTTCCTGTAGCATTTCAACATTTCTACAGCGTCCATTAATGTCAGCACGTGTGTGGCTGTGTATATATGTGTGTGACTGTGTGTGTGTGTGCTTTACCTGTAAAAGTGTGTGTCCTGCTAAATAATTGAGGCAACGAGCGAGAGCTGAAAGCGGACAGTCACAAAAGTCGCAAGTTCTCAGCTTTTGATGCGAGTGCTGCTGCAATACATTTGCAGTTACCACATAATTGTTTCCCTTTGTATGCAGCCAACGTACAAACACACACACACATATACAAACAAAGACACACACACAACAGATACACATATGCATGTATGTATATCCACATAGGCCTACATAAACATAAAGTTGTTGATTTTAATTGCAACGCGAGTGAAAAGCGTTCGATAAAAAATGCAACAATTTGTTTTTGTCATTTTGCAATGTCTATTGCAATATGTGAAGGTGTTGATGTTGTGGTTGTTGTTGCAAACACACACACACATACAACACAACCATATTTGTACTGGTTGTTGTTGCTTAACGACTGTCGCAATGTTTATATTTGATGTGCCGACTGTAACTGCCACTCGCATTTTTTGTAATTACGTTTCATGCAATGCATTCCCACAGACAGCTAGAGAGTAAAAGAGACAAATGAGAGATTGTGACAGAGATAGAGAGAGAGAGAAAAACACATTTCGAGTGTAATTATAACCCTGACCAAGTTGGTCCATTTATCTGTGTGTGTTTCGTTTAAAGTTAAAGCCACAACTGCAACTGCTGCTGCTGATACAAATGCATTTCCCACTCGGAAAACAAGAAACAGAAATAAAAAACAATGCGTGGCAGCAAACAAAAAAGCCAAACAAAAAAAGAATAGGAAAGCTGAGAAAAATTAAAAGGCAGCCACAGCCAATTAGAGGGAACTAAAGCGCAGAAACCACTTCAAAGTAAGCGCACAAAACAGAGTGAGAAAAACAGAAGACTGCAAAGCAAGCGTCACAAATGGCAGCATAAAAATGAGCGAAGAGTGCAGCTTAACGGCACAGCGAAGCAGCAAATACACTTACCAATGCAAACAGTTACAAACTAGAAGAGTCTCAATCAGTATTCAATGGGTTTTGAAGGCTAACCGAGCATATGAATATTCAAATAACTGAGAGAGCATTGTCGAATTGGGAAATTGAATTCATGAAATGGCAACAATAACTCGTCGCCATGGCTGTCAACTGCCCAGAAGCAGAAAATATTTTACAGGGGGATGATAGCAAAGTGTAAATAGAGCAAAAATTGGCAAAATAACAAATGTGCAAACAGACTTTGAAATCATATGCAACAATATTCAATCAATTCAAGTTGAACTTAAAACTGAGAACATTTATTTATAAAGATGTTTATTAGGCCACTTCAGAATAAATTCCAAAGAAATATGGCATAAAGTATCTTGAGAAATTTGAGTTTAATATTTTAATATCAATAATTTTGTTTTGAATCAGTTAAAATATAATAAAAACATTAAACTTTTAAGAAAGATTCATTAAAAGAATTTTTGTTTTAAGAATACTTAGATATTGGGCAAATATTTTTTTTGTATAATACAATATTTAACCAAGTCTTTTATTTTGAAGATTTGCAGCATTGTTCGAAGCGATCTTCACTTTTTATGTACACCCAAAAGGTTCTGTTTTATAAACTCACACAAGTTCAGATGCCCTTTCAAAAGAAGACACAGATGGTACAGCCAAATGGTAAATAGCTGCCTGAAACAAATTGCTGCTGTTGCAGAGTAAAAACTCCACTAAACAGCAAAAAGCAGTAGCTGCAACAACAACAACAACAAGAACAACAAGAACGTTACTGCAATGTTGTTGTGGACACAATCCACACCCGCGAAATGGTTGCATAAATTTGTGGGACCAGAAAAGAAGGGACAGCAAACGGAAACGGAAGAAGCTCTGAGTGGCCAAGGGAAGAACGAAAAAACGGACTGATTGTGGACATGACTGACTGACTGAAAGACTGACTACAAGCAGGCTGATTGACTGACTGAGAGATTGACTGACTGAAAGCACTATTGACTTAAAAAGAGGTACGAATTCTATGACTGATAAAATTATTAAGATACAGAATAAAAGACTGGCTAACTAAGTAGCTGAATGAGAGACTTGTAGACTAATATTCTGATTGAGGAACTACTTTATGATTGACTGAGAAATTGATTGAATAACTGAATTCTTGATTAAATAACAGACTTATATCGACTAACTGGAAAAATAAAAGGCCAACTGTCTAAAAACTGACTGATTGACAACTGTCTGAGAGACTGATTGACTATCTGACTGACTTATTTTTTGATTGACAGACTGAACGTTTTCTGCATGAAAACATAGGAATCATCATTGTTTTTGCTGCTGTAACAACTCAAATAAAGCCGCTATTTAATATTTCACAATTCATATGCATGTGAGCTCCAGGCGACATTGTGGGCGTGGCATGCTATTTAACTTGTACACTAGCAACAAAAACAAACAGCGATAACAAGGGACTGTATAAATATATATAAATTCTTTTGGGTGTCATACCGAGTACGTTTTGTAAGGCTTTTATTTTTTGTTTTTTAGCAGAGTTATTGCAGCATGACATTTGCATGCAACAAACAACACAAAACAAATACAAATACAAATACATACAAGTAAAATGCAATGTGGGCGTGGCAAGAGCAGTCATGCATGCCACACTGCCAGAGACTGCAATATGCATGGTCTGACAGGAAAGAACGACAGCAAAGCCAAGGCAAAACTTCAACACAATCATCATTCCCATCAGCATTATCATTCCCATTATCATCATCATCATCATCATCATCATCATCAGGAGGTGGAAATTACCGAGACGACCCAACGTCGTATGTGAGTGTGTGTTAGTTAGTTATACCCGTTACATTTACAAGTAACTAGGGTATATTGTATTCGTTTTATTCGTATGTCAGTTATTTACTTAGTCGCAACTAGATCAGATAAATATAAACGAAGATATGGCTGTTTTGGGCTTACAAGCATCTCAAACACCTAAAAGCATGCAGTAATTAGAATTAGAATTTTAATTTCATAGCTTAAGGAATTTAAAATTCATAGACAAAATAAATTAATTCCGGTTTTCAATTTCGGCAAGATTTTACGAATTAAATTCACTTGACATTTAGGAAGTGAGTTTGCGTTCGGAAGCAATGAAAGGAATTGATGATTTTGTTGTGCTTCGCATAAAATCAAAGTGAACACAAAATATTTATATAATACTCAAATGTCTTAGGAATAATGTTGCATCATCTGATAAATAAAAAATTATTTATTTGATCTTTAAATAATGTATAATCATAGCTCAAAATAGACCAGACCCAAACCTTAATTTTTGTCGGATTTGCTCGATCTGTTCTAATTTCCGTGGAAAAGGATGAGAAATTTATTAGGGTTTCCCTTATTATTAGTAAATAATAATATATTAAATCATCTGTTTTAAGTAACGGGTATCTCCTTGTCGGGAATTTTACCATAGCAATAATACTTGTTTGTGATTATTGTTTTTGTTGTTCGTGTTACAGTTGCAGCAGTTGCCACTGTAAATGCAGCCTTTATGACAAATGGTAATTTAAATTTGGCTTTTGTTGCCGCACAGAGCTTAAATTGCCAACTTTATGACAGTTCCAAAGAGTATATGGTGTGTGTGCTTATGCACAAAGCAACACTGTGCACTCATTATGCACAAAAATAATTTTTAGTTTTTAATTAGAAACGTAGCTAAGCTTTTTATCAGTGTGTGGTCTGTTGTCTGTATGTGTGACATGCTTGTAAGTGTGTACATATGTATATTCGTTATGCAATGCACATGTCAAAAATTCAAAATGGTTTTACTGCATAAATATGCAATGCTTTTGCTAATAGTTCGGGGCATATGTGGCGTATGCGTAATGTATGAGCTGTGTGCTTGTACATGTGTGTGTATGCGTTGTGTGTGCTTTCTCTGCTGGTCCTGGGGCAGCCAAAGGATTTCGAGCTGCATATCAACAAGAATCTAGTTTATATGCAGCCCTCACTCTCACTCATATGTACATTCGCTCACTCACTCACTAGCCTCCCCGGAGACAGTTGTCCAAATGGCCCCTAGAAGTAGGCAATAGTTTCTCAAACAGTTGAGAACGAGCTGCAACGTTGTTGTTGTCTTGGCAGCAGAGGCAAAGTTTTACAGTAGAACCTTACAAATTAAATCTTGCACAAATTCGATTTGTCCAGAGATTAAAATATGTAAATTTGAGTGAATTACTTTCACTGAAAGCCCTAAAATTTATAATTGCGAGCAAATTATAAGAGTTCCATTTTTTGGATTGGATATATGATTTTTCGCATTTAGTCTGAATGATATTCAAGTCAAGAAAAAGTCCAAATACTGTATTTTAAAAAAACAAAAAAAGCTAAAAAGAAAAAAAATTCTTCCAAAATGTATGGTACTTATCAAAATTCAAGCAAAACTTCTTTGGGATCTCTTCATTCATTCAGATAAATTTTTTTTCGGTTTGACTGAGACACTTATTTTCGATAACGTCAATGTTATGAAATGAATAACAATATAATTTTATTTTAATCTTTTCATAACGCAAGTGTCTATATTTTGGGAGAATCTACTGTAGTCTACCGTAGCATTTTCCATGGCAAATTTGCCTGATAGTTAGGACGACAAACTGTATGCTTATGAGGAATTCAATTTCACGGATTGAGTTGATTTTCCAATTATACGTCTACTCACCATATCGTCTGCATTTAGAGCGCTTGGGTACACCACGTCCTAATCACGGAATCTGCCAGGTTTCTGCAAAAAGAAGAGAGAGAGAGGGTTAAACATGAGTGAGCTGCATTTTGGGGACAGCAGCAGCAAACAGAAGGAGAAAGTTTCAGTTTGCATATGAACTAATGGCTGACTGGACTTAAGTAAGCACGAACATGTGCAACTTTAATGATACTTTTGGCACGGGAAGTTCCAGTTGAAGTTTACAAGCTGCTCACAAAAGTTGTGTGGGCGTGTCAAAAAAAAGAAAAAGACAAGAAGAGAGGTAGAGAAAAAGTAACAGCAAATCAATTTCAAAGCGAGCAGAGAATTAAGCAACGACAGCAAAGTATGCGTTCAAATAGATAAAAAAAATAACAAGAAAAAAAATAAAACGCCAAAAGCACAAGCACACAGACATACATGTGTGTGTGTGTGTGTGTGGCAGCTGCGAAGATGTGGCAAAAATGAGGGACAAGTGAAGCCGCAAACAAATTGTAAAAATGTTGAGCCGGACGCCAGAGAGAGAGAAAGAAAGAGAGAGCGAGAGAGAGTTGCCTGCAGCATTGGCAGCACTTTTAGTCAACTCCCAGAGCAATTTATCATCTCTATGTTTAAAATTTATTACATTTATTTTATGCTGTTTTTCCTTTTTTTTACCATCTATCCGTAGTCGTCGCTCGTCGTTGCCTGCTTGCTTTTTAACTGTTTTCTTGTGCCATTTCATTGTGCGTGTCTGCGGCTCTCTAACAATTCCCAGACAACACTTTAAAAGCCAACGTCAAGTCGAGTAAAGTGTGTGGAAGGTAAAGAGTGAAATTCGCCTCCCTCTCTAGCCACTCCCTCTCGTTGTCAAGCTTGGAGCTGAGTTATAGCCATTCGCTGGCTGGCTCTTGTAATTGAATTTATCTTTTTAGCTGTATTCATCAACGTCTAGAGCGGAGAACTGAGAACTAAGAGGAACTGAGGCGAGGTCAAATGACTTACAAATGTTGTCCGATCAAATTGAAGTGTCAAAGATTATGCAATTGCGCATACGCAGTGTATGACAGAGATTTCAACCAACTATCTCTCTCACTCACTCACTTCGTATCGCACTATCTCTATCTCGAACCAGCCGTAACACTGCCAAATTCCGTTTGATATCAATTTGCTGGCAAATGCTTTTGTTTTGTTGCCAGCTTTGGCCACAGCTGCAGCGAAATCCGATTAGAATGCCATTCTAACCCGCATCGTTTGAACCTAGATCTCCATCTCCCTCTCCCATCCCTCTATCCATTGTCCCTTTGCCGTGTGCGCCAAATGAAATTGTTTCAAATTGTTGCTATTGTTGTTTTACGTTGAATAAAAACCGAACCAAATACAATACCAGAACACAGTGACTGCCAAAACTCGGCATCCCCCGTCAACCGCAATGCAATACCAATTCAATGGAGCCTAAATTTCGATATTGTACAAAACCCACAATAATTAAAATAAATAAAATGAATGTAATGCCTGCGATTTGATAGTCCTTTTGACCAGCATTTGACCTCATTTGCAGAATAAAGCCATTTAGTCTGGCCATAATGAAATCAACGCCAAGTCAGCAAATTTAATGCAATTCCAGCGTCAAAATTAAATCAAATTTTCAGCTCACAAAAGCGGGAAAAAGAGACAGAGATGATGAAGGTGAAAGGAGGGGGCGGAGGGGGCGGAGGTGGCAGGGGGTGTGGCAGTACGCCCACTGCCACTTTGCATTTGCCAACATTTTGCCACATTATATAAATCGCATTTAACACCGTTGACATTTTAGATAAAACGCTGAGCAACTGCTCGTGTTGCATGCTTCAAAATGGCAGCGAATTCAAGTGTAAATTACTCTATTTTAAAAGTCAAAATTTAAGCATTTATTTAAATTATAATGAATATGAATAAAACAGTGTTCCCGTTTGCCTTTCCTGTCTTTTAACTATTATTAACAAGCGAATGTATTCATTTGTCAACTGTTTTTTGACACAACACACGGTCAATATTAAAATAGCAATCGAAAAATTCAGTTAAAGCAAATTAAATGCCATAAATTATTTGTACTCGACTTAAGGATACTCACCATATATTTTTAGTAATTTAAAATTAATAAAAATATATGCATATAAAAATGTAAATGTAAATCAAGCTTAATTTAAGTAGATCTTGAATTAATCAAGCTAAGTGAACACATATTTAAACAGTATTTAGAGAAAGATTGACATGCATTTAGAACATAGTAAAATTAATTTAAGATGGCTTAAGTTAAATGTTCTGTGAATATCTTAATAAAGTTTAAGTTTTAATACTTTTTTCTAACACACAGAAAAATGTTAAATAACAAATTTAATATTTTTTTTAAATATTTTTCTTTTGAATGCTTTTAGTGAATGTTAAATAAATAAATGAAAATGTCTGTTCCAAGTTAACAGAAGTTCATGCAACTCTAATTACATTGCTAAAAAGTATAAATGTAAATATATGAATATATTTCAATTTAAATTTGTCGTTTTTAGTGGCAGCAGCTAAAGGGAATTGCAAATGCCGCAAACAAATGACAGGCCAGAAGGGCAGATGGAGAAGGGAAAACAGATTGGCAATTTGTGAATCGAATTGCCTGCGAAATTGAGAATCAAACATGCGAGAAAATCAATTGTGGCCTGTCGCTTGATGTTGCAGCTGGACGTTGCACGTTACTCGTTGCCAGTTGCAAGTTACCAGTTACCAGTTGGCAATGACAGACAGAGACTCGATGAATGCCGCTTTAATGAGAGCCATTAGTCAGCTTTAGTCCGTTAGTCAGCTGCATTTGTGGACAGCATTTTGTGAAATTGAATGCGAGTGTCCGTCTGGTTATGAAATGCTGACAAAGCCTGTCAAGGGAATAACCAGCTGTGAGATATCCTTGACAGGCGACATAATCCATTTGCCATTTTCCACGGCTATAAATTGAAAAACTCATGTGACAATGCAACACGAATACACACACACACACATATGTATATATATGATGTATGAATGCGCCTCGGTGCATGCAACATAAATTATCAAAGTGCAAGTTGCAAATTGCAAATTGCTTGGCCTTCGGCAACAACGCCAGCAACTAACAACAACAACAACAAGTGAAAGAGAGAAGGCAAAGGCACGTTATGTGCACATAATTCCAAATTTATTACAAATTTACGTGCTGTGCCACATGATGCATGGGTTTCACGTTACAGGTTACAACCATGATAAAGGATGAGAGTCAAGTGAAAACTGGAAAACTGAAAACTGAACTGAAAACCAACGAATGCAGCACGCGGAACGAGGCCAGTTGAGGCGGCTTCTTCTTGCTCAGGTATCCGTGGCACGTTGTGGGCGTGTGTCACATGCAAATAAGGTCACACACACACAGATATACACTCTCACACACACACACACAAAGTTGCTCGTTACCTCGTTTAAGACACAAGCCAACGCCTTCAGCTGTAAAGCCGCCTTTGTGTCAACTTCCGCCTACTGCTGAGCATGCAATGTCCATTCCCTCCCAACCACCATCACGCCCACTCTCACTTCCACTCCCCCCTCCACTGGTACGCCCACTTCCGTAGCCACGCCCACAGCCAGTCGACTGTCGCTGTGTTTAGCTCGTTTCGATTTAATGCATCATTGCCTGGCATTTCAAATGCAGCATCAAAAGCTACCGCATTTGTCTTCTTAGCTCATTCAGTGGCACCATCAACTGCACCACCTTCACCATCACCACCATTACCAGAAGCACCACCATCAGCAGCAGCGGGAACCTCCAAAAGAATGTTATGCATTTCATGGTTGCCTTTTGTTGTCCCACCATCTGTGTCTCCTCCTGCTGTGTTAACAATCTTGTACCCTTGTTATACCCTGTACCCAGAGTACATAAAGTTTTTGCAAATGTATGCAACAGCCGAAAGGAGGAGGAAGGAGCTCTGTACATATAGACGAACAGATCCCGGAGATGATAAGAGATAATATGTAGAAGCTGACAAATCAATTTAACATCAAATTTGTGATATAATTGAGCGCAAGTTAGTGTTAATGTATTTAAAAGCCTTATCGCAGGGTATCTCTAGTCGAGCCCCCTTACTTGTTGTCTTCGTGGTGTTGTCGTCATCATTTTTCATTTCTCATTTTCTATTTTCCATTTGGCCCATTGTCCTCGTCGCGGCTCTGTTGCTGCATCAGGTAAAGGATGCGCATAAAAATTTTCAAATTGATTTTGACAGACGACAACAACAACAACAACAGCAACAGCATTAAGGTGCAACAGCACGTGACGTAACAACAAAACCCAATTTAATTTAAATTTAATATTATTAAGGTGTTAAAGGACAGAGTTAACACATTTTCTGCCATTATTTGTTAAAGAAAATGTTTTGAGTAGCATAACATTTTCAGCTTACAATATTTTTTATAAATATGTTCAATCTACATTTTAAATTACATTATTATGGTCATTCAGAAATACATTAAAGGATCGACAACTTAATTTTCGCGGAAGCGATTTGCAAGATCTTTAACTCGATATTTGTTTAGACTATCAATTGAGTTAATTACATCGATCTTCATGAAAAATCGACAACTCACTGGAGGTTTTTCCTCGTAGCTCATTTGCAGAATAAAGCTCAGTTAATTACTTATGTATGACAGGAGTTGATAAAATGTTAATGCTTGAGATTTAAGAGAGATTTAAGATTTTGAATTTTTGAAAAGTTAAGGGTTTTAAAAAAAAAAGTTAAAAGTTAAAGTCAAAATCAAATTAAAAGTGTTTTTCTACACTAAAATGGCAGAAAGCAGATTTCTTCGATTTTGTCCACTAAACAAACCTACTTTGAATAAAGAAAACATACCCAGCGCCATAAGTATATCATTTTTGTTGAAATAAATGGAGTAGCAACAGTATATCATTGAGACTCTCATCTTTAGTTCAAGGTATAAACACTCCAGAAGTTTGCTTAGTACGAGTATCCTTATAGAAACTAAATAAAATCAAAAGCAGTCTGCACTTTTATATTTACTTTTATGGGATTGCCTCCAACAATGCCAAGTGAATACAATCTTTGTGGCTATTCAATAAGTACGTAGCCCAGAGGCATGTCCTTTGTATACCCTACAGGCTGACAGGCGTGAGCTGCATTCACATTCAGTTGATTGGTGCAGCGCACAAAAGGCAAAAGGCACAAGAATGAGAACTGAGAATGGGAATGGGAATAAAGAATGCGAATGAGATTGAGAATGCCTGCAGCGCAGGGCACAGCAAGGAAAGTAAACAGAGACAAACTCCCACACACACACACACACACACACAGATAGAGACAGAATTTTAATAATGTCAGACATAAAGATGAGGTGGCAATCTGAAGTAGACGCTGAGAACACGCAAATTTGGCGCGAGGATGCAGAAAATTTAAAGGTAATGAAACTGAATTGCATTTGCAACATCTCCCCGTATGTATGCATGTATGTATGTGTATGTGTGTGAGTGTGTTCCTTCTGTCGCTCAATGTGTCCCTATTGACTCTTGTTGCTGCGCATAACCAATGCAATTAGCCAAGTGTCACGCCCACTTTCACCGCCCATAGTCATGGCTCATACTCGTTGTAATACTTACATTTATGCTCGTTGCATGGCATCGTCGCATTTGCTGTTCCACATTGGCCATGTCCTTTGCCAGCGCTACATTTTCAGTTAATTGCTTCAGTTCAGTACCAAAAAAAAAAGAACACAAAGAAAAGTCTTTTGTTCAAATGTTAAAATTGCTGGCTGAAACGAAAAAATAAAAGAGAGAATGATAAATAGAAATAGTAAAAGAAGTGGAGCAACTGAAGTAGCTGCAAAAATTGCAAATTTGCCTCACATAAAAAGTAATGTCTGCCAAAGATCCTTGCTGTCTGTATGATGATGCTGCAGCTTTCAGTCAAAGCACATTTGCAGCCATGGTCAACATAGTAATTACACCAGCAGCAAGTGATTATACAGATTATACATATAATAAGAGATTTATTTAATCGAGGATTGTACTTAACCCATTTGGTAAAAAGAAAATAAAAATTAAATTAAGTGTTCTGTTTAATTATAATAATTATAAAACATACATTTTTTTGAATAAAGTCAAATTTATTTTTATTTAAATACTAATTATGAATTTCGCATTTATTTATAATATAAAACAAGCCAAAAATAATATGTTTAAAGAATAATCTCTCTGACATTTTAAGAGCACCGAAATTTTGATTAGTTGTTTGTAAATGTCAAGTCTGTGTCTTTATTATATTGACCATGTCTGTATATCAATCTATATATTTAATTGTATTTGTCTATCTATGTATTGCATTGGTAAATATTTAGACATGAGTCAAGATTCAGTCAATATTTAGGCCTGGCTAGTTGGTCATTTATGCGGCTCACGTAACAAGCCACCATAATTGCCAAAAGGATATGTAAATTGCGGCCAGCCGCAAAGTATGCAATACAAATACAACGTAACGAAAGCAAAACGAACGAAATGAAACGGAGAAGGAATAAAACACGCATATCAATGGAATTAATTGGTAAGCCATAGACATAGACATCGACATAGACAAAAGCGGCAAAAATAACAACAAAGCATTGTATCAATCTCAACAAGAACAACAAAATCCGCACACGCATAACATTCACACTCACACACACACACATGCGCACGTTTAGAGCGTGAGAAAAGAGGCAACTAAATTACAACCAATTTTTATTGCTGCGAAAACAAAGGCGCAGCATATTATCACAGCAGCAGTAACAGCAACAACAACAACAACAACAAGGGCAATCAGAGGCATGGCAACAAAATGGCGGCACGGGGCGTGGCTGGGCTGACGTCTGCACGTTCCACTAACAATAAATGATAAAACATAAATTCGCGCGCAACGCACACACACACACTGAAAGAGACACACACACATGTGTATCATATCGTTAAAAGTCAATTGTAAACTTATGCGCCTGAAGGCACATCTACAACTACTCACACGCACGCACACATACAGACACACACACGAACGTGTTATGCGACGACTATAGCTGAACTGTTCGAATCATAATGCCGCCTTATCAGCAGCATTTAAATCAGCGCCTAAAACGACTCGAACGTAGGCTGGGACGGAAGCTGAAGCTGCTGCTGATGCAGTAAAAGAAACCACTGAAGCGGCAGTTGGATAAAAGTTACATTGACATTGCCAAATAAGTAGCGTCGGCAGCGCCAGCGACCGCGCACAGACTTATTTACATTTACAATCACACCAAGTAACAAATAAAGCAGAAGAGTCAAACTTTGTCTGTCAGAGAGCGCAAAAAAAAGAAGAGCGACAACGCGCTTGCGCTGCGCAGCGTACACCAAAGAATAAGAGCGACAATGACAATGAAAGAGAGACAGAAATGAAGCGAATTGGTTGAGCAGCGAATTCGCCTGCGTTGCTGCTGATACTTCGGCTGATGCTGCTATCGCTGATGCTGCTGCTGCTGCTGCTACTAGCGTCGCCCCTTTTGTATTCATTTTGAAGCTAAAAACGCACACCACAAACAGTTGTTGTTGTTTTTGTTTTTACTTTTACCTTTTGCCGTTCGCCGTTTTGTCGTTTGCCATTTCGCTTGGGTTGTTTACGCTTTGCCGCATATGTCGCAGCAAATTTGTATTTAATTGTAAAGCACACAAAAGTAGGCAACACATTTTTTTCTATTCCTCATTTTGCGACGCGCAGTTTCATTATGTGTTTTGTAATCTCCATTTTTTTTCTTGGTTTTTGCTCAGTCTATGAACTATCTATTTTTGTGTGTTGTTTGTCTTCTGGTTTCTTTTGCTTTTAATTTTTTTTTGCAGACGTCGTTTAATGACGTAACAATTATCTAGGCTCATCGGAGTACGCCCTTTATGGCACTCTCGGGTGCGCTTCTGTGGCCATAGGCCGTCAATTGAAATGCCAGCTCACACACACACACACATACAAGACATACACGTACAGCACACGTGCACACATGGAAAGTCAAATAAAGATGCTGCTTTATTGCGTTCGGCGTCATTTTTGACATTTAATTAAAAAGACAAAAGTATCTTAGCCTTAAACTACACGGTTCATATACAGTGTGTCAAGTAATTGCTTTGACAAAGCAAAGCAATTCACTATTTTTTTTAGTAAATCAAATATTGCTTAATGGTTAAAAAGATTTTTTTTTATCACATCGCATACCAACAATAAACCATTTAAAATGGTATACAATAATTATACCCGTTACTTATTAAAAATAAGTAAAAGGGGATATTGTATTCGTTGCAATGTATGTAACAGGGAGAAGGAAGCATCTCCGACCCTATAAAGTATATATATTCTTGATCAGCATCAACAGTCGAGTCGATATAGCCATGTCCGTCTGTCCGTCTGTCCGTCCGTCCGTCCGTCTGTCCGTCCGTCCGTCCGTCCGTCCGTCCGTCCGTCTGTCCGTCCGTGTGAGCGCCTAGATCTCAGACACTATAAGAGCTAGAGCAACCAAATTTGGCACACAGATTTCTATAAACCCCACGCAGGTCAAGTTTGTTTCAAAATTTTGCCACGCCCCTTTCCGCCTCCGTAAATCGCGAAAAACCACCAAACGCACAGTTTTTAAAATATTAGGTTTTTTTAAACGGTGAACGTTAGCTATTGTTTTTACCTATCATTCTACTAAATCCCAACAAGATCGGACAAACAGAAAGGTGGTACTGGCTGATTAAAGCTTTTAAGCAATAAAAGTGCCTAAAATCATGCAATAAAAAAAAAGTTAAATTTATTTAAGTAAGTAACGGGTATCCTATAGTCGGGAGCTCGACTATAGCCTTTCCCACTTGTTATACCCGTTACTTATTAAAAATAAGTAAAAGGGGATATTGTATTCGTTGCAATGTATGTAACAGGGAGAAGGAAGCATCTCCGACCCTATAAAGTATATATATTCTTGATCAGCATCAACAGCCGAGTCGATATAGCCATGTCCGTCTGTCCGTCTGTCCGTCCGTCCGTCCGTCCGTCCGTCTGTCCGTCCGTGTGAGCGCCTAGATCTCAGAGACTATAAGAGCTAGAGCAACCAAATTTGGCACACAGATTTCTATAAACCCCACGCAGGTCAAGTTTGTTTCAAAATTTTGCCACGCCCCTTTCCGCCTCCGTAAATCGCGAAAATCCACCACACGCACAGTTTCCAAGATATTAGGTTTTTTTAAACGGTGAACGTTAGCTATTGTTTTTACCTATCATTCTACTAAATCCCAACAAGATCGGACAAACAGAAAGGTGGTACTGGCTGATTAAAGCTTTTTAGCAATAAAAGTGCCTAAAAGAATGCAATAAAAAAAAGTTAAATTTATTTAGGTAAGTAACGGGTATCCTATAGTCGGGAGCTCGACTATAGCCTTTCCCACTTGTTTTATTTTGTATTGATGCATATCGATCTCAAAATAGCTTACAAAAAAGTACAGGTGCATTCCAAAATTCTGTAGGGATTTTCAATTTAAACAATATTATTAATTATGTTTTAAAATAAATAAAATGCATTTTTGGTTATTTCATTCAATGAATTTAAATCAATTTGATATACTATGTTAAATATTATCAAATTTTTCAACAAAAATCTTGACATCTGAAATTATTGGCTGTTATACTTTAGAACATGCCACATTGCGATAGATTGCTTTCAAGTTGAAAATTTCAACAATATTGTAAAACTAAAAATCAAATGTGTGCATTTTTTGTTCTTTGTCACAACAATTACATGACATGCTGTATGTAAATGTATGAGAAATTTTAATATCGCCGTTGGCGTTTAGATCCTGCAGCTTAATGTTGTTCTCCTGCTGCTGCTAAACGTTCTGCAAATAACTATTTTTTATTCATAAACAAGCGACAACAGAAAACGTAGCACACTCTAAACGACCACTTAAGTGTTGTTGCTTAAACAACAACAATAACAACGACAACAACAGTGACAACAACAACAACAACAGGGACAACGACAATGCAGCCCCCACAGACTTCTTCTTCTTCTTCTGCTGGCCACGTCCAGTGCTGCACAAGTGGAGCGCATGAATGAGTGAATGACTGAATGAATGAATGACTGACTCGCCGGTGGCATCATGAGTGGGCGTGGCAACTGCTTAGACAGTGCCCCCATTGTTAAATGCGGCTGCTGTTGCTGTCATTACTCGACATGCCTGTTGTAACTGTTGTTGTTGTTGTTGTTGCTATTGATGTTGTTGTTGCTGCTTCTGTTGTTGTTATTGCTATTGTTGCTGCTGTCATTTCATATAAGTGCACACCAAGTGCGCTCCAGGTTTCTTTGTGTGTGTGTATGTGTGTATTCTTGGGGTATTTGTTTGAGTGCAATGCTTGTTGCTTTTGTTAGCGCGTCATGTGCTTCTTGTTGTTGCCATTCTTTTTTTACTGTCGGTTATTTCTCATTTTCTTTCAGTTTTGTTTTTTTGTTGGCTTTTTTTTCCTTTTGTTTTTGCTGTGATTATTTTTGCATGGCACTGTGTGGACAACTGCAAAGCCACCAAGTATTTTAAGCCAATGGCCAATGAGGCCAAAATCAACATAGTTAAAAAAATGTGGCCTGTTGTTCTTGTTGTTGTCTGCATTGTTTATTAGACCCTGTTCAAAGGATCCTTAAGGTTTGTCAATGCTGAAATGTGACAAACAGGCAGAAGGAGGCGTGACTGACGCCAATCAATGTATATATTCTTGATCAGCATCAATAACCAAATCTACTTAGATATGATATGAACCTAAGTATATCTACTCCACAAAGGCTAAAAGACCTACAGATAATAAACTTGAGATAAACTTAATTCATACGGTATCAAATGTTAGTGAGATCTCAGGTATTATTGATATACATATTAAGAACAGGGTCTATTAAAGTTGGGCGCTCTCGACTGTAGTCTACAGGAGTAAACAAATTCAGCTTACAGTCGCTGTGTGAATTCGCAGGCAATTGTTATATAATTTTTATTTTTTACCGCATACTTTTAGGCAGGCGTCAGAAAGGAGACTTTTGATATTTCATAGCATACTTTTGTGCGCAATGTAAATCAAATTAACGTATCTATAGAATGAAAACTCCTTCAAACACCAAGAACAATAACAACAACAACAACAGCAGCAGCAATACATTTGTAATTAAGAAAGTTTTGCCTGAAAAGCACTTGAATGAAATTTTAATTTATTTCTAAACTGTGCTGCCATTGTCATTATTGCCACAGCCAAAAGCAACAACAATAGTCAAAACTTTTCCGAAGCGTTGACAGAGACGAATACAAACAGACAAACAAAGAGACATACAGACAGACAGTCAGAGAGACAGAGAGACAGTCAAAGACATTGACTGACTAAGTGAGAGTGGCAAGAAGTGCTATTAAATATTTAACCTTATCACGAGTCATTTTAAGATATTGAGGGGCTTTGGCAACTGAAGCTAAAGGAAGCTGAAGCATTTTAAAAAGCGTCTAAAGAACACGTTGGCCACAATTTGCGAAGCTCATGAAACGCTTAAGCTATCAACACAATATTTGGTAATTAACCCAGCTAAATACGATACTATGGCCAAATTATGCTAGCAGGCAGACGACATAGCCATTCAGTTGCCACTTTCCACTTTTTACTTTTGGCCAATGAAGCTACGTGAGCCATGTTAATGTCCTTCGCATAGACAACATCAAGCGAGATACTGTATTTATAAATGTATGAGTGTGAGTGTGTGTGTGCGTGTGTGTGTGTATGCTGTCTTTTTTATTTGCTTGGCGCATTATCGTGATTAAAATTTTTGCAATTTTTAGACCAATTTTAAGCGTTACCACAACGTTGCCATTAACAACTGTGCACCACATTCTTATCAGTGTCAGCCCCAACCCTCAAACCCACAACTCTAACAACGCTATCAACAAAGAGCACAATACAAGCAAGCAAAAAGATACAGAGAGAGAGAGAGAGTTGTTGTGAGAGGCATATTACATGTGTAAAGAGAGCCACAAAACATGGCTGCTGCTAAGCGCGGCGCAGAGTAAACACAGCGCGCGCTTCAAAGCGCGCTCTTCATTCTGCCGACTTCGGGCAGCAGCAGCAGCAGCCGCCGCAGCCGAAAATCGCCCATTATCCATTTTTATTTTATCATCAATTTTATTACGCACAAAGTTAAGAGGCGCAACCGAAGCCGACGACGACGGCGACGCAGCAGCAGAAGCAAGTTGATGATATAGCAGCAGCGGGCTCATCACTGAGAATAACAACAACAAAGCGCACTCACACACACACACACGCGCACACACACTCATACTTGCATAGGGAATACTGAGAGCAGCAGCTGAAGACACAACACGCCCTTTTCGCATTTTCCTTTATATATTTTGTCACTTTTGAGTACTTTTCTCAGCGCATTTCTCTTCGCTTAAGCATTTGTTGTTGTTTCTTCTGCGTTGTCGTACTTGTTATTGTTAATTAATCATTGTTATTATTATTATTGTATTATTATTGTGCATACCTGCAGTTCGTGCGGCTTCTTAAATATCCTTTATGTGCTGCGGCTGAGGTTGTTGTTGTTGTTGTTTGTTTGTTTGTTGAAGCTTTTGTTGCTGAACACTTTTATTGTTGCTGTTGTTGTTGTTGTTGCACTTTGTTTGCCTGCACTTGATGCAAATATTTGCAAAAATCCTTATGTGTAGAGGAATATAAAGCCGTTATAAAAAAGGATTAGCACTGCACTTTACAAAAAACTTGATTAGCACACATACATATATGTACTATATATGTTTAATTTTATTTTTATTGTTGTTGAGTCGATTGTGGCATCATTATCAACTTTACAGCAGCCGCGAGAATTTGCAACTAAATCCGAGTCGTAGAAAACATCATCAGAAAACACACATTAAGCACGGGCACCTAAAGATAAGAACATCTTCAATTGGCCCCACAATAAGCCTCAATTTATTATAATATCTATCACTCTGTACATATGTGTGCGTGTGTGTGTGTCTTGATTGAATCAAGTACCAGCTAATAAACCGATTTAAATTTAGTTTTGAACACCTTAACGAGACCTAATGGCCCACAACTACCATAAGAGACGGACGGACGAACGGACCAATGAGAACTATAACTATTTGTCGCGCCACAAATTGGCTGTTAAGAACTCGGCTTCATTTGAGAATTGTCCTCGTTTTTATTATTATGATTTGCGCTTATTCAATTTACAAAAGTGTTTGTGATCATTTTAGTTTATTTGCATAGCTAATTATTTTAGTACAAAGTCAAAACAAAACATAATGGAATGTTTGTTCTTCGTGAGCCGAAGGTCTGTCCGAGGCCTTTCTTTATCATTCCCGATTTTAAACAAACTTGCTAAAAAGTCATAATTTACCAATTTCAAATCGGTAACTTTGTTTGAGATTCTCGTTTGGATCTCAAGAAATAAGAAGGTTGTTCAAACTTTATTTCGACCCAACCTTCCTAATAGGCGGACTTTAACCAAATATGTTCAGTTCATAATATTAACTTAATATACGTCAAAAAACAAAGTTTTTCTAAGTAAAGTTTGATTTTCGACTGTTTTTTTCTATGGCTTCTACATTTTTTATAATGACCAAACTTCAAAACTAAGAAACATAGTAAAAGATTGACAGGGCTATATTTTCAAAGATCTTAATCTTATAAAAATCTGACTTATAAACTTTGTGGTGTGTGCCACGCCTCCTTTAATCCATTGCAGATTTCTGGGTACGATGGTAATACCCTCTGCAAGGGTATAAAGACCTTCAGCTAAAGCTTAAGTAGGTCGCGCCCAGAGAATTTCCAAATGAAAAATGTGCATGTGGATGTGGGACGTGGGATGTAAGAGTGGGATGTAAGTGTGGAATGTGTGGGATGGTGGATCATCTCTGCCCACAATTGTTGTAGGTGGGCAAGCAAAACTACAAATTGTGAATTCATTTCTTATATTTTTATACACATATCTTGGACATTTTATTCATTTACTGTCAATTATTGTTGTCTCGCTTCTTGTTGTTGATAAAATTTCACATTTGTTTTTTTGGGAGCGGCCGAAGCAAAGCAAAGCAAAGCAGAGAAAGCCAAGAACTTTTCTCTTTTTCATTTGGTTTCGTGTTCTTTGTTGGTAAATCTTAGGCCAATTATATGCTACAGTTTTCCTTTATATATTTTGCTAGCGTTTTCTTTGTACACTTTTCTCTTTTTTTTTTCCTTTTGCATGGCAAGAGGATTTGTTAGAAATTCCATAAAACGAAAATTGACTGCCACTTATGTGTGCGAGCGTGGGGGAAGGGAGGGGAGATTGATTTTTTTCTTTATTTTTTTTTCCTCATTTTTTTGGGTTTGCTGTGCTCTGTGGCATAGCATACTTTTGGGGGTTGCGGTGCGGAACCCGAACCCGAAACCGAAACCGACAACAACAAAACGACAACTCGCGCATATGTAACCAGCAGCAAATTTTTCAATTACAAAAATGTTGTCTTTGTTGTCTGATTCATTTTTGGTGGATCGCAAAATGGCACACTGACCCACACACACACAAACACACATCTTTATACACACACACACACACACACACACAGATAAACAAAATCAGGCACGAGAAACAGAAAACAGAAACAGCGGCAAGCATCAAAATTTTCTGCTTTGACCATCCCCACTTCTTCCACTTTTCACTTCGCTATGCCTATTCACTTGTTTTTGTTGTTGCTGTCTCTGGGTATTTGTTTGCCTGGACCATTTACCGAGCCTTTAGCCGCAATCGTTCCGTCGCTCTCGAGTTACAAATTCACACTGAGTCGTGTCTGAAGCGAAAAATGTCATGTCGCCCAAGAGCTTCGTTCTCCATCATCGGGATGCTGGCGCTGCCGCTGCCGCCGTCACTATTGCTGTTGGTTCTTCGCCATTGTAAAGCCAAGGACTCCCCGGCGTCCACTCTCTGTAAAGAGCTTAAGAGCGTGAAAACATGTTATGTGGGTGAAGAGCGGAAGGCGTTATTAAACTCTCGAAAACTGCAATGTTAATAGGTGCACAACAAATGCAAATTACAACTAATGTTAATTGGCATGCATTAGCACTTGCAAATTGCGTTACATTAGCACAACTTCAATGCTATTAAATAATAATTGCAAAGACTTTATTAAAACTTATAATTAAGTTTTAAAATACATATTCAAAAAATTGACAGTATAATTTAAAGATATGAATAATGCATGCAGTAAATTTTTACGTCATCATAAGAAAGAAAACACTATAAATACCAAATTTTACTAATGCAATGATGGTATTTAAACACAAAGGAAAATTTGTTAAAAGCGAATTTAAATATAACTGCCGCCCAAAAATGCAACAGCACAATAACAGTAAATTATCAGCGTTGTCAATTTAGCTATTTTCCAGCTAGATCCAGTGGGTTGCAATTGGCAAATGCGGGATAAATTGTAAAATAGTGACTAGCGGGAACTATAGCTATTTGCCTCTCGAAAATGGCGTTATTTTAGCTTTTTAAAAATATCTCGTAACTTCATGTATTTTTATGCTTTACGATTCCACACTTAAATACATTCATCTGTCTGCCCAAAACACTGGAATCAGTAAAAACTTCGTTTTACTACTCTAGCGTTTTTTCTGTTCTGGCTATTTCTAGCTTTTATTCAAAGGCTAGTTTAGCTTTTTCATGACCCGAAGAGTTGGCAACACTGAGTACAACACTAAAGTATGTTAATGTTATTTGCAGCGCACTGTTATGTCTATTAACATACTGTTGGATATGCAGTCAAATGAAAACTTGAGGTATTTCAGTCATATCTGAAACTGGTCACACTGCAGCAGAGTCATAAAATTAAAAAAATATTGGTAAAAATTCAACATTTTAACTCTGCAGTTTTCAAGTGTCAGCCAGTAATAGTGAACGTAAGAATAAATAAATATTTTCGTCAACTTGCTGTTGCAACCGATAAGCAAAAAAACTAAAGTGTATGATTCACCGCTAAGCGGAAACGACGGCCAAACAACGCAGCACTTTCTTTTTTTATCAGTCTGCTTGCCACAACGATGATGAAAAATCAATAAATCGGTGTAGAGAATCGCATCGAGTATATAATTTAATCGTAACAATGAAGCATAAAGGGGGCGTCGGAGAAAAGTTTCCCTCATAAAACGCAGTTTATGAGCGCTGAGTCAATAAATATTACTAATAACTGTGGATTACAAATACAACTTTAATTTGCTTGCGTTGATTTATGTTAATTTGCAGTTAAACTGGGAACAGAGTGTGTTGAGCTGTCAAAATGGGTTCACTATTCCGCAGCGAGGAGATGGCGCTCTGTCAGCTCTTCCTACAGAGCGAGGCCGCCTATGCATGTGTCTCCGAACTGGGCGAATTGGGTTTGGTCCAATTTCGAGACGTGAGTGAAAGGCAATTAAAAGTTGCAATTGAAATAAATATTAACTGTTAACTACTACAGCTCAATCCGGACGTGAATGCCTTTCAACGGAAATTCGTTAATGAGGTGCGACGTTGCGATGAAATGGAGCGAAAATTGCGCTACCTGGAGAAGGAGATTAAAAAGGATGGCATTCCCATGCTGGACACGGGCGAGAGTCCCGAGGCGCCGCAGCCACGCGAGATGATTGACTTGGAAGTAAGAGCACAAAATAATCAATATCAATATCAATTGCCCTCTCTTATATATGTATGGCTTCCTTTGTTCTCTTATAGGCCACGTTTGAGAAACTTGAGAACGAGCTGCGGGAAGTGAATCAAAATGCGGAGGCATTGAAACGCAATTTCCTGGAATTGACGGAGCTGAAGCATATATTGCGCAAGACGCAAGTCTTCTTTGATGAGGTATGCATGCGTTATATTGTTGGCTAACACCACACACCATCAATTATAGGGCAACTAAACCAGCTAACCACTATCTATACGGTTTGCATTGTGGTTTCTCTTGAAGTCACAATTATAATCAATATCATAACTAAATTATAATATTTCTAATTAACATATGGCACATACTTGCTAACCAAATACCGAGTAACGACTTAACCCGACTTAAACACAAGCTGTGGCTGCTTCGTTTTTGTTATTATTACTTTTTAATTTCACAATATTTTCAAGCACTTTAACAACAATACAAATATGTATAAGTACCTATATATTTGTTGTTATCTTTATGCAATCTATAATTGTACAAATTACTTGTAGTTTATACTTTTCCCTTCTCTTACTTATTTATGTTTGTACATAGATATTTAGCTGTCTTTTATGTGTTTAAGTATGTATACATATATTGAATTCTTTTGTTTATTTTATTATTATTTGTTTCTCTTACGTTTTATTTTCCATATCAATCAAATCAAATATCCAAAACAAAAACAAACCTATAAACTGAATGCATAAAATGCACACAATACAACACAACACAACACAACACCCTGCCCCGCCCCGCCCCACCGCCCATTTAAATCGCACACACCACAAACACAAACGATTATCCCCCCCGCTACCTGATACACCCCCTGCCGCGGTTGTGTGTTGCCAGTCGGTGCCAATGGTTTACAAATCGGCCACGTCTTCTTCTCATTCATCAAACAAATATCGACGCTATCTGCAGATGGCCGACAACCAGAACGAGGATGAGCAAGCGCAGCTGTTGGGCGAGGAGGCGGTGCGCGCCAATCAGCCGGGCCAAAATTTGAAGCTTGGGTAAATATAGTAATAGCAACCTCCTCATGAAACAACAGCAACTGGAAAACTAAACTCAGCTCAGCTGTCAAATCAACAACAAATATCCAAAAGAACGCTCTATAAAATGATCCAAAATCAAAATCAAATCAAATGTAAACCAAAAACAAAAAAAAAAAAGAACCCGACTCGCTCGCTCGCTCTCTCTTGCTCTCATTCTTCATGGCTATAAATCTCTGTGCAGTTATATCTCTATACTATATCCTCTATCTCGTCTTGTCTCTGTGTGCGTGTGTGTGTATGATACTTAGCTTAAGCATAAGGTCAAAGGTTGCCTTTGGTGTCTGGTCAGGTGTTGGTTAAAAGTCACATCTCTTCTACTGTTCTCCCATGTTCCATATTTGTTGCTCATCCACAACCACGTGGAGCCGTCAAGCTTTACTAACTTACTAAGCATATATCATAAAGATAACAACGCCCAAAAAAAAAAAACGAATAGCAAAAAAAAAAACAAAACAACTTTTACAACAATTTTTAGCAGGAAGGCGGATTGAACCACACGACCGAGTCGATGACGCGGGCCCTCATCACGGATGAGGCGCGCACCGCCGGTGCTTCCATGGGTCCCGTACAGCTCGGGTATGTATCGAACAGGCTAATTGCCTGTTACATACTTTAACTACGTAACATTACGTTATCTTTTATGCAACATTAAATTATTGCTTAACGCCGCCAACAAAAAAAAAAAAAAACAAACTAACCAAAGATGCTGTGCGCCTAAACAAAAAACAAACCCCAATCGAACTTATGTACATAGTATATACATAGTGTATAATGAATGAATCCACATCGTAGGATGCACACCAACCATGTCGAGCAAAAAGGATCGAATTCGGGAACTCGTTACCCGTTTTGAAGCAATAATTTTCTGTGCGAAATTCTCCAACAAACACAAAAATCTCCTTAAAACAAACTTCTTTCTTCTGTTCCTCTCTTCCCAAAAAAAAAATAATAATAACAATTGTTTCAAAACAATTTCGAAATACTAAAACAAACGAAAAATGTTTTAGTTTTATGGAAAAATCGATTGAACGTGAGGATTTTCTGCCATGGTTGGTATCCCACAAAAAATTCCTAAAAAAAAAAAAAAAAAAATTAGTCTAGGAAAAAACTCATAAAACTCGATGTGCGCCCTCATTAATTGTATATTGTATATATATAGTGACGTCATACAACTACGCTCATATCCATTAGCTTCGCTCTCGCCGCATACAAAGATCTCCCGACCCCGTCCCCGTTCCGCCCCCCCCATTAAATGTCGTCTAATGTCGTCGCCACTATCCATCTCCATAATGCGTTCATATTGGTATTTGTGCTTGAGAGTTTAGTTTTCCTTTTTGCCGTAATTAACCAGAATGATTGAATACTAAATGATTACACATGCCACGCCCACTAATCTCGCATATCTTTAGCTTCGTCGCTGGCGTCATTTCGCGCGAGAAACTGCCGGCCTTTGAGCGGATGCTGTGGCGTGCCTGTCGTGGCAATGTGTTCCTGCGCCAGGCCATGATCGAGTCACCGCTGGAGGATCCCACCAATGTGAGTAACAAGTCGAGTTCCCAACTATCAAACACCCTTTGTTAAATATACTTTAAATGTGTCTAGGAATTTTAGACTCGAACCTTATAAAAATTTTGCATACATTAAGGCGCTTATGTTGCTTTAAAACAGCCATAACTGAAGTTATACTTAATCGATATTGATGAAATTAAGTGGTATGATTGATATTAATCTAAGGGAATGCTCAACAGTGAAAATAATGTGCTATCTTAAAATCTGTAGATGTCTTACAGTTTTTTGTTTCAAATTTCGTGTGTCACGTCACAATTAAACTAGTGACTAATGGCAGCTATATGATATAGTGGTCCGATCTAAAATCTAAAACAAACTCGATCTGCTTACAATATAGACGAACCTACATACCAAGTTTGGAGTCTCTAGCTCTTTTAGTCTCTGAGATCGAGGCGCTCTTACAGACGGACAGACGGATATGTCTATTTCGACTCGGCTGTTGATGCTGATCAAGAATATATACTTTCTGTTCTTCTTTTAAGTACGGGGTCTAATGAATGTGCATGGGGATGACACGCGTCTTTTGACCAAGCTTTTATAGTTAAGACACTTGATGTTTTTCATAAATTTGGAGGCATATAAATGGAAAACATAGTTTTGACGGGGATGCCAAATCCCTTTTAGAATATACCATTGTACTCAAGAATTAATTAATAAAATTCTAACATATTCACATCCACTAAATACATATTCTCTTTGTTTTCCAGGGCGATCAAGTGTACAAATCGGTGTTCATCATTTTCTTTCAAGGCGATCAGCTGAAGACGCGCGTTAAGAAAATCTGCGAGGGTTTCCGTGCCACCCTCTATCCTTGCCCGGAGGCGCCAGCCGATCGACGTGAAATGGCCATGGGCGTGATGACGCGCATTGAGGATCTGAACACTGTGCTCGGGCAGACGCAGGATCATCGTCATCGTGTGCTGGTGGCCGCTGCCAAGAACCTGAAGAACTGGTTCGTCAAGGTGCGCAAGATCAAGGCCATCTACCATACGCTGAATCTCTTCAATCTGGATGTGACACAGAAGTGTCTGATTGCCGAGTGCTGGGTGCCATTGCTGGACTTTGAGACCATTCAGTTGGCCCTGCGACGTGGCACCGAACGTTCCGGTTCCTCGGTGCCGCCGATTCTCAATCGGATGCAAACGTTTGAGAATCCTCCAACTTATAATCGCACCAATAAGTTTACCAAGGCCTTTCAGGCCTTGATTGATGCTTACGGTGTCGCCAGCTATCGGGAAATGAATCCGGCACCGTACACAATCATCACGTTCCCATTTCTGTTCGCGGTCATGTTTGGCGATATTGGCCATGGTGCCATAATGGCGCTCTTTGGCCTCTGGATGATTCGCAAGGAGAAGGGCTTGGCTGCACAGAAGACGGACAATGAGATTTGGAACATTTTCTTTGGCGGACGCTACATCATCTTCCTCATGGGCGTCTTCTCCATGTACACGGGCTTGATCTACAATGATATATTCTCCAAGTCACTCAACATCTTCGGCTCCCATTGGCATCTGTCGTATAATAAGTCGACGGTTTGGAATAACAAGATGCTACAGTTGAGTCCGGCTACCAGCGACTATGAAGGCACACCATATCCATTTGGCATGGATCCCATTTGGCAGGTGGCCACATCCAATAAGATTGTCTTTCAAAATGCCTACAAGATGAAGATCTCAATCATTTTGGGTGTGCTGCACATGATCTTTGGCGTCGTAATGAGCTGGCACAATCATACCTATTTCCGGAACCGACTATCCCTGATCTACGAGTTTATTCCACAGCTTGTCTTTCTCCTGCTGCTCTTTTTCTACATGGTGCTACTGATGTTTATCAAATGGAATCGTTATGCGGCAACTAATGCAAGTAAGTTGCCATTGTTAATTCATCTGTATACCATTTGAATGATTCACCGGTGACTTATTTTTCAGTGCCCTTTACTGAATCCTGTGCTCCGTCTATTCTCATCACATTCATTGACATGGTGTTGTTTAATGAGCCCAAGACGCCACCCAAAGGATGTGAGACCCCCTACATGTTTTGGGGACAGCACTTTGTACAAGTTGTCTTTGTGCTCATCGCTCTGGGCTGTATTCCGGTCATGTTGCTTGGCAAGCCCTTCAAGATCATGCAGGCCCGCAAGTTGGCCAACGTAAGTAGATTGTTCTATAATTAGTCCGTTGATTCACCTTGTGCCTCACGCATTCATCCACCAGTCATTCCACATTACATCCCCAAGTTTGGCAATTTGAGCGTACATTAACAGATATATATTTATGTTTGCACTTCTGTTTATTTGTGCCTTACCTTTGCCTTTGAAACCCAACTAACCAATCACACCCGATAACAAAATAAATATATATAAACACCCAACCAACCTGTAAACTAAACACCAATCCGAATGCTAAAGGAAGAGGTTAGTCGTGTCAGTTGTTTTGTCACCCAGATTCAGAGGTCGCAAATATTGAGTGTTATTCTAAGTTTGTTATTACTCAGGAACAAAACTCAAAACAGATTTCACAAGTATTAGGTATTAATCTGTTGGTTTCAATGTGTTGATTGTTATTTGCGACCTCTGCCAAATTCCAGTGTAATATTTCTAGAAACCTCTGTAATTTTGCATCCTCTTCATTTAAATAGGTGCAGCCCATAACTGGCACCGATGCTGAAGTTGGCGGGATGTCGAATGGCGGCGCCGGTGGAGCTGGTGGTGGACACCATGACGAGGAGGAGATGTCGGAGATATTCATACATCAAGGCATACACACCATTGAGTATGTGCTCGGCTCCGTTTCCCATACTGCATCCTATTTGCGCCTATGGGCTTTGTCACTTGCCCACGCCCGTAAGTTGTCCTCAAAGCCAGAGCTGTGAAGGGATCTTAATCCATATCTTTATGTTCGCAGAGCTTGCCGAGGTCTTGTGGACAATGGTCTTGTCAATTGGTCTAAATAAGGAGGACTGGGTAGGCGGCATCATTTTGACCGTCGTGTTCTCCTTCTGGGCCATTCTGACCGTGGGCATTTTGGTCTTGATGGAAGGTCTGTCCGCATTCCTGCACACGCTGCGTTTGCATTGGTATGTCTTACTTTAACAGCAATTAGTTTATTTAATTAAAAATATTTCTTATACTCTTCAGGGTGGAATTCCAGAGTAAGTTCTATTTGGGTCAGGGCTACGCCTTTCAGCCGTTTTCCTTTGATACCATCATCGAAAATGGAGGCGGTGCATCCGGCGATGTCGAATAGACAACAGTTGGCAGGAGTTAAGAAAGCAACCAAAGCATGTCAAGAGTCTCATCGCTTCTGCAGATATCTTTAACTATATAAAAACATATATATACCAATTGAAATGAATTTAAATATGCTAGTAGTCTCGTTCTATAAATGTTTAATAATCGTGAATTTATGTATCGTATAGCCGCATCATAATATTGCCTCTAAATGTAATCGTTTATCGTGTTTACTCAAACAATAATAAATATATTTATGTACATAGCTTAGGCGCCTACTCTAGGCGTCTGGGCTAAAAAAAAACAATCTTGGCTAATGCGTCATCAGTTCATTGAGGGCATCCACAAACTTTTGCATGTTCTCGGTTGCCTTCTCGTAGGGTCTAAGTGCTCCAAAGTCCAGATTGGCAAGACTCTCGGCCACCTCGTTTACCTTGCAGTAATACAAATACTGCTCGGATGCCAATTGACGTGCCAATTCCAGTTGATGATTGTCCATAAGCTCATCGTTGACTACGATTAATCCCGGCTTGCCGTTATTCAATATATCCATGCACGTGCCGGCACCTGCGTGTCCAATGATCATGTCTGCGGCCCGAATGTCCTCAGCATTTGGACGGAAATTGTATTGCTCCACCTCGATCATATAATTCTTGGAGATGAGCTTCAGTTCCGTCTCCTCGACCGGCGTCGAGTTTCCATGCTGCAAAACAAGTTTATGGCAATTGCGATCTTTTAATGCGCTTAGAATTGGATCCGATGTCATCACTTTGATGAGTGCGTCGAATTTCGTGGTGCCAACGGTCACATAAACAACTTTTAATTGCATTTTATTTTCCGTAGCAAAAAAAAGAAAAACGAAAAACAATAACAAATCGAATTGAAGATGACACAAGTAAATCGATAACGGCTATCGCAAGTCTACTCTATATCGTAATGCGATATATTTCTACCAGTTGAGTATCGATAACTTGGGCGATTTCAATTTTAACAAACTGTTACTTTTTGAAAGCTTAGCACTAATTAAATTGTTTTTTATTCTGATATTTAATTTATTTTCTTTATTTCGATTCCTAGTGCTACAAGCTAAGGCTTATTATTTAAGGCACTAGTCACTATTGTAATCATTGATTTTAAAATAATATTAAGATTAAACAATTTACAATTATTAAAAAGATGAGGTTGATAGTAGAACCTAAGAGCTTTTTCCGGCATTTAAATAAAATGTTTAGTTGTATTTTATCATTAGTTGCATCTTCAAAATTAATTTATTGCGACAAGTTTTTTACCTTGTCTAAATTTATATTTTTGCCTGCTCCGCTAAAATTTGCACTCTTACTAAATCGCCGACAGCACTCACGCACACACACACACTGACACATAGAAGCTTAACTCTCTCACGCTAACTAAAGCTGTTTGTCCTCTTATTTAGATTTCGATCTATACGTTGAGTGCGATTATGTTGGCGCTCTTGCTTTCAGTCTGTTCTCAACAGTTAGACGCAGCGGTTGTGTCGTATCCCTTTCGCAGCAGCCGGCGTCTGCCACACTTAAAATTGCATTTTATGCACAACTCTTGTGCATGAGCTCATAGTGTAGTGTACATACATCTATTTTCCTGGGCGCATCATTTGTTTACTTTAATTCAATTATCAACAGGCGCTTGTGACAGTGAAAGTGTTGCCTTGACCGTCACACATACATATTGTACATCTATGCAAATTTGCGCTTGTAATTGTATTAGTGACCCCTGAGTGCCGCTGGATTGTGGGTGCGTGTGTTGCTTGTGTGTGTGTGTGCGTGTGTATTTACTGCCATATGCGAATGCGGTGGCGACTTTAAAACAAATATCAAACTGCATAACAGTAAAGGTGAAGGAAAGAACAGAGGAAAGAGCTGGAAGAAGAAGCCACAGGTTGAAGAGAGGTATGCAAACCAAAGAGTAAATTCACTCTCTAATATTTTAATTGAATTTTAAGTGGATTTGCTTCCCTTGCTCCAGCACAATTCCAGATGTGCTCCATATTTAGGATTGCGTTGCTGGAACATTGAAACCGGTCGTTGCTATGAAACATAAATACATACGATATATGTATATATAAAAATATATATGGATACACACATATGTACATATTATGAGCCGTGAACTTATCAACACTTCATTTAATTTCATTTTTATTTCTGCACAATTAAATTGTTGTTTATTTTGTATACAATTTCCCCCTATTTGTGTATCGTTCTTGATGATTGTTTTTGCGCACATCTTCAACATCATGCATCTGTTAAAGATAAACACAAGTTATTTTCTGTATACCCGGCTTGTCAGTTATTGCCGACACTTGATATCAGCCTCCGAATAATAAAATGTACAGTGTCTATTGGGATGATCGTTTCAGTAAACAAAACAGCCTTTCAATAAATATTCTTATTTATTTGTACTCATATTTTAGACAAATTTGATTAATTTATTAGTTTTCCGTTAGAGTATATATATACGTAACTTGCAAATTCTATCTTCAAAGGAAAATGTTTTCAAATATTTAAATATACATAAACTATGAGTTCCGGCAAGGGAACGTGTTTTTTTTATAGCTCAAATATATTCACATTCATGTCAGGAATAATAAACCTATTTAGTAAGAAAATTTCCTTAATTAAGTGAGCACTCTTTACTATTATAACCGTTCATAGACCGAATTCATTAAATATTTATAAACGAGAATAAAACGAAGAAAAAAAGTGCAAAAAGTCTATTTAACTTTGGCCTGGAATTTAATTAGAGTACAAGTGCAAATTGGTAAGACCAAACCGAGATCACCTCTTCATTTGTACCGTGCCAATGAGTGTAGACTGGAGGAAGGGGAATGGGGAGGAGGAGGAGTGGAAAGCACATGGCATATAAACATTAACATCATTATTATCATAATCTGTCATCGTGTAATAAATACACTTTTTATGGCCTGTCTGAAAACGCGTGCGAATGGAAAACAGATTCAAAGATTCAAGCAAACGCCGCGGGGCAGGCAAACGATTCAATTTGTTTTCATCCACTTTTAATCAAATGGACTAACAAACAAAAACATACATAGATTTACAAAAATAAACATATGTACATTCGCTGTACATGGAGAGTCAAAGGCGACGACTTCGCAAATTGGTGTCCTTGTATTAATTATTTGCCCACAAGCCAAAGACGCGTCATCATCATCATCATCATCATCATCATCATCGTCTTGCCTACGCATGTGATCAATAAAAATAATTCTATAAATTGGGCCCTCGCCATGGGACCACTGACATTCTCTCCCTCCCACCTCCCAACCCTCCCTCGCACCGCTTACCCCTTTGGGCCAAGACTTTGCTAACGAGAGACAACGCAACAAGAAAACAAGAAAAGAGGGCATCGGCTCACATCATCTCAGTTCTTAATGAAGGTCACGGGGTCAACGTGGCTGCCACAGACGATGGCATTTAATTGTTGCAATTTGCAACAGCCAACAGATCAAATTAATGTCATAACTCAACTCAATTAACCGGGACTTTCGGGGACATTCATATGCCACATATTTGTCTGTATTTACATATGCAGCACAGAGAAATTGCGTTTGTCTGGCGTGCTCGACTAACAGATACTCTGCGATAACGTGCTTTTCGTCGAATATGCATTTGTTTTAGAACAAAACTTGTCTGCATTCACTTTTTTATTTTATCTTACAAAACATTTTGTATAGAATAATTTATTCAGATTTTATTTATAATTAAAAAATTAATTTTGGACTCAATGAAAAACATGGCTAAAGTATTTACAACAAGAAATTTATAAGCATATATGAATCTTTATTAATTTGGATTTTCGTTTTATTGGGCATTTACTGTATTGAGCTTAACGTTTGACCCCAACTGTTGATAATTGAATAATAATTTAAATTCTAAAATTGAAATAAGCTCGTATAATCAACAAGCTTATCTTGTCTTTTTATAAACTCGAACTCCGGTTGACAATTTGTTAGAGATTAACGCAGATCTTACCCAGACTACTAAAAATGTTGTCAGGTTTGGGAGGGGTATTGCCCATATGAATAGAACATAACAAGTTGAAGATGGTTTAACCAGATGCTAACTACTCGCAACTTTATAAAAATCCTACAGATAATTAGCATATAATTAATTGATATCGCTTGCGCTTACTGGAAAATGTGATATTGAATGGGGTTTTCCCTCGAAGCGAAAATTGCCATCTAGTCATTTGATTCGTAGTACTTGTGTTACCTGAAATTGAATACTCTCAGTTACTCGTATACCTGTTTCTCTTTTGAGTCTTTGGAGTCTGTTTTATGGCTATGACGTATATCGTAGTAAAAACTTGTAGCTTACTATAATTACAACTCAATAGCAACTCAACTTGAGACATCACAATAACAGACTTTTTCTTTAACCCGCTAATAGTTTCAGATTCTAATTATTACACTGAGCGAAGTATTTTTGCTAAAATTTTTGGTTTAGTTGATTTTATTATTTAAGTGATTATTGAAATTGAATCTGGAATCTAAATCATCTTTTTTTTACCGCTTTCATAGCTTGATATTGAAACAAAGAAACACAAAGTAAGATTATTTTAAAAAATTAGGAATCAAGAATAATCGAAAAACAGTTAAGAAAATGAAACTGAATCAATTTCACTTTTGTCTTAAAATAAAAAATAAATCGAACAACTTAAAACAAGTTTAAATGCTGCCTAAGTAAAGACAGGGAAGTTGTCTAAGCAGCTTAATCATTTTGAAGGAAACTTGAGGAATCCTTTGTGCTGCACTTCGTCAAGGGGTTAATAACATAAATAGGTATACATTGTATGTGGCATGCAACCCCTTTTAAATTGAGTGTGGCAAGGAAACCACTTAAGTGGCAATGGCTGAGATTGCAACCTGCATTCGCATATCAGGTTACCACAAGTGCACCACCACCTTCACCACAATTAAATGACACAAATTGCAGCGGAAGTGGATGAGGAAGTGGAAGCGGATGTGGTGGCTACTTCATTTTTAACTGAGAGCTTCTTCCCTCTTTAGGCTAAGACAACGAGAATGGTTGTCAAGGAAATGCCACTGCACGAGAATCTGAACATGGAGAACCGTCATGGCAATGCCGCCGGCAGCAACTCAACCAATCCACCGATAACCACATTCTCGAGGATGGGCAAGCGATACTCCGTATCCTTGACGACGGCGGTGCTTCTGGCATCCGTCTTCGTTTGCACTCTGCTCGCAGTTGGATTCATAGTCTACAATTTCGCAACTTGTGCGCACTTGGAGCCTGAATCCGGTGAGGAAATCGTCTGCACCAGCGTCCGTCTGCACAGCTCAAAGGCATCGCACGGCACCGACGACGGACCCAAATACGTTCAGGATGTTCGCCTGCCCCAATCCATACAACCGCTGACGTATAACATCTCGTTGGTGCCACAGATGGAGGGCAACTTCAGCTTCACGGGCATCGTTCAGATTCGAGTGCGTGTCCTGGAGGATTGCTATAATATCACCATGCACGCCGAGGATCTCAACATAACACGCAACGACGTCGCCGTCTATCGTGTGTCATCCAAGGACGACAAGGACGAGTGGGAAAACAACAGCCTGAGGATCCATAAACAGTATCTCGTGGCTGCCAAACAGTTCTTCGTCATCCAGTTGTACGACAAGTTGCAACGTGGATCGGAGTACGTGGTGCACATCCGCTTCTCGGGCATCATCAAGGACTATTTGCAGGGCTTCTATCGCAGCTCCTACGAGTATCGCAATGAGACCAGGTAAAGCTTGAAATTGATTACTGGATGTTCGATCAGTTACTGATCCTTTGATTCATGCAGATGGGTCGCCTCCACTCAGTTCCAGGCCACAGACGCCCGACGCGCATTTCCCTGCTTCGATGAGCCCGCGCTCAAGGCCAATTTTACACTGCACATTGCACGGCCTCGTCACCTCATCACCGTCTCTAATATGCCAATCCTCTCCAGCAATAATCAGTAAGTTGATTGGGACAGATACTCAGTATCAATTGAAATCAGTAATCAATAATCAGTATTTCATTTGAAAAGTTTAATTTTTCTCAACTTTGACCACTTTTTTCTCACTTACAACTGATGTAAATCAAAACAATGAATCGAGTTGTATTCAAAATGTCAAAACTTTGCCAAAACTAATCCAATTTCCAAGCGGAATGTCAAATAATCATGTTTTGGCCCTTTCTTTTATTTTGTATTCAAATGCAGTTGAACTTCCCTAACTCGAACTTCTATAACTCGAATTTGTCTCTAACTCGAGCTAAATGAGTCTATCATCTATCAGGTGTGCAACAGAAATTTCTTCCACCTGAAAAATAACACAAATTTCATAAAAATTTAAGTCAAAATCATGTGTTAGTATAAGTCGAATATCTCAATAACTCGAACCCTTTCCATGGATAATGGTGATTCGAGTTAGGGAAGCATTTTCTTTAATAAACTTGTATCGCCAGAATGCAATTTTATAATCACTCTTGTATTTTTCAAAAATTCAAAATTTTAAGTCTCATCTCATCTGGATTCTGAGACGGTACTTGAAACTTTTATAACTTCGCCAGAACTTAGCAGATTTTCTTGCGGAATGTCAATTTAATCATTCCTTGGCCTTTTATTTTATGCTGCATATAAAGGGTTTTCAATGAAAAATTTCATTATTTTCCAACACTGTCAAGTTTTCAAAAATTTCCAACTGCCATAACTTTGCCAAAACTTAATTGATTGTCATGCGAAATGTCAAGTTAGTCATTTAAAACGTAAATCTTTGAAATTGTTCATATAATTAACTTGGATTTTTTTTTTCGAATGTTAAATTTCGAAAATTGCATTAATTTTGTCTATTCTCTAATGCAGCGAATCCATAGCCAACTATGTGTGGGATCACTTTGCCGAGACGCTGCCCATGTCCACCTATCTGTTGGCCTATGCCATCTCCGACTTCTCGCACATGTCCTCGGGCAACTTTTCGGTTTGGGCCCGAGCCGATGCCATTCGATCGGCCGAGTATGCGTTGAGTGTGGGACCCAAGATACTCGATTTCCTGCAGGACTTCTTTGGGATTGCCTTTCCCTTGCCCAAGATTGATATGATAGCTCTGCCCGAATTCCAGGCGGGCGCCATGGAGAACTGGGGACTCATCACGTTCCGTGAGGCGGCGATGCTGTATGAGAAGGGCGTGTCAACAGCGAGCAACAAGCAGCGTGTGGCGTCTGTGGTGGGTCATGAGTTGGCACATCAGTGGTTTGGCAATCTGGTCACGCCCAGCTGGTGGTCAGACATTTGGCTGAACGAGGGATTCGCCAGCTACATGGAATACCTGACAGCAAATGCCGTGGCACCCGAGTGGAAGCTGCTCGATGAGTTTGTGGTCAATGAACTGCAGACTGTGTTCCAACTGGACGCCCTGACGACATCGCACAAGATCTCCCAGGAAGTTGGCAATCCACAGGAAATCTTTGAGCTTTTCGATCGCATTTCTTATGCCAAGGGATCGACGGTGATCCGCATGATGAGTCACTTCCTGACCGACACCGTCTTCCGCGGTGGACTCAGCAACTATTTGCGAGAAATGTAAGTCGAGTGAGATCTGAGAAGACTTAATTTTTTGTTCTCATCTATATTGTTAATTTCAGGGCCTATAAGTCCGCCACACAGGATGATCTCTGGCGTTTCCTTACCGACGAGGCCAAGGCTTCAGGTTTGCTCGACAGCAGCACCAGTGTCAAGGCCATCATGGACACCTGGACACTTCAGACTGGCTTTCCCGTGGTTAAGATCTCGCGTCATCCCAATTCGGATGCTGTGCGCCTGGAGCAGGTGCGTTTCGTCTACGGCAACCGAAGCAAGACGGATGACGGTCTGCTCTGGTGGATTCCCATCACATATACGACGGCAACGGAGCTGAACTTTGAGAACACGCGACCCACGACGTGGATACCGCGTACAAAGACCTACGAGCTGGAGAATCGCAATCTCTCAACGGCCAAGTGGTTCATCTTTAACATCCAGCAGACGGGCTATTATCGCGTCAATTACGATCTGGATAATTGGCGTGCCATTAGCGCACATCTAATGGATGAGGCCAAGTTTGTCCAGATCGCAGCTGCGAATCGTGCCCAGCTGCTTGATGATGTCATGAATCTGGCCACTGGTTCCTACCTGTCCTACGACACGGCCATGAATCTGACCCGTTATCTCGCCCACGAGACGAACCATGTCCCGTGGAAGGCGGCCATCACGAACTTCAACTTTATCGATTCCATGTTTGTCAAGTCTGGTGACTACGATTTGCTCAAGGTATAGAAGAGATATACATATTTTATTTAAAAATTATTTTACCTGATTGTTTAATCCTTTGTAGAACTATTTGCTGAAGCTGATGGGCCGTGTCTATGACCAGGTGTCCGGCAAGGATTCCAAAAGCGACAATGAAAACATTCCCCTGCTGTTGAAGCGCTCGGAGATTCTCGGCATGGCCTGTCACCTGGGCCATCAGCAGTGCATCTCGGAGAGCACCAAACAATTTCAGAACTGGGTGCAAACTCCCAATCCCGATGCCTACAATCCGTGAGTTTAATTACAAAGCAAAATTTAGAATATTTTTGAAACAATTCCAACAACAAAAGTAAGAATAAAATTTAGAGCAATCAAAATTGGAATACTAAAAAGGGCGCAAAATCTAAAAAACTATTCACTCACTCTGATTCCTTTTTTTTTGGATTTTTTCGAAACCTAACAACAATATTAAAAATTTGTAGAAAAAATTCCTAATCCAAAAAAAATGATTAAAAATTGCAAAATCCAAAACATTTTTTAAAAAATTTTAAATTTATGTTTAAATTTTTTTTTATTCCAATTTTAACAAGGGGAATCAATAATTTTTTTAAACTCAATTTTGGTAACGGGATTTATTAATTTACTTTAATTTCTTGGCCAGGATCAATCCGAATATGCGGGGCATTGTCTACTGCGCGGCCATTCAGTACGGCACGGAGTACGAGTGGGACTTTGCCTTTGAGCGGTATTTGAAGACCAATATTCCCGCCGAGAAGGAGATACTGCTGAGTGCTCTGGGTTGCTCCAAGGAGCCTTGGCTGCTCTATCGCTATCTGCGTCGTTCCGTGGCTGGTCACCACATCAGGAAACAGGATGTATTCCGTGTATTTGCCGCTGTCTCCAACACGGTGGTGGGCCAGGAGATTACCTTTGATTATCTGCGCAGCAACTGGAAGGACATAAATGTCTAGTAGGTGTCGAAATTATGATTGTATTTTACTTGAAATTAATTATACTTTATTTTTAGTATGGGCTCAAGTATATCGAATATTCACACAATGCTCAGATTTGCCACGAAGCGCATGAACTCCAAGTATCAATTGGCCGAGCTGGAGGAATTTGTTCGTGAATCTCATTGGGTGTACGACAGGCCCATTCAACAGATTGTGGAGCAGGTGGATATTCGGGTCGAATGGATGAATCGCAACTACAAATCAATTGTCAAATGGCTGCAACGGGAGGCAGGCATCATCAGTGCGTAGGGAAAGGGATTCTCTCTCTCTGTCTCTCTCTCTCTCTCAGATTCATCTACCATGTGGCTTGACTGGCTTCGAGCTGCAGCTGCAGTATTACATTTCTTTGGCATTGATTAATGCATTTAAGTGTATGTTTTATTAGTATATATGAGCCAAAGAATCCACTGAATGCTCTGTGCAAAGTTTTTACTATTTAATTTTCAATTTTATTTTACTTTTAACCACTTATACTTTAATTTCGTATATGTATGTGTGTATGTATGTAATGTACTTTGTACTTAAATGTAAATTGGAATAATCATTATTTGTTCATACTCGCTATATGTAATTGTACATCTATGGAATGCTTAATCAGTTTTCACAGCTTTTCTCTGCCTGGGAAAGACGTTGGCAAACATCAAAGTGCCCACAAAGACAAGCACTGTGCCCAGCCAATGATATAATGTGAAGGGATTGCGGAAGTAAACTATTGAGAATACCAATGAGACGAATTTGCGTAGTGTCAATATCAGTGTCACGGTCAGGGAACTGCACTCGGTGGTCAGATAGTAGACGGAACTGATGCACAGATGCTGCATCAACACGTTGCCCACCAAATAGAATAGCAACAGCGGCACAGCCACGCCCCAAAGCCACTGCAGCCTTTGGGGTTCACTTGACATTACCAATGTCCAGTGTGTCCTGATGTTGTCCTGCAGAAACAGGAATGCGGGCAGCGGCAGGAGGTGGGTGTAGAGGAGAGCCTCGCGGGCGCATTTGCCATGTCGGCGGTAGAGAAGCTCCTGTGTGATGCCCATGTAGGAGGAGATGAAGAGCGCCAGCACCAGCAACAGTACGCCCACTAGCCACCAGAACATATTCGTTTGCTTATCTGAATCCTGTCCAGAACTATCATCATTATCATCCACATTCCGGCTAGAGAAATAGGTGCAGATGAATATGCCTACAGTGATCATGATAACGGCTATATACTGTCTAACCTGATACTGACGCTTGAGCAGAATCGTGCCCAGGCACATGTTGGATATCAGGCTGCCGCCACGTATGATCATGTGCAGTGTCATCGGCACATTCAAGTGGAACACGTAGTTGTTAATCACGCTGGTCAGAAAGAACATTGCCACCAGCAGTCCATAGTCTCTTAGTCTGATTACCCTCTTCGCATATCCAAATTTGGCTGTGAAAATCCATCCTTCCAGTGCAATGAATGCAAATTGTGCTGCAGTTATCAGATTTCCTGCCCCGGGGTCCAATTTAACCAACGACTCGAGAAAAACAACTCCGCTGCAACATCCCAGAAAGACGCTGGCTATGGCGACGTACGCTCTGGCATTCATTGCTCTGGACTGCAAATGATAATCGTTAATTTACTATCTTACATGACGTTAATTGCCATCCACTAACCCACCTTTGGCCAGTAACCTGAGCTTAGCGGCGTTCAGCCAAGTTAAACTTTCTTTTTTGTCCATATCAACACACACACACACACACAAATGCATGAATCAGCTGATTGCATTGGCAAGCAAAAAAAAAAATGTGGCAATCTTGGCAACAGTATCATATTTGACAATATTTAACTCTTTTCAGGAAATTAGTTAAAATATAAACATACTTTTTTTTAAATAAATATTGACGCTAGACCTTTGAAACTTACACAGGAGTTTTGTTATATTCTTTTCGATTTTTTAAACTTTTTTTTTTAGAATTTTTTAGTATTTCTTTAATTACTTCCCCACTCGAAGGGTTACGTGCCCAAAACTTTATATTAACTTTATATTATTTAAATTTTATAATAAAGTATATTATTTAGGAAAATTTATAATACTTTTGGTATTTTGAATTGCGCTTTAAATATTATTTTTGAATTATTTTAATATTTAAAAATTTTCAAAAAAAATTACAAAAAGTTGCAACTGTGTGGCAGCCTTGGCCCAACTTTGGCAAAACAAGGTGGCAGCCCTTGGTTGGGCTCCAAATTTGAAAATTTGAAATTGATCATTTTCTGTCCATGTTTTCTTCGATGGTTTATTTTTAAACATCGAAAACATCGATAGAGGGTAACATCAATGATTCTCCACCTCAATTATCGGCATTCAGCCAGTTAGTCTCAGAAAAAAGTCAATGAGCAGATATAAGTTTTTTTTAAAAGACTTTGCCCTCCATTGGGTGACGAGTACCAAACTTTTATAAAAATTATAAACCTTATTTTATCTAATTTTAAATGTAAGCCATTAATTATCTTATTGTCAATTAAATAAAAAGCAACAGGTGGTTATCGATAGACCTTTTCGCTAGTACGCTGTTCACAAGCAATAAAAAAGGTAAGGATAAAAATATAAAATGTCCACAACGTTATACAATACTAACTAACTAACTAATTGGAGCGCAATTTGAATTTGAAATAAAAATTGGGTAACATTCAAATATGAAGACAAGCTAAAAAATGTGTTAGGACAGAAAAACAAGGAAAGCAAAAGCTTAAGATAGCTTAAATGTAAAAGCATGTAATTGGTTTGACAAAATTTAAATTTTAATTATTGTATTTTGCAGACTCTTCATATTTTTTTTCCATATTTTTATTTTTCTATGTAAAATAAAAGTACTTTCTAAAGAAAGTCGCAGTCATGACTTCAATAAATACGTGGAACAAAAGTTTTATTTGTTTTTAATTATATTTTTTTTTGTGGCTACTTGCTCAATTGGGACATTGATGACAATACATCTACCGTTTATATAAATAGCCAGCGCCTTAGCCTAAACATAATTAGCTCAAAGACAAGCAAGGTTAAGCTGATGACCACGCCCACTGCGTAGGCGTAGAGAACATTCTGCAGATCCTGCATCATCAATGAACGAATTTCACGCGGTTCACTCAGACTCCGCATAGTCAGACGACCCGCTTGCACCATGTAATTGAAACTTAGGGTAGTCCAATGGTCGTGGAGACCCGATTCTCCCAATTGCAGCATAAGGCGGTCCAGGGCAGCACGATGTGGCGAATTGTCGGGAATAATTAGAGAAATGGGCATATATTGATAGAAGCAGAGATCCCTCGAGAAGTAAAATAAAGGTCGGTTGCTCTTGGCCTGTTGCTCCGCATAGAGCAGCCACTTGGTGTAGGTGACCGTGTAGCCAAAGGAGGTATTTAGTGAGTTCCTCATCGATATTAGTTCCGAGATATTGTCGCTGAGTAGAAATGCCCCCGAGTACTTGGTCCGCATATCAAAGTCGTAGCCATTGTACTCGCTGCGCAGTCCAAGGATGCGTAATTTGGACTTGTAGAGTGCTCCAAAGCTATTGATATGGGGCCTCGAAGGTGACGCAATAAATAGGGAGACCAAACGACCCTGGACATTGGATGCCAGTAAAACCGCTAGAATTAACCAGCCAATGCCCAGGAGACGACCATGACGCTGCCAACGTCCTTTCAAAATTTCGTAGATTATCCAAAGAATAATCAGGAAACAGATGCTCATCACAGACATCAACCAGGCGAAGGAATCCCTCACCCCGATCAGCTTCTCTTTGGGCATCATTGTGCACCAGCTGCTCATGGTAATGGGATAGGCATATTCATGATATCTTTCCACATATCGCAGGGTTACAGGTTGAACACTCGCTGCAATATCCACAGCTCCATTCCGGGCTAAGTCCAATACCTGGATATGAGTCAGGGGTCTGTTCAGTAGAGACACCGACGCCAGTTGGAGGCTGGCATTGTGTTTGCGGGAATATTCCATCAGCATGTTCCAAACGTAGCCAGAGATCCGGGGATTACCCTGTTGGTCATGGGAGAGTATTGTGTTGGGCTCCGAGAGATCTGGCTGTGTGCGGATCTGAAATCCCTTCAGGTCCAGCCCCTGCTCAGGATACAAGTCTAGGAATTCCAATCCAAATCTTTGACTCCTTAAACTGTAATTGGGATACGCATCGTAGCTAAACAACGTGTGCGTTTTCCCAAAGTCCCCAAAGATTAAAGCCACATTCAGCAGATGATTCTTCAGGCAAAACATCAGCACACGATTGACCAGGCCCAAATCCTCACTGCTGGCCAATGCAATGAGGATTTTTGTCTGTCGCATGTGTTGCAACGAACTCGACACGATTCTCAGCAAATCCTGGCGATAAACTCCGGGCAGGCAGGCGAGGACGAGCAGCTCGGCATTGACGAAGAGACTCAATTTCAAGGATATCTCCGAGCGCCACAACAGCCAAGGTATCGCCAAGGTATTTCCCGTCCGTCTAAGCCAATTTTCCATTTGGCAACCTTCGGGGCCAAAATACAGAATTGTGCTAAAGTTGTTAAGGCGAACAACGGCCGAAAGAAGCTCTGCGTAGATGATATGGCTGTCATTCATAGTCAAGGACTAAAAATAACAAGTTACGAAATAACGACATGTAGTGTGCATGTTGAATACACCCTGTCATTTCAATTCATCAAAGTGGGGTATACTAACTTAATAAAGAGATGGCTTTTTTTCAATGTACAATTAACCTTAAATGTTGTCAAATTGAGGCAAATTCGTTTTCTCAATAACCTAGTAGGCAATGTGATACATATATTTAACTCTATTGAGTGCCTTATCTGACATATTGGCCAGATATGTCTGATAGTAAAAGCAGTTGAGGAAGCAATTTTGAAGGCAGTTGAAAAAGCAGTTTGAAAGTAAAAATGCAAATACAGCTTTAAATTTACTCTTTGGAAGATTCGAATGAAGAAATAAGCGCTACTTAGATTAAAAGAATCTACCATTCCAGGCAATAACTTTTTAAAATGTTGGATATCAGTGCATATAATTCAAGATTATGCTTTTAAAAATTGGCTGTAACAAGCGCAACCAGTTCCACTATTTTTTCGGTATTGAATTCGCATAATTCTGTCTTTTGACTGTGTGGTTTTTCAATATATAAACTTATTCACAATTTCACGTGATATATAAATTTATTGAAACCCCAAATTTCTTTGGAACATATAATATGACTTAAAATCCTATGAGACATTGAAAAAACGGCCCAGAAAAGTGTGTAATTAATTTATGTGTTATTCAAAAAATTATTAATTTATTAAAAAAATATAAAAAAAAATAAAAATAAAAAACAAATGCTAAATGTAATTTATAAAATGTATAATTTATAATAATTTATTATATATTTATAATATATAAAATTTGAGTATAAACATTTTAAATTTTTTTTAGAGTAATGTTTTTCCTTGATCAGAATGTCAAGATGAGCTATGACAAAAATCAATAAAAATTATCAATCTTTAGAAAAAATTCCAAAAATATGAAATAGCAATAGCAAATTATATTCGAGGCGTGCCAAAATAAGCATTTCTTTCTTTACTTTTGAGAGTGTAAACTGTGGAATTTGTTGTTGTTTTTGTTATGACTGTATCGCAATTGGAACAAATTATAAAGCAATCAAGTGAGCATTGCCATTCAAAATAAAAAAGTAAAATGTTTCGGTCTCGAATATTGCTCTAGATTACAAATACATACATATATCTAGATATGCAGAAATAGATGCGCGCCAACAACAAATACACAGCCATAAGCAAATACGTGTGCATATGAGTATCTAGATATAAATGTATCTAGATGCATATGTGTACATATTTGCGAACAGTTTAGATTAGTTTTTAAGTTTTGGCAGAAAGGACAATTAGAAAAAACAATGAGCAATAAACACGAAATCTCGACTGCGAAAAAGGCTGCCTTCCAGGTGTTATCGGGCGGATCCGCCGGATTCCTTGAGGTGTGCATGATGCAGCCTTTGGACGTGGTCAAGACACGCATGCAGATCCAAAGCAATGCCGCCAAAACCACAGGTGAGCAGACTTACACTGGCGTCTTCGATTGCTTCGCCAAGATGTACCGCCAGGAGGGTATTATGTCATACTGGAAGGGCATAGTGCCGCCAATTCTGGCCGAAACACCCAAGCGGGCCATCAAGTTTCTGGTGTTTGAGCAGATGAAGCAGTTCTTTCAGTTTGGCTCCCCGACACCGACACCGCTGACTTTCTCCCTCGCGGGACTGACGGCTGGTATCCTGGAGGCCTTTGTGGCAAATCCCTTCGAGGTCGTGAAGGTGACACAACAGGCGGATCGCCAGAAGAAAATGATCAGCACCTTCGCTGTGGCCCGGGAGATTGTTATGCGCGATGGCCTCGGACTGAGGGGTCTCAACAAAGGCCTAACGGCCACAATGGGACGCAGCGGTGTCTTCAACACCGTCTACTTTGGATTCTACCACAGTGTGAAGGAGCTGGTGCCAGAGTTTGAGGATAACACCTGGGAGTTTTTGCGCAAGGTCTGCATTGGCTTTTTGGCTGGCACACTTGGCTGCTTCGCCAACATACCCTTCGATGTGGCCAAGTCCCGCATCCAGGCACCACAGCCAGTGCCCAACGAGATCAAGTATCGCGGCACCATTAGCACACTGGCCACCATATACCGCGAGGAGGGATTCCGTGCCCTCTACAAGGGTCTGACACCCAAGATAATGCGTCTCGGCCCCGGCGGAGCCATCATGCTGCTCGTCTTCGACTACACCTACGCATTCCTACTCACAAACTACTCATAGTACCACCCTCCAGTTTAACGCTCACAAATTGACTGTACTTTAAATTATCGTGTGAATACATTTTTTTTTTAATTCTTGAAGTTTTATTAAAATCTTTAGATTTAGAAAGCAGGCGGATGAATTTCCTGGCGACAGTATTAATCTTAAAATTTGAATCAGTTTAGGGTTAGAAGAAGACCAAGCTCATTTCATCCACAGAAGATAAAGTTAAATCTTTTCTTATTTCTAATTTATTTATGGTTGAGTTTTATTCACAAAATTTAAAGATGATCCCAAAAGAACCAGTGCTAAATGTGTTAATTTAATTCATTGTTGATCTACTCTAAAAGACAAAGGAAAGTGTTTAAGTATGCTTGATTTAAATAAATGATTACTTAAAATTTAAAGTAATATTGTAAAGCAACTACAAGGTATCTGCTAGTCGTGCACTCTGACCTAGACTAATTTTATTTTTGGGCTAATTAGAAAACTTTTGCGCCTAACTCTAACAAGTGATCCAGTTCAATATTGATATAAGACGCAAATACCAGTTATGTCTTGGCCAGCAGCAATAAGGCCAATAAGCCCGGTGAGCTGTCGAGCTCACCGTAATGTATCAGCTCATATGTAATGTATCTGATAAATCTGTGAATATATTGAATAGAGGAACAATGTAGAAACATAAGAGGATAGAGGATGGCATAACCTGAAGAGTGCTAAACTCACTGGCGATAAGATTTAGATATCTGAACTAAGACATTTCCATAGATGGCTTATACATTGGGTACAAAGTTTCTGCTTCCCCAATTTTATATTCTAATTATCTACCAGAATCCAAAACCGGATACTATCTAATTTACTGCGTAAATATAGTCGTTAATTAAATTTTAAAGCGTTAATTTCAATGCCAGTTTAAACATGCGCTAAAACCATTTAAAATTGTGCATGCACTCGGATTCAGTGTACAAAATGAAAGAAAATGCTCAGCCAATAAAATCGATAAAATAAAAATAATTCGGAGCCATCGACTCGTTCAACTTCTACCAGGCGCACATAAACCGTTAGCAATGCTTCAAATCAATAGCAAAATTGCCGATTGCTGCCAATCGCCCCACAATTTCCAATTGGAGCCAAAGAGCCAAGGGACGGCAGCAAACGCAGCGCTTACAGCTTTACACACTCATTCGTACATACATACAGTGTGTACATACAAACAGTGTGTATGCAAAGGTACGCAATATTTCGACCCCTCCATTCAAGCAGCGAGCAAAGAATCAGCTGTAAATGGGGAAAGCACTCGCACACACACATACAAAGTAAACGCAGACTTGGGCAGACAATATTAATGTTAACGTGCAGAATGTTAAGAGAAATGTTAAACAGTATCAAAAAGTAATAAATCACAAATGGATTGAAATTGGAATAGTAGGTTTTTTTTTTTGGGAAAACTGCATAACGTTTTAAATACATTTGAAACAATATAAATTTATGATAAATGACTGAATTTAAACAGATTTTATTTAAGCTGACTAAAGAGGATTTTATAATCTTTTTTCATTTTGTTTACCAATGCATTCTGTGTGGATGCTGATAAAAGTTGATGTAGGGTATTAAAATCTCTCGCCTGCTAGAGTTTGCGCTGACTGAGTTCTTGCTCTCCCTCGCCCTCTCTCTCGCTGTCTGGCTCGCTCTCTCTCTAATACGTTGCTACACCTTCCAAGCACACATTTCTATGTATCTCTGAGTATGTATGTATCTGTGTTTGTGTATGCTACAAACATGTGCGAGTGTGTGATTGGTGTTCTCTCGCTGCTCATCTAACCTTCTTGTGTTCTAGAAGAGCTTTCGCTTGCTTTTCTGTCTGGGCGCCTGGTAGCATATTCACATGTTTTCTAATCGCGCTTAGATGGCGTTAGATTCCGTTTGTTGACACAACGCGACGAGAGAGCAGAAAGTTTGTTTAGGACAATTACAGCAACAACAGTGTTTGTATACGTTATGCCCATTGAAAGAGTATATCGGGTATGATAGATTCCAGTGCATTTATGTAACAGCAGAACGCATTGAATACATTTTTGACCTGACTGGAGTCAAATTTGTAACAGAAGCAAATCGTAGCAGCGACGCAGTTTATACTGTACGTGTGCGGCAGTGCAGCAGCAGCGCACATTTCCTTTTCACATTTCCTATTCAGATAGGGACGTGCCGACCCCTGCCCTAGATAGATAGAGTACAATAATAGTAAGCATATTGGTACAGGGTATTTTCTAATAGACTAACAACGACGAAAACGCTTTAATAATAAAAACCAACAATTTCTTCAATTTTCAGTGTAAACATTTATATTTGTATATTGTTTTGAAATGAAATACATCATGTTTAAGAGATTCAGAAGAACATTTTATAAAACATGCAACTCACACATAAATATTTATATAAAATTATCTTATATTTGTAGAGATGACTTAAAATGCAAATACTTTATACTTTTTGTATGGTTAATTTTTTATACATATGTTTGTGTATGTTTGTATGTAGGTATGCTGGAATTGCAGTTATGGAGGTCAACTCGGAGGACCATTAAAAAGGCAACAGACACAATGTAAGCTAGTTAAATGAAGGCTTCTGTGGAGATTTTGTATTCCTGAACAAAAGATAAAAATTTGATATTAGTGATCATTAACTTATTTGTTTTCTAAGTATAGCGTACTTGTTTTATCGGTTGCGTATAGAATTTCGGATGTTATCAATGGACTTTTCGATTCCATCTTGAAGATCCTTGGCCACACTGTCATTGTCCGCTTTGTGGTAGTAAACGAAGTAAACCACCAGGCCAATAATTACAAAGACCACAAAAAAGGCGCTGATGATGGACACCAGCATGCTGAGTGCGCAGTTGAAGCAGCTAGAAAAAGATGCACATAAAGGATATTAATTTTAAAGAAAAGCTATATAATCATACAATATGCCAAGTAATATTTTTAGCAAAGAAAATAAATAAACTATTTAAAAATAAAAGCGATGTAAAATGACTTGACATTTTTAAATTCAATGAAGAATATGTACATTTATTACATAAGAACATTGTTCTTCTTCTTGGAGTTCTGGGTTTAATTTTATTAACTGCAATGATCAAACAATTAAGTCTTGCATGTTCATTAAAACGCAATTAGTTAATTAGGGGCTTATCTAGATCATGTCACTAACTAGCTTTGTTTGTATTTATATTTATGCATAGTACAGTTTCACTTTCAACCCTTGTTTAGTTATTGCATTTACTGCTTATGATTATAAAAAGGACAAAATGACGATTGGCGCCCAGCTGGCGGCTAACTGAAAGTCCTTCTTGTTGTTGCTGTCCTCCTTTGTCCCGGGGGTGGGATAAACAAAGTTGTGTCTCGTCTCGCCCGAGTGGAGCCGGGACTTGCTGGAGACATCCAAATACGCACTTCAATTAAATTACATGAAAGAGTGACCGACTACGTTATACCCTGGAAACTGGTCTGAATTATAAAATTGTTACGAAAGGAAGGTAAACTGGAAACTAAATATCTATGAATTTAATTCACATTGGGAATATATTTCCTTGATAGCTACAGTAAGTTAAAGTACTGCATATCTTTCTCATTCAAGGGTATGCAGCATATCAAAATGTAAGTATGTCAATTTATGCACGCTTTCGTACATTAATAGTCATGCCAGTATGTATGCTCTATGGGCAAATAGGGGTGTCCTACCCTAAAGCATGTTGATAATGCGTAGCATGAAAGAATGCTAACTCAGTTGTGTCATGGTATGTACATATAATATGATGTTGTCATGAAACCACCATGTATCTAAATATGTATGTTCGAGTATATTTATTTGCTTAGAAATGGGAAATAACCACAGTAACCACATGTATGTACGTATGTACGAAATAAATAAATAAGCAGAGCGATCTTTATAACGTTATCAGGATTGTTCTTAAATTATTTAACCATTTCCAAGTGTATAAATAAATACGCTGCTTCCGGTATAAACAAACAACGAACAATTTCGGCTCGATTACCTGACTCGAATTACTTTTCACGCTTTGTTTTTTACCTGTCTCTCCTACATACACATGTAAACATACGAATAAGTACATGCTGAAAATAACTAAATTAATTCAATTAAAACTTACCAGCAAGCTACGTTACCAGCTAAACACTTGCACATTTTACGTGGATATTTATTTAAACTTTGTCGAAATACAATTAAATAAACTGCCGCCTGTTCGATTGTAAAAGTTTAAAATTAGTAATATATTTTACTTGTCGCCTTTTGTGCACTTGGTCCGCATTTACACGATGTTCGTAGGGAAGAGAGATGTAAAAACAGGCAATTGATGCATATACAACTGAATGATCAGCTGCACTCTAAAATATCTTTTGTTCTATTTACATTGCCTTTGTTATAAATATATATATGCATATATAGAAATATCTTTACAGATCTTTACAAAATAAATACATTTTTCACAGTATAAATGCGGACCGCGCAACAAAACACAACATACCACGCCTGAAGATGTGGAGAAACTGAAAACGAAAACGAACGCTAACTGGCAGCTGCCGCTCGGCGGCAAACTGTGCTCTGTGAGGCAGAGCAGAAACGGAGGTCAGTAAACAAATTTGAGCACACGTACAGTGGTGCACAGTTGAGTGTTAAGTTGCGAATTTAAAGTACTTTCAACGAGCAGTTCTAATTAAACAAAGCTGCATGCATTGCGTGTGTAGAAACAAATACATATGTCAGGCAAATGCAAATTACTTAAATTAAATTTCTGATTGAGTCAAAAATATCTACCACTCGATAAAAATCATTATATAAATTTTATATTCTTTCATTTATTATCATTAATAATTTAATTTCAGCTTAATTTTAAAACAGTGTAAAGATAAGAGTAAACTCAATATTATTTTAAAAATGTTTAAAATAGTTACATATTTATTAAATAAATAATTTTGATTAAAACAAAAACCACTTGTTTCACAAATGAGACTCTTTTCTTACAATCTCAGGCACTGTAAGTTAATTTAGCTGGTGTGAGTATTTTGTTAGTGAGATGGATTACGCGAATTATAGCAAGCATTATATTGAGAGAGGGAGGAAGTCGGAGAGAATGAATTAAATATGGCGCTGATGGAGATAAAGAGCGGTTGAGAGAGTGATGGAGAGCCAAGAGAATAAGAACGAGAGGCAAACTCACCAAGTTGCCAAAGGTGAAAATGACGAATGTTTGCTGATCACCTGCATCTTTGTTTTAAAGCTTATTACCAATAGTGTTATCAGTTATGCATTCAAGTTAATCTGATCTAGATAACAAATAAGCAGTCATTTACATTTGTATGTATCTCTTCTAGATCGGAATGATGATCTCAGCAATTAAATATTTTGAGTGTTATTATAATGTACGCATTGCACATACATATTTTGTATGTGAACTCAAATGTATGTATATATGTATGTAAGTAAAATCGACTGTAGAATCTCTAATTTTTGCCAATAAATACCAAAATTCTGAACAGAATTTTGTAAGCGCGAGATTGTTTAACCCATTATGTACATACACATGTACATACTCATACTCATTTACTCATTTATAATTAGCATGTCAATGCCTTTTTATCACATACTTTGTTTCTTAGCTGGTCAAACCGTCTCGAGTATAAAATTCTAACGAGCTATTTAACAGACTTGATTATTAATAGTCACTTCCGGAATTTAGTTAAATTAGTTTTTATTTGTATATATTCAATAATCAGATATAAAAACGTTACACAGGATATTTTAATTAACTCTTATATATATATTGTTTATTATAGTTACTTAAAATATACATCCATATATTTAAGCTTGTTCACCCGAACATATAAGTTGCTATTATAAATCAGGTGCTTCAGTTATAATGCTTAAATATTAATACATACATATGTACATTAACATTAGGGGCAAGAATATTGTTCCAATAACTATTGCTTAAGATCTATGTTTATATACAAGTACATCAACTGATTGTTAATATTGTGTAGATGATTTTACATCAATATGGCAGTTATAAATTAAATATTTATATATTTTTTTATTTGAGAGACGAGAAGAGGGTTAAAGACTTAAAAACAATAAACATAAGAACTGTAGTAGGAATAGCACATATGAATGACTTGTCTTTAAGGTAACTGGTGACTTATCCATATAAACTGCGAATGGTCAACAAAATTTGAGTAAAGATTGTTTTTGTTTAGTATAACATTCGAGCATAACCTTCGAATTCCTATACATGTTGATTGCACCAGCTCACTTGCATATGCATGTACAAATAAGATACATTCTGATTTATATAAAATCGTGTAACCTATTGAAATAAAACTAATAAAGAATTTTGGCTAGGTTATATCCTGAACTTAGGTCATAACTATAAATACATAGGAATCAAGTGGGAATAGTTCTCAAAATCAAAGAAAATACATATTTGTTATCTATGGTTGTTTGGTTAAAAAGAACTTGGAATAAATAGAAAAGGTGGACGAATGAAATATTTACAATGAGAAATAATACTCAGCATACACCAATTTGATTAAAATTATACAACTAAAGGACTTAATTTGAGTAATAATCGTGTATGCTTAATAAAGATATATCATATCTGATGGAAACTGTATGTAATTTTGTAAAGACATCTCGAGATGTATTCGGTGCATGAAAACTAATTGCAGCGATCTCAACAAGATCATGTCATACCTTAGCTAAAGCCTATGTGACATTTAAACTATTTGTTTATTTAGTTGGCAAATGAAATCGTATGACGATTCGATTTGCTTGCAGATTAACGAGCCTTAGAGGCTATCACATAAATTGGTTATTTCAATAAAATGCTCAAGAATCGTAAATAGCATTACGAATACTGGGGAGACTCTCCACCTGAAGTGATCTTCTTAACACGACTCACATCGTCGTAGGCAATGGAGAAAACGCTTTTCTTTTCGGCAATTGGATTGCGACGTCCCATGCTATTCATTAATGAGTTCATCGCAATACCCGAGTCATGATCATCCTCCAGGGTGGATGCATTCAACTGCTTTTGGGCATGAGATGTGCCATGATGTTGTGATCCACTGTGATCATCAATATTCAGATTGATTTTCGATCTTGTTATCTTCACTTCGTTCTCCTTGATGGGCGACGGCTTGGGCTTCTGTCTCTGCGATGAATGATCCTTATCCGCATAGGTCGGTGTCTCCGGATACATGTAATGTGGCAACTTGGTGGGTGGCACTGGCACTTCCGGTGCATTCTCGCGCTCAAACCGATGCTCAGAGTGCTGCACGAGCGGATGATTGGTGTCAGTCTCTATTTTGGGCTTATGCTGCTTATTCAAAGCTCGATCCTCTTTAAGCATGCGACTTCCCTTTGGCGGAGATCTTCGTGGAGCTGGTTCCGGCTTGAACTTGCCCCCCTCGTCATATGGCGTCTGATCCTCGGATTTGACACTCACTCGTGGCTTCGACACTCGTTTCTCAGGATTGGCATTGGCCTTCTTCTTGGTCGATAACTGGGACTTGGACGACTCTGTCGAGGTTCGACCGCTTAACGAGGGTTGCTTCTTCTTACTGTAATACCATTCCATATATTTGGGTACATTGCGTGAGGTCGGTTCTTCGTGACCGGCCAGCTCAGTTTCGCTTTGATAGTAACGCTCATTGGAAGATCGCTTCGAGCTGGAAAGTCCATCAGCTGGATGAATACCATTCCTGTCATTATCCTCCATGGTGCTTTCATATTTCGTTACTGTCAATCGACTGTGTGGTGGCTCGGAGGATGTTTGCTTTCGGGATTCGTGGCTACGTCTGGAACTGTCGCGACGTGATAATCTAGGCTTGACCTCCGGTTCAATTTCTCCGCGTGACTCCGATGGGGATCTTCTGCTTATGCCTTTGTTTTGATGGGATACACCACGCATTTCAGAGTGCTCTGGATCTCTTGACTTCCGAGTGTAAGCATCCGATCTTTCGTGGGCATAAACAGTCGAGTTTCCATTTGTTCTTATGACAATCTCATCATCATCTGAATCAATGGAGTATTCAGTCTCGTTCTCATCGACTTCCCCATCGGAATTGTTATAGTACTGTTGAACTTGTCTACTGCGTGATCTATGTCTTCTGGGGCTTCCGGCATCGTCAAGAGAATCTGATATTTCCATTAATACCTCGCGACTCAAAGCCTCGGACTTGTGTCTGTGACCTCCATTGGATTCTTTGTGTGAGGATCCTTCGTTCTTGCGACTCTCATCGCTCAGCTGCTTCCGCAGGATACTTGTTTTAGTTTCCCTCAAAGGCTTTTTCGGAGGCACCCGCTTTTTCTCGTACACCTCTTCTTCCTCCTTAATGGGTGTTCGAATTTTCCGCTTAACATCTTCGACCATGACAATTCGCTTCCTCTGCTGTGAGTTGCCCCGTAGCCTTGATCGCTTTTTGGGGCGACGACGCTTGATCCAATAGACGCCTTCGGGACTGTTTGGTGGACTGAAGCGCACATATCTGTATTCATCCTCGGACATGGAGTCATCGTTCTCACTGCGGGCTCTGCGACGCGTAGTTCCCACTTGAGCCTGGGAACTGACCGTCGTCCTTTCGATGTAGCTCTCAGCTGGTTCCGTTTGTGTGCCAGCATCGCAGTCCGTTTGGGTCCCAATGGCCATCGATTGGCCTGGAAGACTTTGTGTTTCTAAAACTAGCTCATGCTGGGTATACCTCGTCTCCAGCAGCTCCTTCTCCATCAGGATCTGACGCAACAGGGCATTCTGTTGCTTCAGCGAGTTCTCCAGTTCCTGGGTAAGTGATTGATTCGATATCGCTGGCTGCATTTGGTTGGATGCCCCTTCCGCCCCCTGAACTGACTGGGTATGTATGACTTTCACCTCTGGCTCCGTTTGCGAGTAGACAATACTATTTGGTCCCGATTTACCAAAGGGAAACGTATCACCCTTGAGTGTTGAGCCCTGTTGGACTTCATTTGGCATCGATTGAATATAAGTTGCGCCTGGTACTATATGATAATGCTCTCGTATTATCTGCTTTCCATCCGGTTGCTCTTCAATGAATCTTCGCATGAGTATCTCCTTGCCCGTATTGTCGACCATCAATAGCTGTGGATGTGTAAGATCTGTTGATGATTTCATCGGCACATTCACATAGATATTATCCTCATCCATGCCAGCGCCGTCTCGAGTCTTGTCCCTGGTCATTAATTGTAGTATCTCGACGTTTCCGTCTTTTATGAAGAGTTCCCGCTTATTCTTGAGACTGTTTTGTGCAGTATGTAAATCGATGTCGCTTCCGCGTTCGATTTCATGTCTTCGCATCGAATCATCGTCAATTTGTCGAGTCTCCGTGTCGTAGTTTTTCATTCGAGCATGATCCAAATTTCTGTTTCCCTTGCCGCGCGTAAAGTTCTCCTTGATCTCAACCAGGTGCTGATCATCCAATACGTCTTCAATGTAAACATCACGATCGTTAATTAAATTAGTTCTAGAGTTATGGAAACTAAGATGAGGCTCTTCTTTGGCTGTGCGGTTATTTCTAAAGAACAGAAAGGTAATTCCTATTAAATAAGATTATTTTAAATATATATATTTTATAAGTCTTACTTAATGCGAACGCGTCTTTGTTGATATTCAGCTGATTGGGTACGGTTACCGTTATCGTTGTCGATTCCCGCGTGCTGCATTTCTACGTTTTCGTCAGACTGTTCACGACCATCCCGGAACTCCCAGCGTGTGGGCTTCGTTCGTGTATCTGATGGTTTCTCCGCTGACCATGCCTCTCTTCTGCCCATCCACTCTGCGACCTGTAAAGTTTTTTAAAGTCAATTACCACATTTGATACAAGTTTCGAAAATAGTAGACACTTCCAGAGCCAGTGAAAGTTAAGGGTAATAGTTTAAAGGTTATTCAAAGAAAATTAAAATGAAAAACTAAAAAATTTGTTAATCAACTAACGAAATTGCCATTTAGTGAGAGAGAGTTTTGCATGTGTGTGAATTTTTAAAGTTCTCTTTATAAACATATTTCAAATAATCTATTGTAGTGTAGATCGAAATAGTACAAAATCTACCTGAACAGATTTTGTTTGTTTTCCATTTGCCATTTCCCTATGCACTAGATGTACATCGTCTTCAGTTTTACTGATATTAACTATTCTTTTGCTACAAGAGAAGAATAAACAATTAAAGATGATGATATAAGTGATGTTGTAGTGATGATTAATGCTATGAACTGCAATAAGTTGATTAATTATTCCTCACTCCGTTGAGCTCTGTACTTAGTCTTTGGTACGATTCTCGAGCACAATTCAAAGAAATATCTCTCGAAAAGTATTAAAAACAACATGTATGATTAGAGTTATGTATAGTTAGAATCGTTAGGCTTTTGTTATCTTAATATAACCATCAAGTCTTCTAGACTCTTTTTTTATAAGGAGTGAATTAAATGAATTTCCTGAATGTTCTTCAGCATAATTTCATTGAAATTTGGATTGTGTCTAAGTATTTTGTTGGATTATTATTTTTGGCATTTTTCGTATAGCTTCGAATGATACAATATTTTCCCAAGACTAAGTTACCGAGTCAATAAGCAAGGGATGAAAGTATAGGATAGTTTAACCATATTACAATGGGTTGTATTGCTTTTTTTTAAATGGTACTTACGTTGTTGCCCCATACAGAGGACACCACGAGCAAATGCAACAAAGCAGCAGGATTAGTATTGTCAGAGCAACCAATGTGGCCAAAAGAATGAGAAGCCAAAAAAGGACTTTATTCTCGGCCTTGTACTGCGTCTGCAAGGGAGTTAAAGTCTGTTAAAGCAAACGCTCTCATTAGTCGGTAGTCAAATGTTAATTTAGAGTAACATCTGTTAACTTACATCTGTGTCTGCCGTATCCTGTGGCATGATCGCATACGAGTTGTTGTGCTGCGAGAGTCGCTGTTGGATCTGGGAGATGTCAACCACAGATGAGCTGTCATACAGGACGGTTGCTGTGACAACACTTCGTTCCTTAATGTTGGGATTACCATTGGGTATGTCTTTAGCTCCCGGTTCTTCCGGCTTAAGCGGACGTATCTCATGAATGAAAACCTTTCCCCCCGTTATGGCCGATAAGGTTTCCTCTGTCTTACGCTTATCGGGATTGAGTCCAGGAATCACAAAAGTCACCGTGCGCTTTCGACTCTCTGGTGGATAAATGCGTATAATTGTGGTCGAAAAACGAACAGGAACTCCAAGATCATAAGCCCTGGCTGTCAGTATAAAAAGATCTCCGTCTTCCTCGGAAACTGCAGATCGTCGTCGTCGTTCGCTGATCTGCTTCTTGGAACGCAGCTTGATCTTCTCGCGAACTGTCAACTCTCCCGTCACCTTGTCCAACACAAAGTTATTCTCATAGTTGCCATTGATGAGCTCGTAGCGGACAACGTTGTTCGGTGCTGTGGCGTCCTTATCGGTGGCATGTATAAAGGCGTTGGTTGTGAAGCTCTGCAGATCGGTGGCCAGTATGAACTCGTAGAGATCCTTATCGAAGATGGGCACCTCGTCGTTAACATCGATTAGCTTGATAATGAGCGGCACCTGTGCTCGATTCCCATTGCCATCCATGTCGCGGGCCTCCACATACAGATGGTATTCGGGCATAACTTCGCGATCAAAGCCATGGCTGTTGGTCGACACCGTGATCATGCCGTCTTCGGCATTTAAATTCAGCGACGTGTTCAGGTATCCCAATATGGCAGTGTAACGAACTTTGCCACCCAGGCCCGAGTCCAAATCAGTGGCATGCACCTGGACAACCTTTGTGCCCACGGTCATGTTTTCCGGCAACTCAACCGTATACGCTGGCTGATCAAATACCGGAGTGTTGTCGTTAACATCATTGATGTAAACGGTGACATTAACGATCGCCGATAGATTTGTGGCCGGTCCCAATTCCTGGGCAAGTACATTGAACTGCACCGAATGCCGTTGCTCGTAATCCAGCCAAGAGTTGTCCCGCACTCGAATGAGAAACGATGCACTGCGCTCAGCCACATTCGGTGTAATCTCAAATGTTCCATTATTGTTAAGCAATGTCAGCGAGAAGACGCCATTCTTGCCAGTATCGTCGTCATACACACGCGGCACATATGGATCGACGAACGTCAGAGCTGTGCCCTGAGGCGCATTCTCGTCCACCCTCGAGACGTAGCTACGTTGAAGAAGGAAACAAAAGTACAGAAAGAGGCAAAAAAGTCGTGAGCGAGTTATTAGCATCCAGCGAAGAACTATGTAAATGCTGCCTGCCACCACACGACGGTCTCAACTATTCAACTGTAAAGGTATTTTCAAGTTTCAAGTTTAGATGGAATTTCGACTAGACGAACTTGGCATAAATTGATATAGTCCGCAAGTCGATGTTGATGTTGTGGTAATCTTATCATCCTCATTGTGAAAGGCTTCAAGTTTATGTTAATGGATGTGGTTGCAAATCCAATTTTTGCTTTTTTTTTTTGAGTGCTAACCAAATTGCAATTGAGATGCAAAGTTAAAGAAGGTAAAGTAGAGATTACTGAACCTATAAAGTATTTAGAGACTGCAGATCATAAACAGTCCAGAGTCTAGACAATCTTGGCATGTCTCTCTATCTATCATCCACCTAGATGCTTTGTAATTTTATGCATTTATTTATAGCGTCCTTTTCAAATTTTAGACAGCGTATCTGCTAGTCGTTCATTGTTAACCCCAGCACATTTGAACATGTTTTTGATTCTTGCTGGATTTTGCGCCCCCTGTACTTACTGATCGTTCTCGAAGTAAGGCGGCGAATTTGTACGTTCCGGCAGAAAGAACGCCAATTGCACTGTGGATGCCATGGCTGGAGGTTCGTCACGACCAACCTTAACTTCTTCCGCAATTACCGTGAGCAGGACGGGATCGCCCACATGCGTTATGGCTGCAATATCTTCCAGAGGTCGCATTAAGAAAATCTCACCTGCATCATTTCAGTATTCAACCAAAAGTAATTAGAAAAGAAATTATATTAATTAAAATATTTAGCATACGATTAAAAATGCTTATCAAAAAATAACATAATATAAATGCATAATTTTTCCATTGTTTCTCAAATCTTTCCCGTCGCAAATTATATTAAAATATATTGTATATATATATATATTTTTGTTTTTCTTTCAGGATTGTCCCTCGATAATAACCATTATTAAAGGCGACGGTAAAAAGAGAAAAAAAATTCAAAGCAGCCATGGGAACAGATGCAGTTGCAGATGCAGAGTAAGGCAGCAAAAAGAGATTGCTCTCATGGCAATAGACTGGGCCGCCTCTTGCGGCTTTTAGCCAAGTTATGTGCGAGATAATGCTACCATTTCACTTTTTGCTTTGCAGCCGGATCACTTGGCCCACAACAGACAAAGGAAACGGAAAGTAATCAGACAATATCTTGAGAACATTTTAATGCAACTTTTTTTTTATTGTACTTTTTTTATATATATATTTTTTTTTTATTTGCAGCTCTTTGCATGTAAATTGTTGTCATTTACATTGAAATAATTCATATGTGTAATTAGCTCGGAGACTGTGTAGATCATAATCGATCGACGGTAATTCCAAGCAAACGTTAACGCATACAAAGCAATGTACATGAAATTCTTGTGTCTTGGCCAAAATTTGTTTAGCGCTGTGGCAGATACACACAGTTAGAGTTGTGGCAAAGACACGAAATTCTCTTGTTGTGGTTGTTGTTGTTGTTGTTGCTGCCTCGTCTTCAACGAGCAAAACAAAAGGCAGACAGACATGCTATACAGCCTCCAGACTCCGACTCAGAGAGTCATTGCCATCAAACTGGCAGTGAACAAGACGAGCACGAAAACAAGGAAGCTGAAGCGCAATCATTGCTTTTGAATTGAAGAGATAGGGAAGAGAATCGGGGCAGTGAAGGACAGAGACAGAGACAGAGTCATTGCAGAGCCTAGAGGCAAATTGCAGAGAACTTGGTCACAGTCAACACACAGTACACAGCACATCGTCGGGGCAGATGAGCTTTGCTATCTAACGAGTCTAACGACAGACCGGATTGGAGCTGGATCTTCAGCCTGAGTTGGAGCTGAAGCTGAAGCTGAAGCTGCTCTGTTGTCCGATCGATTGCTGTTAAGGCTGTTCTTTTGCTGGTAGTTATGTTAATATGTATCTCTCTCAGCGGTATGGTTACAATACCCTGTAGTCATAAATATGCCTGCATGGGGTATATCAAAGTGATGGCAAAGAAAATATCTACACATCATTAGCTGTCTTTCATTCTGCCGCTAATCAAGCAATTTTAATTACATACTTAACATTTTTCAAGCAAACTTAAAGTTAACTACTTTTTTTGAACTATTAGACGTTACTTAGTATCAGTTGACTTACCGCTTGTATCGTTGATATCGAAAAATGATGTGAAAGGATTGTTTTCCGAAACTAAGCCATAGCGCACCTCACGGGGATTCCCCTTGTCGCCATCCTCTGCATGAACTTGCAATATCTTTCAAAATATCAATAAAGTTCATATAATTAAGTTAAGTAATTAACCATATATTTAATCAATTTCACCTTATCGCCCGGAAGTATACCAGGTGGCAGTTTAGTAACTGGCGGTGCGAGTGTGAAAACCGGAGGCTGATCTTGTACGTCTTGAACAATGACAACGATTTCCATGCCAGCAATATTGCGACCATCCTGTCCAGGCTCGGCATATGCATCCTAAAGTTACCAACAACAATTACACATTACACATAACACATCACGACTTATTCAAATTAAGCAGTTAGACGTACATTAGCCAGAATTGTCAAGTGATACATGGCTTGTTTCTCGAAGTCCAAGGGACCCAGCAGGAAAACTGTGCCTTCCGTTGTCTCAGCTGATATTATCTTTTGTCTTATGGCAAATAATGGAGAACCCTAATTACGAGAAAATATTATAGATAATAATAATATATAGAAATGTGAATAATAAACCTATTACTCACCCATAGCTCGAGGTAGACTGGTTTTTGATAAAGCGGATTCTTTCGGGCTATTACGTAATCGAGTTCTGTGCCTCGCTTGGCATCCTTGAAAAAAAAGTGAATCAAATATGGTTTAGAATAAGTCGGCTTTGCAAAGCTAAATCTTTATCTATCAAATTCCATCTAAGTATTCATTATAGTTGCAAATTCTATACTATTTTATTTATATTTATTTTTTTTAACTATCTTAATGTGAGCAAACATTAAGTATTTGCCGGCTTTAACCGGGTCGACTCATTATCTACCAAATTCTATCTCATTATGATTACACTCATTTCGATTAGATCTTCGGCATTGCCCGGGTCAAATCGTTATCTACAAAAGTCTATCATGCTATGAGTATGATTATATTGATTTCGATCGGTATTTAAGTATTTAACTGCATACCAGCCTATGATCCGTGAGCGTGCCTAAACAATTTTATCCCGTTTAAAGCCAAATGCACATATGATGCGAGAATTTTTAGTTTTTTTTTTTGGCATGGGAAGTGAGGATGTGGAATTGGGATTGAGATTGGGATTGGGTTGCTTTCGGGTACTCGATACTTGGTAGTTGGTACTCACCTCGGGTATCATAATGATGCCGGGCTTGTGTGGAAATATGAGGTCATGGGGTGTGCTGAAATTGGTTGCCGTAATTGAACACAATTGCATGGCTATGCCACCATTTGTGTCCTTCACTGAGACCTGGAAGTCATAGTAGCGTCCGGGCTCGAGGCGACGTTGCAGTATAACATTTGCCTGACAGACCGAATTGTACTTGGTGCATGGCAGCGATTCCACCTTGACGGTGGACGACGATGCATCGCCCATAAACTCAAAGGTCAGTGGATAGTCGAACTCCTCGTCAGTTGCACGCAATCTATAGATTACAGAGCCGACCTGTGCGTCAGCCGGCACAAGTACGAGTCGCATGCGCGTGGATGGATCGAATTTGGGATCCACACCGTGAACGTGATGTAGACACAGAATTCCAATTAGGAGGCTGATTGTCAGCAATCGATAGGCGGTCATTGCGCTCAGCCATTGGCCAAACTGCAAACTTGGCCAACACTGATGATGCCGCTGTTGCTCGTTCTGTTGCTGTTGCTGTTGCTGCTGTTGTTGTTGCTGCTGCTGGAGTTGCAGTTGAAGTTGGGAGGTAGGTGGTTGATAATAGTAGCATTCCTTCTGGCTTCGCTCACAGCCTCCATCTGAAGTCGTGTTCGTCGTCGTCGTCGTTCTCAGGCGGCATTGCGGCACATGTGTTAGGCTGTGACTTTTGCTGCGGAAATTGCTGCTACTGCTGGAAGCCATTGCTGTAATTAAAGAACCAAAAAGATATGTTAAAAACGACACGTACTTAAGTTCAACTCGGTTGAATGAGTCAAACCATAATTGACCTTGCAAGGTAACTGAACAGAGATCTCTATCACAAATAAGTGTTATTGCGACTATCTTTTAAATTGCCTAAATTAGTTTCGATTTAAGCAAATGCAGTGTGCAATGTGCAATTCGAATGTGTTTATGACCGTGCCTTAAAATTAAACTTAATTAAACTGTTGAGCAATGATCTAAGCCATGTATGCAAGTCTTAAACTTAACCAAATCATAATTGTGTTACCTAAGACAAATATGAAAACTCGTTGTTACTCTGTAGATTGTGGCAGCTGACGTTGTTGCAGCTAAAGTTTTCGTTGCAGTTGGAGCTGAAGCTAAAGTTGGGTTGGTCAACGCTTTTAACCACAAAACCCACAATGAACTGCGTCGCGGTTTCTCAGCTGCTTCCCCTTTGGCAGCCAACACTGCATTTGAAATTTTCATTTTCATTTTCTACTGCATTTTCTATTTCATGCCATGCTCCGCTTCGAAATGGAGTGCTGTCCCCATATTTAATAATTGTACCCCTCACATTGCACTTTCATTTTCATTTTCACAGACGTAACGAAAGATGCAACGAAACCACATTCAACCGACCGACCGACTAAATTAAGTATAACATTTTAATACCTATTTATGTCCGCTGTCGAACTACTTAAGTTTAGTCGGAACAGTAATATATTGGTAATTAAGAGATCTCTGATATTTTCAATTTGTTCCCACTGAAGCGCTTGGACTGTGACGTCTGCTGAGCACAGTGGAAAACGTTATAGAAAACTGACTGTCAAAATAAAGGCAACAAATTTAAATACTGTCGAACTTCCCTAACTCGAATCACCATTATCCAAAGAAAAGGCTCGTCTTAGGGAGATGTTCGACTTATAGAGTTCTTTTTCTTTAGTTTATTAATTTTACTGCCACTCACTTAGTTCGAGTTAGAGAGAAATTCGAGTTATAGAAGTTCGAGTTATGGAAGTTCAACTGTAGATAGAAATAAGTAGCTTATAGGAATATCTTTCAGTGGCTTAAAAGTTGCATTAACTGGAATACCGACAATTGGAAAACTTAATAAATTTATAAAATTTTCTACAAGCTGCTAAAATAATAATGTTTAATTAATTTCATTAAAATATAACTAATTTTAACTTTAATATGTAAATAATAATTGTATCTCCACTCCAACCATTTCCTCATTCATTAAGTATTCAAATAAAAACTATATTTTGCCCCAGTGTGCGAAGTTGTCGGCGAAACCATGAACAAAACGACATGGTCACTAAGACAAATCGATTTGGACAAAGTTCAACATAAATTTGTTGAGTTTCGTAAGCTGGATCTACCACAAAATACAAACATATGTATGCTCCACTAACAGAAACATACATACATACATACATACAAGCTCACATGTGAACACCTCGAATGCCTTATATTTATCATGTTCGCTGGGATAACAGAAAAATACGAGTATTTCAATTTTGTTAACCTTAATACGATCATTTAATGAAGCTCAAGTTAAGAGTATGCAGTTTCTTCATTTTTTAAATAGGCTGCAAAGTTTAATTAGGGATAATAAGCTAATCATTAAATTACAATACTGGGTCGAAAATCAGACTTCCAAGTTTCATAACCAAAACTGATCAAGGTTTGTCTTGTTAATTCATTCTGCATTTAAATTTCATAATTTTCGCTCAACAATTTTCGAATTTTTCATGAAATTCGAGTAAACGGATTTGAAAATCCCTTTTGCCAAAGTTGAGCTCAAGATATGTTAAAATAATTTTATATAAAAAATATAAATTTAAAGATATTGCTTAGACATTGAATTGAATTTTAAACTCCAAATTCGAGTAATCGATTGACCTTGTTGCTACGTGAGAACTCTTTCAATCAGATTGCTTGATAAGTAATTTAATGGCTGAATGGCCAAGTTGATTGGACAAGCATTAATTCTGAAAGAGTTCACTTATATGTATACGCATCTCACACATTTACAGTGTGTGCTGTGAGACATTTACGCAACTGGTACAGAACATTAAGTGGTCACGTATTTGTATTTGTTGTCTGCCTAAACGCGAAATAATTTTTTCATGTGCGACAATTACGAGCGGTACTTTAGACGCATTGCAGAGAGAGAAAATTGTCTTCTTTTTCGTTCGTATTACACTTATTGTGGCTACTGTTGATCTAGTTTTTGCAGCGGTGAATTCTCTATGGGTAAACGGTGGAAGGGGGCTAGGGGAGGTGGCGATGATGGCCATGAAGACATGACAAACGTAGCGCAAGTGGAATTATTTTTATAAAATTTTTAAAGCTTTTGAACGTTTCCGAGATAAAGAAGAACAAACAATTACAGAGTATTTAAAGCAGCTGCATATATATTTATTTATATTTATATTTGTTTTATTTTATTTATATTTCTTTTATTTATATTTGATTTTCTGCCCCGCTTACAACGTATATTCTAGTCGTTTAAAATGTTCCAGCTAATTTAGTTCTCATAATACCTTATCGTATCTAAGTTCATAGTTAGTACCTCCAAGCGGTGACATACTTGTTCACATGACAAATGACATGAAACGGTATTAGCAATGGTAATGAAATGCCTTTTGGCCCGTTAGAGGGAAGGCATACAGTTGGCCATTTGGACATAAAGAACAACAGGCCAACGGTCAGGGACGGCGACGATATTCTATGGTAATACACTTTTTATGTTAATTATTGGTAAATGTCTTCGAGCGTTGCGTAACTGGAATAGTTGGTTCAGGGCCTTTGGCATAATGGGATGGCACATGAGTTACATGATTTATATCTATTATCGTATTTATTGGTAACAACAGTAGTCCAAGTCAAAGTCAAACATCCAGCATACATCCGGGACTCAATTTTTTGACTACAGATTTCGGCTTAGGCAATTGGCCCTCAACGCGAACACGAACGCGTTGGCAATTGAAAATATGGCCAAGTCTAACTGCAGCATCTGCATTTGTGTGTTCTCTAAGTGAGACTCTATGTGTGTGTGTGTGTGTGTGTGTGTGTTGCCTGATGCTGCGCAAGCAACGAACTCGAACTTATTGCCAATCCGGTTTGGACCGTCTGGCTTATATGCTAGTTGCATTTACGAATATTTCCAGTTTGCGCAGCTGCATCGTGTCCTTAGCTCCAGCTTCAGCTACAAAGCGAATGACCAGTTATGTCAGTCGATTCGACTGAGAGTCGAGTTGAGAGGCTAGGCGAGGCGACTCCTAGCCAACTCTGCTGGCCACCCTCACACCCTCGCATTTGGCGCAGCGCAGCGTCGTTTGAATTTACGGCCAAGTATGTTGCAATATAATGTTTTGCCCGCATTTGGCTTAGACAGGCTCCACTATTAGATACATGTGAGTGTGTGTCTGTCTGTGTGCGTTTATGTATGTGAGTCTGTAAAGTAAAGCGCCAGCCTCTGTTTCAGTCTCAGACTCAGTCTCAATCCCAGTTGCAGTCTCATTCCCAGTTTTGCAGTCCCTGTCTGTTGGCTGTTTTCGATTCGCGTTCACTGGTTTTTGAGACCGCACCATTATTGCGCAACAATTGTAGCACACAATATTTGTGCCATTTGGTTAAATTTCTCTTAGCACACATACGACCAGACTGCCGTCTGTTAACTGCCTCGCAGTCCCAGCCAACAACGAGTAATGGCCATCTGATGCGGTCTATTTTGTGGTCTACTTGCAGTAGCTGTGACTGAGTCTGAGATTTCGTTCAGTCCTTAAATTGTTAGTTTCCCAAAGTCTTTTGATTGACATCATGAATTCATTAGCAGATGGAGACCTCACTGATGCTTATATGACTTGTACTTGTTTAGCCTCTAATTGTTCCCACTGGAAAACAATTGTCTCATTGAGCATTTGATTTAGTCGAGGTTTATCAAAGGTCTACTCTGGAAATGACAAATTGCATAGCATATCAAGCAAGTAATAAAAATATATATTGATCGTAGAGTTCTTAAAGATGAATGAACTTGTAATAATTAATTAATTTAAACAAAAATAATTAAGCTACTATAAAAGCTACAAGACAGAAAAAAATGCAGTTTAAACATAAATGAAATTTTTTAAACACAGAAAATTCAATTATCATAGAAAGAGTTTAGTTTGTTTAGCAACTTTTTTAAGTTTATTATTGCAGAACAATAAAATTTTATTTTTTTTTCGTTTTAATTTATATATTTTAATTTATTTATATAATTATAGATTTTATTCAGCTGATAAAAATTTAAAAGTAATTGGTGCGAGAACGTAATAATTACTCGACAACTCTAGCAACTCTAGCATGAGTCTGTCAACTCTTCGGGACAAATGTTTTCACAACGATATTTTTCGTTAAAACTTGATTTACCTTAAAAAAAGCTATTTTAGAATGCTTAATTTAAAGAAAACTAAAGTGGAAGTGGAAACGGACAAAAAATTAAAATCTTATTAACTTATAAACTTAAAAAAGTAGCTAAAGAAACCCTTCGATAAATTAATCTGAGAAGGTGTCAACTCTTAGCAGCCTTGTTCTATTTCGCTGCGATTTCTGTGGCACCCCTGATAATCTTTAATTCAATTCTTTAATTGCCATTCAACTACATATATTTATACTAACAAAAAATAGAGTTATTCACGTTTATAATTAAAGTCTATAAAATCCAAAAGCTGACAACATTTAATCGAGCATTAAATACTTGAGATCGCCTAGAGATATGGCAGCTTGCATGTATCTATAAAGATTTCTATTTAGATTGGTTTGCATGCCAGTTGCATTCGCTGTAAATAGTGAAGGGTATTCAAAGTTCGACCCGATCGCGTTGCCCCTTTTGCCAAGATACGATTAATGTCCTTCCTTGTTGTTCATAGTTTCAGTCTGGCCGCGCTGAAAAAATCGTGAGTTCAGACTGAAGCAAAACAAGATTTTGGGCGTTGTTCAATTTTTAGGCTGACTTCGCGGTCGCCGTCGCCGTCGACGTCGAAGCTGCTGCATGCGGAAAATGCAACAGCAGCATTCGTGAGACGTGCAACTTTTGTCTCTTTTTGGGTTGTGTTTTTCTTATTATTTTTATTTTTTTTTTTTCTACTTACTTAGCAGCCACAACTGGCAACTGGCAACTGGCAACTGACTGGCTATTGCCTGCATTTCAACTAGAATGAAAATTTGTGTTGCAAATAAAGTTGAACCCGATGGCAAACTAATCTGCTTCACGACAATGGACCAGCCAGGCAGTCAGCCATATAGCCAACCAGCTATGCCTTGCAGGCCTTGCCACAGCCAGCCACAGTCTTGGCCAGACTCTGATGCTGACTCTGAGCCAGGTAAGCCTAACCAAGCCAAGTCAGCGAGTCAGCGAGGCAGTCAGGCCAACGATACAGACTCGTAATCAACTTTTATTTGGAGCCGCACTCGTACTTGGCTATCCCCTCCCACTCCCACCTCCGTCCCCTCTATCTGCACTCCTCCCTCCCCCCGGTAATCCCGTGATGTGACCGTCCTTCAGCATACTAGATGCCTGTCTGCGCTTTTTTCCTGCCTTCACTATTACAGGGGATTGTTGGGCGCTGTCCGTCTTTGCATTTTTTTTCGACTATCCGACTTTCAGTGCGTCTGGGCAACTCTCGCATATTATGTATATGTACATATGTAGATGTGTGTATTAAGTGCATGTATTTGTATATATATCTGCATATTTTATGTGCATTCATATACATATAAACATTTTATTGACGCAGCTGCGGGTGTGTTTTGGGTGCGCCTTTTGCGCTCTAAATGGGCGCATAAACAAGTTAGAATGCTCTGGCCAAGAGTTACCCTGTAGCCAGCTTGAAGGTACCCCAGTTCCATTACAACAACACAGTGTGTTTATGCATTTGATCTCAGTGTGGTACTCGTATAAATGACATTATTTATACAATTTGTTAAGCGATCACAGTGAGTGCTCGTATTTGTAAACACTTTAAAGGGTATAATTCGTAAATCTTTCGATTGTTGTACAGGGTATATGCAGCACAAATTTATGTGCAATTTTAGACATTTTTAAATGATAATTGGCAGCTCTCACGCCAAATCTTTATGCCTATGATAAATTCTTGATATTTAAAAACAGCACATATAAATATAAGTTTTTATGCGTAATTTATCTATTCTGAAAATTGTAATGATATTTATTTTTCATCACTATTCTGTGTCCCACTCACAGGGTATTTGCTAGTTGAACAGTACGCCGTAGAACCTTAACCCTACACATGTAATCTTTTTTCAGTAGCTGTGCTTTAATAAAAATGAAATATAGTCATAAAAAGAGAGGAAAATGATTAAGAAACTTATAAACAATATGTTATGTAAGGGGAGCGTGTAAACACGTGCCAGCAGCTTAAATGAAATAGATTTGGGCCCTTTGCAGTGAACTTGATACCAATGAACAGGCACTTTAAGCTGCTGCTTTTAGCCTCTTTTCGTATTGGTGTGAAACGGATTGGCCGTACATTATAAGTTGGCTTTCTTACACGATGATGACGATGCGGCAGCAGCAGCTCCCACCGATTGGTAATCCCAATCGAAGTAGCTGAAGAAGATAAAATAATTTTCATTTTGTTTTGTTACAAGAAGTCGATGCGGTTCGAAGTCCGGTTCGGAATTTATAATTAACAATGTACAAAAGCATAAAACAAGCTGCAAGCTGGCCTGCAATTTACAGTCGATTGTAAATGAAGAGCACAAACAATGCACAAGATATCCAAACTCAAACTCAAACTCGAACCCAAGCCCAAATCCAAACCCAAACCCGAACTCTATCCCAAAGTTGAGTCCATGCCCAAGCCACGGGGGCTGGACCAGGGCCAGAAAGTCACTCGATTAGTTGCGGTGCCAAACGTGGACGTCGACGTCGACGTCGCCTTCGTCGTCGGCTTCATCATCACCGTCATGATAAGCATTAACAGACTTCAACATCTACGCCGTCATCGCCTGAGACTGCGCCCTCTCCTCCCCTCCCCCCCTCTTCGCCATCGTCTTCCTGCCTGCCTTCATCTTGGCCAGCTTTTGAGTTGTCTGTCTTTTTGGTCTATCATGGTGTTGTTACTGAGGTTCTTTTGGTTCTACGATTCGTTGCTTGGCATCGGAGGTGGCATACGTAATGGGCTGCAGACCGCCGAGTTTTAATGAAATGCAGCAAAAATAAAAATGTAAATAAAAGACTCACAAATGAACGCAATAACAACAACGGCAACAACAACAGCAACAGCAACGAGCGTTATAAAAAAATGTGCGTGGGACTGTCGACTTCGACTTCGACTGGCGACTGGCGACGGCAATGACGATGACGATGACGATGCGTCCCGGCCAGCTGGATACTCGTCTTATAGCCACAGGCATTCGGGCAGCCTTTTGGTATTGGCCATGTTAAGAGACGGTAGACAGTAGACGGTAGTGGCCAGAGGCCGAGTACTCAAATTGAATCTCGACTTTATTGGTATCAGGTCTTGGCATGGTTATTGCAAGCATGAAAATAATTGGCTTAATTTATGTGTGCTTTTATCTTTAAGGAAATGCACTAAAATGCATAGACTAGAGTCTAGAACTAAGCCCAAGACTAAGGCTAAGATTAGGCCCAAGACTAAGACTCACCCATGTGCTGAGGCCTCTAATTTATGTGTTTAATTAAAAAATGACATCTGCCAACAAGCTGAATATAAGGCTAAATTACATTATGAAACGTATTCTATCGCTCAAGCTCAAGAATTTAACATCAACCGAAGACAGGAATGTGATGTCTTATAGATAAACGGGCAATTTATGGACCAACGAATATGAATGCTGATTAATTGAGTGGTTGGCAATCAACGCAATGCTTACATACGGCTTTTGACGCTATTAACCCTCTAGTGCCCAAGACCGCCTCTAGACGGGGTAAAAAAAAATCGTAGTTAAAACTTTAAAAATTAATATAATTATATTAGATTTATAATTAAAAGTATATTACTACAAAACTTTATGAATAACTAAATATTCCATCAGCCAGTTTTTCTTTTACCGCTCTACGATGAGATTTACTAAGAATTTTCTATGTCTGAAAATTAGTGAATGCTCAAATTTCTTTTTTTGCCTGGGCACTAGAGGGTTAAGAAGAGTTCTACTCCAAAAGAGACCAAATGGAATCAAACTTGTTGTGTGTATAAGGCTCATATTGGTTTTATTCAATCATCATAAAAATAAAAATTATAAAGTTCACAAAATCAAAAAATAGAAAAGTTGAAATAAAATTGTCAGCTTATTTTATATATTTTCGAAGAATAAAATTACTTATATTTCGATGATTTTAAAAGTAATTGTCATAAAAAACTCCAGAGATTTATGGAATACAACTCGTTATATTCAATTAAGTTTATTTAAACTATAAAAGCTTAATTTAAAAATGATTAACGAAGCTCCATATACAAAGTTAAACAATAATTGCTTCAGTAGTGCTGAAAACTCCGCCCACATGGGTGAAAAATTTGTAGAAGACTGTAATATGCAATGTATTTTTAAACAATCCTTTCCGTGTGGGCGGAAATTCATTTGTATGCATATATGAAACACACGGACAATGCCGACTTATATATATGTATATATATAGAGGAAGGTCTATAACAATAACATGAAAAGCGCGTTTTCAGTTTCTGTTTCGCAAATTGCCAATTGTGGGGGAAGAAGGGAATTAACCAGACGGACAGACGCAGCGAACAAAGAGTGTGACTGATGAATGCATAGGCGGCAAAATCGACCTGGAGACGGAGACAGAGACGGAGACGGCACGGATTGGGACGTGAGTGCCGGGACTGTGAAACGGACTGCTGTGCAAATCTATTTACAGCCATGGTTAAGGGTTCGCCGCTGCGTTGTCTGTCGCAATTACTCTCCTCAATAACGTAATAATTTATTTCCACTTCAGCCAAAGTCGAAGCTGGAGTTGGAGTTGGAGTTGAAGCTTGAAGTTGGGGCCACAACAAATGCGAGGAACTGAGTTTTAACATGTCTAAGCACTGCTCGGACTGCCTTTTAGCAATATTGCCAAAGTGGCGACGATGATGACGATCTCGACCACGACAGCGACAGCGACAGCAACGACGCGACGCGACGTCAACAACATTGTGGGCGTCAGGCATTAATGATTGTCTTTATGTGAGTTTCGCGCTGTTATTGTTCTTCATTTAGCGTCTCGAAATTTTAATTTTCAACTTCAGTTGAACGACACTTTTGACGGCTCAAAAAACAGTTGGGCAATTCTACGTACAAGTTTCCATTACATGCGTTCCATTTGTTGTCGTCGTCGTCGTCGTTGGCAGCAAATAAAAACAAAAGACTTAGGCAACGAACGTGCCCAGGCCTAGTTCTTAAATAAAGTTCAAGTAGTCGTCTTCAGGCGCTGTTGTTAATCTCAATGTGCCGATCAGAATATATACTTCATTCCACCACGAGTGCAGTAGCATAATTAGCCCTATTAGACATTCTTATGGCCAAAACCAGTAACTGGCTAGGCTCAGAGCCAGAGCCAGAGCCAGAGCCGGAGGTAGACCCATTAGGTTAGCCAACTGCTAGTCATACAGTAGTATACATCGATTAATAAATAAGTTATCGCCCCTGATGCTCCCGTGCTTTCGTATGCTGGCCAGGTAAAGGTAAATGAGTGAACACCTTTGGGGCTTATCTTTGGTTATGACAACAAATTTGTTTCTTAGATCGAACTTGATTTGAGTGTTGCATAAATCATTTTCGAGTGGAGTGGAGTGAGTGGAAGACTGCACCCCTCTGCGGCGTTTCAAATTTTATAAATGAGCTGCTCTCAACAAGAAAGGCTGCCGCACTGGTGGCATGCTAGTTGTTATTGTTGTTGTTGCTGCTATTTTTTTTTTTTAGTTTTTTTTTGTTGCCGGTGCGTTGCCAAGAGTTGCCAACGGTTGTTGACTACGCTGACTACTTAAGCTTTGGCTCCCAGGCCTGGTCTTGGACTTGGACGTTGCCAAAGCAAAGGCAAAAGAAAAAATAACAAAATATTTTTGCAACACGCATGCGGTGCCACATGAAATAGAGAAATACTCGACGCTCGGCAATTGTATAAATACTACTCGCAACTTTGTAAGTTTCGTACATAAATTGTAAAATGCCGCACAGCTGTCAGTTTTGGCACTGCGCCGTCTAAAGTGGGTCAGACAAGGTCGATTTCAAGTTGTTTTTGTTTACTTAAAAGCTCGATGCACACACACACACACACACACAAACGATATGCAGTAGTTAGCTTAGTTATTTTATTTATTTTTTCGTTGCTTGTCCAGCCGCCTATCTGGTTTTAGTATAACTATCTATCGTCTAAGCGCCGTTGCATAACCTACATAGATCAACTCGGTAATTTTAACTTTCAACTACCATATGGCGTTATCGCTGCATTATTATTATAGACGTGTGTGGGTTTCGCAGCAAATACTTAAACAATTAAACAAACTTTCAAACAGACTGTTTTGATTGCTTTCATCAAAAAAAAAACGACATCATTTTTTTATTGCCAATTGGTAAAACATTAAACCAATAATAAAAACGTTTTCCAAATTGGATTTGTTTTGATAAAGTCATAAAAGTTTAAAGCATAGACATAATTTAGAATTTCTCAGTGCACTTTTAGACGTTTTTTGCAATGTACATCCAAATTTTATTTAACATATAGTTTCAAATTTTACATTATTTTCTAAACATTTTACGTCAAATTCTCTTTTCAATAGTTATCAAATACCTTATTTAGAATGTGAAAAAACGAGCCCATAAATTTTCAAATATGTATTAAATTTAATAAATCTATCATGCACAAAAAGATATAATTGAAAATAAGTTCCTTTCTTTTCTTTTTCGCCACATTATGTTTATTGAAAGTCTAGAAAGCTCTTTCATTTCGAAACCGAAAACTGGAGCACTTTCAACTGCAGAGTTCGCACGTATTCTTCCGTAACCTTCTGTTATTAATCAAAAACATATAGAAAAAAAAAGAAACACATGCAGCTACCCTTTTGACATGGCTAAGTGATCACGTCATTAAGGAAAGTGAACAATCCGGTGTCGGATTTGAAACCCTGGCAGTCTTAGCCAGAGGCCTGCAGTAGCCAGTTGGCTTAATGATTTGTAAGCATTTAAGTAAGCAAAGGGTAGTATATTAAAAAAAAGTGTGGTATCAAGTAGAGCATATAATGAAAAATATTTATTGCATGTACCTTTCAAGCGTGAAAAATGTGCTAAATATGTAGAAATCCAAAGACAGATCAGGTGTGCCGTTGTTGCCTTGGCATTTTGTAACATCCTTTGTCGTTTAGTATCAAGTTTCCGGCATTGTCAGACAAAAACCATTAAGCTTTTACAGTCAACTGCATAAAACCACCAGGGAAGTGATTTGGCTTGTCTTAATTATCTTCACTCTTTATATTTATTATGAGTATTTTTTTATTTTCAATGTTTAGATTATGCATTCGCAAGGGTTTGACTTAAACTGAACACTCTTATGATTTATATTGAGGCTTGAGCAATCCTCATGCGCTTATTCCGAGTATTAACTTGGCTATTGGCGTCTCAGGTAGCCTGTTTACCGGTTCAGCGAACTTCAAACGACCTTGCTCGCAGATCAAGCAAATCGGATTAGAGTCGGTCACATCAGTTGGGACCACACTCTCAGTTCGTTCTAAGGTCTATAAGATATCAATATCTCGAATGACGCACATGACAACAGGAAATATCATCTAACCAGATCAGTTTGATATAGTTCTCGAAAGGGTTTCAATCATTTTAATATTATTTAAATACACATTTTTGTGCAAATCTTGGCACCAAAATCACAACACAACACTTCAATATATTCATAAATTCAAATATTCGCTTTTTACATAAATATCTTTATAAATGCTTAAGTAATCTCGCACTGTGCACACCTCCGGATTAAATTACTCCTCAGGTACCGAGCCTGTTTTGTTATGCATTAAATATACATACAAATATACATATTCATATGTACAGTACGTGTATGTGTGTGCTCTCGTGTGTTTGTGCCCGACTTCGATCTGATTGTTGTGCTGCGCGTCGTTGTTGAAATGATACTGGAAGTAAATCGAGCATAAAGACGAAGCCGAAGCCAAAGCTGCAGCTGAGCAATCGTCGTGGAGCGTCGATCGAGCGCCACTTAAGCCGAACCTCCATCGTCAGAGAGAACGTACACAGACAGACACACACACACATACAGAAAACAGATACTGGAAGCCGGTTTCTGTGCTCTCTTTAAATGCCGTTGGCTGGCGCTCTTTACCAGTGGCAACAACAATTACATCCAGTTGTAAACATTCTGTTCTCTTCAGATGACCGTTCAACCTTAAGCTAATTTCTCAACTACGGTTATTGAAATAAGTTTAATATAAGGATGCACGACTGTAAAAAAGTCTAGTCTATCCTAGATACATTCTAATTAATATATACTCTTAATATAGCTAATTTATATGTATACATTTTAGTCTCTCTTATTTATCTAAGAGTCTGCAGGCACTAAACTTGTTGTTTACGTTTTAAGGCGAGTGTTATATTTGTAGTCACAGTTCATTTTAAGTATCTTTTTTATTCCCTGACTTCTCCTGTTTCATATATATAAAAATAAGATTCATTTATATTCAGTGTTATTATACTAACTTAAAATTACTGAAATTACCATCAAAGAGCTACAAACATTGAACTGTACTCTTGAAGTGCACTTATTACCCATGTAATCTCGGAATAACTGCATTTTATATGATGATAAGTGCAGATTTTTATATACAAGATCTGTCTATTAAATTGAGCAACTGATTGCTGATGATATACTGTTGAAAATGTTGTAACTTAATCAAATTAATGGGTTTCTCATAAGAAAGAAATAAAAGTATTAACTCATTTGATTAGCTTTATTCATCGCCTTCAAAATATTCAGGGTATTTATAAGTCGATCAGTCTTATTTAGAGCACTCTTAATTGACTGCAATGTAGAACTTGGGCTAAGAAAGCCTTTTTATTTGACAAAAAAAAATAAGAAAATCAAAGTATCCGTAGGGATGCTTCAGTTATAGTTAGATTTTGGGTTACTGTTACCCCGGCAGCTCGAACATGTTTCAGCATGTACGAACATGATCGTAGTGTTATTTTTTTGTAGCCGCCGCCGCTGTTTTATCTTGTGGCCTGCATCTAATGCAGTGGCTCGATATTTGCACAAAAATATTTACGTTGTCGCTGTTAACTGACTGCAAGATTATTTTTGCAACAGGAAAAACACAACAAACACAGCACAACACAACACAACACAAGACAACAGAGCACGGCACAACGAGGGCGGCAACCTAAACGGGTTTACAAAGGCCCAAGCCCAAACCAGTACAACGCGCAGATGTTGAACTCATTTCTCATATTAACCTCTATACGAAATAAGCAAAAAAATAGGAACTAACAAAAAGAGCATTTTCAATTGATGTTGTACAGATATTGGCAACCAGAAAATTCACTTTAGGCAAGACCTAAAATCCAGTAGGCAACCAGCAACAGATGAAAAACTCGAGGAGGTCCACTTAGTGACATACTTTCCCGCTTTTCATTAGTCACGTCTCAGCTTTCATGGCATGGCAACTGTCTGTCTAAGTTAAGCTAATGTTAAGTCAATAACTACTGCCTATAATTTTTTTGTACGATATCACCTCGGGCTGTCCCTTGGCTATGAACTGCTCCTGTTTGAGTCTGCAGTTACAGTTGCTGTTGTATGTGTACAACTACCCACTGAACTAATGACAGTCATTGGGTTAAAGTTAAACACAGTGTCAATGGAATTCCATTTTTATGGGCAATACGATAATAATCGAAATATTAACGACCTGACCTTGACAATATCCCAAAACTCAAACCTCGTTGCATAGTGACCTTTGTGACTCATTGTAAATAAATTGATGACAGCATATTAATAAGGACACTTCAATGATGAATTGTAAGTGTACAATTTACTGGGTCAAGGGACGGCGAAGAATGCAGACAGTTCAGCAGTCAAATAAGGATTGAATAAATTGGCCAAAACTGAGAGCTTCATCATTGACGAATATCCAAATAAAGTATGGGACTACTTTTAAGGCACAGTCAAAAAGTTTGAATAGATTTGAAGTGTGATATTGACAAACTCGTTATCCTGATAATAATAACTGATTATACTATAATATTGCGAGCACTGAATGAAGCGTATCTGCTAGTCGCACTCGTTAGTTTCAAGAAGCTCTACTTATTCTAGATATTTTGATAACACAGCAAACAATCAAAAGAAACTATGTACATCCGGCATTTCCCTACTGTCTTTCCTTTTAGTGGTTAAAGTTTGACTACATACTAAGTATATACATACGTTCTCTGGTATGTATGTATACTATTGACTCTGGCTGCGGTTTCCCTTGGTAGACATAGTGTTGAACAGTGTCGTGTTAATATGCTTGGCATGCCATGCACACACCTCCTGCTTCCTCCTCCTCCTCCTCGGAGGTCACAGGTCACAACTCACGCGATTTGCCCCAACGACGGTTTCAACTTAAAATTTTTGAATTTTGAAACCCTTTCGGAAGATATAAATATCTGCATTGGCGCAATTTTCTAAGTTATTTCAACTAATTTTAGTGAATGGTTTAGTTCGGGGTAAAACCTAAAAGGGCTTTCAAGTCAGCTGCAACTTAACTCAGATTTGGCCACATTTGTTATCTACCTAAATTACATGCAACCAAAAGGTATATTTGGATTTAGGTTAATTGCACGTATTGTTTGGACTAAGTAAAACACACACACACATACACTGACGAATATACGAGTACATGTAATAAACCTGACTAAGGAGGAAGATACAGCTAAGTAATTTCGACTGGTTTGGTAGTTGATAGATTTCCATACACGTTTATTCTGCGTTCAGAGAACAATTAAAAGACGTCATGCAAAGCGACATCTGGGCAACATCTTTCGACACTCAACAGTAAAATAGGGAGATTCTATAACAAATTTGGATACCAATTTAGGGATAATTTTAAGTAAAAACTTTTAAATCTCATATATTACCCCTTCATTGTTGTTTATTAATATTATAAAGAATAAAATGAATTCACAAAAAGGTTGATTAAATTTCAAATTGATTGGATATTTAAATTTTCTATATATAATATTAATAAGTTGATTATGATTTGTCCAATCCACTGTCCAATGCCAAATATAAGAGCTTTCAATTTATCATAGCCCACAAAAAATGAGATTTCTTTCTTTTACTAACGTTTCTCGCACTAATAAAATCAGTTAAAAAGTCTCTCATATTATTGATTAATTTTCACTTTAATCTTATTAAATAATTTGGCATAGGGCTCTGCAACCATTGAGTTTGTTGTTAACGTCAAAAAAAAACTTAAAATATGCATTTTATATTTAGAAATAATACCGAGCACATACTTTTCTAACACAAAATTTGTTTTTAATATTTTATATCATTGCTTTTTTATTAATTTTATATTTTTATTTTGTTACGGAAGAGCAAACGTTACTTTATTATTGGGCAGCGAATGCCAGACTAAAAAAACGCCCGCATAAAAAAGTACAAGCAAGTTAACACAAAGTCTTGACCAGGTCTAAAGGACCGTGGATTTGATTTGCATACGGCATTAGCGCGAGCGAGAGAGAGAGAGAGAGAGGGCTATGAATATTTCTAGTCTCTGGAATATAAACACGTAGCCTGCACTGGAACTTGGAAAATGGCCCTGGTCATTTCTACTTGCAACAAATTCAAATTAATTGGTAACTCAAGAATAGCTTGAAGGCTAACAAAGGGTTGGGAACAAAGCAACACTATGGAATACCAACTAAAAATGTTTTATAATTAAATATGACGAGATTTTTCAAAGGAATTTTGTGTACGATACGAGTAGAGTAAGGATTAGTTATTGGGAAGATTTGTTCTTAGTACTAATTATTTAAATATTTGGACAAGGACAAGTGTTTGGGATGTATTCGGTCAATTGAAACAACCTAATGGTAGTTCTTGCAGTGACCCCTCTCTGGCTCTCGCCATTGGGTGTAGAGCCATGGTAACCGGTAGTGGTCATAACAAGCGACTGGACTGGACTTTCCATTAACTTATAGAAATATGTATTTCTGGCCTGGAGGCCGACCACGTTATAAAGTTCCGAGTATAAATATTGCGGTGACGAATTCGAATTGTGGTTTTTGCTCCACATATTCCACATTTGTGTCCGGCAACCAGCTGAAATAGTGAGGCACTATTCCATATGTTTCTCTTTGAGTTTGAGTTGTAGGCACAACTTTGAGTTTCCGGGATTTTGCCAGGGGTTGACTTGTTGAGGCTTCATTTGCATGGGCCATAGGCCACAGGAGTCATCGGCCCAAAGGGGGCAATGTTTAATTATTACTTATTTGACTTGACTTTATTCGTCGGTCCACGCAATCCAATGTGACCAATGTGACGCGGCTGTTGAAAACTCAGCTTCAACTTTAATGACATTTACTTAGGGAGTACTTTCACTTTGATTTGCGTGCCTCCGGTACACATAATAATAAATGCCACTAGGCCATATTTTCATAAAGAATTAACTGATAAATTAGGGTCATGCATATTTATAGGTTGCCATAACACGCAGAATTTTTCGAATTTTCAAACTATTTGTTTGAATAATATAATAATTAATTTATTTTTGTTAAGCACATTTAATTGAGAAGTTATGAAAATGAATTCCAGCACATTTATGTATTCATAAATTAATCAGCATTTAGTTAATTATGATGCATATACATATATAATTTTAATAATAATATTTATAATAATTAGATTCAAATATGTTCTTCAAAATTATGCATACAAAACTACATAGCAACAAGTGTTTCAAATTATTGCCAAGTGAATTACTTTAATGTTTTTAATTAATTTAATTTAGATGCTGTAAACTGACAATAATCAATATAAAATATGTATATTGTTGTAGTACATTAAACTTAAACAAAAAGTAGACAAAATTTGTATACAATTACAACATTTCAATAAAAACATAAGCTTATCAATGAAGGAATTCAAGAAGTCTTGCTGAATTGTGTTATTGAAATGGGGCTTTAATTGTAGATCATTTAAGTTAAGTTTAAGACCCTCGCGTGCTTTGAGTGTCATCTCAAACGATGACAAAAAGGTGCTGAGAAATGCCATTAAAAATCTTAGCAAAGTTGTTAAATTACGGCACCTACTTTATTTAACATCCATGATAATTTGGCTGGCTCACAAAACATTCAAACACGAACCTGGCACAGGTTTAAATATTGTCAGGGATATGTACGGATGTAAGGATGTATATAACAGACTTAACTTATGTGTGTACTCATAAGTATGTATGTATATTAACAATTCATACGTATTTCCAAGTCTATGAATAAATATGTATGTGTTTTTGTGTAAAGTATTTACTCACCATGGAACTGCGATTGCTGCCGTTTTGAACTGTGAGTTATTATGATTATTATTATGAGTGCATGGAATTCGGTGGCAGGACACGGCAATTGGGAATCCTTGCAGCTGAACCATTTCCACCCGGCGAAAAGTTGTAATTGTAGTTTGTGAATGGCTTCATTGCGTTCAAATTGATGAATTACTGTTCTATTTGAATGATTATTTGCGAGTATTGAACGAGTATTCGAACTGATTTCACATTTGAGTGCACCAAACATCCGTTTGCTGACCGACTCGAGAACGAACTGAAAAATGCAATGCCCAGCTATAGTTTTGGGCTTTATTGTAAATTTTATAAATGCACATATATACACACATACACACACACACACTTGAGTTGAGTCGAAGTGCGACGAGCTGCGATGGCGGCGCCGCAGCGTTTGCTTTGCGTTTCACGTGCTGACTGTCAAAGTAAATAAAAATAACAAAATGGCTTCACCTGGCACCTGTATCCTGGCAACATTCATTTAAACACCTTGGACGGGCCCCCAATATATGAGTTTGTATCAGAATGTATATAGAGTCATCGGCAGCAGGCTCTGAGTCCGCTCTGAGTTGGAGCACGTTGAGAGTTCCTGCCGAATTTTACCCTGCTGGCTGCTTATTAAAATCCATTTGCATTTCGGCTTTCCCTTCCTCTCCCTCACTATTGCTTTCTCTCTTTCGTCATTGCATTAGACAAATCCTCTACCACGGACACAACCGACAAAAACGTCTTAACGCTTAACGTGCTGCAACTGCAAAACGAGCAAAATATTTAATGATCCCGTTTGTTTATTGAATTGCAGTCAAAAGTTTTGGCACTAACGGAAACCCTGCCCGGCTTCTTTACCCTTCACCCCTTCATCCCTCACCCCTCTCATCAGCGGTGGTACGCATGTGTTGGTAAGTTGCAACAGCAACGGCAACGGCAACGGCCAAAGCCAACAGCGGCAACACGTCTGTCATAGTCATAGTGGGGAGTCCCACGACGCCCCCAAAAAAAGTGAAATAGCTTCTGTCAATATTCTGTCAATGGTTCCATGCCCACCTCCCTGGCAAAATGGGGTGCTTGGGGTGGGAATGTGTGTGTGTGTGTGTTTGTGTGCTTTGCATGTGAATGTGACTCTGTTGCTCGACTTTCTCTTTCGTTAAATATTTAATCGATCTGTGGACTAGGGAAATCGATCTATTTATATTTTGCAAGGCTTTTGAACAAATGTTGGGACAATCTTTTTATATACAGCCAGAACATTTACATTTAATCATAATTACTTTTTACCTTTAATGTATTTTGTTATTTAAAACAATTTTTATTATGTTTTTAATTTAAATTTTTGTTGTGCTTGCTGCTTTAAGATGTAAATAATTAAGTAAATAAATAATTAAATACAAATACAAATAATTTGAGAAACCATTAAATTTATCATGAGTTCGCAATCTCAGTCAGCATTAGAAGCAGGACAAAAAAAATATAAATAATTGACATAATATACAAACTTCGGCAAAAATTTGGTAATAAAAAATATATGGTTTTAATTCGAGCCTTGGTTTGAGTTCATGCAAATAGTGACTTTATTTTCTCATTTTTTGTTTTAATAACCTTATGAACAGTAAAATATCAAAAATATGTATTGCAATCTGCAAGGGTATTTACACTTCGGCATGTTTCTTGTCATTTTCTATGCTTAAAAGCATTGCTATTCTATCCACATGCCAAATATTTAACAGCTAGATGAACTGTCGGCTACACAGTCTGACAGACAGGCAGATCAGTTAGCACGAACATGATAAAAATGCATTCAAGTTTGACGACAGGTTGCAGTACTTGTACCTTTGACAGCAACATGACAAAAAGAACTCACAGGGATTGAGCAAAACAATGATATGTCAACCACTGTGCGCTTACTATACAAACAAAACTCAAACATTTCATTGAAACTGTGACGACACGCAATGTCTTGAATTTATGTGAGTTGGTTTTATTATATTTATATTTTTGGGTTCAGCATAGATCCTATCACATATAGTATGATAGGCGATCAAAAAACAACTCTTTCAAAGTGCTTCTTGAAATATATTTAGATTCCATGTCAGCTTCTTTGGTTTCTGGCTAAAACGTTCACACTCAAGACAATTGGCCAAATTAGCTAAAATAAATGTATACAAAAGAGAAGAAAAAAAAAAGATTTCTTTTGCCGCCGTTGACGTTGTTGTTGTTGTTTGTGGTTGTCGCGTCTTTGGGATGGAATGGCAATGGTCAAGAAGCGTATGCTTTTTGCAAGCCGATATCAGGTAAGATACGTCAACGTCAACATCAATGTAGCAATGAATACACATGGGCAGCATTAGGCTCCAACGAAGAGGGACCGAGGAGGGAGATCGAAGAGGAACCGAAGAGGATCACATCGGGTTGGTACCCAACCCATAATCGGAGCTACACGAGGAAATGTCAGTCTTGATAAAATATTGTCTAGAATACATTCTTATTCAGCTGAAGTCGCGTCGAATGCTCAAATGCTGGCTAAATGTTAAATGGAATAGTTGAATCTGCAGACAGACTTTAGTCTTTAGTCTTAGACTCCCCGTTTAGTTGTTAAGTTAAGGAGAGGATGACGCTTTGTCGGCAATTATTTGTGGCGGTGTGAACCGATGGATTTATTGCCCTAACAGCTAATCAAGAAGCTGAATTTATCGCTGACTTCGTTCGACATTTGGAGGCTGTATTCTCTCCCTCTCTCGCTCTCTCACTCCAACCCACTCTCACTGCTGCTCATTCGCTTGCTCTTTCCTTCTGTCACTATTGACCAAAATGGTCCAGTGCCATGGGAAAGGAAAAAGTGCTGAGTGCTGTGCAATCAGTCGATCGGACAAGTTTAATTCAACAAAGACCACAGATACTGGCATTTAAATACGAGTTCTCGTCATTTAACTGCTCTTTAATTACGTGACTGCTTTCTTTGACAATGGCATAGATACTAGGAGTACCTGAATTTACCAGGCAAACTTATTTAATTCTCTCTCTTTGATTTGATTTTTTAATAATTTGTTAGGGCAATAAAGTTTTTCAATTAATATGTAATAATTATTAAAAGAAGCTGACTTAAAATTTATTTAATTCATTTCTTAATGATTTATTAATTATGAAACTTATTGTTATTACTTTATTACTTTATTATTTTATTTTACAAGCATAACAAGTTGCCCAAAATTGTAGTGTTTTTGAGACCTTACAGCAACTACAACATTTTGACAATGGAATAAATAAATCTATGCACTTTTATAGTTTCAATTAATCTAAGTTCCATTGCTGATTTTATTATGTAAGATACATTTTAGTTTCCGCTTAACGGTTAGACTGAGCGCAACTATTCTGAAAAGTCGTAGGAAACAACTTTTCCTTTGATTCGGCTCTGGAGCTTGAGATACGAGTGCGACTTCGGGTTCGGGATCGGGTTCGGCATCGGTATCAGCTTGAGATTCAGCTTCAGCTTCAGCTTGGGTCCCATCATTTTAGTAATTAATAGCGGCTCATGTGCGGCAATTTAAATAGCCGCTAATTGTAAGCACCACCAAACCAGAAAACCTGTTCAAACGTGGCCAGGAAATGGCCAGCACAGTGGTTCGCTGCACTCCTTTTGATATTGTAATTTCGCTCTTAATGTTAGCGCATATTTCATTTGCATTTTGTTCGCAATCTTGTTTTAACTTGAGCCGAGTATAGAATGGGAATTACATATAAGAATAATCACATACGTATGCAAGTGTGTACATGTATTTGCATAGTCAGCTTAGACGTTTTATGTTTATGAGGATGCATTTATTTAAAAAAGAGTTCCTTTATCTACAAATATGCGCTAATTATACCCTGTAAGCATTCGAGTAATTGTTATCTTTGAACTATAAATACTTGATCATCTTTAAGCCAAGTTCTCTCCATATATATGAGTACGTATGTGTTATTTATCTATTTATAACTCTAGTATCTAGTACAGGTTATCTTTTAGTCGTGCACTCTCTGCCAAGAACATCTCCAACTTGTATCATTTGCCTTAATTGCGGCTGCCTTAAGCAAAATCTCAGAGTGTAAAATATTTGCACCTGTTTTTACTTACGCACTTCCTTATGTACTTATTTATGTACTTACACATAGTTAGCTGCGCAGCTGTTAACTGCTCAATTGATATGCATAATTTTGTGTGTGGCGCTTAGTATCTCAAGTTCAACATCATTAGCTCATTCACCCTTGTAACTTGAGATTTCATAACTTGGCCAAGTCAAGTCAAAGAATGCCAAGAAATGCGGAACTCTGACCGTTTATGAACTATAAAGTTATCCGCATTAAATTTGAAGAGTTTACTGTGATCTTAAGTGCTAAAACTCCTGCAGTTTTGGCACTTTAAATTATTATGAATTCTAGGGTATTTAGTTTTTGACATCCGAAGCGCACTGTTCTTTCCTGTTTGCAAAATAATAAATTACGTTATGAGCCAACAAACGGTAGCCGTATTTATAACGTTAATAATTTTAAATTGTTCAAAGTCAACGCTCTCCCTCTTACTTACGTCTGTTACCTATAAAGTAAGTCAAGAAATTGTTCTCACAATTAAATAAATAATACACACTTTATATTGCCACAAAGTCGATTTCTATATACACATTTTTATTTTATTTAACTGTAGATACATATTCTTAGCACAATAAAAAAAATTTGTGAGACCGTTTGGGTTTTAATTGCATTGTCAAAACAATTTGTGTACATACTGTATATTCCCACTTATATTTCTGAACTTCAATGCTGTAGTGTTAGCTAACTAGTTCACTGTATTATCTACGTAAACCAGAGTTTGCAACTTAAGTTGGCCTATTTCTAGAAGTTCAGTCGCCAAATTCAAACTCGTATGGTCAGTATTCCCTCGAAGTTCGAGCATCGCATGGATGCTCTAATGGTTGTTGCTGTTGCCTATCGCAAGCTACGATTTTTATGGTCTGGATCAATTTCAATGCCTTGCTTCCGTTAGTTGACCCGAGAACCTTAAGAATTTGAATTGCTATTGAAAATTATGGTACATGGAGACGAAATAGCTGCCGGCCAAAGAAAAGTGTTAGTCAACAAGCGTCAACAGGCAACAGACAACAGGCAACAGGCAACACAGCCGTGCAACAAGTTTTTCCCATTCGCAATTTTCAGATCTTTGTCTACAAAAGCATTTAACCTTACGTGGTCCATGGGCAGCGATGTTAGAAGGCTAACACAGACACACACACACACACACATACGAATAAATATGCATACATGTATTCTGCACTCGTCGCTGTATCTTGCAGCAGTAATTAACGGTTAGATCGAGTTATGTTAAATGTATTGCGAATAAAATGTATATATGAATACTTAAACACTGATTTGAGCTATGAAGGGCGGGTCTATAAATAGAAGGAACAGAGATCTGACCTTCATTTTATCTCAAAATTTTACATACCCATAAAATGAAGAAAATTAAAGTAACTGAGACAAAGCGAATTTGATTTAAAATAATAAAATAAATTTAAAAATTATTATGCATATATAAAGAGCATAAATTAATTTTAATAGCATAAACAACAATCTTTTAGTATCCGTTATTTATTGTCTTTTAAATTATTTTAAAAAAGTTACCCGAAACCATTTTTATCATTTATAATATAACAATCAATAAATTATTAATATTAGATATTTATCTATGTTCTGTTTAAGTTTAAGTAATTTTTTATATAACTATATAACAACATTACCAAGTAAGAAGCGCCATTAAGTATAAGTATTCGATGTAAAAAATCTAAACCTATGAAAAAACTGTATAGAGATAAAATATGAAGAACATACTCTTATAGCTTATATTATACGATGACTAATTGTTCGTTTTATTTTTGTTGGTCCGCTTAGTTCTCGTGCTCTTCGGCATTTTATGTGATGTAATGTAGCTAAAAGCTGAGCTTAAATTGTACAGTTTTATTAATGATTCGGTACTATATTTAAAACATTCTCTTATATCACTTTTAATTCCATCTTCAACTCGTGCTTGAAGCGGTTTTCATAACTGACATCTAGCCTCTGATTTTCTATTCGATCTTTGAATTTTAAGTTGTGTAATGATATTCTACTAACGTATTTAAAAAATACTGGTACATCGAAGAATTGTCTAAATTTTTTTTAAAATCAATAAAGTTATTTAAATAAATTTTCATGAAAAATTTTTCGTCTTAGGTCACTTGGAGAATTAATGCTCAGTCAATTATAGACAAAGGAGTTGATTAAATGTTAAAACTTGATATTTAAAGTTGAAAAACGTACAGACGAAACAATTATCTACTCTTAGAGAGATTTGTTATACATACATAATATGTTGTGTGTTAATGGCGATCTGTATACAGGGTAATAATGTCACGTGCACCAGGGACGATCGTATTCACATTTATTGTAAAACCAACGGGTTATCCAGGCGTTTCTCTTCGTCATGTTTCCAGTCTCGCTATCAATATTGAATGTCTTAAAGTCAAGCTGCAAATAAGATATATTAATTTAAAAAGTAGATGGAATATGCAAGTATGTATTTACTATTGGCTGTGGAAAGATGCGCTTCATATCGACGCGATGCAGGTGCTCCTCGTGAGCTCTCCTTAACCATTCGTATTCCGTTCCACTCATGCAGGGCAGGCACAGGTCACACTCATCTCTATTGCAGGACTTGTCACAATTGTAGCTTTCACATTGGTTTAGGCCAGTTACCAAATTCTTCTCAGCAGTTACCATTTCAGACGGTCTGCAAGTATCATGGATTTTTAGCAAGTCATTTATATTGATTAAGAATAGTTACGTACATGTTACGACTGACTCCTGATTCGCTTACGGGAAGTATGCCCAGCAGGTTGTAGACACTGTACAGCACTTGCTCGTAGAGCAGAGAATTGGGTTTGAAGTGAGCCGAAGAAAGATTGGGTGACATGTTGGCTTCCATTAGAAAGACCTTCAGGTTCTCATCGATGAAAAGATCAAAGCGCAACAGATCGAAGAAATTGTGTGTCTTATATGAACGTAGTGTGCCAACAATATCCTGTTCCTTGGCTAATATTGTTGAGCGTATTATGCTTTCAACTTGTGGCCATATTACCGAGGGATCCATGGACTGATCCCGCACATAAGCCTCAAAGGAACCACGCATGCTGCCGCCGTAGCTGTTGTAATATTTCCGCAGCGAGGGAACTTCCCAGGTGGGCAAGTAATTGTCACCCACAACATATTTGTCCAGGTCCTCGGCATCGAAGGGATAGTACTTGACGGGACAGTAACGGAAGAGCACATCTCCAGTGTAGATATAGACGCGCAATGGATTCACTGATGTGATCACAACATAAACACCAATATCAAACTTATGGCCATCAACCAAAAATGGTTTCTGAATGAATTCCTGCACAAATGAATCATTCGAGTTCAATGCAATTTCACTTGGTGCCCGGACCTTGATATGTCGATGTTCATTGTGCTTCTGCACGAAAAGTGCATCCGGATTGGCCGATGCATATTCCAAAAACTCATCCTGCTGGCTGGGAAGACGAAAGGCGCGCGGTAAAAATGGTAGCCTCGTCGTACACAAGTCCACCTTGTTTGTTAAGAAGCCACAGCCGGGAAAGTGATTTACCAATTGATTTGGACCCAGATTCTTTAAGCTAGGCATACGGCGAAATGGATAATCATGGGCCCAGAGAAGATCCCACCTGCCTTGGTCCAGTCCGACGCGTTTGTAGCCGAACTTGTGCAGAACGTTCACCACATGCACCAAGTGGTCCTCTACGGGATTGCGGCTGTAAATCGCATACGTCGGTTGACGAGAGTCCGTGGCATTTGTTGTATTTCCCACTTTTGAGATTCTCATGTAGTCCGACAGAAGCTCCACAAATATCGCTGTGAGAACAGTTGCCGCCAAAAATAGCATAACCGGTCGCAATGGGATTGTGGCCAGAGTTGGCCTCGTTGGCTTTGCCGGGACTTCGTCAAGCTGAAAAGGTGAAAGTTTGCTTTTACTTCAACCTTTACCTTGCAGGTAATTCCGTATTCGGCAATTCTCTTACCTTATGCACATCTTCCACATCTTCATTCACTTCGTCTCTTAAATTTTGCGTCATTTTGAAAGTCACCACAATCTGTATAAACCAAAATGCATTTAACTATTTCAAACCGCTCATTTAAATTTAATTTTCGGGTAGGGCAATAAATTTATTCTACAATAAAAAAAACTGTTGACATTCACACGTAAACGTCATCAGCTGTTTGTCATCTACTGTAATGTTGTTAGCACTGTGGCGCGAATCTAAAACTGTTTCGAAATGAGACCTCGTCAGCGCTTTGCAGCACTGGCGGTCGAAAGTATATCGATAACTATTATCGAAATAAAGTGCAACCGCGCTCGAATTCAAATCTTACCTTAAATAAATTTTTATTTGTAAGCGTCACATTTCAAACAACGCCGACGACATTTTTACATTTGTTCACACATTTCCTTGCATTTGTTTTTCTTAAGTTTTTTCTTTTATTTGTTTTTGAGGAATTGCAAACATGTTTGTTTCGAGACGTGTGCGAGATCAAGAGGAACAGCGGAAGAAAAGGCTGCTGAAGCAATTGTTCAAGAAAGTCGTGCGACAAGTTATTATTAACACACAGTGGGTTGATGGGGACAATGAAGGAGATCAGAAGAATTTTACTTTTACAGCAAATGCCGGGCGAAACATTGCATTGTTGGTGCGCACAAAGCGAAAAAGCGGAATGCTTACGGCGAAAGTAAGAATCTTAAATATATATTTAAAACTTCAAAATTTTTTAGTTATTTCAATGTAAAGGATAAATCCTTGATACGTACTCCAAACAATTTACGGACGATAGCTGATCGTAAGAAATTGTGCTCGTTATTTGCAGGATTACGGTGTTTTCATAATATTCCGCCAGTATGTATGAATTCCCTTATAAAAATTCCTAATTCGCTAGTTGAATATTTATTTTAGAAATTACGTGCTCGTTTGGTGCCCTGTGCCAAATTAATGTCAATCAATGCAGGACGTACGATTATTAGAGAGGGCGATGATCCTCACACAGTAGTTTTTATTGTATCTGGCGAAATTGAGATGTCGAAAACCAAAGCCACAAAAGTAAACATTTTTTATTATGCTTATATTTTTTATTAATCAATGTATTTATACACAAAGAGCAAGAAGTCTGAAGGAAAAATAATGTTCGGACCAGGGGATTGCATTGGCGACTTGGAGATGACAGAAGAATGCGCCCGTCTGCATACTTTCATAACTAGGTGTATGTACATACTACATTTAATATAATTATATTTGCAGGGCTTTTTTTATAGTCTTATGATGATTTAATGATGTCGCTAACAAATTCTTAAATTCGTTGCACATTTTTATAGTATTTTGTTGTTGCTTAAAAATAAGTCGAAAAATTAGGTATACAGATATTGGGATTGGGATTGGGTAAGCACGCGATATGCTTTAACATCAGTTTATAAGTCAGTGTCGACGAAGAGCAAAAATTTCAGCTGTTTCGTGACCCAAAGCAAAGGCCTGCGCCAGCCAATTTAATCAGCAATAAAAAAAGTTAAGTCCTAATTCGATTCAATCAAAATGAATAGCAAAACACAGCGCCCTCCCCAAACATCAGCCCCTTAGCCCTTTCTGTTTTAGGGAGTACTACTACAATGTGCCAGAAGTTGCGCCCACTACGTAATGCAAATATAGGTTGGCACAAGCAACAACAATCCCCTCAGACCCCTTAGATCCTTTAGGCTCTTCAGAGCTTCCAACCGATTCTCAATTTTGCTTTCACTTCGCAACGATGGTGTTTATTATTTGTATTTTTTTGTGTTTGTGTTGCTTTCGACATGTTTTCCTCTTTTGGGTAATCGGTTTGGAATCTTCAAACGAATTGATGTACTCCATTCCCATTTCGCAACTGCCGTTGGTGGCCATTAAACGTACTTTTTGTGTAACGGCTGTTCCATAGCCCAATGTGAACTTCTGGCATTGTTCGAGGATGATTTTAAGTCTGTTCTAAAGCCTTACATGAAGAAGGTTTGGATTGAGAAGCAGAAAGCCTTAAAGGCTTTAGACTATTTTAATTTTCTGGATGACGAACAGGTAAATTATCTTTTATTTGAACAGTTCACCTTTCTCTACATTCATTGTGTCTAACAGCTTTTGAATGCGTGCAAAATGAGTTCCCTTAGGCAGTTTAAGCCTCTGGATACTATTTACTCCCATGACAAGGGCACACTGACCAATGTTCACTTTGTGTTGAGTGGGGAGTGTGTTATTCTTCAGTGCCTTAATATGAAGGTATATCAACTATAAATACATATCATAATAATTATAAAATTAAAACATTTTTTTTGCAAAGGTGAGAAAAAGAAATGGTAAAAAAGTTTATGAACTTTTGGACACATTGGATGAAACCAATTTAAGTGCGGATAGTGATTACGATATCAAAAACAAGGGGAAGCAATCCGCTTTTAGTCACAGCTTTAATGATGAAGAAAACGAAACTGAAAAGAAAAGGGTAAGTTCTATATGTAGTATTAAAGCAAGTAAGAGACTCGGGTTCCCTTATTAAAATATAAAAACAAAAGATATTATTCAGGGCGTATTTTTTTATACTACTATCTACTTGAATTAAATTTTCCTAATATTTGAATAACATTACCAGACATTAACAATACGCAGTTTGCCAAAATGAAATTGAAAGATATAGAAAAGGCGTGTGGCATGGGGATTGGAAAAGAACCAACGATTCGTAGACAGACAACGCATCGGAAAAGAAGTTCGAGTAATGAAGATAGCGAAGAAGAATTGTCGTATTACGAGGAAGAAAATCGAATTGAAGAAGATTGCTCAACTTTATTCGACTATAATGATTATAATAAAAAAATGGAATTGCAAAAATCGAATAGAAATTCTTTAGTAGAGACAGAAGATAGCGAAGAGTCCACTGAATCTGAAATGTTGAATCAAGAGTCGGTCTTACGGTTCGCACCAAGTGTTCATGTAAGTCTTAGGGACTTAAGCAATCTTTTAATCAGTTATTTTTTTTTTTATTTATAGTTTGAAACTTATGAAAGCCATTTCATTGATGTTGGATCCATAACATTTGGTGGCATCTTTGGATTGGGCGAGAAGACGCAACATCGTGTGATTATGGCCCGAAATACAGTGCAGTGTCTGATGCTACCGCGATTCTTCTTACTGGACCCGAATCTAAATCCCGGAAATATATGGCAACGTCGGCTTTTCTATCTAAATTGCATTATTCCATCAAGGGAAATGCTATTCCATGATTTCCTAAAAAATATTGATTGGAAAAAATTTAAATCCGATTATTTAAATGAAAATTTGAAGCCAATCGCAAATGACGTTGCAACCGTTGATGATATACCAATCCTGTGTCGCATTGAAGAAGGCGTAGATAAAGATTAGATTAAATTGAGAGTTTCAAAACAAATTAAATATTCTTAAGCCTTTTCAATATTTGTAGAAACTACAGTAGAATTAACTATTTCGGATGAAGCCTTCGTCAGTTCCTTACACGTTTCAAATTAGAACTAACAACAAACCATTTCTAAAAACTATAATATATAAGAAATAATAAATTTCCATGAATTAAGTTTAGCTAACAGTCCCGTACTGCCAATTTGCCATTGCCAAACTGAGTCAACATTGTTGTGGCCACTTTTTGGTAAACATGGAAACGCTTAACAATGGTTTATTTAGAGTTTCCAAGCACACAACGCTGGGTTCCTTCAACAGTATTGATTCAACGTTTGCAGTGAAAGTTTGTTGAATTGTGGAGCATATTTTATTAATTTTGGGAATATGGCCGGAACAAATTTGCCAAGAGTACCGGAGGGTCTAAGGGACCTAATGAAAGCCTATACCAAGGAAGTTTTACGTGAAAAACCAACGAATCTTTACGTGTTCTCGTCCGACTATTTTGAGAGAATTGCGGGTGGTAGAGTGCACCACAAAGTGCTTAAGTACGAGCCACCGCAAAGTTATGAAATCATCATGAAAAATCGCATTCGACAACAAGTACCGATTTCACTTGTCTTTAACATTATTCCCGATAATCTCACCGAGCTGATTAAGAAGTTTATCAAAGCTGTGCTCAGAGAAAAGCCCGAAAATTTACTCATTTTTGCTGTAGACTATTTCCAAAGACTTCGCAGCACTCACTCCCCACGCATGGAGTATACTAAGTACTCGGCCTATGAGAAATACAGTGAGGAGAAGGGAAGCTCCTTTGCTCCGCAGGAGAAATGTAGTTGTGGTCGCATACTAAGCTCAAAAACTAGAGAATTGGAAATAGCCACTAAAGAGGGACAAAATGAGGCAGAACAAAAACACGAAGTATCTACCGAGTCCACTCATAGCGTTCAATATTTAAAAGCAGTTTGTATTATTCAAAAACAAATTCGAAAATACTTGAAAGAAAAGCGCGAAAGAGTCAAAAAGGATAATTCGGTATCGAGTGAAATTTATAAAAATCAGGATTATATGAATGCTATATTCTTGATACAAAGACAATTTCGGCGTTATTTGTCGAAAAAGCGAGCTGCAAAGGCAATTGAGTTGAAAAAGGAGAATCGATACGATTCAGTTGAATATATGAATGCCATACGTGTTATACAGCGATACTGCCGGCAATATTTGCGTAAGAGAGCTCCGAAACGACAATTAAATGTGAATAAAACGCCTGCCACGGAAAGAAAACTTTCAGTTACGACAGCAGCATTTATTATTCAGAGAGCATTTAGAAATATGGTCAAGACACGGAGGGCCAAAAGACATGTAAATGCCGAGCTCGACCAAGGCGACGAGTTGAATGATAATGCCTCCGAGGCAGCCTCATACACCTCCGCATCCACGGCTCTCCTTTCCACAGAGTCGACCTACGAGCACATCGAGCTGGGGGGCAGTAACTATGATGAGGGAGTCCATCAACAAACCATTCAAGAAGATGAGGAGGTTGAAAATGACAACACCAACAATCCTCAAGGTGAATTTATAACAAAGGATACTAAATCGAAGGGAAAATCAATACATTCAGATGGAAATGGTAATTAATCGTGTATTTTTATATATTCTTGTTATATCACAAGTTGAAAGTAACTATTTTTATTATTTCAGCTTTACATAAAGAAATGGACAATAGAAAGAAAAGAGGATTATATGGACAAAAAAGCCGTAGGGATATACACAGTGAGCCTAACTACGACAAACCTATTACAAGTAGCGAAAATTCTGAGGACTTTCCAAGTGAAACGGAAAATATCAAAAACAATATTTTAAATGTCGATTCAATGTCGTCTTTAGCTGAGCAAGCTGATGATAAGAAGGCCATTGAAGAGGAAGAATCTATTACGAAGAGTGTTTTCCATCTGGACAGCATGGAAACTTCTGCTACTTCTCATACACAAGATCCGGAAGACCTCTCCCTGACAAAGGAAATTTCCGTTTCCGATAATCTTATTAATGCAAATCAATTGAAAAATATAGAAGAATCTATTATTAATGTAAATGCCGAGGTGGAAGATACGAATGAAAGTAATACAGAGAAGTCAATTAAAGCAAGTATTTCCAAAGCGGATAGCTCTGAAGCAGATGTTCAGTCTAATGAACTCGAGAGAGCACCATCCTCGGAAAATCCTGGTCTACATAATAAAATTGAAAATTCAGAAGAACCTATCATAAGAAGTAATTCCCAAATGGAAAATATAGGAATTGCTTCGCAGTCTGATGAACTTGCCAGCTTAACAAATTCGCAAAAGCCTTCAGAGGAAATTTTAATTAATGCAGAACTTTTAAAGATATCACAAAGAGATGAGAATGTTGGAAATGAAGTCTTACAAGCTTTTAATCAAGCTGTGTTGTCAGAAGGAGCTTACAATAATAAATCTACCAATGTGGATTTGGAACAATCATCAACATCATCAATTATTATTGAAGATAAACCAACATGTACTGAAGAAAACCCATTGAGCTCCACGGATAATAATAAAGGTAAATATATAATTATATAAGAATTGATTAAAAATAAATTATCCTTATTTCCCTAGTAGATACACAGGAGTTAACAACCGAAAATACCGATAAATCTGATAGACTAAATACAGAGAACGATTATTCAATAGAGGTAAACAGCCTTCAGACCCTTTTAGGTACCATGAAAGAAAAGATTAATCAGGACGAGGCGATATCAGATATTGAAAGTACGTAGACGAAATATCCCTAATATGTTTTTAGTCTGTAATCTTGAAAAAATTATGAATCTTTAATTATTATTCTTATAGAATCAACTACACTTTCTCCAACTGATCAAGGAAGTCTTGAATTGCAGACAGTTTCTACGCCAAAAGTGGAATCCGTTAGTACAGCAGAGACTAAAGATCCAGAGATAGCTGCTGTTGCTAATTTAACACCAAAAGTAAAATCTGCTGATAGTACATTAGAAAGTGAAGAGCCCAAAAGAAATGTAACTAATTCAGAAGCTGAAAATGCAAAGGAAAGTGCCCCCATCAATAATGATATTGGAAAATCAATTATAATTCACAGTGTAATTCCAGGAGAAGATGATTATGAAATTTCGATTCCATCTGATGGGCCCTTGAGTTTAGATTATACAAGTAATGCAACTGAAAGTGTTCCTGACATCACTAAAAATACAGAAGAAAATAAGAACATCGAAAAAAATAATATAGATGAACATGAATTAAAGCAGGATTCGCACGCTATGCCAGAAATACAAAAATTTGACAAGCTCGAAGAAAATAAAACAACAAAGGAAAATACTCAAAACATAGATGACTTTTCCACAGAGTTAGATTCGTCTAGCAAGCCAACAGAAGTAGCTGATGTCAATGAAAACATTAAACATCAACAAGCAAAAGGTGACTTGGACGCTAATGATTTGAGCAATGCGAATAAGATGATAGACAAACAATCTGCAGAAAATATTGATAAGATTGAAGAACAATTAGAAACTGAGTTGAAAAACCCTGAATCTCAAATTGCTATACCTTCAGGAGGGGAGAGTATTGAGAGCGTTATTAAAGAAATAGTTGGTGATTCTGAGATTATGCAATCCTCGACCAGTACCATCGAAGATATTAACACTGAAAATACTAACAATTTATATAATGTCTCATCCTTAACAGAAAATGTTGAAACCATATCAGCTGAAAACTCAGACAATGTGAACAAAAAATCGATTTCTGAAGTTAAAGTACTCACCGATTCTGATCCAGAACTAAAAACACCTGTTGAGAACTTAAAAGGTGAAGTAGAAATAGTGAATGAGACTATTAACAAAACCCTCAATAGAAGTTTCGTTGAAAGCGTTGAAAATACAAATGAATCGCCAATTTTGGCTCAACAGGATAGCAGAAAAAACGAAGAATTGGAGGTGGATATTATTAATACTACTTCAGATGGAGATTCTAAGCAAACAATTGATGAGCAAACTCATGATGAAACTCTAGTTACATTACCTTTACTAGCTGAGGAAGAAACTCAAGATAAAATTAAAAGATCACTACCCGAAAAAACGGAGGATGACACGGTTATATTACCTTTGTCTAACGAGAATCAGGACAAATCTGAAGACAATAATAATACAAATTTGTCTGAAGAAGCTCAGGAAAAGCCATTGACATCATCAAGTGAGGATAGAAATCATGATTATATTAAAACATTATCAGGGAAAGCTGATGAAAACCCTATGATTGCCTTAAATGATGAAAAAATTCAAAATGATGCTGTGGAAAAAGAAGATGATTTAAGCAGAGCACCTTTATCTGAAGGAAATGAGAAAAAACTTAAAAATGATGTTCAAACTTCTGTTTCTGAAGAAAGTCAGGACAAAATTACAGAGAATAAATCCAATTTGGTTGCAGAAACTGAGGAAAAACTATTAACTTCATCACATGATGATAAAATTAAAAAAAATTTGGAATCAACGTTTTTGGAGGAAACTGAGAAAACTTCTATCATTGCATCAAGTGATGAAACAAATGAAGAAAATATTAAAGTAGGTACTGGGAAAATAGATAAAGATAATATCCAAACAACTTCATCAGAACAAGAAACAGTTTTAGACGGGGATAAATTTAAAGGCTCTCTTCAATCATCTTTATCTAAAGAAACTGAAGATAAAGATAATATCCAAGCAACTTCATCTGAAGGAGATCCAATTTTAGAAGAGGACATTCCCAAATTATCTCTTCAATCATCTTTATCTAAAGAAACTGGAGATAAAGATAATATCCAAACAACTTCATCTGAAGGAGATCCAATTTTAGAAGAGGACATTCCCAAATTGTCTCTACAATCATCTTTATCTAAGGAAACTGGAGATAAAGATAATATCCAAACAACTTCATCTGAAGGAGATCCAATTTTAGAAGAGGACATTTCCAAATTGTCTCTACAATCATCTTTATCTAAAGAAACTGGAGATAAAGATAATATCCAAACAACTTCATCTGAAGGAGATCCAGTTTTGGAAGAGGATATTCCCAAAGGATCTCTTCAATCATCTTTATCTAAAGAAACTGGAGATAAAGATAATATCCAAACAACTTCATCTGAAGGAGATCCAATTTTAGAAGAGGACATTCCCAAATTATCTCTTCAATCATCTTTATCTAAAGAAACTGGAGATAAAGATAATATCCAAACAACTTCATCTGAAGGAGATCCAATTTTAGAAGAGGACATTCCCAAATTGTCTCTACAATCATCTTTATCTAAAGAAACTGGAGATAAAGATAATATCCAAACAACTTCATCTGAAGGAGATCCAGTTTTGGAAGAGGATATTCCCAAAGGATCTCTTCAATCATCTTTATCTAAAAAATCTGAGGATAAAGATAATATCCAAACAACTTCCAAAGGATCTCCTGAATCATCTCTATCTAAAGCCACTGATGATAAAGATAAAGATAATATTAACATACCCTTATCTGAAGGATCTGCGGAGAGATCAGCATCAACTGATAATGATGATACGGATTTAACTGGGAATACTTTAATCTTAAATAATACTAAAACCATAAGCGCTGAACTCTCAAACCCCAAATCTTTTGATAAGGATGGTAAAGAAGAAATATCAACAAAAGTCGAACCAGTGCCTGATAAAGACTTTGTGGATTCCGTAGGTAAATAAATTCGAGAAAAATAATCCACTATGTAAAGTAAAATCTAATAATGGTCATTTTACAGACGTATCCAAAAGCAAACCTATTGAGACACATCCGAGCATTGCTGAAGTTTCTAATTTAAGAGGTAACGACTCAGATAATTAATTATTGCATTTTGGGTATAAACTATTTTGATTTTTCTTCCAAAAGCTGAAAATAATAAATATAACGAAGTGAAGCCGGACTCGCAGATTTCCGAAGTAAATACTGGTAAGAGATTGAAGTAATTACACATTCTAAAATTTGTCCTTCACATTAGCAGAACAAATCTTCATTGCTATTGAGTAATCAATTAGTTGACACACAAATTAAAAAAGTGCCAATCGTTAAAGACAAACAATTAACAAGTTTCACATCGAGTCGACTGACGAATGCTCCAGTTGCTGAACTGCAGTTGAAATCCTTTAAGACAGATTCCGATGGGGGAAATTGGTACGATGTTTACACTGAGCCAAATGAAAATTCACAAACTGATAATGCAAGACTTGAAAAACATCAGTTAGTGGAAATGCCTGAGAGGAGACCAAATTATGTTTATGGAGAAGAATCAGCAACACAAGAAACTATCAAGCCAAAACAATCAATTGCATTTTTTATTTCATTTGATGGAGACGATGGAAAGACAAGCTTCAAAATACCCAAAAGATTCTTAAGACAAAGCGAATCGAGTCGTGAAACATCGAAGAGTCAAGTCTTAACCATGGACCCAATAATACTATCGGATGAATCCGATGTAGATATAGGATATCAGCAGTTCGGTGCACAAAAGTTACAAACTATTCACGAACTTAATGAAAACGAGTCAAGCACTGAGCTCAAGAGCCTAATGGATAAATCAGAAGATAATGTCAAAGAATTCGACGATCAGAATATAAGTATCGTTGAGAAAATAAATGCCGAAACTATTGAAGGGGTTGACTTAAGTGGGGATAAAGTCAAAAATTTATTGAACGTTAATGAAGACGAAAATAAGATTGTAAATGACAATGAATCACATCAATCCCATGATTTTAAACGAAAAAGAAGCGCACAGATTATACAAAGAGCTTATAAAAATTATAAAACACGTCGAGAAATAAAACACTCAACAAATAATAAAGATAATGATGATAAAAAAGACAATAAATTAGATGAAAATGCGGCAGCCACAAGAATTCAGAAAGCCATTAGATATTTCCTGGCCAGAATACAAAATACAAAAGACACTGCGAGTCTTGAAAACAGAAAATATTCAAATGCTGAAATATTAGCAGCGATTCGAATTCAAAATATGTTCAGGAATTATGTTCGACGAAAGAAAGAAGCTTACAATGAGGATTTATCTAAGGGTACATCTGCCACATCCCTAATAACAATAATTCCAAATACCAACGATTCTCAAACACCAGAAGTTTCGTTAAATGAAGGAGAACTTTCGGAGGACACGACGATGATGAATCCTGAGGGCAACTCAACGAAACCTGAATGGTTTGTGGGCACACAGCGCATTTCACTGGAGAGTTCGAGAGGCCCAATGAACTCTTCGGAGACTGACATAATTGGCATAACTGAATCCACAGATAATATTCAAATAGAATCTGATACAAAATTAACAACTGATATTGGCAATATTGTTAACGAATTAAACGCAAGTGAAGTATTTGCCCAAGATAATGGAGCTTCTAATAATTTAGCAGGTTCAGCAAACGAAACATTGGAGGACTTAGCAATTGAGGCTTTTGGCGAATTGGATGCATCCCTCAAAGGTAAAACTGTGATAGAAATCAAGTCGATAAAGTAAATCTTATTTTAAACTTTTTAACAGATACATCAGCGCGACAGTTACTGAATGCATTTCTTAGCAGTGAAATCGAGTTCTCTTCAATACAAAAGCCTTACCCAGTCGGTCAAGACAACACAATGCTCGAGGAAGTGCTAGAGGAAAAATGCATCAAGAAATCCGTTTCACTTAGCAATCTTTTTGAGGAGGATAATGAAGATAAAACTGAAGTCGAAAAAGAAGATACTCAACTGGATGCAATGGATGAAGTGACATCAAAGTTAATGAAACCAGATGAGGTGATTGAGAAAATGTCACAGCGCAGATCAACGGAAAAACTTAAAGAGGACTTTCAAATAACAGAACCTTCATTTGATGAGCCTATTATACGATCCATGAGCTCTTTGCAAGAACAGAACTCTCTCGATATCGAGGATGGCGATATAATTGTATATAATCGACTGCAACGCGACGAGACACGAGAAAGTTCAGCTCAAAGTGAATCTGTTGTATTCGGAAATGATAATGATGATGAAAAGGTTTTAAGTATCGATACTACTGAAACAGCAAGGTCACAATTATCACGACATTATACGATTGCCGGAGAAGATCCTCGTGTTATTTTCAGGTCTGTAACTATAGATGAAACAGTTCGATATATTGAGAATAGGCAGGAGAATGAAAACGAGGATGAGGACCATGGAGTTAACAACAGCATGAGTTTCTGTTTAGATGACGAAACTTCTGAGAATATTCGTAAAAAGATGATGGCATATTCCTTGTCGGAAGGGGACTCTGATTACTTTGATCCCAGCAAAATAGTTCAAGATGATTTTCACATAGACACCGCCATGACTGATGCCATGGATACATCCACTGAAACCGAATCGACGATTGTCTCGGCAGCCACAAAGATACAGGCCGGAGCTAGAGGATTCTTGGCTAGACGAAGATTACGTCGAGCCAGTGCCGGAACAAAGTCATCAACTCAGGAAACAAAAGCATCTTTCGGCAACGATGCCATAAGCGAGTCCCTAGAACGGTTTATTGAAGAAGAGGCTGCTAAAAAGATCCAAGTCGCCTACCGCCTGCACAGTAGAAAGCAGAAAAAGCAAACGAACAACTTGAAAAGTGCAAGCTTGGAAAGCAGCCTGGCTGCCAAGCGACAAACCCTTCAACGTGGCGATGCTCTGCGAAATGATTCAAACTCAACGCCAGAGGATGAAAACAGCAGTGGCACCAGTGCTGGGCAACCTCCGAAGGCTGTAGACACAAAGTCAGGCAAAGATAATGGTAAGTGAACTACAAATAATACTACTACATTATTCATTTTTATTCTTACGTTTTCTGCACTAGTTTCGCGCTCAAAGAGGAGTTCTGAATATGGATTAAAATGGCCCACAGTGAGACAAAACTCGATGCCAGTCCAAATAGATTGTGAAGTTCTCCGACCCTTACCTAAACACATGCGAAGACGCATAAAGAGCGCTGAAAATGGAAAAAAGAAAAATCGTAAATGAATCTAAAACAGGACTTTACCGTATTCTACTTCAAAGCAAATTATTCAGAAATAAGTAATCGATTGGAACTCGTACTATTGACTTATACCCTACAATTAATAAATTACCTACTCTATTTACTCTTACCATGCTGTTTAATAAATTAATACGAAACATATTAACTGATAGTTTAATTGAGTTCAGAACAATTGCATTTAAAAGATTTTTGAGGAATAGGGATAAAAAACGTTTAATATTTATATTCCGAACTTTATTTTTTAATGATAACACTATTGCATATTTTTCGTCGCAACATGAAAATACCTTTACATTTATGTAATTCTATTGTTTTTTAAGTCGATACTAAAAGTATGCTTTACATATTTTATTGAAATTGATTCAGATGCGGATTTCACACAAGAGTTAAGTATAAAAAATGTACACTTAAATGTATCATTTAAAAACTTTTGTAAAAGAAAGAACTTTAAACAGTTATTCTTTTCGCTAATATCGCTTCTATCGTACCACATTTGGAAGAGAGTTTCAGCATTTCTTACTTTATTTAATTTCATTGCCTACTTTTGGGCACCGCCGAACTTTTTCAAAGCTTTGAGCTGTAGGTAATTACTCCCAACTATCATTGCAGCTAATAAACTGCCCTTTATGTGAATGAATACGTCTATGGGCCAATGTAAGTACCATCTCAGAGCAATGTCGTTTCCAGGAAACGAACATCGCCTCATTCATTAGCCATTTAAGATTTTTCTCAGGCATCTTTTGGTGCCGAAAAGTGGGTCGCACACCTGTAAGCAAGAGAAAGAGACGCCATCCACACATTGGAGTGCAAATATTATGAAATTCCCCGTAACAGAATAAAATCCAACAAAAATAATGGAGAACTGAGAAGCAGGAGAACAACCATACCGACAACAACAACAACCATATTAGCAGCTTTAAGGCAAGTTGAGGCGCAAGCAGATTCACTCTTGATGATTATAAGGTTTTCTTGTTTTGGGGGCACTCGAATCGTCTGTTTTGCTTTCCTTTCATTATCGAGCGGCAAAATATTGGTTAAGCAAGCAAAAACAATGAAAACGAAAGAAGAAATAAAGATAAAAAGTAAATTTGTAAAAGAAAAAAAAAATGAAAGAAAGAAGGAAAAAAACCGCAGCGTGACCAACAAATGATGACGATGGTGCCAGGCAACAGCATCTGCATCTCTTTGGAGAAAAATCACGATTATGATGATGATCAGGCGGGCAGAACGCTAACATTCGAGTTAAAGCTCATTACGATTGCTATCAAGTGGAATCATCATCAGTGAAAGAAGAAGAAGGAGAAGTAGAAGAAGAGAAATAGGAAGGTAACAAGGCAGAAGCGTGGGTACGAAATAATGAAACAGAATCGCCTGCATGACAATGATTACAGCTAACGACAACTGAAACTGAAACGAGACAGATCATCATCCGTCGCACTCGCACAACAGGAATGAGAATGCGAATGCGAATGGGAATGAAAATGGAGCTGTTGCTCTCTCGCTCTCTTTCTCTCTCTCTTTGTGTTTGTGTGTGTGTTGGCGGCTGTCAGCTTACAAGAATTTGGGCCAAAGCAGCGAACATAAACAAAACTTGGATGATGATGGTTACTTAACAAAGTTGAACAATAAATGCGTAAATACATGTAGTATACTTACATACATATATACAAATGCATGCAAGAATATCTATATGTATTTATATGTGTGTGTGTGTGTAAGTGGCGTATTCATAAGTGTGCGAGTGTTAGTCTGGGTGTAGGTGTGGTGAAATAATGAGCGAGAAAAAGAGAGTGTGATGGTGATGCGGGGCGGAGGGAAGGGGGAGGCTGTGGGTGCAGGTGCGTAGGGATTTACCGCTTGATTCATCAAGTGCCGAATATCATTTACACCGAATCAATAATTTGTTTTGTCCTCCATAAATGTGCAAAGACGCTCATTATTATTATGATTAAAAATGCATTAAATATATAAAAATATACTACACATGGCAGAGAGCTACTTAACAGTATTTTAATTAAATCTACAAATATTTACATGTATTCTTTTGTGTGTCGTTCAATTAAATTGCAAATAAAAGCTGTTTCACAGTTTTGAGAAATAAATCCAGGAAATTATATGAAAAAATTAAATGATTTTATTCTCAGCTACATTAAGACAAGTAAATTAAATATTATTTCTCAAACAAATCTTAATTTTAATTAATTCTTATTTTTTAATAGATGCGATGATTCTTTAATCAAGTCAAAAAAGTAAGCTGACGGCCAAAAAAATAAATATCAGATTTTGTAATATAGTCAGTGTATATTATTTTGAAATAAAATTAAATTAATATTGACATTAATTATGTTTGTAATACATCTGTGATAAATTCATTCCCAGCTAAGTATTAAACATTAATACATTTTTTTATAAATATATCCTTAAAATTTTAAAATTTCATTAAATTCTTCGCTTTATTATTTTGACATAAGATATAATAAACTATAATCATTTCTTTCTTTAGCATTCTTCTCAAACTCACATTCTCAGCTTACTAAGCCACCCTCTGACTAAATTTTTGAAATGATGTCATTGTATTTAGTTTTTGGCCAACTTATTGGGCTTTCCTAAGTATAATTTATATGGGTGTTACCTCTTTTGCCCTTTCACCAATGCCCTCTCTTTCGCTCTTTCACTGTCTCCCACTCGTTCTCTTTCTCTGCATCGCTATCTCGCTCGCACGCGCAGACACAATTTGCAAATGAGTTGGTTGATTCTTTTGGCTGACTTTTCGTTGAGTTAATTAGTGAGTATCTTTCCTCTGCACGCACGCAGCAACAACGACAACAACTACAACAATAACGCGTTTTGGCGCTTTAACTTTGAGTGTAAGTGTGTGTGTGTGTGTGTCTGTGTCTGTGTGTATGTTCGGGTATTTGTATTCGTAATGGCGGCATTGCTGTTCTTATTAGCGTTGTATGGCTCTCTGAAGTCAGCTTTTAAGCTGCCTCTGCTCCAAAAGTGGGTCAGCAGCGTCGTTAAAGCTTTGACTGTATATAAGTGTGTGTGTATGTGTAAGTATGTGTGTGTGTGCAAATTAAATACTCACAGCGTTGGTTAAGCAAATAAAATCTCATTCTCAGCTTTGTTGTAATTGTTGTTGCATTTCGTTCTCTGTGCGTGTGTACTTTGGTGTGTGTGTGAGTGTGTGTGTGTGAGTATGTTGGTTTGTGGCTTTTATTTGTTTGTACGCTTAACTCACAATCAAATTCGACGATCGCGCTGCGCATGAAAGTGAATCAGAATGTTAGCAACCGTTGTTGTTGTTGTTGTTGTTTGTGTTTTGTCTTGTTGCTGCTGCTCTTTGCAAAGCAAATGAGATCAAAAGTGGGCTTAAGTCGCATCTCTTTAACCTGAATCTGTCAATGCTGTTAGCCAAAAAGCGCGCGAGTTGCCTTAATGCGAGCTACAGTTGCGCATTAATGTTCAGCATTCTAAAGGGAATCGAACCAAAAAGATGGCTTTAAAGTTAACGAAGCTGCAGCTCAACTAGCAAAGATTTTAACTGCCAATTTGTTGGGCTGCGCACTTGCTTGTGTTCTGAACGCAGCTGGAAAAAGTCATAATTATAATAAAATGGATTGAAATTGAAAAAGATATGATTTCAATTCAATTAATAACTACCTTTTATAATATATTCACTTTATTATATTTATATTAATAATTTAATTTGACTTTTAAAATTGGAATAAGATACAAATTTTACAGTTTTTCAAACTAGTTTTTATTGATTGACTATAAGGATTTTCCTCAAGGTTAATGAATAATTTTGATCAGGGATTAAAACCCTAACCGAAACCGTAACCTTTAACCGGTAAAAACCGATTGAAATTTAAAACCGTAACTGAAACCGTAACCGAAAAAAATTTTTTATTTGACCGAAACCTTTATACCGAAATTCTGTAAACCGAAATAACCGTTTAGTAACCGTTTCATTTATAGGGGTTAATTTCGGTTTTTTATACATTAAAAAAAAAATTATTCCTTATTTTTTATTTTGATTTTTGATTTTAATTTTCTTATGTTTAATTTTCAATTTTTATTTTTGATATTCATGATCGAATTTTCATAGCACTGAATAAGCGCAAATAAAAACAAGTGGGAAAGGCTATAGTCGAGCTCCCGACTATAGGATACCCGTTACTTACCTAAATAAATTAAACTTTTTTTATTGCATGCTTTTAGGCACTTTTATTGCTTAAAAGCTTTAATCAGCCAGTACCACCTTTCTATTTGTCCGATCTTGTTGGGATTTAGTAGGATGATAGGTAATAACAATAGCTAACGTTCACCGTTGAAAAAAATCTAATATTTTGAATTTTCGCGATTTACGGAGGCGGAAAGAGGCGTGGCAAAATTTTGAAACAAACTTGACCTGCGTGGGGTTTATAGAAATCTGTATGCCACATTTGGTTGCTCTAGCTCTTATAGTCTCTGAGATCTAGGCGCTCACACAGACGGACAGACGGACGGACGGACAGACGGACATGGCTATATCGACTCGGCTGTTGATGCTGATCAAGAATATATATTACATACATTGCAAGGAATACAATATCCCCTTTTACTTATTTTTAATAAGTAACGGGTATAAAAATTTAAAATAAACTGAAGAATATGTGAAAGAAATGTGTGAATGAATATTTAAGAAAGTAATACCTTTTTAATTATTATTATTATAATATAAATATATCTATATTTTTAGCAAAAAAAATTTTTTTTGGTGTACCGAAACCATACCGGTATTTCAAAACCGAAACATACAAAAACCGGTTCACCGTTACGAAACCTTTATTCAAAGATATTGCGTAACCGATAACCGAAAACCGAAATGCGAACATAACCGAAACCGTAACTGAAACCTATATTCGTTTCGGTTTTAATCCCTGATTTTGATACATTTTATTAAAAACAGAATTAAATTATTATTTTTAAGCGAAAAGAATAAATATATTTTTTCCCATTATTGATTCATGTCCTTAATAAATATTCACAGAGAAATTAAAAAAGGCCAAGACAAATTATTGAAAATTATTTACTAACATCGTTTTTATTCACAAGGCGATGAAAAGAGTGAAATTTTAATCAGTACAATTGAAATTCTATAATAAATGCCAGAATGCAAAAATTGTTTCGAAATGATCACTTTGGTGCTATAACTCTTTTTGTATGAGTATTGAACTTTGATATTTTATGTAAAAAATTTTATTAATCACCATTAACGATCCTGGCTTTTAGTATAAAGCAGGAGGAATTATGGCGAATTCTTTAGCCTGGCAGATATAATTGTCTTGTGGTTGCTCTTATTTGTTTAACATTTCTTTCTTTTATAACTTTCAGTGTGGACACGTGAAAAAGCTGTGAAGCGCGTCAGTTGGGGCAAGAAATATTTTTAATATGATTTGTGGGCGTTGCTTATTATGAGTTATGTGAGATCAGAGATGTGAATGTGGATGTGGACGAGGCAGTAAACTCAATCTGTCAATGAGCCGGGAGCAATATAAAGAGGTGTGCCCTGACCCAATTCGAGCGCGATTCTGTCTGTTATTTACTTAGACATGAGCTCAGCGGCTGACGATGATGCTGACGAGGCATTGAGTATATTACTGAATTGCTCTACGCCCAACAAATCCCAAGTAGTAGTAAAAGTATTTGAATTTGGTTCACTGATGATGCAAATGTGTTTACTAGCTGGCATAACAAAACGCCCACAGATATTCGGAAAATGTCCAGGGAACCCTTTCGACCTCAGGCGAAGGGCAAACGAAAGGTCATTAAGTGAAATACGCTTTTGCATAATTTTGCCAGACCATGGCTAAAGTAAGGTTTGCTGTTTGCTTCTTGGGCAGTAGGCAGGTAGGCAGTTTTGGCCCGTTTGGCAGTTAGGCAGTTAGGCAAGCATGTCAAAGGACAGCAAACAGTGAAATGCGCGATTTTATGACAAACAAAGAGCGAACTTAAGTGGAAACAGTCAGCGGGCACGCCTTTGAGCTGGACACGCTAAACATGACATTTTATGGCCATGACAAAAGATGACAGCGTCGCCTATCTTCCTCTTCTCCTCCTTCGTTGTCATCGTCACTGCATCCGCAATCGCATCATGTGGCAGTTAAAGTTGCAGTTGCAGTTGCAGTTGCACTTACTGTCGCCGTTCGTCTATTTCTTGGCAGTCGTAAATCATCCCGCAATGTTTTGCATGTGACACAAAATTGACCCAGTTTCTGTGTCTGTTTCTGTTTCCCCGAGTTACCCGCAGCGCCGTCTCAAACTTATGCAAAACTCTTAAACGCAACCCTTTGGAATGTCTGCCAAAAATGTTGTCATTAGTGTTAGGAATTTAGCCTTGAGAATTCTGACCTTGAGTTTATAGCTTCCGGCTAATATTTCTGTTTTGCGTCATATAAAAATGACACGCGTCTTGCTTCAGCCTTTATTATCCTTTTTGCAGGACACACACTTCGCACACATGTGATAAGCATTATGTAACCTTGACAATAGTCAGGCAACAATATGTTGTAAATTAGTCAAAGAATCAATTTTGTGCACATGGTAAACATAGATGATGAAAAATTTAAAGATGGTAAAATTCAGCAACATTCTAAATTATAAATATGTAGTAAATATGATATAAAACAGTTTTAAACACAATAATTTATAGTAAAAAGTGTAAAATTATAGCTTGAAAGAAATTGAATCTTCAAAGCATAATTATTACCAAAAATACTCAAACCACAAATATAATTTCAATGCTAGTTTGTTGCCTGAGTCTTTCGATATTTGGAACACTTTCTAAGGACTTGAAACAATATTTAGAGTTTATGGATAAAACAAACACTAATAATAAAAATAATAATTTAATATTTAATTTAGCAAAGAATTTCAGCAAAATATTTTGTTTAACCAGAATTATAGCCATAATAACAATAAAAGTCATCGTAATGTCTAAAAGTGAGTTGTGTGTGGCAATTGACAAAACAAACTGTTACTTTCACATTGGCTAACAGTACAGATTAGTGCGAAAGCAGCAACAACAACAACAACGCCAGTAGCAGCAGCAATAAATAGCAGACAGAATAACAAAAGAAATGTAATGGATGCTCATTTGGCAGCATTGCTGTTCCAACAATAACAACAACAACAAATACAAATAGGGCTAATTATGCGCACACTTTCAGGCAACATTTTTCTCTCTTTTTTTTTTACTGGTCTGTTTTTTTTTTGCAATTCTGCTTGTGGCAAAAAAGGAAAACATAATATAAATTGAGAGGCCACACAATGCAAAAGAATCACGTCGTTATAATATTATTTTTTTTGACTGGCTGCTGTTGAGCATTGAAATGGAATTTTCAGTTGTTATTGCTGCCGCAACAACAACGACAACAACGACAATCTCAACAAAGGGGTGCACTTAAATGAAAGTTGTTTAAGCATGTTGAAGTTGCTCTTTAAGTGTTTCGGCAGTCCTACATATATCAGTCCACAAAGGGCCAGAGCTGAAATCGCAGAGCCAAAATGAGTACCTATTAGAGGTATACTTTTTAGAGAGCTTCTGTATATGCAGGAAAACTCATCAATCAGTTTCCTTGAATTGACAAATGATCAAACTTAGATGAACGTTAAAAATATCTGTAAGAAATACTCTTATTTCAATTTATTAACATTTTTTTAAGTTCTTAAAATTCTGCAAATTTTAAATAAAATTTGGAACCGGAACAAGCGTCAGTATGAGCATATGTATATTATTTTTGGCACATCCGGTTAATCAGATATTATCATGCACATTATAAATATTTTTAGCGTGACTCTCGCGGCATGCTTGGAAAATGCGGACACAAGAGAAGACTGAAACTGACGCGGGAGAAAGAAGAGGAGGAGGAAGTGGGTGAAGAAGGGGTGGGTGAAGAAGGGAGGGTGAAGAAGGGAGGGTAGGTCTGGTGAGTACTAAGTGCGGCCCTTGTGGGTCTGCCAGTCATGCTGGTTACACTTTTGGTTCTGTTCCAAATACTATTTTGGGCGGCTGTACCGACTTTATGATTGGTAATTAAAATTTTTGGCTTTGTCTTTGGCTGGCTAAGTAGTTACGGTCGGTTCGCTTAGCTCAGATTTACAGAGACTGGCGACTAAAAAAGGGGCTAACAAGTGTGAGTGAGTGAGTGAGTATGTGTGAGATACGCATGTACTTGTGCTCATTTGTGACAGCGTCTAAGACACCCAAAAATGACATGACAAACATGACAACAAATGTTGCACTACATTTGTTGTTGCTTTAGTTGTTGTGTTGCGGTTGCTCCTGCACCCGGATTCAAAGTGAACACAAACCGGAGTCGGGTTTTGGTGTTGCAGTTGCAGTTGCAAAACTTGTTGCACATGTTGCCTGGCCACTTTAATAACATTTGTAGTCGCTGCCACAGCAGTTCCTAGTTGTTGTTTTATTTCTGCTTTTTTTTCTGTTTAATTTTTTTTTTATTTTTAATCAAAACACTTAACAACTTGTAAAATTCTCTGGCTGCAGTTGACACACATCTGTCAGGCGGCCAAGTGGGGCCCAAGTGGGTCAGGAGACAGCAGCAGCAACAACAAGTGGAGAGTGGTGAGTGGGGAGGGGGGAGGGGGGAGCTGAAGTGGTTGCAGTTGCGATCTTGTTAATCGTTTTTGATTGCCGCGTTGATGTGCGCACCACCAGCTAAATCAGAATGATAATGACGATGATGATAATAATGATGATGATGATGATGATGATGATGATGATAATTGTCGTTTAGCAGCTATTGATGTTGTTGTTGTTGTAGCCTAATAATTATTCTAGTTGCTCTGGCGCATTTAGCACGCTGCGGTTATTATATGCATTACAACTCAGACCTGACTTGATTGTCTTGTATCGGTTTGATTTGCACTCGGAAAGCTACCAGCTGGCGACAGTTCTTCTCTCAACTCAACTCAAATTATCACCTATTGATTTAATAGACTAACCCCAATCTCGTATATAGAAAATAAAAGATAGGCAATGGTGAATATTAAGTTGTTAGCTTAAATTGTATGCCTGTCGATACATTCTTATTTTTTAAGTGATTGAAGTAATAACTATTTGTAATAACAAATATTAGCAGGAACTCTATTTGTCCGTTTTCGTTAATTTTCAATCGGCACAAAGATAACGACAGATTCTTTATGTTTGCCCTCAAAAAACATAAAACATGTTCTGCTCATTTCATTGCGTTTTAACGCGTTATGTTTGAGCCGCCTTCCTCATCCTTCTGTAAATACGTGCGGCAACAATTAGGCTAACGTATTTGCTTTTCGCATAAAAGTTTTCGAGTCGAGTCGAGTCGAGTTGAGACCAGGCCCGAGGGTAAGGACTGAGTGGATGAGGGATTTGTGCGAGTGTCATGCGCACATTTTATATTCAATAAAGATTTAACGAGACTTGTAAACAGCGCCGCAGAATGCATAAATAATTATAGAATTAAGCAACAATTTCAGCAAGTCGTTAAAGAAGCAACAAAAAACGTCAGCTTCGAGCTCCGAACAAGGCAATTAATTTCAATTTGTGGCCACTGCGGAGAAATGGCTATAAAGCTGGGATGGTCCACGCTCGAGGCTAATGGAGAGAGAGGGAGAGGGAGGGGAAGGTAACTGTAAACAGTTATGAAAAGTACTCAAACGAAATGCATACAGATAATTTTCTTTTCGTTATTTAATTGCCGGTCTTTGTGTGTGTTATATTTCAATTGTTTGTTGCGGTAAATCACGTACCATTTCACGACGAGGGGACTGAGGGGAACTGCTGATCAGAATAATATAATAACATATATATCTGTACATTTATATTGAGTCTATCGGTGGACCCAAGCGCATAATTGGCATCTTGATATGTTTATTTTGTCTCAGCAACTGAAGCATAAACAAAAGCAAAGCAAACGAACACGAACGAATGTCAGCGCCAAAAGCGAAGCGACAAGAACCCTCAACACTGGCTCACATAAGTATTGTCCCAGACCATTAGTAAGATCACAAAACGAAGCGAACGGTAACTGTCACTTTCAAAATGGAGCATAGCGGGGCCAAAATCAAATAAAAAAGCCGCTCAAACGTTTGCCATTTGCCATTTGCATGTCCAAAGAACTCAAATTGCCAATCGCTAAGGCCAATTAATAACATTTTTAAATTGATAAAAATATACATAAATATGAAAATATAAATATAGTATTAAGACGGACGCATAGAAAGCATTTCTTTGACTGCAAACAGTGGCCATTGGCATTGAATGGGATTCGCCTGTGTGACCAGCTGAACAATCATAAATAACTGCACACAATCACGGATGGGGTAGGAGGGGAAAACGAGGGAAGGGGGACAGTTGAGGCAGAAGAGACAGTGTGTGTGTGTGTGTGCGAGTATGAAAAAAAGCTAAAAGTCGGTCATGAAATCGCAAGTGACCCACTTGGAGGCAACACGACGACGACGACAACGACGACGAAGACGGCAACGACGACAGCCAAAGCAACTAAACGAAAGACTCAAGCAACGAACGCGAAGACGAGGCAGACAAATATGACAAGCTAAAGATAGAGCCACTGCCACGGCAACAACAACAACAACTATAACAACAACAACAACGGCAACTAGCCAGTTGGATAGACAACAACGCAAAATAAGGAGGACACCATAATTGGCAAAACTAACACACACTCACAGATAAAGCGACACAGAGTGTGTGAGTGAAAGAGAGAGAAAGAGAGAAACGTGCAGAGGGGGGCAGAAGCGAGCAGTTGGCATGAATGGATACACAGATAGCATAGCATAGGCCTGGGTCTGACTAACTAGTTGCCGCTTGGCATACTTGGCCAAGCCGGACTTGCGACTGACTTGGAACTTGTATGCGTCACTAAACTTGACCAAATTACACAAGGAAGTTGTACGTGGAACGAGCCCCACCAATTTGTTTGGACTGTCGACAGCAACACTGCACTGGTCCCGAACTCAATCCCGATGCCGAAGCCAAAGACGTTGCCAAAGCCGTTTCAAGTGTCCATTAGATTCGGAACACGTTGTGCATTGTGCAATGCTGACATTTGTGGGTCTCTGTGTCGTCGTCTGGTCCGATGCCTTCGGTCTCGGCTTCGGCTTTGGCTCCGGGCAGCAGGTTAGGCGCCAGCCGTCACTCAACCACCAAAGACCAAGCATCACACTCCCATCCCGATTGGCCGAGACGGAACTCAAAAGCAGTAGTTAAGTTGGAGTTGAAGTTGGAGTGCGGGCGATTCTCAGCTTTTTTCTGTTTCATATTTTGGGCATCTTTTTGTTGTTGTGGGAAAATAGATGAGCCAGATAAGGGCAAATGAAGTTTAACTCCTACCTTCATTGAAAGCAAAGATTGTAAAAAGCAGAAAAATCATACCATAAGAATAAATTTTGTATTTTAATATTTAAGAGGGAAAATGGGAGCAAAACATTTAACTTTCTTCGACTCTAAACTAAAATTAATGGCAAAAATGAATAAAAAATGAAAATTCTACTAAATGTTCAATCGTCTATAATCTAATTCAACTGCATTTATCATTGTGTAATTTGATATTTAATATGATAAGTAGAGATCTGTGCTTAAGAGGGCAAATGGGAACAAGACTAATATACTAATGATATAGTATATTTAATATTTAATTGAATTTAGTAACCATTTTTAATGTTTTACATGAAAAGTTTAAAATTATCTTGATTTGTCATGTACTCAAAGAAACAGTAAATTATACATCATTCCCTCTAAAATGTAGCTTAACAATTAGTTTATTGTACTTCGCTCTAGTTATATGAGAAGATAGTAGTTATACTTTCCAGCCAGAGTCATAAAACTATGCAGTAAGTGTATGAGTATTAATGGCTGCAGCTGTAGACGCTGGCTCTGCAGACTGTGGGCTTACACTTACCCGTAGAGCGGCATAATAGTCTTGGCCTACATTCGGCTTGTCGACGTACTCGTACACACTATTCTAAACACACTCACATCCACTTACAAAGCGAACACTTTTACTCTCGGCATACTCGCATGCCTTCATAAGCATAAACATAAGTGCACTCACAAACACTCACAGGCACTCACACTCACATATATAGTGAGCATAATCATGCTTACTCATGATAATCAGACTCTGGCTGCTCATTACCATGCCAACTACCAGCAAACAATAACAATTATTATACCAACTTACTTTAACTAGTTTCCACTTTTGGCCTGGTCTAGTCTCCGTCTCTGTCTCTGTCTCTTTCTCTATCTCAGTCTCAGTCTTGGTCTGACTTTAAGTCTAACTCAGTCTGTCTATAAATCTGTCCGCCTCTGGCGTGGCTTTTAAGTCGTTGTTTCTGAGTTTGAGGCTTTCAACTTGCCCGCACAATTTTCCATTTTTCTTTCCATTTTCCTTGCGAATGCGGTCGCCGGCTGTAATTAAACAAAACTAAGAAAATGGAAAATCAAAACAAGCAACTCAAAAGGCAACTGGAAAATTTCGGAAAAATTATAAGTTTTTTTATATATTTACTTAATATGAATATGAAAAAATTATAAGTTTTTTTATATATTTACTTAATATGAAAGAAACAACTTAGCACACGTTAAAGAGATGACAAGGAATGTAATCAGACCTGTGACTGTCAAATATCTAACTCTTCTCAACTCTCAAATACTTTTAACCTAATCATCAAACTAAATAAAATAAAATTAAATTTCTTTTTGTTTACTTTATAATTTGTTCTATTACTCACTAACATAAAATAGTATAAGATATTGCATAAACTTGCAAACAAGCATAACAAAAATAATTTTTAAAAGAGGTTTTCATAATTATTTTTAAAAATAAATTTAATCTACAATCATTTATTTAATTATAAATACTGTTAACTGTAATTTAAATAAATGAAATGTAATTAAATAAATTTGTACAAAAATATGAATAAAGTTTAATATTTAAATTGGCGATAGCAGTTGTGACAGTGGCATCGGCGTCGGCGTCCGTGCATCTTGAAAGCAGCACGCACTCACACCCATATTTACACACACACGCACACACACACGCACAGACGTAGCAGATAAAACGTTTTTCGAATATTTTGAATAACGGTGCATGGAATACCAAAATCAAATCAAGTGGAAGCGCTGAACGGGCCTCCATCGAACTGTAGCCCCAAAAAACACTTGAAGCCCACGGAATCGACGACGCATATGAAATTTTGTTGTTGTTGTTGATTTTTGTATTTTCTTTATTTTATTTTTTTTTTTTGGGCGTCTTTGCGATGGGCAACAAGTGCGCCGGAAAACCTGTTGGCCCATATCACGTACTACGCGTACTCCTTCCCATTGGGCACTGTGTCTGGAACAGGGTTCGGGGGACTGGGGGGCCGGGGATCGGCTGGCGATGGTTTGGGGTCCGGGTTTGGGGCCAACATTAAACGCTGGGCGGCCTGGCGGAATTAATTATGTAGCCCAAAGCTGAATTATATGCGAAAGCAGCAAATTCTCCGCCGTCTCTGCCTCTGTCTCTGTCTCTGTCTCTGTCTCTGTCTCTACCTCTGTCTCTGTTTCTGTCTCCATCTTCAGTTTCAACTTCAGCTTCGAATCCGTCTTTACAGTCACCCGCTGCCCCCTTTTCACTTAATCTTGCAGTGCGATGCGAAACTCGTTTGTGCATTTAATTTATGGGCGCGACGCCAGCAATAATAACAACAACAACAGCAACAACAACAACAACAACAACAGCGACGGCAACAACAACAACCATAAAGATGCATTGCACTTGTCGAGTGGTGCGAATCTTTTAGGCAAACGAAGACACAACTTACCTTTTGACTACGCACATTGGCAGAGCCACAGTAAAGTCTCCAACACGAACTCCAGCTTCGCTTCAGCTCCAACTCCAACTCCTTCTCAGACTCCAATTCCTCCGCTGTCTTTGGCATATCGCAAGATTGTCAGCTAAAGTTGCCGGCTGCGTTGCGAGCTGAGCACGTGACCCAATTTGCTGCGACTTCGACTTCGACTGCAGCTCAGCATAGGGCGATGTGATGTGGTGTGTGGTGTGTTGGTGTGTGTTGTGTTGTGGTGTGGTGTGGTGCAAGTGGTTAACTTGCCAATACTTCAGCTTCTACTCCTGCCTCGTCGCTTTTTCGGCGACATGTCCACTTTAATTATGTTGCGCCTTTCATAATTGGGTTAATTTTGTGTGGCAAGCGCAAAGTTGCCGCAGTTCCCAGTCTCAGTTGCAGTCTCTGCTCCCAGTGTCAGTCTCCGCCTCAGTTGCAGATCCAGCCACAAGTCAATGCCGCAGGCGTGCAACCAGGCGATTTTTACAAGTTTTGTTGCTTGTCTTTGGATCTGTTTTTTGACAGGCGCATTAAGATCTGCCGCAAAGGAAAGGAAGCAAAATGAGAGCACAGTTACAGGCTCAACTTTTGGACAAGCGTGACTTATGTGATAAATCAAAAAGCTAAATGAAATAAATTAAAGGAAATTAAAAACAAATTGGTATCGTGCGAACCTGAAATTAAATGTCATTTTAAATGAGTTTTAAACTCAGTTTCATCTTTCAGACAGAAGCAATTGTTTTTTAAAAAATAGCTCTAGTGAACAACTCAATTTTTTATCAGATTTAAGCCCATTTAATAAAAATAAAACATTAGTCAACAATCTTTTCATTTATCCATCTATTAAATTATTATTTAGTATTTAGTATTAATATTAATAAATAATTTATTATATTGTTATATTATATAATAACATTAAAAATAATATTACAAATCTGACTACTTTAAATTCTCAGAAAAAGTCAAGAGACTTAAGCAACAAACTTGATAGGCATTTCACCTAAGCCGGCAGATTCAGTTATTTACATCTCTTTATTTTAAAAATGTAATAAACTGATCCGTTTGAAATTAATAGACAAAATAATTATATTAGGGCTCCAAAATTATCAATATTCAAATAAAATGACTTCAAACAACAAACCAAACGATTCCTATTGAATTCAATCTCCACCACAAAATCAAATGACTTAGGCAACAAACTTGTCGCATAACACTCTTTGCGCGATAACAGCAAGCCAGGCGGGAGAAGCTATCAAGTTTACTGCCAAGTTAGCTACCTCAGCCATTTGTTACTCTAACAGAACGACGTATCTGATAAATACAGACAGTGGAAACTTTTGCTCAGCATTTAATGGCAAACTGATTGCAAAGTGACATAGAAACAAGAAGCGATGCCGCCATCGCTGCCAACAACAAGTCAGGAATTGGACTGGGCGGATAGATATGCAAATCGGGAGCTGGGTCAATAGCAGCCTCAGTTGCAGTTGCAGTTGCAGCTTTTGGTTGCTGTCACTCACGCTGCTGCGGCTTTGCGGTGGCTGTATTGGTAATCGAGCTCTGACTGTGACTTGGTCTTCGACTGTGACTCTGACTCCGACTGTGACTGAGACTGCAAATCGATTAATTTGCTTCAGTGGATTGTCACAACGGTAACCCGAAAGTCCCCCCAACCGTGCAATGGCAATGGCAATTAAACAATTAAGGCGCTTAAACGGTAACTCAGCCAAGCCAAGCCAGACAACGGTGACCCCTACCCCTACCCCTACCTCTACTCCAGTCCCTGCCTCCTACCCCCCACCAAGTCCAACTCCAATTCAGATTGCAACGGCCCATTACGTTTAACTGATTATCAGCGTCCAAAGTTGCCGGCAACGTTGACGTTTTCTCAAAGATCTTTTCCCAACCCCAAAATGTTTAATTAAAAAACAGTCAACAGATATAAAACAACAACAGCAACAATAGAGGAAAGAGGGAACACACAAAGCGCACAGTCATCGAGCTGCATCTTCCACAGAGTCTGTCAGAGCTGCAGGTGGCAGCAGCGTTCATTTGTGAGTATCTGTGTATCTGTATCTCATACTAGATGCAGCAAAAGTGAAAAAAGTGCCGTTGTGCCAGTGTTAGGCTCCCCCTCCCACCATCTTCCTCCCCCCTCCCCCCTCACTATACCACCACGATAACCGTTATACAAAACGCTGCGTTGCGTTATAATTTCCAAGCGTCGCGTCTTTTAGTTTTTTTTTGGGATTCTGTTTTCTGACTGATTTTCGGCCGTTATGCTGTTCATTGTTGTTGTTGTTGATTGTTCTTCGTTGTAGTTGTTGTTGTTGCTGTGCTTGGCTGCACAAAAACGTTCTCTGCACCCAATCCCAGATGTATCATAAAGTCCACAATGCGCAATTGTTGGGTTGTTACTTTAACAGCAAGTTCGTTGCCTCAGTCTTTCGTTTTGTATGCAATAAATTCTTCTGCTATCAATAAAAATCGCATAAATATCTCGCGCCCAAGTGCAATCTCTGGAAATGAGAGAATGGAGAAAAATGGGTTAGAGTGAGAAGGGATATGGTAAAAATATATTTGCCTTGCAAAAGTGATATAATCGATTAAATCGATTAAAATTCAAAATATGAGTTTTTGACTTTATCTATTAGCATTTGCTTCAAGAATATTTATAAATATAGATTAACCATATGAAGATATTAATTGATTATTTTCAAATGCTAATAGTCTAATAGATTAATGTTTTAATTACATTTTTAAATATTGAACTTAATTGTCATATCTTGGATTTTTTGATTTTTGCTTTACGATTTATTCAACTCCAAATTAATAATCGATTATTTTCGAAAATGTTAACGATTAATATTCATGCGCAATTCTTTTATTGTCTTTCTATTAGCATACGCCCAATTGATCTCTTAAAGGTAAATTGTCGACACTGTCAGACATTTGTTTGTATTCGCTTTTATTTGCTCGACTCTAACTCCAACTCCAACTTCGACTGCAACATCAACACCAACTGCATCTTCATTAGAGCCAGCAGCGAACAGCAAACAGGCAACAACACAAAAAAGTTGTCGCCCATTGCTGTGCGCAGAGTTAGTCAAGCGTTGCAAGCGATGCATTGTCTGCCTTCCACTTGGTCATGCTGCACCATCACCCCTCCCCAATCCTCCTCCCCTCCACCCTCCAAATGCCCTCCAAATGCCCATGACACCTCAAACGGCACTTCTTTGCCAGTTTGTCTGCCTGTCTGTCTGACTGTCTGTATTTCTCTTGTTGCCCCTGTTGATTCTCCCTCTTCTTTCCTCTCCTCTCCATCATCACCTCTTTCGCCTGCTTCTGCCCTCATCGGAGTCATTGCATTTTGGGGGCCATTGGCAATGTTAATGGCGTGCATTACTTTGATGTTTATTTATGTTGCTAGCAACATACACACTCACACACACCACACACACACACACACAGCGCCCAGCAACATGTGGCCAATGCAATTTGCATTTGCATCTCAATTGCATTTTGCATTGTTTGTTTTCACAGTTGCTGTTGCAGTTGTTGCTGCTGCTGCTGCTGTTGTTGTTGTTGTCATTGTTGCTGTTGTTTATCTCTCTCCACACACAGCTGCGTTTGCGATGCGGATCCGGTTTTCGTTGACCCACTTCCGGTTGCCAGTTTGCCAGTTGCGTTTCAGCTTGACCTTTGTCTCGCCCTCGCCTTGGCATACACACACTCTCAGATCTGATCGCCCACCCACCCGGCAACCAACTCCCACTTCAGTTACCCTAGCAAACACCATTTTGCAACTCAAGCGTCAGATAAAACGCCTACGGTTTGCACTACATTCATAATTCGTTGTCTGTCTGTCCGTCTGTCTGTCTGTCTACAGACATTTCTCCAGCTGTTGCTGTAGATTGTTCTTTTTGTTGTTTATTGTTTCTCTTTCAACTATCCCTATTCCAAACTCTCTTCCCCTTTTCTCCAGCTACCCCCATCCCCATCCCTATCCCTATCACTCAGCTCTCCTACATGGCAATTTATTTTGCATTTTTATTGTGCTGCGTTTTGTTGTTCTGCTTTTTTATGCTCGCCATCTATTTTTATCGTCCGTTGTTGTTGCTCTCTTTGTCGTTTCGCCTGTTATTAGCCATGATAAGTCCAGTCCCTTGTCGCACCAGTCTACAGTCAGTCAGTCAGTCAGTCAGTCAGTCAGTCAGTCAGTCCGTCAGTTGTTGTCTTTGGAAGCTCACGCCCGCACCTTGGCACAGCATACGAAAACGAAAAAGAATACAAAATTATGCATGCAAAATTCACCTCAACGTTGTTGTTATTGTTATTGTTGCTATTATTACTATTATTGTTGTTGCTGTTTGCGTTCTTGGCAAATTATGCAAAGTTTATGCAATATTTGACATATATTTCGGTGGCTTTGGGCAAAGCGATTAATGTAATGCTCTGAATATTATGGGTTTAATATAGTGATGGAAATCTAAATCAAATGTAAAATCCAACAAAAAAGGAATCAAGCTGTCGATATATCGCCAAAAATAACGACATATTGATTTTTGTATTGAGTTTTCAAAAAAAAAAACATTTTTTTTAGAATCTTTGAACTTTTATAACTTTGTCAAAACTGATGCGATTTCCAAGCGGAACGTCAAAGTTCTAAAAATCTTCTGCATTCAATTTCAATTTGCCCAATTCAAGTAATTTTGCCCTAAGATCTCAATTTTTCGAAAAATCAAAAATTAAAATTTAATTTGTCAATAGGCTCATGAGAAGGATTCCAATAGTCTCGAATAGAAGAACTTTCTATATTTTTCTATCCAATAGATCTAAGACTCTAAAACAAATGCAAACTCAACAACGAATTATTTACAGCAACTTAGTTATTTGTTGCAGTTGCAGCGTGAAAACAAATAAAGTGATTGCAGTTTCAGATTTTGGCCCTGTTTAAGCAGTGGGTGGCATTGGTAGTCTGTCTGTCTGCCACCTGCTGAGAATATTGCCACTGTCGTCGCCGTGTAGGTGACAATTGTTTTGCCAATTCGGCAGCTGAACAGTTCAATTGATGTCAGAAATCGAGCATAACAGGTAGGCCAAATATTCGACCCACCCAAGGTGGCATGCAACTGGCTCCCGTCGAGTGCAACGAGCACTTGCCGCAAATGAGCCAGAGATTTGTCACATTTGCCGGTTGGTCGGCGGCAAATAGAGAGGCACAGTCTGTGTATGTGTGTGTGTGTGTGTGTGTGTGTGTGTTCGTGTGTGTGTCTTAGTTCAGCACATTGTTTGCACCTTAATTTACAATCTTTTGCGGTCAGCAGGTACCGCCTGCGGTGCCAAAAGATAGTCTTCAATCTTGGCTGCCTCATTTCCTCATTTCCTGGGCGTCTCAATACCATAGATCTCCAGTTGGCACTTTAAGTACTTGGAGCTTTGCCTAACCTACATATATAGAGGAGTATTTGGTTGGGTATGTTTTTAACCCATTTTGATTTTCATTTTGTTGTTGTGAAGTTGGCCCTGTCAAATGTACATTTGTTGTTTCGGGGTCCGTGTGTGGTTTGACTTTGACCCCCATGTCAATATTGGTTATGGTATTCGGTTAATGGTAATGGCATTGCACTCCAAAACTTTACCGTTTTCGTTTTTTCGAACCCTATCCTATCCAGGTGCTACTCCCGTGGCGTTTGCCTTAATTTGATAGCTTGTTTTATTTGTGTGAAGCAAATAGCTTTGAGTGATGGCCAGGCATCAACTCGACCTGGCCTAAACCTCAACTGTCAAGCTTATTCCCGCTCTCACTCGCTCACTCACTCACTCACTCACTCGCTCCCTTGTTCTCAATTTTTGGTGCCTTTTGATGAAGTGTCACGCTGTCCAAGTTCAATTAGTTTTGTATGCCGCTCTTCAAAAGCTGCGCCGATATTCTGTGCCCTGCCATGTTTAATGCTAAGATTGATTTTCATTATCATTTTTTTTCCACCTCTTTTTGCCCGTTGCCAGTTGTTGTTGTTGCTATTGCTGTTTGTACTGTTTTCTGAGATTGACATTTGACGTGCATAGAATTTGTCTAACTGTATTTTGCCTTTCGTGTGCGACTCTCCAAGCCGTGCCCATGAGTTTGACTCTCTTCAGTCTCTTGGCTGTCTAATTTCTTTGGTCTTTCTTCGGTCCCTCAGCTTTGTGATGGCACAAAACTATTCACTTCAGTTTGCGAAAGACAGCTTAATCTGGGAATTTGAAAAAAAAAACAAAAATTAAGGAAACTGTCATAAATAGATTTTAATTGTTATTTATTGCTTTAATCTTAAGACATTTTTGTGAAAAAAATTTAGATTTCTTAAAGTTGAATTGAAATATTATTTGGATGAATTAAAATTACGAAAATAATATTATTTTGTTTTCAATTTGATGCATCTTTTTGTATATTCTGTCAGATTGTCACTAAAAAACAAAAGACTTGGGCAACAAACTTGCCAATGAAATCAATTTTTTGTAATAGCTGGTGAATGATATGTTGATGTTCGAGCATAAAACCGAATACTCCAGCAGCCCACACACAAATATTGTAACTCCAATGAGTCACAAGATAAAAAATAAATATTTAAATACCATGCCAATAAAAATTGCAAGTAAATTCCAGTGAAAAATAAATGTGTAAAAAAAAAAATGATAAAAATGCAAAACAAATCATGAGCCATAAACATGAGCCACAACTTAAGTGACGTTGAACTGGACACGGATATGGAGGCTGCTGTTGCGGGTTAAAATTGGAGCCGAAGGTAACGAGACGAAAGAAGCGGAGAAGCAACCGAAAAGATAGCCAAATGACGTAGTTGCATTTGGTCAAGAGGCCAAGACAATGATAATGATGAGGCGGCGGCGGCGGCGGCTGTTGTTGTTTGTGCTTATGCTAATGTCACAACAACATCAAGAGTCGTGAGTAAAAACATAAATTTACACAACCTGCGAGCTGTGGTCTGTGCTCTTCATATCTCCATCTTCATCGGCATCAGCATCTGCATTTGTATCTGTATTTGTGTCTCTGTGTGAGCTTTCATTTTCGAAGCGATACCGTTAACTGCAAAATGCTGGAAATAAACAGAAAAATCTAAAAAGCAAAAAAAAATAAAATAAAATACAAAAAAGATAAACAACAACAGCGAAAAAATACCCCGAACGAACGAAGCAAACAACAACAGCAACAACAATCAAGCAGCCTGCAAAGCAACAACAAGTGCGAAATGAGCAGCCAAAGAGGAAATGCAACAACAAAATGGCAAATGCAGCGACGCGTCGCAGCGGCAGCAGCAGCAACAACAGCAGCAGCAACATCAACGCCGGCAACTGTAATTGCTGCTCGCATGTTTACAAGGCGAAATAACAGGAAAAAATGTTAAATTTTTGTTAAGTAGGTCAAGTTGCGAGCGAGAGAGCGAAAGAGAGCAAACGAGATGGAACCAACGTGTGACAGAGAGACAGCAACGTGAGAGAGAGAGAAAGAGCATAAAAGACTGAGCATCAAACAAGTTTGGAAGTAAAGTTAGAACATGAGAAAATTTGCACTATAAAAATGTATTAAAAATAATATATAAAAAATGTGTAATATTTATTATAATTATATATAAAATAATTTTAAAATATATCAAAATTTCCATTAACAAAATATCAATTTAAGCTCTCTCGTCTTTGGCTGCAACATAAACAAACTTAGCCCTGACTTTGACCGCCGACCACAACAGCAGCAGCAGCAAGATCGACCTCGACAACACCTGCGATCAAACATGTTGCGGGTCGAACATGTTGCAACGGTTGGCTCTCAATTGAATTGGCTCTCTCAGAGCGCGTGCAAGCTTAGTAACCAGGTGAGTAACTTCTTTGATCGCTGCTGCTGCTGTTAGCTACAGCGCCGTCGACGTTGACAGCGACTTCTTGGGCCGCTGCTGCTCGAAAATTTCTTTTCGTGTTGCGCCTGCGCACAGTTGGCTTTCTACCGTTGACGTCTTCGGATTTGTGCGATTCTTGTTGCGCAGCAATTTTCAAGCGTTTGGTTTCGCGTGATTCCGATACGTGGACTCTCTCAGATAGACACACACACATACCAATACCAATACCAATACATATAAACAACATACGCAGAGTGGCATAACAAAAAGAGCAAGCAGCAGAAATTGGAACAACCAATAAAAGAAGTGACCAGTTCAACAATAAAGCGTGCAAAAACAAACAACAGCAACAACAACAACGACTATTAATACAATAATAGTTAAAATTATCAATAATAACAGTGATAAATATGTCTAAAATGCGTTACAAAAATTGTGAAAATGGTTGACAAAATGTTGAGAGCAAAATTACAGATTGCTCCAGATTGTGTTTAACAATCGAATTATATATAAATAAATATATACAACCATATATGAAGAAGTGCAAGTGCAATCGGCAAAAGTGTGCAATATTAACAAAATAAAAAAAAAACAAAACAAGCAAAGGAAATACACAAAAAAGTTAAAATTCAAACCAACAATTATAACAATTTTAATCTCTATCCGTCCACAACAATCGAAATCCTAAGAAAAACAAAAAACAAACTATTCCAGAACGCTGTTGTAAATATTTTCACATCAAAAGCGAAATATTACAAAAAAGAAAATACATATCTACCCAATTACCATCTCTAAAACCCCGAAGTCGTCCATTGTACATATATACAATAAATAAAAAATAAATTATATATATTAAAAACAAGGATTAAAAAGATATCAAAATATATATACTCTATATACCCACTCGTACTACTCCCCGTTCATTATTTTATGCATATATTTATGTCTTCCTCCCATTGTTTTTGTGAGTATACAAAAATGTTTATGCTTTTCATTTTAATTTTATTTCACCTCTGATCAACTTTTAACTCTTTTCATAATCTTTCTTTTATTTTGGCATGCTTACAAACTAACATTCAAACATTTGAGTTTTCTCTCTCATATATTTATTTTGTTTGGCTAAAGGCGTTAACTATAAAAAAAACAAACTTACTAATGCTAATTAAAACAAGCTTAAGCATATACTAGTATCATGACATCTCTCCCATTTACGACAATTTGGATACAAACATTTAATCACACATAAAACTGTCTTAAAGGATTCGAATAATACGCGTTGAAGGATTACAAACGAAAACCTTACAAGGATTACACAAATTACAAACAAAATCAAAAACAAGCAACAAAAATCATCTTAAGCAATTTATGATCAAGATGTTCAACAGCTGAAGGCTGCAATTTCGTAAAAGTAAGTAACACTGAGAATGAATTTTCTAGGAGCCAAAAACTTAAGTCATTGGCCTCACAATAAGAACATTCTCAAGCCTGATTTATAAACAAATCAGCGAAAAGTCATTGACCGAAATCGCTTCCGATATTACTCACCTGTTATGAAATACAAGGCAGTGCCTATGTATGTATGTTTGTAGGTCTGCGCGGTGGGAGTTCGAGGGGGCGAGGGGTGTGACAAATGGAACTGGCAGCTGAGAGAATTGGCCAGATTTACATATATTTGACAATTGCGTAATTCACATCCTATGATGTTAATTGGTACTAAGTATTAACAAAGTGTTCAGCAGATCTATAAATAGTTGAAGCCCAATTTAACCCATTAATCAATGGGTTCTTTTGAGAGTTAAAAATACATAAAAGTCTTATCACCGTTGTCAAAAGAAAAGATCGGATTATGAAGACTTCGACTTATGGAATTCTTTTTTTTAGTTCATTAAATTTATGGCCTCTCGAATTAGTTTGAGTTAGTTAAAATTCGAGCTATGGAAATTTGACTGTATATATTTTACGTAAATTATTCAGCTAAGAAAAAGTATACTATAAATCTAAGTACAATTATTTGGTTAAGGGGTCTCTCCTGGTTTTAGGTCAAACTTTGGTGACCCCGACCCAAAAGCTAAACTCTTAACTGCACTCGGAAGTAAAGTTCTTTTTTAATTTACAGCTAAGATTGTTGCCAAGCGCTTTTGCCAAGCTAAAAATAAATCATAAAAAACCGTTTGTTTGTCTACCAAAATGGTCTAAAATACAACAACAACGGAATATAACAGCCAAAAAAAATTACACACACACACACACAACAACAACAAAAGCGACAACAACACCAACAACAGTAGCGGCTGTTTGTACCGTTATATGACGCAAAATTACGCTTACTCATTCTGTGAGTCGGCGGCGTCTCTCCAGAAAACGAGACTCTCCTCTCTCTCTCTCTCTGTCTGTCGCTCGCGCTTGCTCTCTGTCAAAGTCAAAGTCGTATCCAAAGAGAGCGCAACAAAATAGGCGCAACAACAACAATTTATAAGTCTGTCAGCGTCAATGAGCGTATCAAATTCATCTGAGCATTAAGTTGCATTTCGGTCTTTGAGATTCTATTATTCCATATTTTTCGTTATTAATTGAATTTTTCATTTATTTTTCTTTATTTTTTTTGAGTATTTGTGTGCCCAAAAAACATTTAAGTCGCTTCGGTATTAACTGCAACTGATGAGCTTTGGAAACTGTAACATATCAATTACAACAGATTAAATTAAAGATTCTCTCCATCTCACTTACTCCTTGGCGTTCTTCAGCTCTATATTTGGATTAAAAAGAATACACAATAGAAAACTTTAAATGCTTTTATTATATTTTTCTAACATTTAATATGGGAACTTTATTAGACTTCCAGTCGTGCATCAAGCTGAGAAATGACAGAAAGTTCTATAATTATTGTACCCAGCAAATTTTGAAATGGTTTATAAAAACAAAAATTATAAAATTTATTTTAAAAAAGTTATTTAACGTTCGCTTTAGCATCCAATGCCCCAAAAAATAAGCTCAATTCAATAACTGTCCCATGACTGTTTTCATTACCAAAAATTAATTTAAATGTATTACTTAATTTGCAATACTTGTTAATTAGTTTGGAATATTTATACTAATAATCCCGTTTGAATATGTAGAATATCTGCTTTTATGTTCAATTTGCACATTTTTTGGCAGTCAGATCAAAATACTAGGCAAATAACAAAAACAACAACAATATCGCTAACAACAACAACCATAACAATAAACAACAATTTGAGACGTGCGCTTTTTAAAAAAAGAATAAGTTCGCTGACCTGAGCAATGTTTTGGGTTTTTGGGGATTCAACTTGCCAGACACGCTGGATTTGTTCGTCTTTATAGTTGTTGTCGTTGTTGTTGTTGTTGGTGCAGATGACCACATTAAGCACAAAACTCACACAAGCACGTGAGCTGCCAAATACCCTAGAAAAATATAAATAGTTTAAATATACTATTAATAATTCAACAATAGCGTAAACGTTTTTGGATAAATATCAAGAGTACTATTTACTTAAAAAAATATAGCACAGAGTATATAAAAAATAGTCTACTATTCTTTTAATTATGAAACTCACTAAATTTCTTCAGTCCAAATACCCCCTTGCTCTACTGATTACAGGGTATCAGCAGTTTCGGCACGCACACAGAGACAACAACAACAACAGCAAGAGGCACGAGGGCGTCATTTAAATAACAACAAAGTAAAAACCAACTAAAAATAGTTAAACATCATAAAAATTTGCATAGTTGTTGTTAGTTGTCGGTTGGTTGCTTGACTCGTTGCTTGGTTGGTTGTTTCGTTGTTTTGGTTGTTTGGTCGCTTGCTAAGCAGACAGACACAGGGTGTGGTGTTAGTCTGGGTTACACTAGCCTCAGTCTCAGTCTTCAGCCTCTTCTTCTTGTACAGCCTCTGTCATAAAAATAGCGCCAAGCCTCTAAGCTCAGATCTCAACAACAACTACAACAGCAAAACGAGATGACGGCAGGCTGACCACACGGCATCATTTCAAGTTTATCGCCAGGTTGTCATCTCGTTTTTGTTGTTGTTGGACACATATTTGTTGGCCACCTTTTGCTAGGGACGGTTAACGGATCATCATTGTTGGTCGTCGGTTGTCGGAGTCAGTGCACGATCCCCGAGCAAGTCAGACACGTACTTGCCTGTCGCTTGCCCCATTCATAAGCGCCAAGAGACACGAAAGTTGCCAAAGCGTTGCAATCAAAGCGCGAGCTCTATAGAAATTTTAAACTTGCAACTCTCCGCAACTTCGAGTCTTTTGAAAAGGTTTCGTTGAAGATTAACTTATTTTCTTAGCTGCTATAATATTAAAAACATTAAAAACTTTTTAAGAAATCTAACTTCAAAAAATATCTAACTTTATGAAAATGCAAATTTCTTTAGGCATCTAACTAATGGTAATTATTTAACTATAATTAACTATTTTAATTAAAATAACTAAAAACCGAAGAAAAATTAAAGCTTTAATGCAATAAAAATCTGGTTGGGTTTCAGTTAGACGGATAAATAATTTTCCGGTTCAGTTTCTATTAGCTATTTCTTTTATTTGCTGATCTCACATTTATTTTTCTATGATAACTGTGTCAAACTGCTTGGCCAGCAATTGATCTATTTAATTTACAATCTTATTTACTCCTGGCACACGTTATTCATATGCAACACCCCCATAACTGGTTGGTGCTAGCGTGCAACGCCTACAACTGAACAACAAAGACAACAACGACAACGTTGTTGACCAGCTTCAGTTGCAGCCCACATAAAAGACACACAACTCAAAGCTGCGATAGCGAAGAGGAGTCAACAGTTGCGGTTAGTTGGCCAGTCGGAGTCTGTGGATGCAACAGCAACACCAACACCAACACCAACAACATCACACGTGCCACATGTGCTGTCAAGTGCGCAGCTTAAGAAAAAGAAGCGAACACGTCTCCCATTGTTGCCAGTTGGCTGTTCTCACTAATTTTTTCAGTGTTGCGCTGCTGCTGCTGCTGCTCACTGGCAACAATTTGCTGCATCCACAAGATGAAGCTGTCGTTGATGCTGTTGTTGTTGCTGCAGTTGTGGCAACCTTCATTGAGTGATGGCGACCTCAATGCCAGCCACACGTTTCAGAGGCTGTGGCTGACTTTTTTTCGGCTTCTCGGTCTTGGTCAAAGTTTGTTGGTTGGAAAACCGCTTTTCAGCCTTGTTGCTGTTGCTGCCGTTGTTATTCCTCTTGTTGCTATTGCTTATGTACGTGCGGTTTTTCCAAGTGGAAATCGTTGCGGTTGTAAATTTTGCAATCAAATAATTTTTCATTCGCTTTTTCCGACGCCAGCTCGTCGACCTGATTTTTCTTTTCATTTTGTCCGAAGCACACACAGGAAAAAAGTGTTTGCTATTCTTCTCTCTCTCTCTCTCTCTCTCTCTCTCTCTCTCTTTCTCTCTCTGTATTAGCCATTTGGGGTTTTGGCCATTTGACTGCTTTGGCTGGGGTAAAAACGTTTTGACCTTTGCCGTTGATTCGTGTTCGAACATTTAAACGGAAGTTGATTGCCGCCAAAGGTTAAGCTCAATTTCCGTTAAAGCCCCAGCTGAGGCATCAGTTTTGTATCCCCGACTTTTGTTGTTCTCGTTTTGATTGTTCTTGTATTTTGTATTTTGTATTTTGCGGGAGAGTTAAGAACTCAATTTCTTGGCTGCTTTTCGGGTAACAGCTGTTGCTATTCTCGTTGACGTCTTGTTGCTGTTCCGATTGCTTTAAGTAGTTGTTGCAGTTGAAAAGTTCAATTCATTGGGTCAACGAGAAGTCGGCTAGAAAGGAGAACGGAATGCTTCTCTGGCGGGAGAATCAACTCGATTGTTAAATTGTGTGGGAGATTAGACAGTAGGATCTTTCGAAATATTTTTGATCACAAAATTTGTTTTCTATAATTAAGAAAATCGCTTTAATATTAAAATTGGCTCAGAATTAAGAAAAATCTTTCTAAAGTTAGAAATATGTAAATGAAAAAAATATGCTTATTTTTAACAGGAATCATCGTAAATGTTTTTTAAAAATATATCTTTTTCTATTTTTTTTATTTAAATAGACAAAACAACCATGCAAATTTTTTTTAAAAAATAACCACTTAAAAAAAAGACATTCTAAATATTATATATCATATATCATATATTTAAAGCAAAACCTCTTTAGCTCCATTTTGGAGGGTAGTTATCAATACACCTTTATAAATAAATTATTTCTTTACTGATTTCAATCAATTGATAAGTGTCACACTTCACCTAGTTAACTCGCAGCTGATTCACCTGCCCATTACTTAACGGCATTTCGAGTGCACCCACGAACTGACCAAGTAACTCATTAAAAACATAATTATTAAAAAACAAGAAAAGCTCTCAGCTCAGGGTCATAAAATCACTCGGCTGTCAAAAATTTGCACTAATTCGTTCAAAATAACCGTTAAAATCACCCGACATACACACACACTCACACAGATAGAGCTATTGTAATTATAATGCCCACAGCAAAGCCTAAACTCGAACCCGAATCCGAATCTGAATCTGAATCCGAATACGAATACGAAGTCAAATGTGTAGCTCTCTGACCATAATCTACAAAAATCCCATTTACAAGCTCAAATTACAATGGAGGCGCATTGTTTGTTTTTTCATGTTTCTTTTGTTGTTGCTATTGTTGTTGTTGTTGTTGTTGTGCGGCGCACCCACGCATTGCGTGTGTGTGTGTGTGTGTGTTGGTGTTGGCGTTTTGGGGGCCGCCATTCAAATGCAAAAAGACCAACGGACAACCGTTACAATGTGGCTCATTAAAAGCAACAACAACATGAACAACTCACATTTTGAGTAGCCACAGCAATAACAATAAAACCTTAACAATAAAATTACAAATATCAAACTGTGTTAAAACTGACGCGCGGTCAAAGAATAAAAGTAACAGAATCTCTATAAAAAAAAAATATAAATATTTCACGCCAATTTTGGTGGCGCATCCAAAACGTCACTCAATCTGAGCAGCAACAACAATACGACAACATTTTAAGAAAATTCATCAAGTCAAAATTGACAACAACAATAAGCTGAGATACTCAGCGAAACTATGCCAGCCACAAAATCAAAGTAATGAGCTCTGGGAATGGTTTTAAAGAAAAAGTATAAAAAAAAGTTACCAAAAAGCCATCAAACAACAATTATACACAGTAACTGAAAGAAAGATGACAGATACCGTAAAGGAACTTTGGGGAAAAGATCACACCAACACTGAGAAAAAAATATGCAATTCAGTTGAAGTCTTGAAAAGATAAACGAGGTTTCTAATTATAGAAATGTTCAGTATTGTCTTGATACTATAAAGTATTCATTTGAAATATGTCTAAAATAATCAATATAAATTAAAGCTTCAGTGCGCTTTAATTTATATACTAGAAAAATATTCAAATAATATCAAAGAAAATATAATAAGAAGCCAAGCATGCCATTCTAAAATACTGAACATTTTCAATAATTATAAGAAGAAACTTCTGTAAAATTATATTAGTATATAAATGTAGATCACAATATAATGATTAAAAGCTTATTAAATGTTAATTTTAAGATTTTCTTGCATATACAATTTGTGTTAATTTTTTACACTTGATTGTTTTTATTTGTACGATGCTGCTGTGAAAAAATTACTTACATCATAAAAATATACATAAGTTTTAATACCCAATTTTTTAAGAGCAACTTTTTCTGCTGAAGTCTTTAATGTATGCTAATTTAAGTAAATCAATTAATTAATATTTTGTATTTTATTCGCAAATGTCAACATTGCATATTAATGCAATTTCTATTCATGACGATTTTTTCCCCATTTTTCTGAGTGCACGCAAAACTGCGCTTGAGCTTGAGCTTCAGTACGACGCCGCGTTGCGACGCGTCGCTTCGTGTCGGCTTCGGCTTTGGCTCGGCTCTGCCGAACACGGAAGTATGTCAGCAGGTCTCTCGTGTAACGGTAGTTTGGCTGCTGCCGTTGCCGCTGCCAGCGCAGCCAGCGCAGTCACCACGCTTAGCTGCGCATGCTTAGCCGACGCTAACTTCGCAGTCGCCATCGCAGTCAGCGTCGCAGTTGTTGTTGCATTGACTGTAGTTGTTGCCGTGTGCGGTGTTTGTCGCTTGCCGCAGGCTGAGCTAGCAACATGTTGCTACAACAACCTGTTGAAAGCGAAACTTCGTGTGCTCTCTCACACGCTGACCAGGCAGAGCACGCAAAGTCTAGCTGCTAGTTGTCTTGTGCTTTCTTCTTTCTCACACACACACACACACACACGCTTACTCACACATCAAACTGGCCAAGCCTCAAAAAAACAAGTTAACTGTTTATGCACAAAATGAGGAAAAATACTTAATATTGTTGGCTTTATTTGCTTTACCGTTTGGTTCTCCCAAAAAAAGAAAATTACTAGCAACACAAGCTTCTATGCTCGCACTTGCTTCTCTCTCTCTCTCTCTTTCGCTCCGTCTCTGCCTGCTTATGGGATTTTCTATTTCATTGCGTTTTCGTCTTGATCATGAATATTTTGTAGTTAATTCTGCTGCTTCTCTTCTAAGAGATAGAGAGAGAGAGAAAGAGATAGAGATTGAGAGGTGTGGAGAGGAAAGGGAGCAGGGCTGGCGGGGAACTCTGCACCTGCGTCGCATGTCTCTTATTGTTGTTGTTGTTGTTGTTGTGGCTGTTGCTGTTGCTGTTGTTGTACTTTCGTTGTCGGTGTCTCTCATTTATCTGTCTATCGAAATCCAAATCCAAATACGAATATCCAAAACTATGTTCTGCTCGCGTCTCTGCTCGCGTCGCAGTCGCATTATTTCTACCAATTTATATGCTAATTTAACTGATTATTAATGTTTTGACCCAAATACCATTTGAAAATTATTATTGGCCATTCTGAGTATCGATTTTTTTTTAATATTCATTTTTTTTTTTTTTTGGTTTTTGTCCATTCGTTTTGTTAATAACGTCGATGGCGTCTTCTCTTAATTTAATCGCTGTGTGAAATATGAAGAGCTCCGTGGAAATATTGTCCCTCTCTTCATCTTCGCCTTCTTCTCATTCTTATATGCAGCGGCCACAAATGGATTTCGATTAGTTAACGTATTTGGAGTCGTTTTAAATTCGAGTTTGAATTTGGGATTTGTATTAAACTCGCATTAGGGCCAACAACTTATTTCGATCGTTGGCAAGTGCAGCTGGCACTTGATGAATGGAAAGAAGAGCAAAATAGATTGATATAGACATAGATCTCATAGATACTGTGAGATTGATTATGCACCTAACGGAAGTCGCTTGTAAGCTGAGCTTAAAATAAGTCAAAGTGGAGAATTCTGAGTTGAGCATGGATGTAGATGTGAGAATTAACTGAATACTTTGAAAACAGTGAATGAATTTCGGAAAAATAAGAGATCTGCTGTTGTCAATCATTGAAGATATTTAAATACTGAAAAGGAAGCTTTCCCTATTAATTTCTTTCGGACAGTTCCATAATATACGGAACTCTTTAATTTACCTATTTAAATGTCATAACCTTTTTTAATGCAAAAAAAAAAATGTATTTTCTCAATTGACTATAAAAATTGATTAAAAAAAAAGTAATTAACAAAAATAAAACTTTAGATGATGATAAAATAACAATTTATAATACTATCCCAGTTGAGCCTCCAAAAGCTTGGGAATATTTCAGTATGTTAGATGTAATAATTGGCATTTATTTTCGGAAAGAACATTCCCGTAGTTAATCGGTGGCATGCATGATAACTGTAACAAACGTATATTTCCATTTATAATTCGAGTGTAGAAGAAACTAATATATAATAATATAAAAATGACTATTATTGCATGCTTAAATCTTAAAATTTTCTAGTTATAAAAACAATTGTTTAATTTAATTTTAATTTATTTTCGTGTATTAATTTCAACTAAAGCTTTTCTCATTTCTCCATTCACTTGCAGTTTCAACTTCGACATCCTTAATTGAAATATTCACCAAGAAGAAGCAGCACAAGAAATTCCTGTTCATCGCCTGGGTCAACTGACAATGAAGTTGTGCAGCATGAACGGGCCAAGTGAATCGGAAGTCGAGAGTCTACTGATGAGTCCCTGCTGGGGACCAACGCAGACGAGCAGCCAGGATCAGTATCTGCTGGACGGACACAAGCTGCTGCTGGAGCACGATCTGGACTCGCTGCCGAGTGACACGGATCAAAAGAACTCGCTCGATGTGCTCGACAATCTGCTCTTGAACAGCTCGTCCCTCAATGCGTTGTCGGATCTGAAGCCGTTGCCACCTTTTACTGGCTACACGGGACACTTGTCGATCAATGGGATATCGGGTCATCATTATCATGCCATTGCACAGCGGCTGCCGGACGAGAGCAACAACAACTATTTACAGAGTGCATACCAGCAACATCATCATCACCATCAGCAGCAGCAGCAGCAACAGCAACAGCAACAGCAGCAACATCAACACCAGCAACACCATCAAACGAACAACAACAGCAATCCCACGTCTACAACAGCGGCAACAACATGCAGCGGGACGGGCGGCGATGGCGGAGGAGGAGGAGGTGGCGGTGGTGGAGGAGGAGGCAACTCCTCGCAGGAGCACAACATAGTATCATCATCCACCTGCCTACCCGAGAGCGTCCTCAGCGCGGATGCGGACGCGTGTCTCAGAGATGTGAAGCTCTTCGCCGATAGTCAGTTAGATTCTAAGCTTTATTCCGTAGCGGACAGCTGTGTTATGAATGCCCCCGTCGCAGGTGGTGGCAACTCCTCCCTGGCCAGCAGTGGCTCGACACTGACGCCCATTGACCAGGTGGCGGATTCGCTGCACAACAGCGGAGTTCGCATCTACAAGGATCTGACCGAGTATGTGGATATGAATAGCATTGATGATATTGCGGCGATTATTGGATCGGCCATAGCCGACACCACCGTCTCCAATCAGCTGGACAAGGACGACGGCAACGACACGCGGGACAGCTGGATGGATCTGGATGCCTGGATCGATGGCAATTGCATACAGCCGGAGGGCAAGGTTCTTGTCTCGCAGCAGGATACACTGAGTGACTTCATGCTGCCCCATTCGCCGCTGCCGGTGCACGCGAGCAGCTCCACGCTGCAGAGTCTCCTCAGCCATGGCTATATGCCGCTCCTGCAGAACCGCCTGCAGCATGGTCCGCCCGGCGCGGGGGGCAATGGATCCTCGACGACGACGACGACGTCGACAGCGGCGCTGAAGAGCGAGACGCCCAGTTCTACCTCATATTGCAACGAGTTGTCGGCGGCCAGCAGCAGTTGCAGTCCGCCCGGCTCAGTGGTCAGCACCACGGACAACAATCTGATGATCAATCCGCGTTATCTGACCAACAACAACAACAACCAGCAGCAGCAGCAACAGCAGCAACAGCAACAGCAGCAGCAGCAACAACAAAGTTATCAACTGACAGGACTCAAGGACAACGGACTGTGCAGTCCGGACATGCTGAGCAGTTATCCGCACACGACAAGCACAACAACAGCGCCCAGTGCCACGCCCAAAGCGAAGCGTTCGAGGTCGCAGAAAAAGTCGAGCCAACAGCAGCAACAGCAGCAACAACAATCGGGACAGATGCAAAGCGATGTGGGAGCAGCGCAGCTGAGTGCAATGTCGCCATCGGGCGTGGCCAGTTTCAGTGCCAGCGATCTGAGTGGTCTGCTCGGCAAAGAGAAGCCCGTGCATCGGTGCAGCATCTGCAATCGCGGGTTCCTCAACAAGTCAAACATCAAGGTGCATCTGCGCACGCACACGGGGGAGAAGCCCTTCCGCTGCGACGTCTGTGCCAAGGCGTTTCGCCAGAAGGCGCACTTGCTCAAACATCAACAGATACATAAGAGAATTGGGCGTGACTGACCGCGGCCACAATCCAACTAAGAAACCGCTCGCCAATAGCAACAGCCACGCAGAATACAAAAATGAAAAAGACCCACAAAAGCATATTCGGAATTATCTTATTCTGGACATTGCTTTGAGGGAAACTTTCCTGCTGGGGAAAGTGTCCGTCAATGTCACCCGGACACCACGATACGTGCATCTCCGGGTCATTGGGTGTGGCAGCTTCTCGTGTATCGCACTGCTTGACCAATGCCAGATTGTCTGATCAGATCAGTCTGGTGATTTGCCATCTCCTTGAAGTGAAGCAATGCCATACACAAAGCATTTTGATATTCGTTGTTGTTGGTTGCTTTTGATCTCTTTGATTAGTCAATATATACGGGAGGGGATGGGGTAGCATTGTTAGTAAAAGTATAGATTATTTATTTAAAGCCCACTATATCTTTGGTCTACTTTTCGACACGACAGATCAGCCTACTACCTCCACAATTTCATTTAGTTTCTGGCTAGACACAAATCAAATTCAATCAGTTTTTAAATGATCAAAAAATTAAATAGATAAAGGGATATGTTTATAAAGGGATTTGCTAATATTTATGTATATAGTTTCAATGAGTTTCAGATTCTATTTTATATGAAGAACTATAAAAAATAATTATTTTATTTTATAATTTCATTTATTTTAATTTTTCTGATTATAATCTAAAAATGTAGCTCAAAATTTTAGATTAAACACAGGATAATATCTTTTAAAACTTTTAAAAATCTGCAGTTATAGAACTTAGGCAAACAAATTCTAAACATTATTTGTCAGTAAAATTCAATTTTTAACAATGCAAAAATATTGAAATTGAATAGAAAGTGCTTGAATAAATTCGCTGAAATTTTCGTTAAGCTGAAGGAAAAATGTTTAAGAAAAAGAACTACAGTCAAATATAAAGAAAATCGAATATATATTGTACTACATAATTAGGGTATTCAGAAACTTTGATATTGTATGATTTTGTAATGACAAGAAAAACACAGAAAAAAAATTATCGCAACAAACATGCCCTGGGGTATGCATACAAAATTCGTCTTAATAATCATTTTTATGTGTGTTTGTAGTCGTTACAAAATATATTAGTTTATAAAATAACACACATATCAGAGTTTCTGAATACACTAACTATGTATTTACAAGATCATAAACTTAACTTTTCTAAACACTCCGAATATTCTCAATCTATAACTAGTTAGAGTTGCTGTCAAAGAGACCACGAGCAATGTAAGAACAACGAAGCGTCCAATTGTCTTTTTGCAACTGTTGTTCTGTTTTGATGCAAAACTGCGCGCTTCGTGCACCTTAGACCCTGGCACAGGTATAAACACACATAAACACCTAGATGATACACACATTAAGCACATAAGTATAAAGTTAATCGCTAGCTAAATGTTTGTTTATTAAGATTTTTGTATAAATTATGTACCTCATCGTGTTGAAAACTTTAAGAGTAAACAACAGAAGAAAAAGAAAACAATGATAGAAGCAATACAATTCTAAATTAATAATATTAAATAAATGTACAAATAAATGAGAAAAAGAAGAACAGTAAAAAAAACATATATCCATAAAAACATGTATAAATATACATATATAAATATTAAGTTGTAGCGGGCTTGGCAAAATAATAACAATTCATAACTTTTAGACAACATAAATAAAAATTAAACAAAGCAAAAATATAATGCATTATAATAATAAAAATATGAAATAGAAAAGTACTCAAGTAATAATCATTATTACACCTTACATTTAAATGTTGTTAATTTGTTTTTTAAAAAATTGTTGCTAAAGTTTATGTTAATATTACAATGGAAATTATACAAACATATACAAATAATTAAAAAAAAAATTTAAATCATTTTTAATATTTATCAATAGCACATATTTCAAAAGATATAAAATATTGTGGAAGCTAAAATAAATTCTCGTTACAAAAAACATCTAAAAAAAAAAGAAGGCAATTAAATTGATAAGAAATTAGTTATAGTAACTTTATTAATACTTTATGCTATTTTAGATTTGTGCAATTTTATTTATTCAAGTTGAACAAAGATTCAAATTCAAAACACAATTCGATTGTAAATATTTATTTTGTTAAAATTAATATTTAATTTTAATGTTTATGCTTAATAAAGAAATACAAAAATTTTGTCATTTTAAATGTACAAAAATTAACATATCTAAAGCCAGAAATGAAATGTTTGCCCTACATATTTCAACTCATTTTAGTTATATAAAAATATCACGTATACGCAGTGAACAGTTTTGGGTGTTTCAATTGTGTGATCTGATTGATGGGGTGGCAACTCTGGTGTCCGCATTGCTTATGCCGCACACATGTGCCGCAAGCCATTAGGAGGAACCTGGCATAAAAGCAACGCGTCTGCCACAAACAGAAAATAGAGTAGGTGCGAGAGTACGAGCACAAATTCAGTAAAGAAAAAAAATGTGGTAAGCCAACGACAACAGCAATAAGAAGAACAAGAAGCAAAAGCAAACCAAACCAAAGCAAACCAAACCAAACCAAGTCAATCCGAGCCAAGTCGAGCTGAGCCGAGCTGAGTCGAGCCGAAGTCAAAGCCAGCGAACAAGTCAGAATCATTATATTGACCACAAATGCCGCCGCAAAGAAAGCAATGCGAAGAAGAAAGAGCTAAAAGGCAAACCCAAAAAAAACCCACACACATACGAGCGCACACAAATACAAAAACAAAATGCCATGCATACTGTGCCACTGACCCAATTTCGAGACTCGTTTTCTTCCATCGCGAGCTGAGCTGAAGAACCGCACGAATCAAGAAGCAAGAAGAAGTTGTAGTGTAGAAGCAACAGTCTGTGGCAGCCACAACGGATTTGAAATGTTAACTGGCCTGGCTGCGGCAATGAGATACAAAGATACTTTGCCCGGTCGCATGCTCTTTCACCGCAGCTGATATGCAGGGGAAAGAGACAGAGGCAGAGAAAGAAACAGTGACAGAGACAGAGACAGAGACAAAGATGAAGCCGGGGCTGCAGACAACGATGGCTTTGCCTCGCACCAATACGAGAGTCTGGAGTATGTAGTTTAGTTTGCATCGCATCGCATCGCATCCGCATTTCTATGTTGCTTTTGTATCTTTGCTTTGGCTTCGTTTAAGCTTTTTTCTTTTTTCATTTTTGTAATTCTTTTTCTTCCTCAGCATCGCGTCGCGTCGTTGCATGTATCTGTAACTCGTTTCTGTATCTTGCGCCTCGTATCTGTGGCACTTAAATTTATGCAACATCATGCCAATGCCTCTGCCTTTGACTCTCCTCAATTCTCCTCTCCACTCTCCACCTCCGCTCCATATTCGCCCCCCTATTTTTTACAGTGTTCACGTTTTGTTCTAATCAAAATGTGCTACGTGTTGTTTTGTTCTACAGCCAAAGGTCAAATACAAAATATTAACAATTGGCATAAGCAAAACACAAGCATTTGGCAGAGTATTAACAATAACAATTTGGCTTATTCGGTTCGCTGTGAATTTCTTTTTTGGCATTTTTAATTGACCCTTTTATTTGCAATTAAACGTAATTTTCCGCTCGTTCTCCATTTGCGTAGCTTTGTCGTAGGCAGCACACTTTTTACATTTTTATTTCTTTATTTTTTTCGGCTAAGCATGACACACTTTCTGACCAAGATTTTTGACACTGGCTATCTGGTGAGTCAGCTTCAGTCTCGGCTCATTTGAGACAGTTAGGCATAGTTAGTAATGGGCGTGGATGTGGCACGGATGCGGATGCGGGAATGCGTGGGCGCTTCACATCATCTAATCACCCACAATACGAAGATACATATGCAGATGTCAGACTCGGACTCTGGCCCAAATGGAGCACAGCTCTTGCTAAATTTATGGCTACAACGTGGCCTAATGAAGTTGTGGAAAGAAGATTAATTTCGTTTTAAATAAAATTATTAAAGTTCCACGGGTCGTATGCGTGATATTTGCATAGCATACGTTTTCGTGAGAAGAGATCCAGATTGCAATTATGGAATATAAGTTTACCATTTATTACAATTTAAATTATCCAGGACCTGCAGCACTATTTTGATAGAACTTACATATATTCATCTGCATAAAATATATATAATTTATTTATAGAAAATATAATATGTAGGTAAGCGAAGAGACTAGACTATCAAAATTTTACTAGAACTTATAAAGCAATCATTAAAAAAGCCCTTTTAAGACATCGTATGTTTCAGTCGATCACACATCGATTATGGTACTTGTTAGTTAACGATTAAATTAAAACTAAGCTATATTAAATACAACATATGGGCTAATCCGAAAATTTTTAAACCAAGGGCGAAAATGTAAAGTTGTCAAAAATCTGCATGTTTTTTAAAATTAGTTGTTATTTGTTATAATAGAATACATTTTCAGGCTTTGAATTACATAATCATAAACGTTTTACGGTGGTTTGCTTGCTCATGTCTAAGCCTAATCAATTAATTCCTCTTTTTGCCTCTTAATTTCAATAATTCTTGCAAAAATAAAATGTGGGTTAAACGGACGTCTGAGTGTTTAGCGCTTAGCTCATCTGAAACTTTGCTTCATTTTCTTTTATTTAAGTTAAAAACTGTATCGAAAAGATATTTAATATATATTTATAACTTAAAAAAAGTGTGTGTTTAAAAAGTGTAACGGCCGCAATAGACAAAAATTAAGATTTTTAAGTAACGAGACTAATTATCTTTATTTTTGATGCTGCATTGATATGGTCATATATTCCACTTAATTTTTTGTGTTTGGATATTTTTTGTTTGTTATGCAAAATTTTCTAATATATGTGCAAATGCACGTTAACCTCAAATCGACTTGCATTCTTTGTAACGTCCGCAAAGGAACTTTTAGCAAGTCTAATTTTTTTTCAGAAACAGTAACGCTTTTATCTTAAAATAGGTTTTAGAATACTCCCAATAAAATATATTTATCAGAAAATATCATTAAAATTTACCAATCTGAACGCGAGCTGTATCAGTTTTTTTAACATGAAAATTTGCGTGCAAATTTAACGTCCGCAACTTTGGATTAGTCCATATGCAATATCCACTTGGTTTATAGAGAATCTACTACACTAGACTTGTTGTACAACAAAACTCTTTTAAGATTTTCAGATTCAATCCGAATTATATTCATTCTTTCATTCATAAGCTGCAAGATTCAAAGCATTATAATGTTGCCGTTGTTGTGCTTTAGCTGTGGCAGCAACACAAGCAGAAATGTGCAACAATTAGGTAGAGCAAGTTGCCACCATTGCCGGCAAAGGACGTTGCAGCAACAACAAAAGCACCAACAACAACAGCAACAACCTTTCACATCTCCCTGCAGCTCTGCTGTAGTCTCTATTATTGTCCCGTTGACAAAAAGCGGATAGAGAGAGAAGGAGAGAGAGTGAGGTATAGAAAGACAGACAAACAGAAAAAAGACTGGCGGACAGATGGACACTAACATAAAGTTGGCAAAATGGCAAAAACAACGCCGCAGTCGCAGTCGCAGTTAACTTTGTCGCATATTGTCCAGTGGCTGTTGTTGTTGTTGCTGCTGTGGCGCAGTTAAAGACACAATGACCTTGGGTGAAAGTTGCTCTCCATTTCTATTTTGTGTTTTGCTGTTGCTGCCGCTGCCGCTGTTGCTGTTTCTGTTGCTGCCATGCCATTTTTATAAATATTTACACACAGATACACACACATACAGGTACACACACACACATATTTATTGTTATTTTTGTTTTTAACGATTTTCTTGTCACTGTGTTTGTGTCTCCATCTATGAGTATCTACTATTACTATGCGTATTTGCTGCTCCCCTTTTTGCTTTTGTCTCTTTTTTTGATTTGTTTGTTTGCCTAGTCGTATTTTTCCATTTGATTTGTGGCTGTTGTTGTTGCTGTTATTGTTGTTATTTTGATTACTTTTGCTCTTGATTGAGTTGCTGCTGATGGATGCACACGTGAAGAGTTCAGCTGTTTGATTTCGACTTCGACTTCGACTTGGTTTTGAAGCTGGCAAAACAGAACGGAAGTTGCTCGCGTGCAGGAAGTAGCAACATTGCTGCCGGAGGGGGCGGGCTGCAGGGCATTGCACCAAAGGTGAGAAAGGCCAAAAAATTAGCAAATATTTACAACATATTCATAAACATAATGGATAATTTATGCACTCGATTTTTCGGTTAATTGTCGGAATAAGACTTAATAAAAAAAATATATAAAAAATACAACAACTTAAGTACTTATTGTTTTGCAATACGGCGTCTTCACGCCTCGATGGCCAGCTGACCAAGATTCTTGCCAGAATAAATCATGGCTATAATTACATTATATTAAATTATTATTTTTAACACACTTTTTTTTACGCCAACTCCGGCAGCGACTTCGACTTTAACTTTAATTAACTGCAAAAGCAAACAGTGCACAACGAAAATCTTATGAAATACGCAATTAGACTTGATCAAAAACTATGATTAACTTTATTCTTTTCTAGAGCGAATGTAACAGACGCAGATTATGCATTTTTTATGAGCTAAAAAAAATTAAGTTAAGTCGTAATAAGATTATTTATTTGCATAGTTTTAGAAGTGTTAACTTTCTTTGAATAAAGGGTCAAGTTTTTGACTTGAGAATATCCTGTTTAAATTTATATTTATTCTATAGTCACATATATACGGATAAATAACAAAAATATGAATTTTTACTTACTTGACATATTGTACACTAAATATTTTAAAGGGAGCTTTAATAAGTTTATATTAGAAGTTTAAGCTTAAAAATATTTTATTTAGTCTCCTCAATAAATATCATATTTATGCAATAAATTATAAAATATTTTACACAAATTAATTACTTTTATTAATTTTCCCTTTTTGTATCAATAAAATAAAAATATTTTATTTAGACTCCTTTATAAATATCATATTTATGCAATAAATTATAGAATATATAACATATATTTTAAATTTTCCCTTTTTGTTAAAAAAAAAAATCTTAAAAGTTTACTTTGATAGTTTAAGCATTCGCATTCATAAAATATTTTGCTTATTTTCGTTGTCAAGTTCGTGGTGGTTTTTAATGGCACACACGATGGCCTTAAACTGACTAACAAAACGGTTAAGCCCAAAAGACGCGACTGGACGCGACTCGACTGCAATTAATTTAATTTATAATGCAATATTCTGAAGACAGACGACTGACAACAACAACAGCAACGACTTGCTGCCAAACTCTGCCGCGGGATCTATTCAGCAATGGCAAGAAACGGAGGGAAATGTGATGGGGTGGGGCGGGGTAGGAGCCGAATGGTGGCGCTGTTGGTCAGCGACAAGTGACCTCATTTTTATTGGAACCTCTCGGCAAGTTGCGTGGCATGACCAGTTGTTGTACGTGTTGCTGTTTCTGTTGTTGTTGTTTTTATGGTTGTTGTAGCTTGTTCTACTTTGAAATTTCACTTTTCAAATGTAAGTGTGTGTGTGTGTGTGTGTGTGTGTATAAAAGAAATAAAAATAATTAATAAACTAAATAAAAGCATTTGAGCATTTTTGTGCGTGCAACGATAAAAAAATTTGTGCCACGCGGCGACTAAAAAACTAAAAAATGCACTGTCAATGCAAGTTTGTTGTTTAAGTCTTTTGAATTTACATGCAACGACAGCAGCATGAAACAGCCAAAAATGCTCGGCACGAAATATGTCGAAAATATTAAAGAGCAGGGCAACCGAACAGAAACAGCAACAACAACAACCAAAAGCAACCAACAACATTGACAATTTAACCTCAAACTTCAAAGTGTCACTGTCATGGCCCTTTTTACTACTCGCTGTGACTGCGACGTCGACGGCGACGTCGGCGGCAACAGCATTGCAGCCGCAAGCTCAGCAGTTGTAGCTATAACCTGTTGGCAATTCAGTTTATGACTTTTTGCGCCGCACAGTCTGACCAGACCACACAAACTGACCCGGCAAATGCAGACAAACAGCAGAGTAAAGCTTTCACCGTGACTGCGGCCCACTGTGCAGGCCGCTGCTGCTGCGACGTCGACATCGCACGTATTGCCACGAAAAGTGGGTCAACATGAAACGAGCCAGAAATGTATGTAGAAAAAAAGCAGCACTGGCAGCAGCAGCCGCAACAACAACAACTAAAAGCAAATCACGCTGACGAACTTGCTTACGGGCTGGCTGACTGTTGTGGTTGTTGTTGTTGCGGCTGCTTGCTAAAGAAAGCATGAAAACACGCGAGAGCGACAGAGATAACAATTGCATGCTGAACAACTTGTGCTTCTACTATGATCAGTTGTAAATTTTTATTTTTTTGGGTTTGGCCTTTGGAGTTAATGTGATATTGTCTTTCGTTGCAACAAGCTTGGGATGCTGCATCAAACACATAGCCTGTTTAATATTTTAAAAATAACTAATAATTCTAAATAATTATTTATTTATCTATATGTGCTTAATTTTAAAGCATCATAAAATTAAACATTTCAATGGCGCGAAAGTTATAAAGCGCCATCTATATGACGTGACTCGCTTTTGTGGCAGTGCTGGTTAACAGTGCCATTTTGAGTACAACACTGTTACTGTGATTTCATGTATCGACCGTCCTCCACAATCAGTCGCCGATAGTCTTGCTGTCCTAAAATTCTTATTTTTTTGTTTATACTTGAAAAGCAGTAGTGGCTTTATAAAATTAAAACATGTTGAATGGACAGATTACACACAGTTATGTGGGCAACACGTGCAGCGTGGTGATACCACATCCACATGCCAAGGAAAAACCAAAGCCCACGCCATCGCCTGACACTTCGGATGGTTGTTCTGTTGAAGAAGAGGTAGCGGTGGTGGAAGAGGCGGCGGGTGCTGCGATACATGTGAATTTGGATCGCATAAGGAACGTCGATATATTTATTGGCGACAACGATTTGTACTTTTACGCAAATGTTAAACTTTACAAGTGAGTCATACATACATATAAGCTCGAGACGCTTCGATTTGTGGAATGTGACGACCAATTTACTGTTTTTTTGTTAGATTTCACAGCCGACGCACTTTCGACTTGAGGGGACTGAAAACAGTTCTCATCAAATTTGACACGACCGAGAATTGCTACCAGTTGTATTTGCGCTGCCTGCCGCCCGTTGCCATTGTGGGCAGCGGCAATGCAGCTGGCAACTGCAGCAGCGGCGGCGGCGGCGTCGTGCCCAAACCAAAGACGGCGCGCAAAGAATATATTGCCGCGTTCCTTAATCTACCAAAACTGGCGGACACCCTGCAGGACAAGGAGCCGCTGGTCCATGAGTGGAAATTAAAGCGCATCACCGAACAGTGCCAATTACAGCTTGATGGCGATGAGACCAGCTTCAAGCTGACCAGCCACTTTGGCTATGGCTTTGCCAGTCAATACAAAGGTCCACTGCAGACCAGCGAGGTGAGTAATACACACACACAGAAAGATAAGACGTAATTGATTAAAATACATTCAACATTGATTGACTTTGGGCAGCTGGACAAGTCGACATGTCGTGTGCCAGAGCCGCAGCAGATGAGCCCATTGCAGCGACATCTGGAGCGTATTATCGATGAGATGAAGCGCTTTTCGCGCGAACAGTACAAAATGAACTTTGTGGAACTGCAGGTGCCAGCTGGTCATCAGAATCCGTTGCGTTATAAGCCGAAAATCTACGAGACTTCCATGACACAGGAGCAGGCGCATTTGCTGCATAATCTATGCAGCCGTATACCAGCTACAGCTGATGATGCAGCAACTGCAACCACGACGTCATCCCAGTCCGGCCAACAACCCGATCGACAAGTGCAGAACGAAATTGACTGTGGCCTGATTAGCATTGTGCTCGCCATATGCTATGATGTGCGCACAACCAACAACGAGCCAACCTGTGAATCCGGCTGGACACGGAGTATATTGTGTCCGCTCTTCTGTTACTTCGAACAGTTTGACAACTATCGGGACGTACTTGTGGCCTTCTTGCGTCGCGTTATCACTTATCCGTTGTATCGCAACTTTGAGCTGGGCCGCCAGTGTGTTAGAGATGCTATCGAAGTGCTGAAGGGCGGTCGCAACTGGTTGATCAATCAGCTGCTGCTGACCCATCAGCAATTTGCCAGTGGCGATCCTTGTCGGGATAGCTTCAATACCTACTATCTGGAGGATTACATACGGTACTTGAGTAATGCGAAGGTGTGCAGCGATGAGCATCTGCGTCTGTTGGCGCGCAACGTTAAGAATGTGTTGATGGATGTGAGCAAACGACATTTAGATCTGGGTGTCATCGAAATTGAGACTGAATTGATCAAGGAGCTAATGCAGGAGATGCGCATCGATGCGGGCAGCGGTAGTGAATCTCCGTCACAACAGCAAAGCCACCAGGGTGACGATGAAGGTGATTTGGATAACGACACGTCCGGCCAAGAGGATGAGACAACGACCGATGACGATAGTGTTATAACAGACTCTTTCGATAGCATGGATTTGCGTCTCATTGAGAACGATGTCTATGCCGTCGACGAGGAGGACGAAGGCGATGTCGACGATGGTGAAGAAGAACAATCGGAGGTTGATGATGACGACGATGATAGCAACTCATCGACCACCACCACCAGCGATGCCGAAGGCAACAGCGTCATCGAGCAGTGCACCAGCAACAGCGAGGCAGCTGCATCGGGCAGCATCAGTGCCAGCGCCAGCGCCAGCACGAGCACCAAGTAGACAAGTCACCAAATGCCAAAATGTTCCATGTTGTATGTCCTGCCATGCCGAAGCCAATCAACCAACCAACAAACTTAATGTCAAAGAACGGAGGCTAAACAGTGATTACTTTTATGCAAAAAAGAAACTTAAAAGTAAAAATACAGAAACGAAAAACAAAACATATAAAACACAAAAAAAAAAACGAAAATTGTAAATTTTTAAACAAGCAACAACAAAAAAAAAGAAAATGGGAGTCTATTTAAATAATTATTAATGTACATGAATTTTAAAGCAAGAAAACACACAAACAAATTGTTCATGCCAAATGCGAAAAAATATTTGCACATATTTTTTCCCCTTTTTTTGCTCTATAATTACTTATTTTGTTCTTTAACTTTTTAACATAAGAACTTTAGCATTTAGCGTGGCATTAGTGTATGAAAATTGAATTTTGAATTCTTGAACCCAAAATCTAGTTGTGCATTTTGTATATACAAGCATATATATTATATATAATTAATATACTAGTATATATATTTGTATAATATATATGTTGTTGGTGCTGCAAGCAAACTGAAATAAAAACAAATATGTAATGGATAAATATGCGTAAATGGAGGCAGTCAACTACAATTTACCAGTTAAAGTTGTATAAATGTCATAGAAATCAAGGCCAAACAAAAATATATATTTTTTCTTAATATTTCATAATGCATTTTTAATGATTACATCAAATTTATATTTTATTAAATAAGATATTAAAATTTTTTACAAAGCTCGCTTGAATTCTGAGATTAAAAACTTTTTAAGCAGACCAACACCAAATTAGTACACATATTTTAAATAGAAATCGAAAATTTAAAATGAGCTAAATTATTGCATTTAGCACTCAATGCACACCGGACTCGGATCACTCAGCTTCAATTGCGGCTCCGCTGGCAACTTCACTTTGAGAATGTCGCTCGTCAGCTCCAGCGCAATATCACGAGGAAGGAGCTTTATTCTTATCCTATATAACGAATTCGGCTCCAAGTCAGACATTTCGAATTCCAATTTTGAGGTGGCATATAGATCTCCGGGCGGTGCATATATCTGAGCCTTCCAAGAGGAGACATCGTCGCTTGGTCCATTTGTATAGCGAAATTCTACGCGTCCCTTCAGATTCACATAAATCTGGGGTACTGTGAAGGCAATTCGAATCGTGTGTGGATCGACAGCTTCAAGTATGTATACATAGATACTTGCATTCAGATTTTCTAGGGCTTCGTGAAGTGTAAAAGAGAGAGACAGAGAAAAAAGATGGTGTGTTAAATAGAATTCCTTAGAAACTACTTAAAATAATAAGCAATGGATGGATCACTTTCCATACTGCGACAGATCTCGATGGATGCGAATTTTTTTCAGAGTGAGAAATCGAATATCCCATGGCTAATTTCGAATTGGAAAAGTGTTTGTTGAATTAGTATATAATTAAGCTGATTCTGATAATCGCAATAATGAAGCTTATGACGGGCAGTATAGAATATATAGTAAGTGTGTTTGTGTGTGTATTTTTGTGTAATTTTTTATGGTCATTTCCATTTATTTTCCACATTTGTAGGCATCATTATCAGCTTGCTAAAATAAAAAGTACAAATAAACAATTGATTTAATATTTTTTATTTATTTATAAGATTGCATATCTCTGTACGTTTACAAGCTAATTTAAATATTTATGGACTGTTAATTGAAGAACTGTTGTTGTTCGTTCTTAAATTATGGTTTATGTATACATATATGTGTGTATGTATGTATGTGTAAAGCTAAAATTTACAAGTTAAACTAACTATGCATTTATATCGAAATCGCTAGAAGAATTAACGCAAACAATTGGAGTTACTTGAAGTTTTTTCAGTTGTCTCTTCTGTTTCTCTATATACACGAGTTACAATTGTTTAACGGGGGGAGGGAAAGAAACAAGTTATTAGTTTGTTTATAAGAATTCCTTAATCATTACATACAACATGGCGACCTTTTTAAGTTAGGATCATTTTTAATCCTCGCGCCGGGAAATGGAAAATCCATATTATTCTTTTCATAACTTTTACTGACACTGAGTTTGAGTTTTTTGTTTTATGTTTTTTAAATATTTACACGAACGTTGTTCTAAGCTAGTTATGGGAGATTTGAGAGTGCTACCCAGCACTTTTGGGCAGTTACAGATCTGTAAGTAAATAAATTGTATTAAAATAAAAAAATTTAATAATTTTTAAAGTTGACACTAACTCATTGTCTCCTGTTGTATCTCTACTTTATACGAGGGATTGTCGTAGGCCGCATCGCTTTTCCGCGGTGGAGTTATGGATGCCGTTTGATGTACTCTCCGCCTGGTGATGATCAGCAGCAGGGCCAGCGTGGACATTATCGCCAAGGCGGCAATCACAGAAACAACCACAAGGGGTCCATAATAATCTCCAACTGGTTGCTCAGTGACGCCAGCCGTAAGGAGTTTGCCTGCAGGATGGGGAGGAAAGTCAAGAAAGGTAAGCATAAGGTAAAATAAATGTAGAATAGGTAAGGGAAGGCATATAAATAAAGGCTGGTACTAAAATCTATTAATCAAATTTAAATTAATTTAATCCAAAGCAAATTTAGTACTCTACAGTTCTCCAAGATGTGCAGCCTTGAACTAAATAAGGTTTGAGAGAAAAGACTTTTACCCAGATTTTTAAAACTCAAATAAAGGAAGGCAAATAAATCAAGACTGGTGTTAAAATCTATTAATCAAATTTGAATTAATTTAATACAAATCAAATCATGTACTCTACAGTTCTCCAAGATGGGAAAGGGAAGACAATTACCCAGATTTTTAAAACTCAAATAAAGGAAGGCTTAAAAATCAAGGCTGGTGTTAAAATCTTCTAATCAAATTTAAAACTCAAATAAAGGAAGGCATATAAATCAAGGCTGGTATTCAAAACTTTTAATCAAATTTGAATTAATTTAATCCAAAGCAAATCTAGCACTCTACGATTCTCCAAGATGTGCAGCCTTGAACTAAATAAGGTTTGAGAGGGAAGACTTTTACCCAGATTTTTAAAACTCAAATAAATCCTTTCAAGAACACGCCAGACTTGAAATGGCAATAGTTAATCATGGCATAATCAATATTTAGACTAACAAACCCAAACCCAACTTACCCGTTTTGCCCGGCGTTGGTGGTCCACCTGGTTTGGTAATAAAGTTGACCACATTGCTCTTCTTGGTGTTGCCATTGGTGAGGTACATCTCCAGCCAGAGGCGGTACTTGGTGCCTGGCTTGAGGTCCATGATAAGAGTGCCCGTTGTGCTGTCCCGCTTGGCCACCTTGAAGACACTGGAGTCCTCCTTGCCCAAGTCGCTTTGGTAGATGGCGCGATAGATGTGCACGAACTTATCCTCCGGGTAGGGCACACCATTCCAGGATATTTCCACACTCTGTGTCTTCACCTTGGTGACATTGACATTCACATCGAAGCCATAGACATCCACCTTGGGCGCCGTGCGCACCTTGATCATGTGTCCAGCACGAAGCTCAGCGCCATGTCCCGCAAATGGAATGTAATAGAGTCCAATCTCGTAGCCCGTATCGGGCTGAAGATTCTGTATGGTGTAGCTGGTGAGGGTTCGATGTATCAGTGGAGAGGAGGAGTAGATCATGCCGGTGAGTTCCTTGTAGCGCAGCTGGACGCCATCCACGTACTCCATCTGCTCGTCGCTGAGCTTCTTCCAGGTCAACTGCAGCCATGTGGCGTTCGTCTCAATCACATTCAGCTCCGGATCATCCACGGTCTTGAATATATCCTGGAAGTCTGGCCTGTAATCGGAGATCTGAGGCGGCGGCGTGATTGTCCTCTCCGCTGGCATCTTGACGGTGAAAACGCTGCTCGTGGGCTGCGAATTGATGTCGCGCAGAATGAGCGTTATCTTCACCTTGTACAGCGAATTGGGCTCCAGATTGGGCAGGTCGAATTCCATTTGAGAGGTGGCTATCAGATCCTCTGGTGGCGCGAAAGTCTGTAGCTCCCAGGTGGAGGTATCATTACTTGGTCCATTTGTATAGCGCAGCTCGACGCGTCCATGAAGATTCACGTAGACCTGTGGTACAGTGAAGACCATGCGTATGGTGCGTGGATCAACAGCCTCCAAGGTGTGCACTTCGATATCCGACTGCAGAGGACTCAAAACTGGCAAATATGGAGATGGAGAAGTTGAAAGAAATAGTTAATAAAATTCATTAAACATTTATTTATATATCTGAGCAAATGGGATCACTTTCCAAAAGTAACAATCGTTTTTTTTTTTCGGAAACGGAATGAAGTAGATTTTATAAAGAATCTGTCATATAAAGAATTTTAAGCTGATATAAAATCTTAGTAAAAAATTTATTTTTATTATAAACTAAAAAAAATTCAATTTGTATAACAATTTTAACTTCTTTTTACAAATTCTTTTTTAATTTTTAATTATGAAAAAATGAGAATGAAATTTTTCTCGGATACTTATTTTTATTAAAAAGCTTTAAAGTAAAAATTTAGTTCTATTAAATTTTGTACTATTATTATAAATATCAATAATTAGATTTGTCAAAATTTAAATTTTTTTCACAATAAAAATCAAGCAATAGTTTTAATTTAAATTTTATATCGATCTCTGATTATTTCTGAATTGGCACGCAAATCCCATTGCTCGTTTCCCAATTGGATTAGTATTCGTATAAGCAGATTCTAATAAGCGCAAACAATGATAAGATGATGACTGGCGCAATATGCATGTGTGTGTGTGTGAGTGGTGTATGTGGTTGTGTGTGTATCTGTAGTGGTCACAGTTAGTACAGTAAAACCCTGTCGTTGGTGTATAACAGTATAACAGTGTCCAAACGGCATGAGAGAGAAACAGAAAGAGAGAGAGAGAGATAAGAAGAAACTAGGCTAAGCTACGAAGGATTTTGACTAGGATAGTGGGTATGTCAACCTGCTTGCTGCGCTGGTCGCTGACTCTGGCCAGGATTCGGATTCGGATTCGGACTCTGGCTCTGATGCAGGCTATGCTCGCTGGCCTGAGTGGAGAGACCAGAGCTGGTGCTGGAGCTGGGTATAATGGTAGCCTGTTGCTGCGGGGATTCATGCTGAGAATGTTGTTGCTGTTGCTGTTGCTGCTGTAGCTGCTGCTGTGGATGATGGAGTGGCGGTGGCACACCCAGACCAGGTATAAGTGGATAACTCTCATAGGCCACCGGCTGACCATCGACAATGGCAATGCCGTGTGGTGGCGGCGGCGGTGGCACCCCACTGTGCACAATGGGCACATAATGCGGAGGTGTTGGTCGCTGTGGTTGCTGTTGCTGCTGGGATGTTGCTCCTGCGCCAACAGGCGCACTTTGTTGCAAGTGCTGCAATATCTGTTCGATTCTCACATGCGGTGGCAGATTGTGATTGTCCTTCTGTGGCTGTGTTGACTGTGCCGGATGTCCCGGATGTGCAGGATGTTCAGCACCCAATATATTGAATAGATCCGATTGACTAGTTGGTGCTGGTGGCGGTTTACCCTGAGGTATTCCATTGGGATTGATGTCATAGGGCTCGTAGGGATTGTAGGCATCATAGGCGGGCTTCGAGGGATTATAAAAGCCATAGGGGCCAAGATGTTGCTGATGTTGCTGCTGCTGCTGATAGTCGTTGTAGTGACCGCCTAGTTGCAGCGGCACAAATGCGCCACCTGGCGGCAAGGGTGCTCCATTATTCACATCATCCTCTTGCTGATCCTCGTGCACATCATATTTGATATCATTCTGTTGTTGTTGCTGCTGTTGATGATGTTGCTGTTGTTGTTGCTGATGTTGTTGCTGCTGCAACTTCTTGTGCGGTTTCTCGTGTTTCTCAAAGAGACCTGAGCTGGATTTGGGCGGCTTGCCGTCCAGCGTGGGATAGAAGGCGCCCAATGTGGGCTTCTTCTCATAGTCAAGCTCCAAAGGCTTATTGGTAGTTGTTGTTGTTGTCGATGTTGCTGTCGCTGTCGCTGTTGTTGTTGTTGTCGCTGTCGATGTTGCTGTTGTTTCTAATAGCGGTTGCATGTTGAATGGTATTTTGATTATTTACAGTGCATAGCGTGAATTATTGTTTGTATGAGCGTTGAAAATAAATGAATTATAATAAATAAAACAAAAACAAAAATCAGGGTCATAAAAGTATTTATATATAGAAAGAGAGAGAGAGAGAGAAAGAGGGGAAAAAATAGTTGGCAAGTTGTATAGAAAAAGCGCGAAAATATACATAGTTTGATGGAGTAGAGTATGAAATCATAATGGAAAAGCCAAAAATGCTTCGAAAACATGCGAGAATTATGAACGAATGAATGTACTCATAAATTGAGTAAGTTTTTGAATAAATTTCCAATGGTTTCGCATTCAAATTAACGCTCAACTTACACTATAACAATTAAGTGAATCGAACGAAAGTTGCTATAGCGTAAATTGAACTTAAATCCAGTTAAGCTTTGGTTCATGCAATATTACAATTGAAATTTTCACTTACCATTTGGCTTTGCAGGCATGTCATAGATCTGCCTAGGATTGTCGTCTAGCTGCGGACTACAGACCCAGTGCTTGCAGCACTCGTCATCGGGTATGGGCAGCAGACGCGCCTCTGCCGGATGACAGGGCAGATCTGCGGGGGGCAGGGCCAGGACGGGCGGACAGGCTGGACGACACTCCACCTTGCCGTTCTCGCAATAGCAATGTTTATCACAACCTAAAAAAGGGGGCAATATATTAATACATGTAGTATGACGAGAAACCCCTGAAAATACTTGGTTACAAATATTCCTCATTCTTAAATATTTTATAAATAATTTTATACCATTTTAAAATTGTTTAGCAAGGCAAACCACCAATATTTTGGTGAAGAGACATAGAACAGGATTTAGGTTCGGTTCGAGAGCCGGTTTGAATATCCCTTGAACCTTTGGATTTGGTTCGAACCTTGGATCAATTTTATACCGGAAAAATATTTTTTTATCATTTTAATTTTTGCTTAACTTTGTCAATCAATTCAATTTTTTTTTATAAAAGAAAACAATTGGGAAAGGCTATAGTCGAGCTACCGACTATAGGATACACATTACTTATTAAAATAAATTGAAAATATTTTTTATTGCCTGCTTTTAGGCACTTATAAAAAACTAAAAGTTTAATCAGCCAGTACCACCTTTCTATTTGTCCGATCTTGTTGCGATTTAAAAGGATGATAGGTAAAAATAGTAGTTAACGTTAATTGGTAAACAAATCCTAATATCTTGTCAACGGAGGCGGAAAGGGGCGTGACAAAAATTTGAAACAAACTTGATCTGTGTGCCAAATTTGGTTGCTTATAGTCTCTGAGATCTAGCCCTCACACAGTCGGATGGACAGACGGACATGGCTATATCGACTCGGCTGTTGACGCTGATCAAGAATATGTATACTTTATAGGTTCGGAGACGCTTCCTTCTCCCTGTTACATACATTGCAATGAATACAATGTACCCTTTTAATTATTTTTTTAGTAACGGAAAAGTGTCGTAAAGAATATAACTTCCTTGTTGATGTAAATATCACTTATAATAATATTGTTATACTTATTTGATAAATATTGCAATATCAACACTTACCCGTCAGATTGGCCGGAATGGGCGACCAGTTGTCGAACTCCATGCCCTGGTAGGTGCAGGTGCCGTTGTCCACACACCGCATGCTCTCCGGGCAGCAATGCGGCGCCACGGGCTTGAAGTCAGCGGGCACTGGCTCCCAGCGGATGCAGTGGGGATTGAGCACGTCCAGGCCAAAGGTGGAGGGACACTCGACCTTGGCACAGTGCACGCCCTGTTCGTTGCAGATGCACAATTGCTCGCAGCCATCGCGGAACTGCTGACCCAACTCGTAATCGGTACCCTTGAAGCTGCAGGTGGGCGTGGCACCGCCAGCATCGCGTGCCTGCTGATCCAGCCCATAACTGCGCTCCTGCTCGATCTCATCCCCGATGCTGTTCTGGCCACCATGGTGCGAAGGCAGAGGAGCAAGTGGCTGCTGCTGCTCGTGATCGTCGAGGGTGACATCGCAGAGTTCCAGCTGACAGCAGACATCCTTGGGATCCTTCACATAGACACACTTGTCGGCACGCGTGTGATTCCGCTCGGGGCAGCGTGGGCGGCAATTCATCACGCCCCCTTCGTCACAGTGACAGATTTGCTCGCATCCGATTTCCTTGCGCTCGCGGAACTTGTAGACTCCTCCTTGGTAATGGCAGTCGTTGCGTGGTTTCGGAGTGCTCTCTGGGCACATGCATATGTGTGTGTGGTATGGATGTGTGTTGTATGTGTGTGTGTGTGTGTGTGTGTGTGTGTGGTATGCACATGACGTTTATGGAATGCACAGAAAACACAGCGTTAAAGCATGGACCAAAAAGGCTACAAAGCAACAACTAACTAAGCCAAGTGAAAAGCCGCTTTCTCCGTCTGGCGTTCTGAATCTGGCTTAAATCTGCTAGTAAAAAAACTCACCTTCGTTCTGTTCGTTCGTGACAACACCTGTCTTGTTCATCTCTGTTGTCTCCACACTGGGCTGCAGCAGTGCTTCACTGCATTCCATGGTCCTGCAGCATTCGTCCTCCTCCACAACACGCTCATGGCAATGGGGATTGGCCATCGTGCGCTGACTGCCTCGTGGATACGTGGCACCCTTGCAGCGTGGCTCACAGATCCACTCGCCGCGGTTGCAAGTGCAACGCTCATCGCAATCCCGTTCCATGCTCTCGCCGTGCTGCACAAGTTAATCAATCAATGTTAAGAAATTGAAAATGAAATGAACAGCTTAGAAATTAAAAGCGAATTTAAATAGACTGTGACCAAGGTGAATTTATATATGGTGATGTATTCGCTCTCTCTCGGGGCAAAGCTGTCAAAAAGAGTCTGACGTGAGAGAGACGACAGAGATAGATATATAGAAAATTTGTTTTGTTTTGTTTTCTATACTCTTCGCTCATTTTCGTTTTGTGCGCTGTGCTATATATAAAATGAAAATAAAATGCAATGACATGCTTGTCTTGTTGTTCCTGTAATGACCCGTAGGTAACCAATTAATTAATTGTGATTATGGAGATCTGTTAAGCTCCTGTTAGCAGTCAGCATCGACACTGTTATCCCTGTTGCTCTCTTTGTGGAAGCTGCTCACCGGTGCATGCTCCCACAGTTCCTGTTGCATTTATTTGTCTCCTTTTCATATCTCTGGAAACACAAACCAAACGACTTGCGTTCGAGCGGCATATGTATTTTTCCCACACGGGGCATTTTTCAGAGAATTTAATACAACCGGTCACTACGATGTTTGCTTTCATTATGACGTTTGTGCCCCGAAAAAGAGAGCACGTCAAACGAATACATCACCATATATAAATCCACCTTGACTGTGACTACGACAAATGTCTGGAAAAAAGTTCTCAGTAAAAGCTGCGCAAACTTTGTTGTTTAAAGAAAAGTATTACTAAAGTTTTTGCCAGGGATTAAAACCGATACGAATATCGGTTTCAGTTACGGTTTCCGCTATGTTTGCATTTAGGTTTTAGGTTATCGGTTACGCAAAATCTTTAAATAAAGGTTTTGTAATGGTGAACCGGTTTTGGTATGTTTCGGTTTTTTTTGCAATAAAACTTAAAGAGCATTACTTTCTCACTGTTTCATACCAATATACCAATATACCCATTGAAAATAGGCACAGGGAATAAAAATATAAACAATAATTTTTTTTCCTTGTCCAAACAGTTACATTCACTCGCCAGAAAAGCTATGCGTACAAGCTCAATGCGAAACTTTGATCGTCAAAAAATATTACTTGTATTTATAATATCGTCTTGGTTTTTTTAAATGAACAACACATTAATCATTAATAATTCTATTAATTTTTTTTTTTTCTTAAGAATTATATTTATTTTTTTAAATTTAAAAAACTAAAAATTCAACTGCATCTTGCATCTTGCTTTTATTTGTTTCCTTTTTTGTGTGTATGTGTGTAAAACCGAAATTAACCCTTATAAATGAATCCGTTACTAAACGGTTATTTCGGTTTACAGAGTTTTGGCTTTCAGGTTTCGGTCAAATGAAAAAGATTTGTATCTGTTACGGTCTCAGTTACGGTTTCAAATTTCAATCGGTTTTTACCGGTTAAAGGTTACGGTTTCGGTTAGGGTTTTAATCCCTGGTTTTTACTGTCAAAGTTTCTACTTCTCCGTACTGTACGTTGTTTTCTTAAGGGTCACGATTTTCATGCGACTGTTACAATATTTTAAGCCACAAGCCATAAAAAACCTTCAGTAGATTTGAATAGCAAAACTTAAAACAAAAATTTCTATAATAAATAACTATTTAATAGTTGCCTAGATGTTGATGCCATTAGCTTTAATGTAAGGCCGTGTACTTCTACACTCTTCTAAATAAAGTAAATGCTGCATTTGTAGCATTAATTGGGCAGAAAAGAGTGCCAGCTATTGCCAGTTATTGCCAGTTATGGTTGGAGCTTTCCCTTCTGCGCTGCTACATGAAATCTCAACAATAATCGCTGCCTTAGAATTGTGACCCAATTGACAAGTAATGACAATAGATTCAGTTTGTGCCAGTTGCTGTTGCAAATGGCATTTGCTTCCAAGCAGCAAATATTTATGATGTGAAAGGTGTGCACAAATTGCGTCAATTTGCACAGACAGAAACTCATCAATCATTTGATCATTTGGCGGCTACTCAAGAAAATTGGCAAACATTTCCTGCTTGGAGTTGGATTGCACCAATAGTCAAACATGTCAAAAAGTGCTGAATGAAACTGGCTTATGAACAACCCACGCTGACGTAGAAAGATTCAAATCAAGTTCGTTGCCTGAGTCTTTTGTTTTCCATTTCAAGTCTTTTGTTCTTTTAATTAAAACTTTGAGTAGGTTGTGTTTACTCTCCGAGCTAAAGAACTCAGAACTTTTAATAATCACGTTAAATGAGTGCGCTTAATATGGACTCATACGTGAGATTTTTCACGCCCTTTTTCATATTTTAATGAACCTACGAGAGGGAGCTCATTCCCAGCGGTCGTAAAAATATTTCATGGCCGCTTCTTGAGAACTTTAAACTCAAAGCCATAAAACCCATAAAGCTATGGCAACTGTAGGCTAACACCAAGGAGCTCACAATGTGGCACACTAAACTATATCGATTTGAGCTAAGTGTGTTGAATATTTGCAGGCACTGTGAAGTGAATTTCTGGCATGCGGCTTGGCATGTTGCACGTGTCCGCTGTGCCGATCGATCGAGCAATTTATAAGAGGGAAAAACAACAACAGCAACAACAACAGCACAACAATTCATTAAAAGTGAAAGCAAAAATTATTTCATTTCGAAGCGTGCCGCAAACCCGATTATGAAAATTACAACAAAAACAATTTAAAACATTTAATAAGAAAAAAAATAGATATAATAATAACTAAATTAAATTATCAGTGCATTGCAGAAGAAATACTCTTAAATTAATTAACTATAAAGGCATTAAGAATTCCACTGTGCAGAGGGCTGAGTTAGACGATACTAGTTTTGTATTATAAAAGAAATATTAAATTAAATTCAATAAAAATCATTCATGAAAATCGATGAACTTAATTCGACACATCATCAACAAAAAAACCTATTAATGTACTTAAAAATCGTTTCCGCGAAAATCAAGTTGTCGAATCCGGGAGTTACTGCCTGATTATTTTAAAAATGTATAATAAATGTATAAATAAAAGTTGAGTAATATAAAAAGTAAAGTAACATTAAATTAAATTTAAATTTAACTGAAATTATAAAAAATTCAAAAATTAAAAATCTGTATATTTAAAAGCAGAATATTTAAGAGCAGGATACAAATAATGAGTTTTTATAGCTATACATATCTCAATTTATTATTCAAGAGATTGTTACAAACGGCATTACACATGCATTAGACCCAAATAAATGAGTTTGAGCAGCACAACAGAAAACCCAAGTGGCCGTTTAATTAAAACAAAATCAACACCGAAGGCAGCCAGCAACGGCTGCCACTCAATGCAATAGCTGCCAGTAACAGCAGCAACAACAACAACTAAATGGGTTGGTCAGTAGTCGCAGCCCAGAGGCGTTGCTGCTGTTGCTGTTACTGTTGCTATTGTTGTTGTTGCTATTGCTCTGGCTGCAGTCCATTTACGAGTAATGTACGTGACTCGCCACATTGCCTTGTGGCACGGGTGCAATGTCTGATGAACACGTCACACTCGGACAGACAGACAGAAAGGCGTGTAGCAATTTATGGAAATTAGACGCTGACGTTAATTAGATGATAGATAATCAGTTCAAAACCTAGTCGATGATTCTAACAGGGACATTCAAAGAGATTGACGCATTTATATGGATGAAGGTTGGGCTGGTTACAACGCCATCGGCAACAGATACACAACAGCAACCACAAACAACGACAATCGACAACATCAATCACAGCCCAGCAAATTGCTGGCATTTTTCTGTCGATTTTAAAGGCGCGCAAATATTTGCATAATTGCTGCTTGCCCAAGCAGCAAATAAGAAGAAAAAGGCAACCAGGGAAATGTGCACCGAAAAATATTTTTGGAGTGCAAAACGACAGCATCAACAACAGCAACAACAGCAGCAGCAGCAGCTGCGACAAGCTGCCTGTTGACCGGTTTTTGTTTTTATGAGTGGCACGAAAACTTGTTGGCCATTATGCAATCAGCAAGTGACGACAAGCCGAATTGCAGTTGCGTGCCAGGAAGTGCAACAGTCTCGGCCACCAAAACGGGGGCGGTTAAACAAAAGTGTATAAATAAATGCGGCACCTGAAAGTGGGTGCAACCACCTAGGTGGATTTCTAGATCGAGTCAAGATTAAACCCATTTCTTTTCTATGAGCAATTTTGTTTTTTACATATTTCTTTTACAACATTTCAAAAAAGACCTAGAATAAAATGTATGGAAAACAAAATAGGAAAGGGAAAAGAAGTAGCAATAACTAGTATTTAATACTAGAACTTATTTTTAATTTACTTCGCGATTACTTTTTAAAACATTGCAATACTGATAGAAAGTACTACAAAATGTTATGATTTTTGCTGAATCCTTTTTTAGAGTATTTCTTGAATTTAAATATTAATTTTTGCGTTCCTAACTTGTTTTTTTATTTTAAATTTTTAAATTCCGGTATTTCCTAGTTTTTTTTTATCCGAATTTTTCTCCCCTATTCACCTTATTAGTTTGTCGAAATTCTTGATTAAATTCATTCTATTTCATATATATTAAGTATACGCACCTTATAGCTCTTGTTGTCAGCCTGACATTCCCATTGCATCGTGTCTCCACTTGCAGTAATTTCCACAATTTTCGGCACATCCGAATCGGATTGTGTGGTTGTTGTACTTGTTGTTGCTGTAGTTGTAGATGTAACTGCTGCTGCTGGTGTTGTTGTTGTAATTAACTCTGTGCGTTCGTCGTCCATGCTGACATCGCTGAGATCCATTAGCGCCTGGTGCTGCAAGGTGGCATTGTGACGGAAGAGCACCTCTGCATCCTCATCGCTGCCTCCTGCCGAGCGACCCTCGCCGGCAAAGGCAACAAATGGCGTCTCAGTTGGAGTTGCTGTGGTTGTTGTGGTTGTTGTTGTTGTTGACGGTGTTGTGGATGTTGTGCTGGAGCTAGCTGCGTCCTCGACTCTGTGCTGTCCTTCAACAATGTTAATCACTTCGGTCTGCGGCAACACTGTGGTGGCCTCCGCCTTTGCCTCCATCTCCATCTCCATCGCCATCGCCATCTCAGTGCGAGACTCAGTCATCGCTTCAGTTTGTGGCTGAGTTTCGGGCTCATTCATATGCATGGCGCGTGCTCGGGATGTGGTTGATGTTGTCTCAGTAACTGGCTGTGCTGTTGCCTTATTCTCCTGGCTGACAATAATGCCGGCACTCGATTCGGTTGTTGTTGTTGTCGATGTCGTTGTCGATGCTGTTGTTGTTGTTGCTGTTGCAGCTGGCTCGCCCTCCTCGGTGCTGCTCGACAGCATTTGATAATCTTCGTGCTCGGCCAGGCGATCATGATTCTCGGACAGTATATGCACATGATAGGGATCTTCTGATTCACTTGTTGTTGTCTCTGTTGCTGCAGTTGTAGTTGAAGTTGTTGTTGTTGTTGTTATTGCTGCCGTTTTGCTGTCACTTTCATTCATGGGCTCATTCTCCTCACTGTTGCTGGCCGTTATAAGTGTCGCCGGATGTCGAAAATTATTCAAATCTTTGGCATCATCATCGTTCTCATTCGAGATTTGATTGAGCAGCAATAGTTCATTCTGTTGCTCCTGCTCCTGCAGCTTCTGTTGCTCCTGTTGCTGCTGCTCCGTGGTGGCATCACCTCCCACACTCTCCGCATGCTCATCCTTCAGTGGAATGTGCTGTATGTGCGTCTGATCTGCCTCTGTCTGATGCAAGATCTTTGGCTCTTCGCTCTCAGCACGTGGAGTTGTTGTCGGCTCTGTGGAGGTTATGGGCTCAATACTTGTCGAACGCACTGTAGTTTCCACCTGCATGGGAATACTGTTGCTGCTGCTGCTGCTGCTTTCGATGGCTACTGCAGGCATTGTTGTAATATCTATAAAAAAAGATGAACATAATTATTGTTGGGTTCAATAAAGTCGATTAAATAATGTGATAATACAGTGGAGATTTTATGAAGTAACTCGTTGGTGAGTAAAGGCAGCTGATAACATTTTAATATCAGTTTAAAGTTTAATAGCAAGTCTACAATTATTTAATTATGCTTCAGATACTTTGTAATGCTCTCCATTCTATGTATATCCGCTTCCGTTTACATGTAGACATAAATGTGCTCATAATTATAATCGTCTCATATGAACATATGTATGTGTGAGAGATTATATATATTCTGTTATTCATTTGAAATCAATTAACACTACACCTACAGTTATAAGTGCCCAATTCCTCATTTTATCGATAGCATTCTTTTGAGAGCTCAGCTTGACATTGAGTCACTCAATGGGGTAAACAAACTTTAAGCCTATTCGCATATTTGTCTATTCTAAGCTGGCCCACATTTACGGTACAAGCAACTTTGCGCAATTCTAGCGGAAACCGTAGCAAAAAAAACAGAAGAGAAGAGATAAAAGATATTCGTATTGGAAATATCTCACGCGTCCCATCATTGGCAGCATCATTTGCAACGTACTCGTAATTTTCAGTTCTGTTTTTGGCTGTAGCCCGCAAAAGGTGTAGACGCAGCATCAGTTCTTGAGAATCAGCCAAGGTATTCATTAAGCTGCGACGCTGAATCATCGAGTTTTTGTCCGCCATTCTTGGAAGCATTCGATGGAGGGACAGACGTAGGGCGCGAGGAACAGACGAAGGGACAAGCCAAAATATCAGACAGCCGCATCTTTTCTGATATTGTTTTCCTCTTGTGATTCGTCTTCAAAAGAGAGGGAAGAGGGCAAAGAGTGAAGCTGTTATTCTTCTTGGCTTTGGTTATTCTCTGTTCCTTCGCTCTTATATAATTACATTTGTTTTCGGGCAGGGTTTCGGGGCGCAAAGCTCATGTCATAAATAAATGATGACTTTAGTGAGCGCTCTTCAACATCAACAACAACAACTACAACAACAGCAACAACAACGTTCCAAACACTTGACTTACTATTGGTACAGTGGGTCTCAAAAGATATCAAATGGCTAACAGCTTCAATTCATTCATTTATTTAAGAAACATGTTAAGAAGTTCAGACACTAATTACAGCAATTACTTTGAGTAATTAGGATTAGTAAACAAATCAATTAACTGCTTTTTTTAACTATCATATACAATTTGTTAAGCAAATAAATTCCCACGTCTAAAAATCATAGAGCTTATAAAATTAAGTTCTTAAGAAATTCGGTCTGTTTTTGACATAAAGCTTAATAATCAGTCATATCTCTAATCACAATTCTGTGCAGCTTGAAAATAGATAATAAAATCTTTAAGCTTGTCAAACTATTAATAATCACTTGAAATTGCGGGTTTCTACGTTTAATTGTGCTAATTGCAAGATACAATAATTGATAGTTGTTTGACTTGGATAAATTAAGGTCTGAAACTGGTTTAAAAACGGATTAAATGTCATAAACTCTAAAAGTATTTAAAGAGGTTAATTACGGAATATTAACTTTTTTACTCACTACAGAATTTTCATGACAATCATTCCGGTTTTAACTTAATCTATGAATGACATCTTGTTATTCAACTAAATATCTTTTCCTTATCTAATGTCTTATCCCAGCAAATAATTTTCTTTTCATTTTTTCACAATCTGTGAATGTAGCTGAAAAACTTTTCCCCAAACAATCTTTTCGTTTTAAATAGCTCCATGGTTTCTCAGCTGACTCATAATGGAGCTGCAAAAATTAAAACTAAAAAAAAGGAAAGAGGGAAACGAAAGAAAAACACCCGCAAGTCAACTCTTGACGGGCGCTGCAAATGTGGCCCCATGGGGGCGAGTCGAGTGGCAGACGAAGACGGCGACGAAGATGGAGACGAAGACGAAGATGGAGATGGAGATGGAGAGCTATGGTTTCGAGTGCGCCTAGGCATAAGGTCTGACATGCATGCGTGGTAATAAGCATAAAGGCGGCACCGATCCCCGTCCCCGCCAGGTCGAGCCCCAGCCAGGCACAGTTGTCGCTCCAATAAGAGAGAGAACAAAAAGATGCCCAATGGCAGTCGACGTCGTTGAGGTCTGCATGCAATGGACGCCAATTTAGTGCTAAAAAATACTTGCATAGAAGAGAAGAACTCCTGCTTAGTTCGTGAGCAGTGTTGACACTGTGGCTATTTTGTAGCTAGACTTAACTATTTTCAATGAGCAAGAGATCGATTTATTTTTAAAAAAATTTTAAAATTCATTTACATATAGTACTATATATTAAACAATCATAGCATTTAAAACCATAAAATGAAATTTAAAAAAATCTGAAAATTTTAGGAATACACATTGTAGTTTAATTCATAACTTATCTACAATTTCCTATTGCGAGCTTAGCAGACTTGATGATTTATTAGCTTTTTATTCTAGCTACCAATTTGATAAAATTAGCTCGTTTAACTCTTGAATTTCGAGCAGCACTGATCGTTAGCCCTGAACTCAGACGGAGCTCGTAAAAGTCGAGAGCCTTTCAGCTGTACCTTTTTATATGAATGTCTATGTGTGTCTGTCTGTATCTGAATTTGTGTGTCTTATGCTCAAGTCGCAGACGTAGCTTTTATTGTTGCTCTTACTGGGAGAGTACTCGTCGTAGTGGGGGCCAGAACTTGTGCTAGGGTTACTGACTTGAACCTTGAATTTCAGTTCGTTATGCTGCCTGCAGCTCTTACTGCATGCAGTTTGCAGTTTTGCAGTTCTTTCTGCTGCTATTGTTGTTGTTGTTGTTTTTGTTATTGTCACGGTTAGCCGTTTATAATACAAGCTGTTGCAGTTCTCTGTGCCTTTGTTTTGTCCATTTCGGCTTGCTGCACAATTTGTCTTTTACTGTCATTGATTTTCATTTTGCACTCGTCGCTCGTTAAGCGCTTCCAACCAGTAACAGTATTTTTTTAGTATTTTTTATCCATAATCTAATATACATATATGCATATATGGGGCTCGTGGTGGTCTTCCTTCTCTTCTCCCTGTCTCCGTCTCCGTTATGCAAGTTCTTTTTCATTTCGATTGTATGCATACAAAAGACTCAGGCAACGAACTTGACTAGTTCTGTCGGCCATGTCAAATGGGTTTTTCCTTCATCTTTTCATTTCAGCCTCGTTTATGATGTGCACAGCTAAAGCCGGTCGGTCAGCCGCTTGATTATGATATATGACAATGCCTTCTATCCGCATGCCTATTATAAGTATTACGCCCACGACAACGCGGCAACAACAGCAACTATAAATACAAACGGCAACTTCAACAGCAACTTATGCAGAAATGCAAAAGTATTGTCGGTAGTTGAAACTCATTTGCGGTTTTTTCAATTCGCCGCACGTTCTGCGGCTCTAAACAAACAGACGGCAATCGAAATGCAATGTAGTTGGAGTCAGGGGTCTTAAGAGGTCTACTTGTACATAGAAGAGGTCTACAAATGATGTGCTTAGAATTGACAAGCCGTCAGACCCAACCGGATGTCTTTCTTCTTAGCTTAGAACAGCAACAACAACAACATGGCAATACAGTAGTTAACCGATAAACGGAACTTTGCTCATTTGAATATGTTAAGTTTACACGAAAAACTCCATTTTATTTAGAAAGAAAAGAACTTTTATGATTAAATTTTAAATTTGAAAAATTGTGATTTTGAAATTAAGTTTAAGATAAATTTATTTCTTTGTGCTAGCCAGTGTTCAAAATTTGATATATTGAACTGTAATCAATAACTTAAAAGCCAAGCAAGTCAGTTATCAGACCTAGGGAGACTCTGCCATTGAGTGTTAACAATGTCAAAGCAGTCAACCGGAAGCGCGTCATCAACTTCCCACTCGCTCAGTCATAATGAGCACTGCATAATGAGCATTAACATCAGTCCACACTCTATCGTCATTCGACCGTTGGTCAAGCTCAAAGTGTCAACAAATTGAATGAGGGGAGTTATACAAATACATAGGTATATATTATATATTTACATTTGGGTGGACTTTTTGGTAATGTAACGGTCATACGTCTACCTAAATGAGTGTGTTTGAGTGTGTGTCACGTATCCACAAAGCCGAAGCCGAAAACACAAAAAAATCAGTTGATTTGCCTACTTGAGTTGCTGTTGTTGTTTTTGTTGATCCGGTTTGAGTTTGATTTGAACAAAACTTTTTGAAAATTATAAACAAATCCGAATGGATACAAAATTACGCAATTTGTGACGCGTCGCTTGCATTTGGAAAGCTGAACAGAGTTGTTTTTATTTTTTTGGTCATACAACGAATATTCGTCAGATTATGAGTATATTCATATTTTGGAAGAGTGTTAATGGAGCTTTATAATTAATGCCGGAGTTTGGATTTTCTGTTCATTATCAACAGACTGGTTTTTTTTTTGTTTGCTTTAAAACTTTGGTGTTGTTGATTTTTACTGCTGTTCATTGAAATTGTGGGGTCTTTGTGGAGTTTGAGGATGGGCAATAGGGAAGGGGTGAATGTGAAATGCGTATGGGGATGACAATGCATATTGTTTTTGTGTTTTTCATTTCCATTTGTAGTATGTTAATTTGTGAAACCAAGTGTTAAAACAGCTTTTCAAATTGGAGTGAAGGTTGTTTGCTGAGCGAGAGATTTGCAGATAATAATAATTATTTTCAACAATAATACGATTATATCTAAAAATATTATTTTGAAAGTATATATATTGAAACTTGAAAAACAGAGTGTGTTTGAAACAGGGACCGCAAAAAAGAGTTATGAGAAACTGGATAAACTTTTACTTTCAATTTTTATTTAAAAATTATAGAATAAAAGTTATTTTTCAATTTTTATTATAAAAATTGAAAATAAAATTATATTTTTAATTTTTAAAAATAAAGTTTAATTTTTACAACAAAAATTGAAATTAAAAATTATATTTCAATTTTTATTTTAGCAATTGAAAATAAAAGTTATTTCTCAAACTATTTTTCAATTCAAATAACATTTACAGTCGATTTTCATTTTTGAACATTAATAATAAAAATTGAAGAATAATTTTTATTTTCCATTTTTTTAATAAAAATTTGAAAACAATTTTATTTTCAATTTTTCTAGTAAAAAAATAAGATTTAAATTATGATTTAAAGAAAATAAACTAAAATTTAATTATTATTTCAAAATTTTTTTAATTATATAAATAAGAGTTTTCTTCAAATTTTTTTTTATAAAAATCAAAAATCGTTACGGTCCCTGTTTTGAAAATACAAACTTTAAACATAAAAACAAATTCGATTTAACAGTCCATAATTCTCATTGTAACCGAAAGAATATTTACAGTAACGCCGAAATATAGGCCATGAAATATTTGGCTACATAGACTCGGTATTCCCCATTCTGAATAGTTAGACACTTGAGAATACTGAAGACAAATTACAAAATGCTTTGTAGCATTTTATCTGCCTTTCTATCTCTATCAGCTAATGACTAAAAATGTGTCTAGGAGGCAGAAAGAAATGTCTAGCGATGGGCAAAAAGACATTAGAAAAGCGCACAACAACAACAAAAAGTAACAATAGCAATAACAAGTTAAGGAAATACCGACAGGCAATTCGACAAGCTGGTTGGCTATAAAACAAAATAATTTTCCACTATAAAAGGCAGCGTGTAAAGCAGCATTTGACCTTTTCAACTGTTCAACTCGAAAGTTCATGTGCCCGGGCAGCTAATGAAAAATGCAGCTTCACATGGAATGCAATCGGCTGGGGGAAAGGGGAGCAAAGGGGTTGAGTTAGAGACAGCACATCTAATGCTAAACCAAGAAAATAACAAAGCAAAACACGTTTCAGCGCGTGTCATCGTCCATGGAGGGGCCAACACAAAGACCCCAGCAATAAAAAAAAAAAAATATTGTAGAAAAAATATAGTATTGTAAAATAAAATGATACCTATGTATATGACTAAACAGAAAAGCCACTTAACTCCACACAATTGATAGCTGTACTTGTTGTTGCTGTTAGCTGTAAGTATCTAAGCAACTGTTGTATCTCCATCTGTATCTGTATCTGTATCTGCGTATTTGTATCTCAATGCAATGACACCACCCTTTTCATTTGTGGCCAAGTGAATGCTACACAAGTTGCCTTTGGCCGGCCATGAAATCGACTTGCAATTGCTTTTTGAGTTGGAGCTGCAAGTGTTTTATATGTGTTAAACGTATGTGAGTGGCACAGCTGTGTGTAGAGTGCGTTTGTCTGTCTGTTTGAAGGTCAATTGAATGGCACAAGCCAGCTAAATGGGATTACTTCAACTGTAACACAAGCATATGCCATTGGCTTGCTTCCAAGTTAAAAAAGCACTTTTGTCATAGATATTCCCAAAATAGTTTAAATGCTGAAATCGAAGTAATGGACTTAAAATAAAGTTGAGAAAAATTCAATATAAAACAGATCGATGGCTATTAAAATATATCTTATCTACTAATAACAAATAACAATAGCTTTAATCACAACAAAATACTTCTTGTTTTATTACGCAGTCTCGTTTGTGTTCTTTTCCCCCTGCTTCATATTTACTTCTTACACAAATTATGCATGCATATCTTTTTCGTGTCTCTTCTTTTCCCTCGGTCTCTAACTCTATCTATCTGTCTATTTTTTTCTTTCCCTAAGTATCAACTTCCTGACAGCATTCTGCGCACCGTTCAATGACACAGTTAATTACATAAACACCCCAGTAAAACATGCAAGTACACGCACACTAACACATAATCACACAAACACTCTCTACACACACACACACACACACATCGTACTCGTAATTAAATTGCATTAATTAGTGTCGACTGCTTGCGCTACATTTTTCTTACCAAACATAAAAAAAAAGAAAATTACCAAATGAAAAATCAGCAAACAGCAGAGGAAAAAAAGCGAGCAAGTGTGCTCGACTAGAAGTTACCCATCACAGTTCTTGATAAACAATTTCTACCATCAGACAGGCGACAACTTTACCTGTCGATCAGGAATCAATATATAAACTCCTTACTGGTCGATGCCACCCGCTTTCTATTGCTACAGGGTATGCCAAAAGCACGTCTAGACAGCAGACAAATGTAAATATTTAATATGATTTCATATCGAATCGCAATTTTGCTAAAAACAAGTCATAATTAGTTTGACTATTTTATTGAAATGTACGCGAATATTTGTTGGACTTGTGCCCCTGACACAAATACCAGAAGTCCGTTGCTTGGCCAGGTTTTCACTTGCCATTTGGCAGCAATTGATGTCATCTGGGTCCAAACAGTAACCTGTTGTTCTATTGCTATCGATGCAGGCAATAAATTATCGACTTGAATGCCATGAGAAGAGAAAGCCACCAAACGCATTTCGGGTAGGAAAATCCCACACAAAGTTCAAAGACCAGAGTCTTGTGGATAGACGGACCATGTACAATATTTTTGACACTAAAGTTCGAAAATCCATGCCGTCATATTTATGGGCAAAATGTTAATTGTTAACTGCAAGCAGCTGTCTACACTTTCACGCGCTCCAATGCTCAAACATATCAGCCTCGGGCACAAGTAAGTGTCAATGTACATACAGCCATTGGAGATTTTAGCAACAACAAACAAGCTGCAATTAACAGCATTTTGTTGTTGATCCACTCACAAAGTTTTTTAAATCTATTTATTTTTTTGTTTTGTAGCTGTTGAAAAGTTTTAAGCTACTTTTACTTATCGGTTCATTATAACGGACGCTCAATTTTGCCAGCTAATCGTGCATGAACCCCAAGCGAAAGGTAAACCAGACGAAAATGACAACAACAATGAAAACACACACATACTTTTGTGTGTGTGTATAAGTATTTGCACGCATTGCCACACCCAGCATAAGAAATACTTTTCATTTTTGCGTATTTCTCACACAACAACTTTTGGTTTTATCCTTGAAAATACACAAAAAAAAAGGTAAATAACAAATGACTTAGGGCACAAACTTGTTTACCTGCCATTTTCTGCAGAATTTCTAAAAGAAACAAAAAATGTACGAAACAACATAGAAACAAATTAAAACAGATAAACTCACTCAGCAGCAAACAAAAGACTTGAACAACAAACTTGAGGACATTTACTCGTTGCGCTTGTGAAAAAATAAATAAATATTATTTTCTGAAGATTTGTTATCATTGTTTTGAACTAACAAAGTTCAAATTTTAATTTGTGTTCGAACTTCACGACATCGTGCAGAAAATATGCAAATTTCCGAGTGCGTTGATTTGCAGTAACAACAACAACAATCAACATAATAACAACTTATTCAATGCAAACTTTTGTTATTTTTTGTTGGCTCTCCATAATTTAAATTTATTTACCTTGCAGTCTTTCCTTGAAGAAAGTGATCAAAAGCTACCAAAAAATGATGAGTCGGTAATTGAGGTCGTTATTTGCCACTAACATTTTGACTTTATCGTTTGGTTTTGTTTCTCTTATTAAATTAAATATTTCGTGATGTGTATTATTGAGCAAGCGGACCTTCATTGGCAAATATATATATATTTAAATGTATAATATAATAAACTATTTAATTTTTTTTGGCAAGCCATGGCGAGTGCAGGCCCTGAATTGCATTTGAGCCGCTAATAGGATTTCTCAGTGCTCCGATATTACTTAACCACGACAAGGCCATCAATTAGCGACCCATTTGCAGTTGTTTGGCCAAAAATTTCAGTCAGACATTGCAAACCACATACAAAAATTAACATAAATGATTTATGCACTCGACATTCAGCCATGCTCGGCAATTTTCCAGCTCATTAGCATGCTGCAATTTGTGTGCACTTGGCTTTGACTAAAAAACCAATTTGCAGTTCACAATGCAGGTTTTTAGCTTGGATTATGTGATTTGTTGAAAATATGTTTGAGCTGGTTAAAGAAAATATTTTTATTGATTTGATTCAAATTATATTATTATAAACTAGAAAAAATAAATGAAGTATTTATGTAACTGGCAACTTGACTTATAACTACCTGATAGACAAACACAGGTTACTCGCCATAAATCAGAATTATAGCAACCTTAGCGTCAGTATGAAAGGCCAAAAAAAAAAAACAAGTTGATTTAAATTCAACTGTTTTATAAAATGCACACTTATATAATAAAGTCAGTTTAGTGACAGTTTAATTAATTACAATAACAACACACTTTAACTAAATCAATAAGCTAAAAACTAGTTTTGCAACTGTGAATAATTATAGTTTTTATGGTTGATTCGATTGCATTCAAGACAGCTTTTGAAGCCGACTTCAAGTTTAGTTAATCAATTGACCTAAGGCAGCTCCCCAAGTTTGTATACCTATTAAAAAAATGTCTTTTGTTTGATTCATTAATTAACATTGTGGCATGGGGGTTGAGATTTTTAAGGTCTTTGGGAGTTGCGTCAATGTTGCGCGTGTGTGTATGTGTATTGTGGGGGTGTATTGGCATCTAAATGATTTATGAATATTTGTTTTCTTGCCGTCGAAGTTCAAGTTAATTTACTACATGACTCTTTAATTGGCAATACCCAAAACAACATTAAAGTACTAATGCGGATGTGCGAAGTGGCACCCAAATCTACAAATTACTTTAACAAACATTTACGACACGATTTTAATAGGTGTCACGTAGGTGCAGGATATGACTCATCTACATATTTCAATCTTTACGTAAACCCAAAAATCATAAAAGGTATTCTTCAATAATTTCCAATTCCAGTTCGTTTTCTCAGTCTTTTGTTTAATGCAGTTCGAGATCTGGGTGGCCCCGTTTAATCGTATCATCAACCAACAGTTTGAAGCCAAAAAGAGCACAAACCATAATGATGTTTCATGAGCTCAAAGCAACTATAAACTCTGATGTGAATCGGCGGCAACGTGACACGTTTGATGTGCAACTGACATTAAACCGAAAATTACAACGAGCTAATTATAATAAAAAACAGAAAAATGTTACTACAACATCGAAAGAGAATGAAGCTAGACAATTAAACTGTTAACCCAATTAAAAACAGTTGATTGACTTGATTTTTCGATCGGAGACTGGAATAGAGGCCTTTCACTTACTTTATCATACAGTTCATGGAATTAGATCGCAACTAACTAAAGTTCTATAAAAGAAGTATGACTATCTCTGTCTGTTCGCTCTACTTTGATTCAATAAGAATGTATAAATAAAATCGAAAGGCAACTTTCAAACTGCAAAAACTAGTTGACTATTTTTAATAACGATTCATTGAATAATTCAAATGAATTTTATGAATGATGATGAACAGATTGTGGCATGCTTCACTTGAGTGAGAGACTTTCATTATTTCACTTTGAAGCGCCGCATAATTAACGAAATAATTCAACAGGAAACTAATAAGAAATGCCAAACAGAATTCTGCTTATGATTAATCTAAAAAGAAATGATGCAAGAGAAAATCAAATTTCTTCTACCAAGCTGGTGCGCTCCATTTAAGCGAAAACAAAAAAAAACAACAACAAATAATAATTATGGAAAAATGTTTTGGGGATCGAACCGTAAAAGGGCGGCGGCACACGACCGTCCGAGTGAAATAAAAATGGTGCGGCGTTAATTGGTAATTCAAAGAACGATATTTGATTATGGGGCCAGCATCAAGTTGAAGTGGAAAAGAACAGCGAGAGATTAAAGTGTCTGGAAAGCTTTCGAGACGCGCCTAGGCGACGTCTAACGTACGAGTATCTATCTGTATAATTTTCGTGCTTTAATTCTCTTTTCGTAACTCACCAGCTTCGCTTGCGTTCAATCTGTTGGGCTCCAAAGTCGTTGAACTATCCAACATCGGCATCGCAGTCGCAGTCGACTCGCTGCTTTGTTCTACGCCAATTGTTGTTGGGGCTGTTGTTGTCGTCGTTGTTGTTGTTGTTGTTGAGGGATCAACCTCAGTTGTTGTATCCAACGCTGGCATCGTGGTGCTGGAAATGACTGCAGCATCATCCTCGCCTGCAGGCGCAGACGCCGCGCTCTCAATTTGAATGCCAAGCAGCAATAATCCACAGAGACTTGCCACAAAGAGTCTCCTCCGCAACATCGACGCCGAATCGCCTGGAGCTCTTTTTTTTCTACACGCTTGCATTTTGATTTTGTTGTTGGTTTTGGTTTTATATAATTCTTCTGTAAGTTTCTCTCACAACTTTTGCACTTGTTGTTAATTTTCAAATAATCAAACTAGTATAAAAAGAAATAAATTTTAAGCTAAAATTATAAACGATTTCAGTCACATCATTATCTAATCTAAACACTTTGATGTGTGCAAAATTTTGTTGTGTTTCTTTTTTTTTTGTTTTTTTGTTTTGTTAATATTTAATTTAAGCGCGCTCTTGTTAAATGTCGTTGATTATTTTGCACGATTTTGTTGTGTTTGACATTTGCTCGCTTTTGAAGTGTGTGATTTGTATACTACCTAGCGTTTTTTTTGTCATCTATTTGGTAATCCCTAAATGCTGTCATTTCCGTTTGAAAGTTTTGGTTAAATAATCGCGTGAGTATTAAACAAATGAATGAATGAATGTTGCTTTAATATGCTCCAAAATGTGTTTTAATAAAGGAAATTTATGCTGACACTTGACTAATGTGTAGACGACAAGTTCGTTTCCTAAGTCTTTTGTTTGGCTGTCACATAAGACTTAACTGCAAACTCTTTATCTGTGTCAAGGCTTTCATTTTATTACACTGTTTAACATATAAGCTCTAAAGATAAATATTGCCAACTTTTTTTCGGATTTTGCGACAAGTTTGCTTCCTAAGTCTTTTGTTTGATTTTCACCCAAACTAATTTCCAATGGCCTTCATTTCAAAATAAGCTCTCTACATTTTAATGGAACTCGAAGATTGCCCAATTCTCTATCTCTTCTGCTGCATCGTGGCATTCTTTACTTAGCCCTAAAACCAAAGTTAACTGGGAAAGAAACTCAAAGCGCATGCAATTCGCAATAATGCAATAGTACAGCAGCAACAACAACAACAAACACCTTAGATCCAAATTACAGCCGCATAAATATATACTTATATTTGAACCGGTTCCGAGAGCAACAGAAACTTAAGCTAACAACAACAACAGCAACAACAACTTGAAGCGGCTCTGCGGCAACTTTGGCCGACTAACTAGAAAACCACAAATGCTATCGATGCTGCAGTTGCAGTTGTTGTTGGTTATGTTGCTATTGTTGTTGCTGCTATTGCATTTGGCCAAGTTTTGGCTTGCACATTAGCTGCATTGTAATTAGCTAGCCGGTTAGACTGTCACAACAATGTCGCACAAACTGTCACAGTTCGCACAAAACAATTGGCTCCGTTTCTTATTAAGTTAAATTATAACACATATTGCTTATAGTTTGTTGTGCTTGATTTCTTGAAAATGATGTCATTGTAAAAGTTACTGTTTGCTTTGACATTTCACATTTCACTCTCACTCCTTGTATGTAGAAATGGCAACGGCAAAAAAGCAAACAAAACACAAAAGAAAACATTTCACGGAGCAAAGAGATACAGAAAGAGAGAGAGAGCGGGAGGTGGAGAAAAACTTGTTTGTTTTTTTATTTTTTCCTGTATTTAATTTTGGTATTTTTAATGGAATTTTTTTCTCTTTTTCTCTTGTTTCACTCAATTTGGATGCTTATCTCAACGTTTGTTAAGAAGAAAACCGAACAACACGAACATTTGCATGAATTTAATATATATACACACACACACAGACACACTCACAGTTAACTGCTTGTAGGTATTACGATTTGCACTAAACCGATGCGCAAAGGTTTCTAAAGTTGGCCAAGCGCACGGGCCACGTTTCTACAGAATTGAATTTGAACACGTCTGCGTTTGGTTTCGTTTGTCTAGCAACCGCTCCGGCTGAAGCACATCCACCAACTGAGCACGCACTGCGACCACAACTAGGCTCTGAGCAAGCTGGCGATCTTTCGTGATTTCGTGATACCAAACTCACCACGACCGCCGGCCACGTCGTTGTCGGCCCAGACTATAATCACGAGACCAGACAGCGCTATAGTTGCAGCTACAACAATGGCAACTGGTTTGAGTTGTTGCTGTTTCGATTTCAGTTTCGACTGTGGTGAGTTTCGTCTGGCCGCAACAGCTGAGCAATTCCGAGTGCCACAACAGGTGAGAGAGCCGCCGCTTGACATAATCGCTGGAGTTGAAGTCGCGCTCTCGCATACCTCAGGTGAGTCTAGTATGTGACTGTGTCTGTGTGTGTGGGTGTGTAACTGCTGCCAGAAGTCGTTGGGTTTTTGAAATTCATCAGCAGGAAGGCTGCAGCTAGGGGAATTTGGCAAGGCAACGACTTGTCAAGTCAACTCAAGACAACTCAACGAACTTCTTTGAACTGGCCAATGAAAGAGTCAATCTCAATCACAATCCCAAAACTGAATAAGAGTTTCAATGCTGACAGTTATTACGCCCACAGCCATCGATTCTTTATTCGAATAAACAAATAAACTCAGCAAATGACTTTGGAAAAATAATCTTTTCTGTTTTCTTTATTATGACTTTACCAAAGCAATTTCAAGCTGCGCCCCATAAAATTCTTGTAGGTGCAATTTTTCAAAATGCCATCGAGGCAAAAAACGAAGACGCGCCCAGAAACCGTCAGCATACATCAATGGCAGAGCATAAATATCTTGGCCAAATCCGACTGATCCGTCAAAGAAATGTGACTCAATGAATTCAAAGACGTCAAAATTCATAAAACTTCAAGGCACAACTTGCCCACAAATATCATATAAATGTGCAGCACTGTCTGTTATTGTTCTTTCTTGTTTGTTTCTTTGTGGCTGCAAATTTTATATGCAAAAAATTCCAAAATGCGCTTTTGGGATATTGCACAAACCTTTGGCCAAGTGTGCACCACAATGGCATGGCGGTAACCATTTCCATTTCCATTGTTCGCTCTGTGGTTTCTTGTTGTTTGTTTGTTTTTTTTTTTTGCAAGCTTATCTGTCAGGCAGTTGCCAAGCTGCTGCATAGAATAATAAAAACAACAACAGAAACCACAAAAAACCACGTTGCACTCATTTTTGAATGGAGCAACAAGCTGCTTGAAAAAATAAGTTATGTGCTCACGAAAAGTCAATATAACTACAACTCGAAGGTCCCTAGAAAAGGTGAGTCATACTAGATAAGCAGAAATTTGTGGAATAAATAGATAAATAAAAGTATTGTATAATAATATGAAGAATGCCAGAAAAATCTATATTTAAAGATTGCGTCAATTGCTTTCTAAACAATTGTTTTCTTCAGCAAACGCTTTTATCAGTTTATAACCACAGTTAGATTCTAGTTTGCTAAAAATAAATTCAAATAAACTTGATCAATAATTAAGTTGTATCATTTTTAAAGAATATTTTAATATTCATATGCTGGCTGCTATCAAATTGTATGTTTCCCTTGCCAAACAAATGACTTAAGCAACAAACTTATTCGGTATCAATTTAAGTCACAAAACAAGTTGAGCAATGAATCTTAAGTTGTATTTTCAAAAAGAACATACCGAAATAAAGGTCATACATTCACACCTCAAATATTTAAGGTGTATAGATTGCAAGGCCAAAAAGAGATGCGCGTTTAAGCCAGAATTCAAATGCAAACCTTTTGAGTCATTTAAATATTGAATCAAATATTCTGAAGAAATGCCGTTTAAATTGTGCGATACCCAAAACTTTATGCAGAACGTTATTTTGCCATGATGTCATATCTTTGAAAATAATTTTTGGCTTTTGGGTTTTTACTTTATACCATTTTATCAGCGTCTGCGTCGGGCAACAAGCGCAGCGGCCTTTTTGAACGCATTTTGTTAGTGACTAAATGCTCATATAAAATTATATATGTACATATACACACCTACATATACATATGTACTTGTATATGTATAAGTGGTCTGCAACCGGTGTCGCTGTCTGCTTGAGTCTCGACTTTGCCTTTTGTTTGTTTTATATAGGAATACATATACATGCGATACGGCTGCATATAAATGCAAGCTGTGTGTGTTTGTGCTTATACATATTACATACTATATGTCTGTGGCTTGCATTTGTTTTCGACTGCGTTGCTTTACTTTTACTTTCATATGCAACTGGTTGCTGGCGTTGACTGAATGGGGAAGCAGCAACAGCAACAACGGCAGCAACAGCAACAACAGCGGGTTTTCTTGGGTGCCTTGTTGCCAAGTTGCTCCAAGTCACGGGCTAAAAACGAAATTGTTTATAAAGTGATTGTCAATCATTTTTGGTGGCATGTCGCTTAACCGCTTTGACAACACCAGCAACAACAACGGCAGCTGCTACACAAACGCAGCTTGAACCATGTTGGCCTGGCTAATCTGCTGCTCAATTAAATCAGCTAATATGTTTTATCAATTAATTCTGGTAACACTTGCATATATTTCTAATTTTTAATTTATTTATATAATTTTATAGCAGACATAAATCACATATATTTTTTTTTATTAATTTATAAGTCATTAAAATTAGGAGCTTTCCACTTAAAAATAAATTCGTATCGCAGCATTGACGTAATGCAGTTCCAAAAAACATTTAGCTCGATTTCAAAATAAATTAGCTAAATGGTTTTAATGAGCAAATAAGGAAAAACTAAGGCGAATTGGATCACACAAATGTTTGTTTTTGTAATTGTTGCTGGTTTTGGGCCACGGCAAACAGATTTCAGCTTTGATTTCACGCTTCAGTCTTTGGATATTGCCTCAAAAATGTACGAAGCAAATGAAGACATCTTAAATGAAAACCTTATAATATACTCGAAGACTCGTAGACTCGTTGACTTGGCCCCCATCATCAAAATTCATTTGCGCTTTTATGTAACGTGGAAATAAATTTTCGACTTCGACTTGGCTTTCGTCTATCTCATTTCTATGTAGATTTCTGCATTAAATTCATGCAATTTTATAATCATGGAAAATTGTACACCTTTCGCCCAACGGGTATCACGTTTCTAGTGATTAAGCGATGACAACTCACACGAAGATCATGTTACTGAAATCAATTTCAAGCGAGCTTTGATTATAATTTGAATTAAAACTAATACAAATTTAATTAAAAACTTTTATTTATTTCTTTTTCCATTTAAAGTAAATAAATTCAACGGGTTTTATCTAGTAAATGACCCACTTTGTCTAAAATAAAACATTTTATAGTGTCATTTAAATACTTTTTTTTAGTTGCTTGACATTTGAGAGTCGTTGACATATTGGCCAGTCAGTTAGCCAGTTAGCCTTTAGGCCATGACCATGACCATTAGCTGATCTTTCGTTGCCATCTCGTTGTTAAATTTATGCGTGTTTGAGCACTATGCGATACAAAATTATAATAATTATTAAAAAATTATTATTGCAAATTGTAGTTGACTTGCGGCAAAGGCAAAGGTGTTGTGAAAGTTTTCACACAGGAAGCGGGCCAAGATTTATGTAATCATTTTATGGTAAATATTTATTTTTTACCTTTTTATCACTCACTCTCCGAGTTGCCCATCAAATCCAAATGGTAGCTCAAGGCTGTTTGGGGACAACATCGTCGACTGCATATTAAATACTCGTACAAAAATAAAACAGTGTGATTCAGATTTGTCATACAACACGAGGCTGGGTAAAAAGTGGTCGATCGACCTTCACAGGCTGCGAAAGTTGGTTCAAAAACGTCACGATGAATGCTGAAGTAATTCCAGAAAACACGGCAATTGAATTTTACGAGTGTGAGCAAGTGATTAGCATTGAGAATTATGTGAGGTATTTTTCGTTAGCCACATGACTCACTCTGTCTGTGGGTATTTCAAAGCTCATTAATTTTGGCCCAGCTAAGCTCGTTGAATTATATGCAAAACGCCAGCGTTTAATTTAACGTTTAATTGTAAACAAGATGGGCAACGGCAAAGGCTTTTATTAAATTATTAAAAGCACACTCAATAGGTATGTACATATAACATTTAATTCTGCTGGCCCACTTTAAAGCCAACTCGTTTAAAGCATAACAAGACAGTTAGAATAGCGCTCGTGATCGTGAATCTCAAGAGCAATAAAAGAAAAAAAAACAAAGCACCCAAGGAAATAGATGGATAAAAAATTATTAATAAAAAAATACAGTTTGCGAATGACCTTCATAAATTATGACTGCAAATATTGTGGTCAATGAAAGACGTTGTACGCTGTTAAATAAATCAAATAAAATCTGAAACTAAAGACATTCATGCTGGTCAATTTATAAGCATTAAATGTGACCTCTGTAACGCAGCTTGATTTGGCAATGTTGAAGTTATGCCAACTATAAATTCTTTAGATCCGCTTAGCGCTTAATTGTTTACTCAAATGCGAACATTTTAATGCAGTTAATAGACTGAGCTCCCCTACTTAGACGCGTCGCAACACAGTGCGTATACGCGATTTAGCATGCACGAGTAAACTTGGCAAACAGTATCTATAGATGCATAGATACATTCATTTGTCTGTCGTTAATTATTACTATTGTTGCAATGCTGTTGCCTCATCGTATTGCAAAATTGCTATTAAGCGCATAATTTAGTTATCAGAGATAAAGAAAACTGATCAGTCAGTTAGGGGGCATCTATTTGGGGCAACAGAACAAACATTAGCAATGTAAATGAGTTAGTTGGTTTCAGAATAAACATTGACATGAATAATGTAAATGTCTATATATATATTATTACAGTAGAGAAAAACGTTGTTAATTGCTAAGCCATATTGATATTTAGCAAATTCCATAACTGGTCTCTCAGCACGGTAATAGTTCGATTTGAACAAAATGCCGGCTCTAAAGTTGTTGCTGTTGTTGTTGCTGCCACAAGAGCAGCTCCGACACCAGTTCAACAAGAATGCCAATCAGCCCAGACCCGAAGGTAGACCACTTTCAAGCAAAGCACGCAACTAGATGGAGCCGGCTAATCTGATACAATATTGTTCTAACATTATAACAGTTTGCAACATGTAGAGAAACTAATATAATAATTTGTACTATTTTTAAAAGCATAAGCTAAAATATTTTTAAAAGTAAAATAAATGTTTAGAAGTATTAAATATTTGAATTTTTGTGTTGTTAATTTATAAATAGTTTTTATGAAAGAATATGAACAAAAACCCATTTGCGATCAATTGGATTCATGATTTGCGATTTAACATGAAAATTCTAAATGACTTTGCGGTTGTCATTCGTTAATTTGTAATGACTGGACGACAAGTTCGTTGCCACAGTCTTTTGCCAAAGACCTTGACTTTCTTTTCCAAAAATTTTCTTCATCAACTACAACAATTAGTCGGACGTTCATAAAAACTAAAAAAAATGGCACTTGAAGCTGGCAAAGTTGACATTACAGTGCGCATTTTGAAAGCAATGAAAATGTTTATCTCTATGTGTAGAAAGCCAAAAGGCAAAACGTTGACAATGAGTCTTGTTATTGTTTACTCATGCATGCGGCTAACAAAGTTTCTATTAAGCTTGTGGCATTTCACTTTACAATGATCACGATAATTATGATCTTTCTTAATATGAGAATTCCTCAGACACCATTTTTTTTCATATGCAAATTTTTAAATTTTCGACATTTTAAAGTTCTTATTCAGTTGCTGAACAAAAGACATGAATAAATTATTGAATAAATGTTTGCTTTGTCTTTAAAAAGGCGCTACAACGGCAAATCAATTAAATATTGCCGCCTGGGCAAACAGGCATCCGCCTGCTGAAACACATTAAGAGATCCAGGCTGAAACTGCGACTGCGACAGGTATTCAACTAGTTTTCACTAAAACACACATTTCAAGGCAATAAACTTTGTATGTATGTATGTACACATGTATTTGTATATGTTCAAGCAAAGCCGGCAGACGGGTCTCTGTCTGGACAGACGCGTGTGTCTGCACAAAATGCATTTCAATTGCTTTGCCTTGGCTATTTTGTTGGTTTTGGTTTAAGTCTGGAAGTCTGGTGAATGTTGACCGTGCATGTCATTCGAGTTTAGTTTTGAAAGTTGTTTGCTTCCTGCTGGCCGGATCATATTTTTGTCATTTTTAATTATAAAACACTTTACACAAACTCATTTGGGGAAAAAGGCTATTAGTCTAATTTCTAGAGCACTCTTCAAACTGACTTCGAGAACGCGGCTCTGTTGACTGAAAGTGAAATTAACTGAGCAGCGCATCAACTGAGCATGAGCAAATAAATCAATAAAAATCATTGACAACATGCAAATTACAAGCACTAGGCCTGCACTTGGTTCAAGTGCTTTGGCACACTTGAATCCTTTCAACGAGTTAATTGAGTGCAAAAGTGCACACAGGCACATTTTTAATGCTGCCATGGTCAATGCAATCAGAACATGTACAGGTTTGAGTTCCCAATATGGCTGTCAGATTTATCTTTTTGAAAATATTTCAGTCATTAGACTTGCTGTTGCCAGTCGATTATAAATAGTTGTTTAATTCTTCAATTTCAAATTCAACGACTCGTAATCAATCTATCGTGCTATCGATTTTCATTGATGCTTGCCGTTATCGATTACACTTAACAGCCATTGCAATTACAGTATTGCCAGCCAAAGTTACAGAGCCAAGGGTGCCACTTTGTTTTGCCAAAGTTGGGCCAAGGCTACCAGACAGCTGCAACTTTCTGTGTGTTTTTTTTGTAAAACAATTTAAATAATGCAATAATAATATTTCAATTGCAATTCTAAAAACCAAGAAAACTATAAATTTTCCAAAATAATAAAGTTCTTTTTAAAATTGTTTTGGGGCACGTCAGCCTTTGCGTGGTGAAGAAATAAGTACATTTGTAAGAAATTCTAAAAAAAAATGGTGGTTTTTTAAACATTCATTCGATAGTGGCCTACTTACTAAACATCGCTATTTTGCAAACATCGACGACATCGATGTTTCTCCAGCTCGATTAGAAGCGGCCAACCGATTTATTTATTTAGGATTTTTGCCGCTCAAAAAATCAATTTAATTGAGCAATATTTCCGTTGAAATGGCCAGCACATCACGTCGTGGCGCACGGAGAGCAAATGCAACCCAATCGCAAGCCGCAGAATCCCAGCCGGAACCGCAACATGACCAGATAGATCAACAAGTGCGGGCCGTTTTAAACTTCATTTTGTGCCATTCGGCAAACAAAGTTCCAATTAAGATGACTGACTTGATGTCGCTGGCGAGTGGCAAAAACGAGTTGGCAAAACGTCTGCCATTTATCACCCAGCTGCTGAATGAACGTTACGGGATTAAGCTCATTCTGCTGGAGGGAGCACCCAAAAGATACATCTGCCTGGCCGAATCTCCTGCAATGTCCATATACGAGTTGAAGGCCTCACAACGTCCACAGTACACGATGCTCTACATAATACTCACATACATCTTCCTGCGCGGCAATCGCATTGAGGAGGATAAGCTCTACGGTATGCTGGATTCGATGGATGTAAAGGTGGACGAAGAGCATGGTTACTTTGGCGACGATATATCCAAGCTGATCGAGGATACATTCGTTAAACAACAGTATCTGAAGCGAGAACGCTCCCAGCTGAGTCCCTATGATGATCCCAAGAATTACTATAGCTGGGGACCGCGTGCCAAAAGCGAGTTCACCTACCAGCAGATTGTCCAGTTCGCATCCAAGCTCTTTGACCAGGACGCCTCTTTCTTTCAACAGCAGCTCATGATGGCCGAGGGAATGGACAATCCGGAAATGCTGCAAAATTTAACAGCCCAAGCCAATCAGGCAGAGAGAAGCTACTACGATTTAAACGACGAATCTCAAAATGGTTGAATGGAGATTGACAGTCAATGATGCGAAAAGAAAACCAAATTCCATAATCATATACATAAGGCGAGTTAACAAGTTTCCTGTATTTTAAAAATAATTAATTACATTGCATTGGTTTATGTTAAATAATTGTGTATTGATACATGGCTAATACTTGGCATAATCTGTGTCCATTATTAGCTTGCCATCCTTGTCTTTAAGACGCACACGGCCGTTGGAATAACGTGTTTCCTGGCTGCCATCGGGATAGACGAGTTTGACGGTGCCATCGGGATATTCCCGGCGTTTGTTCAGCTTCGTATGTATCTCCTTCTGGCCATTGGGCAGATTTAATATCTTGTCACCATTCCGAAGTTGAACTAAATGAGTGCCATCAGCGTAGCGCCACTCTTCCAATTTCTCTGCATCACTGGGATCCACAATTTTAATGGTATTGTTGGGAAAATGTATTTCGATGATGCCATTTTTATGGCGATGCTCGGTCTGTCCGTTGGGAAATTCAAGTATTTCTAAGCCATCCAGATAGGTGGTGTGCCATGTGTTTGTCTCCGCATAGTAGTACTTGACTGTGCCGGCACGTATGTCCGTCTCCTTGATGTCCTTGTTGAAATAGAGCATGCGCACACTCATGCCGTCGGCGCTGATCTTCTTGAGATTGCCATTCGGATACCAAATGTCCTTGCTGCCATCCACGTTCACAATCTCTCGCTTAAACTCGCTGTTGCTGCTGTTGTTGTTATCTGGAGTAGGTATCTCAGTCGTGGTTGCCTTGGCAGGGGCTGGTTTGTGAGCTCCAGACTTGGCAGCAACTGGTGGAAGCACAACTTCATCCAAATCACAGGAACTGCTGGATGCATAGTCTTCATTCACTGGCTCCGGCTTTTTGCGACTGCGACTGCAGCTAAGACGACGACTGGACACGCGTTGTTTGCCCGATTTTTCCTTGTCCATGTCACCCAGAGATTTGCTGGGCCGTCTGCCATTCTCATCCGCATGCTTTGCCGTCGAGAGCGTTGTTTCCTGTAAGAGTTTTCGGTTGAGACTAATTTAATTTCAAATTGTAAAAGAATACTTACCAGCTTTGGCGCCAATCTGGCAATGTTTCGATTAATCTCCTGCAGCATTTTGCTGTTATTCTCGCGCGTTATCCTGACCAGCTCCTGCTCCAGTCGCTTGTTCTCGCGATTTAGTAACTCGATCTCGTCATGTAAGCCGCGTTGCTCTTTTTCCGCGGCACGTAGCTGAGCTCGGAGTCGGGCCTGAGCCGAGACATGCGTCTGCTCCCTCTGTTTCAGCTGCATTTGGAGAGCCTCCACTTCCTGCTTGAGTGCTGCCAGTTCCTTTTTCTCCTTGCTATTGACATTGCTCTTTTGCAGACGCATTTGCTGCTCGAACTTGCGACGTTCCTCTTCGATCTTCATGCGCTCATCATGCAGATAGATTTCCGCTTGTATTTTCTCATCGTGCACCTTCTCCATGGCCTCCAGATGCTCCTGGGCACACTGTGCCTGATTCACTTCATGCTGTTGCTTGAGCTTCAGCAGCTGTGCATTCTGCTCCTTGAATGTGGCAATCTCCGTCTCCAGTTCCTGGAGACGTGTGCGAACCAGACTCGCTTTGGTTTGCAGCTCCTGTGTCAGGGGTTCTTCAACGGGAGTTGTCTTTGTTTCATGTGTCTTTTTCTGTTCGAGAGCCTGAAACAAAGCTGCTTTGAATTCCTCAAAGAGCTGCACATTCGTTCCATCCTGTAGTGTTGTCTCATCCGAATATTCATGAGTATCAGTGGAATCTGAGAATCGCACCCGCACCTGCGTCTTGCCTCCTCCTTCTCCTGAAAGCTTGAGAGGCGTCAAGGTGCTGTTCTCCTCATCGTCATCGCGTTCATCCATCACCTCCGACACCTCCGGCTGCAATCGCATTTGCCGCATCTGTTGGGTTACCACAATCTGATCACTTTCATCAGCGGCATCCAATTGACGACGCTGCTCCTTGCGTGCCATAAATGTTCGAATACAGCTCGAGTTCATATCGATGCTGCCCTCTCGTGCCTTCTGCTCCAGCATCTCGAAAATACTTATATTGTCATCATTTTCAACGCAGATTTGTGTCGAGCGACGCTGCAGAACGGGCGGCTTAATCTGCTGCGTGTTCAGGACTTTGGCCCAGCAAAGATTCCTCAAGGCACTGGGACTCATCTGACTGGAAGATTCTTCGTCATCCGCCGTCTGTCCTTTTGCGTCATTCTGCTCCACAAAACGCACCTTGGGTGAAATGGTGGAGACCGTATTGCTGGACGAGGAGCAAGATGACTTGAGATCTGGTGTGGAGCTGCACACGGTCTTGGCATTCATCAGCAGCTGTTGAAAACGCTGTTCCTTGAAGGACAACGGACTTGGCGCCTTTGCGGCTGTCTCTATAACTGCTTTGGGCTCCTTTTTAGCAGCCTTTAATATACTGCGCTTTTGGGGTTTACCAGGTGCGGGCGCACGATACTGCGGATGTGCATTGGCAAACTTGTAGCGCGGCAAATTGTCAAGACGCAATTTATCGGGATCAACTTTGAAGCGTTGCTTCAGACCCTCACCGCGTCGTAGAAACGGTCGTTTAGGCTTAACTAGTCGTGGACTCGTCTGATTTGCAGGAATCTCACTCAATTCCAAGCCTCTGTGCTCGATTACCCCCTCCTCCTGCTCCTCAAAGTCCGCATGGCGCGGCATTTCGATGCTTATTTGATCATCCTGCTCCGATACATCCGAGTCGTCCATGGGGTCCTGTTCCTTGTGCAGAAACCCTAGCATTTGGTACATATTGCGCTGCTCCAGGCCCAGCATTAAACGCTGATTATTTTGTCGCTCCTCCAGCAAACGTTTTTGCTCCTCTTGCCAGCGATTCAGTGCAGCCAAACGGGTCGTTATATCCTGTGGCGTTGCACTAGAGGCGGCAATAACATCTTCGCCCGATTCTAGCATATTTCACTGTAAATTTCTTAAAACTACGTATTATTATTGTTTATTTTGTGGGATCCGACGCTATCATTCAAAAAGGAAGCCCAATCAAGAGTGTTGCAAAGCGACGGTATGGCAATTTAATAACCAGGGCTGCATAGCCGGTTAGCAAAAGCACTAATCAATCGAAGCGTAAAAACACATAATTAAATAAGTTGTTTTCCTATAGTTATATATATTCTAATTTATTTACATTGCATAAATGTGGCTAAATTACATATCCGCATCTTGGTCTTCGTTTTCCTCCAGTTCATCAAAGTCGCGCACTTGAACATCAGCATCTTCGCCAAACTGCAATATACTATCGATCTGTAACAAAAGGTCCCCAATGCTTTCTTCGTCCTCCGTATCGAGTGGGAAAAAGCGCACCAAACTGCCAAATAAACATTTAAATTGTTTTATGAATAATAAACATAATGCACAGACAATGCAGTGGCAACGCCAAGATGGCAAAAATGTTAGCCAGCCCTGGCAGCAAGCAAAAAATTTTCGTCGCGTCGTAAAATGCGTGCATTAACGCAACCTTAAAATTGTATATTTATCACTATTTTATGTAATATTACAACGCAAGTGTCAAGTGCATTCGTTACGTGCGAAACCAGAATAACTTTGACACGATAAATAAGTGTGTCGAAAATACCACCAAAAAATCCCAAGCGACAGCAACCAACAACAAAATCAAAATCGACTCATTTTCGATACAACACTTTTTGGGCACACACCAAAAACGGCAAAGTAACTAAAAAACGCTGAATTTACGACCGCACCGTAATTCAAAACAATGGAAGAGCACCAACACGACATGGACTTGTCCAAGGTGTATGTTGTACGCTCCGCCAAGGGCGTGGACATGCTTTGCGTTGATGATTATCTATATCATTTCGATCGCATTGGCAAAAACAACACATACCGCTGGCTGTGCAATCGTCGCAAGGACAAAGTGACGCCATGCCGGTCGCGTATCTCGACAATTGTACCCGATGCCATGGACAAGGCCACGCACATTGTGGTCGATGTTATACAGGGACATGTGCATCCACGCTGCAGCGATCATGAGATAACAAAAGTGTCGCAACGCAAGCGTTTGTCCAACATGAAAATGAACGATGCGTACAGTACGACGCAGCCGAAACGAGCTCGATTATATGAACGGGCCACGGCTGGACTCAATCCACCCGAATGGATAACCACTAGCAGGGACAGCGACTCACTGCAGTACTCCTTTCATTTGGACTTTGAGGTGTGGCCTGGCTTAATGCCGATGATTTGTTTATGCCATATTGTGTTTGCTTATGTTATGCTTCTTATTACCGCTCATTGATATTTTATGCCCATTGAAAAGTTTAAACTGTTTTGCATTTTATTTCTACGTTTATTCAAAACAATTGAGAGAAATGTCAATGAAATGAAATTCATTCGATGAATTGAGTCTGCATTTAGAGACAACTTTTGTGTGATAGTGGAATTCAAATTAGGCAAATGCATCATTTTAATCAAATGAAAATTTGATTGGATAGTGTAATCAATCAACTTGTGGCTGGTTAAGTTTCGAGCAGTACGGTCACACTGTTTAGTTTTGGCAAAACTTTTTTTGAAAGGGAAACTTTTCCTTTCATCAGGACAGGCAACCAATTTTGAATTTTATCAATTAAAAAAAAAAACAACAACTTGAATAAAAGCGTTTGAAAAAGACTTGATTTGAGGACCTTCACCAATCTAATTATTTTGGAATGCTTCTTAAAGAGTACTTTAAAAGTTAAATTTATATTCATTAAAAAAATCTCTATTTTCTTTCACACCTTGTAAATTCATTTACATTGTCTTCCAGGACAAGGATCGGGTTTATATGCTGCGTCGTCGGGATGGTCGCGTCATGGTTTGCATCGATGGTCACTTATACTACCTGGCTGCCAAGTCCTACAAGGGCGACATGTATCGATGGACATGTGTGCGCAAGCGGGACATTGAATGCACCGCCAATATCTGCACTGAGGCGACATTGGCTGGCGCGCATCGTTTGCATGTCATGGAATCGGACGCACATATACATCCGCACTATTCGGCCGACAAACTGATGCAGATGTTCGCCAGGCATCAGATTCTATTGGTGGACGATGAACAAACGGTAGAGGTTCTTCAGGAATGCCCCAATCTGGAGTACTTTGATCCCGAGCTAAGTTTCGAGTCACAAATGAAGAGCGATGATGTCGAGTCAATAATCATTGAGGATTGTGAGGATAACTACGAAGAGTACACTAATGTGGTCAACGAGGAGGTGTCCGAATTTGTGCTCCCGGATCAGCAGCAAGAGCAGCCAAATTCCAATGCTGAGGAAGATACTATGTGGCCAGTTGGTGCGGATATCATTAATAATTATGTACCTCCGGCAGGCTATGATCCGCTGACGGAGACGGATTTGACAAAGTTCACGTTTTTGCCCTCGGCCAAGGGTCGCAAGGTGCTCTGCTTGGATCGGCATCTCTTCCACTTTGACTCGCAGAGTCGGGCCAATGGACATATGTTTTTCACGTGTATCATGCGACGAGATAAGCAGCAAAGCTGTCATGTACGCGTCACACTGGATCCCGTCGAAAATGGACCAGAGGTCCTGCGGATCAATGGAGAGCATACACACAAGCCGGACCTTCAGGAGATACAGCGGCGTATCAATCAACAACAGAAGGCAAAGCGCGCCTTCAATCTGCAAGTCAAGGAGGAACGGGGGGAGACGCTTGAAGGCAACGAAGTCGAGTTTGAGAGTCATGACGAGGAGGATGAGGAGGGATCGGCGGTAGTATCCGAGCAAGACAGCAGCTATGAGCAGCCAAAGGATCAATCACTGCCCGACAACACAAGCGACGCGCGACGCAATGTGATCATGAAGAAGGTCATTGGCATTGATGGCATTAAAATGGAGCCTGAGCAGGAGAAGGGCGCCTCAATGATTGTCCAGTATATGGATGATGGCGCCGACAACATTAGCGCCAAAATTGAGATACTTCCCAATGCCTTGGAGAACTTAGAACCGACCACATCGACGGCCAAGCCGCAATTGACCAATATGCGTAAAAGAAGGGCCAACACGCAGGCATCAACTATCAATGCCAATCAGATGACACCCTCCGACATGGATCTGACCAAAATATGCACTCTACGCTCGGCAAAGGGCAGTGAAATGCTGTGCGTGGATGGCTACATCTATCACGCGAAGAATCGCGGTCTCATCTCACGCAATTATTGGGTGTGCATCAAGTGTCGCGATCCGGAGATCAATTGCAAGAGTCGGATATCAACGGCCACCCAAAAAGACGGATCCATACGTGTTCTGCGGGTTTACAACAGCCACAATCATCCGTACAGTGAGGATGACATTAAGCGACGACTTTTCAACGAGATCAACAAAAAGAACAACAAGAAACTCAAGTTTCGACCTCTGCACTTCATTGGCAAGTCACTGGAACAGATTAAGCAGGAGTTTGGCGATCTGGCTGTCGAGCGCCTCAATGTGTCCAACCTGACCGATGGCATTGTTGTCCACAAGAAGCCGAGGAGCAGCACAGGCACAAGTCATTCTGGAACAACTTCCACAACAGCCTCAGCAACAAGAGCCAAAGTAACTGAGCAGATTAAGAAAGAAGATGTTACTCGCAAGCTTGAGTCACAGGTTCAGGAACAGGATCAGCACGACTATGATGAGGATGTAGTCATTGAAGAGGAGGAGGAGGACGAAGATGGTGAGGAGACAACCTTGCCCGAGGATGCCGAGTTTATGACTGGGGAAGAAGACAACGCAGATGCAATTATCGAAGTGGTCGAAGAGGTTGCTGACATGGAAAACTATGGCACCATTGAGTAAGTATGGTAAACCTGTAGCTAAAAGCTTAGTTGGGGGATAGAAACTTAACAAGATAGAGAAGATTACTTGGCACATCGAAGATTTGATTATACAGAATGTATGAAAATATCGAAAGACACAATATGTGAGATTGGAAGTGATCTTATCTAATCTTCTTGACAGTAAATTGGACAATTGTACAATAATTAAGATTGGTTAAGATATCTAATCTTATCTTTTTCATACTTAAGGTTAATTTTCGATCGATTGCTAAGGCAGTTTGTGAAAAGGTTCAAGATTCCAAGTAATGTCAGAGCATTATAAGTCGACTACTTATTATCTGTCTAACCTGAAGTGGAAAAGAGACAATCAAGACTAGCAAACATTATTGAAATTTGAGTTAGTTGAGTTCAAGAGCTGCGCCTGCTCACATCATTATTTCAGCGCATATTGCAAGTAAATTTGCTTTACTTATTCATTATTAAAATAATACTATATGTATAAATATAAAACGTATATGAATGTGTCGCACACACAAATAGCGCAAAACAAAAGTGTTCTTAAAATAGACAAACATTTTTTTAGTACTTTCACTTTTGGCTAGTAAAAACTTGCTTCGTTGGCCACAAGTGAAACCGGTTCGACTTCATTCCCACAAATCTACGTATTCATTCATTTGCAATTGTATTTTGTATAATTTTGAATAGACCCATTTTTACGATGAAACTGTACGCCGTATCCGATGGACCACCCTCGTTGGCCGTGCGCATGACATTGAAGGCGCTGGACATTCAATACCAGCTCATTAGTGTGGACTTTTGTGCCATGGAGCATCGCACCGAGGACTACGCCAAGGTGAGACTTAAAGAAAATCGCCAATTGAATAAGTTTTCTAGTTAGATATTTTAACGACCCACAGATGAATCCACAAAAGGAGATACCTGTGCTGGATGACGATGGCTTCCATCTGTCTGAGAGCATTGCAATTATGCAATATCTGTGCGACAAATATTCGCCGCTATCGACACTGTATCCCGAGGATCCCAATGAACGGGCATTGGTCAATCAGCGTCTCTGCTTCAACATGGGCTTCTACTATGCAGCCATTTCGGCCCACAGCGTGGCACCCATGTTCTTCGACTATGAACGCACTCCCATGTCATTGAAGAAGGTTGAGAATGCCCTCGAGGTGTTTGAGACATATTTGCAGCGATTGGGCACAAAGTATGCGACATCTGATAATGTTACCATTGCGGACTTTGCATTGGTATCATCCACACTGTGCCTGGAAGCTATTGATTTTGATCTGTCGCCCTATCCGTTGGTGCAGAAATGGTACTCGACCTTCAAGGAGGAGTATCCAGAGCTGTGGCAGATTGCCAACAGCGGCATGCAGGAGCTCAATGCATTCGAGCACAATCCCCCGGATCTGTCGCACGTGGAACATCCATTTCATCCAACACGCAAATCCAAGGCATAAACCAAGTGTCGACTTTTAGATATAAGTGCATTTTGCTACAATTGTGGCATATATATGTATATTAAAAACAGGAATTAATACCGAAAACAATTTCTATAATTTTCAAAGTGGTAACGAACCAAACGTATTAACAGATTGTACATAAATGTATGTAATAATATTTTATTGGACTAAGACTTAAATTTCAAATTGTTTTTTTTTTTTATATATTCAAGTTTTGAATTATTTCATTTCGGTTTATAAATTCGGTATTATTCCCTGATTATAATAAATGTTTCTACACAATTACAACAAATATAAAACTGTTTACTTAAAATGAGCGAGTTTCTTATGGTCGACTTGCCATCATCACTCACCTGAAATCTTCGATGAGCGATCCAATGGCTTCGGTTAACTTGCGATATTTCTCACCAAACGCTGTGCCAATTGTCAACTCTCCCATTAGATTATGTGTGTCCGGTTCTAAATAGAGTTCCAACTGCTTGCGCGCTTCGGTGCTTAACAGGTCAATCTTGGTCAGCACATTCACGTGCGGTTGCTCCATGTTGGCCATAACACTGAGTGCAGCCATTGTGCCCGATATAAACTTGGCGCCATCAACCATAAACTGAGAGTCCAGACAGAAGACGACGCATGTGCGAAAGTTCCACGATTCCAGCAGCTGTACCAACTGTTTGCCCATCTTTAGATGCGTGAACAGCTCTATTTGACCGGGCATATCGAACAGAATGTAATCATCATCGGGTTCACCCAACATCAACTCATCTTCGCCTCCACACAGTTGTGCTTTAAGCCAATCCTGATTCTCGATGAGAAACTCTAGGCAGAATATCAAACCCCCGTTTGGCCCGTAGTGCAGCTCCTCATCCTCCATGGCATCGTCCAGGTGTATTAGCTCTCGTATATCCGCCAGCGGTGTGTAGTTAAAATGCTCTGCGGCCGGATCCAAATTCACAACCTGAATGTTTCTTTTGCTGTCCATGGCATGTTGTTGCATGAAGCTGCAATATGTCGACTACCAATGGCAATTAAGCATTTATTAACTATATCTTAGTTACTCCGTTGAAGCTTACCTTGCCGCTGCCCGCAGGCCCAACAATAATTTGTGCAAAACGCATTTTAGTTCTTATTTAAATTAATGGCAAAACAAATTCAGTTCGCGTGCTGCCGCCGATCAAGTGTTGGAAGGCATCGAAAAGCTATACTGCGTTTTGGCATATGCGCAGAAGTGGCAACGCCGCAAAGTGCTTTTTAGATTTTGAATTCTAGAGTGACCATCCTTGAACTGTGCAGCTTAAAGTTGGCGCGCAATTCAGAAAGAAAATGGGATTCAAACGATCGAACGAACAATAATGAAACTGCATTGAACAATCTAATGAAACAACTAACTATAATCAGTTTCGTAGTTCGTTTGATCCCTAGCAGTTAATTAAAAATCACACATCGTAAACAAAAAAATGTGACGCGTAAATTTACATACATATGATCAAATTGATTTATCAAAATATTCAATCACACCACAAATCCGACCACCCTGCTGAGGCTAAGCCTAATTGCTGATAAACATCTAAATTGTGCCACCAAACGGACGCACGCGTCACAAGGACAGTGAATGAATGAAACGACAGCTGTCCATCTAACGGCTCTCTCCCTTGTCGTTGTCCTGGGCATGACAATTCTAATGATTTTTTAAATGCCTCGCTTGCTGCAAAACTATAACGCTTAAAAATAATAAATTCTCATTCTATTTTGATATACCCTGTATCGAAAAAAGGTACAAGAGTATAACAATTTTTTAATTATAATGTAATATTGATAAACTTTGAACTAACTTGAAAATTCATATAGAATATATTCTTAATATTAGCGAATGAATTAATGTAGTGATTCAAAAAAACATATCGTAAAATCAGCAATTTTTGTACATTTTGGCATGACTTTTCACAAAAAAAATTAAACCTCTGAAAATCAAACTTAAAATGTTGTTTCATGGCATAAGGAGTTGATTAAATGTTAAAATTTGAGATTAAATATTGAAAATATTCGAAAATACCAAGGATGGACTTCTGCAAAAAAAACCAATAATTTTGGGCAAAAAATTATTTCAACGAAATTAGTAAAATTTGAAAAAATTTACATTCCCAACAATAAAATCCGATCAGTTTGGGAAAAGTTATGAAAATTTGAATTTACTTCACAAATTAATTCTAATCGTCAGATCTTAATGAAGGGTATCTCCTAGTCGAAACCCGCTTGTCTTATCATAACATTTTTTAATGTCCTTTTTTTAGCGTGTGCATGTCGGAAGACCGGAAATAATTTTCTAGTTACAACGTCGAGCCCAAGTCCAAAATACCACACACCCACCCCCAGAAACTGCACTTGTGCAATACGAATACGAACAAAAATATGATTGTCTGCTGTCGCTTTTGATATTTATTTTTAATGATATCAGCGACAGGGGCCGCGGCCAGGTGTTCAATAACTGTCGGCCCGATAAGTACGTAATTTAGCTGTAAATGGCGCCTTTTGGCCTCGTCGCTTGAACTGCAATTGGCCCGAAAAGGAGTTGAAAAAGTGTTGTTTTTTTTTCATTAAATACTTGAATTTATTAGATTTTTAAACTAATCCACTATGTATAACATTTAGATATTAGCGAACTTAGAGCAATTAAATACCACAGAACATGTTTTTAAATATATTTTTTTAAATTGGAATATATGCATATACAGTTAGTCTAGTAATTGTTTAGACAAAATAAAAAATTTACAAATAAATAAACATAACTTTGTATAGTTTCTTCTGGTTCTTAGAACAAGTTAAAAAGAAAAGAAATAATGAGATCCATAGGGTTTAACTATTTTTGAAATGAAATTACGAATATATGTGAATTTTTTTTTTTTTTTATCAAAACAATTAGTTGACTAAGTGTATATCATAAATATGTACGATATACATATATTATGGGAGTGCCATTGACTAGCAAGCTTGACTAGTTGAGAGAGAGTTGAGGAATACTAATTTTAGAGTGCACCACCGTTGCCAAAGATGCTCGCAGTGGTGCCAGTGACAGCACCAGCAACCAAATCTGCTCCACTCACATTGAAATCGTCGCTGCTTTGATTACTATTTTGATTTTGACTGGAATTCGAGCATTGACTGCCCCCCTTTGTGTTGTTGTTGGTGTAGAGCGGCTGAATTGGTTGTTGTTGTTGTTGCTGCTGCTGCTGCTGTTGTTGTTGTTGGTTAGAGCCATTTGGATCATCTGGTGTCCAAGTGCGAGCGTAGAGTTTGCTGCCCGGATAGCGATCTCCCTTGCGATACCAGGATAAGGAATGTGCCATGCCACCAGCTACAAAAGAAGAGAAAAAGAGTTTGTTATTAATTAATTATATTACATTATTATCATTTAAATATAGATATGTATTCGAGCAATCGTTTTGTTAGTTTTAAGAAATGAATTGTATTGGCAACGCCGCACAGTGTAAGATTTTGCGAATCTAGGGGGACTTAATTGAAAAAAAAAATGTTTTTTAAGGTCAATGAGCTTTTAGAAGTCAATTTAGAAATGTTCAAATGTTACGAAAACAAGCACAAAACAAAACAAAAAATGTTTGTTCACAAAATAACGGTTCTTAAACCGGTGCATTTGAAATGCATGCAAAATTGCATCGGACAACGACCAGCAGTTGACAAGGCTTCGTCATTTCAATTAGATCGTTTGGTCACTGTGAGCAGTCAATTTTTATTTTTTCTATCATTTTTGGAGCATAATTGATTTTTAGCAATATAAAGGTTCTTTATAAGTGACCTAAAATTTTTTTATTATTTGTTGGAAATAAGTGCCAAAAAGTAAGTAAATTTATCACAATATTCTATTTTTGATGGAAAAAAACTAACTGTACTCTATCGTATTCAAATCATCCAGAACATACATCGTTTGAAGAAAATCATTCTGAATCAGGATCAGAAATAAAATTTTGCCCATATTTTGCCCAAAGGACTTCAATTTAGCAATGAGTGCAATAACACTCGCAGAATTTTTCGAGGTTTGGTCAAGCTCCATAAGAACCGTTAAGCTTAACTCCCTTCTAGAGCGCGCAGCGATGATTTTTGGCAATGGTATTGATTATATAAAGTTAAAGTTGTACTTAACAAACAAGTGTCATGAGTTTGACTTGATGTGGAGTGAATCTAGGAGAGGTAAATCCAGATTTATGACCAATAATGCAAGTTGGCTTCAGAGCACAATAAAAGACGTTGATTATAAGATTGATGTCCCGTATTCAACCTCAAACCGTCCAATTTTTATCTCGTGATCAATCTAGTGATGAAAGTTGTTATTCAAGTTCAGATTCTGACTAAATTTGCAAAAAGTTATTTCATCTAATCAACTTTATCAACTTTAAGTTGATTTTTTTTAATTTAAAAAAATAGTGAAAAAAATGAAAATCGCTTTTTTCTTTCAATAAATTAATTATCTTTAAAACAAACCATTTTTTAATTTTTTTGGCCAATAGTTTTTAAGTTACAAGCAAAATTATGAACATATAACGAAAAAAGTCAATTTTAAAATAAAAAAAATATTTTTTTTCATTATTAATTTAAAAAAAATATTTTTTAGTTGGCTTAAGTAAAAACAAAAAATACTAACCTGACACTTTTTTGATAAATTTTTTTATTTTTTTTTATGGTGATTTGTGTGTTAAAAAAATGAAATTTTTTTGGTTTTTCCGTATTTTACGCCCTTTTAAGTGCCACGCCCACTTTAAATTTTAGTCCAAAAATTTCTTTGGGAATATTCGAACATTCACTCCAAATTTCAAGTCGATAGCTTTAAAATTACGACTGCTATTGAATTAAGTCCCCCTAGATTGGCAAAATCTTACACTGTGCGCCGCTGTTTACTGTGCAGTCAAATTGAGTTAGGCAGATAGAAAGAGATAGAGAGATTTGTTGTACAGAATCAAGAGTCAAGCGCCGCCCAGTCAATTAAGCATTGTTGCCAAAAAATCTTGTGCAAATGCCATTAGCGGACACATAACAACACACATCAACACATCAACAGGAACAGGAACAGGAACAGTGTAAACAAGCAAAGGGTTCAGCATACATACGAGGGCTGTTCGACGACTTGTTGTTGCAGCTGCACGCCTGCGGTGCGTACCCAACCGTTTGCGATGTACAAACAAAGCCCAAATACGAAACCTCCTCCCACCACCACCCCTCACTTGCGCCCAATCAGGATAACATCCCATACCCATTCCCATTTTCATTCCCACTCCCAAATCTCTCAACCAAGTTTGGTAATTTGTAGCGCTCACAGTTTTCGAGTGCTTCATGCGGGTGTTGTTCAAATATGCGACACCACCATGCAACCACCGCACCACCCAACCACACACCCCACAGCCCACAGCTTCACCCGCCCACTCAGTCATCTTGCAAGTTGGTGTGAACATATGCCAGGCGCGTGTCTCTCACCCTGCAGTCATCTCTATCTGTATCCCCATTCCCTTTCCCATTCTAGAGGACAATCCACTTGCAGCTATTTAAATGCCCATTGAATTACTCCCCACCCACCCATCTTTTCCTATTGCGATATTTATCTAGTATGTAGATATTTCTCTATTTTTGTTGTTTTTTTGTTTTTCGGTTTTTGCTCAACATTTTTAATGCCCGTTAAGCATGAAAATGCTTTTGCCACTCTCTCTCTCTCTTTCTCTGTATATTTCGCTCTCTCCACTATCTCTTCCCCTCTCCCTCGCTTTTTCTGTCTCTTTGGCCTCGGTTGCCCTTTAACAGGACCCAACAACGATGGCGACAGCACACATCTGCTGGAGTGTAACGAATTTCTCACGATATGATTATGTCGATTCTGTTTTGTTGTTGTTGTTACTACGTTGTTGTCGTACCTTATTCTGATTGTTGTGTGTATGTGTGTGTGTGTGAATGTACTTATTGGAGTCACTATTGCAAGTTGGAAGCAAGGTGTATGTCATGTTGGATTTTATCATAACAAATTATATCGCCGCCTGTCGCATGTTCTTTTTGAACATGTTTCATCAGAGATTTGTTATTGGACCAAATAGAAGAAGTGAAGTAGGAAATAATATACACAAATTTGGATTGCTGATTCTTTTTAATATCATAATTCTTTTATTCTTGCTTCTGGATATTACAAATTTATTATTCCCTTAAGTTTATTAAATTGAGCAGAAAATAACACGAGTTTTTGATATTTGAGATTTTTGATGATTTTATTTAATCATAACTTTAATAAGCTCTTTCAATTTTTATAACGCTTTAGTTGCAGGTTTCTAGTTCGATTTTGTGTCTCTCTTTCTCTATATTTCTTTATCACTCCTTATCTGTGTACTTTTTCAATTTGCATATATGATGTGTTCTATCTTATTTCTAATCGTGATTGCTCTTAAATGGGAGTCCATAAATAAGACGCTAATTTCAATATTATCCAAAACTATTCCCAAATGTCACAAGCTATAAATTGTCGCTTAAATGCAAATAGAGTAGAGTCCTATTACTTTATCTGATATAGAAGTTACCCCAACAAGTTTATTAATATTAATTTCTGTTTTGACACAAAGAACTTAAAAAAAATCATAAAAAAAACCGCATTCACCAAAAAAAAAACTTGAAAAAATTCCGTAGATCATTCAAAAATATCCCTAGTACATATTTAGTATCATAGGGTTACCCTTTGGCAAGCCAAGTGGGTTGGCTATTAGTTATGCAGATGCTTTTGGCATGATCGGGATACAGTCGGGAACTCGAAAGGAAACGGAGTGTCATACATTTTGAATAGAAAAATGATTAACCAAAAAACCGTAACTAAAGGCACTTTTATGAGCTGGCACACGGAAACCCTTAATCCATTTGCCCATCAATTTCCCCCCCGGGAATCGAATGATAACCGTTCGTGTCCGTACCATGTACCATGTACCACCAATGAACCGAACCGCTCAACAAATTTCGTGATCGATGCGACTGCGAAACAATTTGCTTGACTGGCAGTCACGCAAAGCCCGCAAAGCGAAGTGTGAAAATTCTAATTAGTTACACTTAGGAAGAATACAGAATACAGCAGCCCTAGAATGATGCTCGGTCAACCCTCGGGGCAACCCTCGTACAAGCAACTGGAATGCGCTTTAAATATGCAACCAACCAAACAGTTCAGCTGAATTATGTTATTTAATATAGACCTGGTTCAGGTCCTGAACTGTTCAGAACTGAACCCAACTGACCGCCCACAGCAATTTTGATTGATTGACAACTTACTGCGATCCTTTAGTATTATTTTCTTGGGTGGCTCCTTCTGATAGTTGCGCTGCAAGCTCAGACCAGCCTCATTGCCGTTCTTATCCTTCTTGACCATCTCGCTCAGAAAGGTTATATAGCTGATAGCTAACTTGAGAGTATCCACCTGAAAGTTGATGAAATTGAATGATTATGAGTATTACAACTGAAGAATATTTCTTTCCAATAAACTAATTATTTTCGGTGGCAAATTTGCTGAGTTCACGATGATTTGATGATTATGAGGATCTTTTTGTTTACAGATAAAAGTTTGTGGGAAACTTGAAGTGCAGAAAGTAAAACATATATTATGTGGAAAATATGATAGTTATCCCTATAAAATTGGATCAGCACAAGGATGATGAACTAACGTAAAGAAATAGGGGAAATATATAGATTTCTTGCCTACACAATTTTTGTTCCTATGAACGAGATAAAGGTAAAATTCAAGATGAAGTGCAAATTCATATCATAAGGAGGCACATAACATATACATATGTACAGTCCAACTTCCCTCGAATCACCATTATCTAAAGAAAAGGTTCGAGCTATGGAGATATTCGACTTATAGAGTTATTTTTCTTAAGTTTTTTAAATTTACTGCCACTCATTTAACTCGAGTTATAGAGAAATTCGAGTTAAAGAAGTTCGAGTTATGGAAATTAAACTGTAGTTGAACATAAATTTAGTTAGATTTTTTCAAAAGTTTAAATTTTTTTAAAGACTTACAACTCAGCGAAAATTTTAAAATTTTAAAATTTAAGAAAGAATGATCCTAAATCTTGTTCTATGGATAAAAATCATCGCGCAAAAGCTTCTTCAAAATTTAACTTTCTTATTCATAATATTTGATTCCTATTTGATATGATTTAATTTATGGTCTGTAAGCAATTCTCACCTTGCTCAGCCGTTTCTCATAGGGCAACGTTGGTATATGGGTACGCAGTCCCTCGAATGCCTCATTGATGCTCTGCATGCGCCGGCGCTCTCGAAGATTGGCCGCCTGACGCTGTTGGGCCATCTGGGAAGCGCACTTCAAGCGACGGGGCTTGTGGCTACGCCTTCTAAACAAGGAATAGCTGAAAATGGTTAGGATCGAAGGAGTTGGATCGTTGCTTGGTTGAGGGCTCTTACGTCTTCTCGTTGTTCTCCTGGTCGCTGTTGAAACCACTGCTGTAAGCATCGTCATCGTCGTCGCTCTCCGAGCTGTGCTCATCTCCAAAAAAGTATTCGGAACTGGAGTTGGATGCATTTGTCGCCTGGGAGCCTTCAAAGAAATGGCGTGCCATGGTGGCCTCCAAGTCGAAATTGTCCATGGAAAACATTTTAATAATTGTTGATTTTTGTTGTACGATTTCTGTTAATTGTCAATTGATTGCATTTGATTGCACGCTTGCTTCCGGATGTAAATCTGAATTGACGACGAGTGTGCGGCACGTGTCGGGGCAACGGCAAGTGTGTGGCAAGTGCGGCACGTGCTCTCACTCTTGACTTTTGATTTCCTGAAATAGAGGACATACAAATTGTTTTGTTGTAACTATTTATGTCAATGACTCTAATCAGCTTGTGCTGATGGGGCTTGTAATCAATCAGTTGTTGTACTGATAATAAACATGTTTTACATACAAAGAGCGATCGTCTCTTGATTAGATAAGCACTTGATAGGGCTTTGAATTATCAGTCAGTTAGAACCATAAATACATTTAACTCCCCTCGGTAAATATCAAAATAAAGGAGCAGTCAACGGGATATTCCGAATATATCTATAAAGTACTCTAAACCTTTCATATTTGGTTCATAACTTGTGTAATACACATTGTATTAGCTGGTATTTCTACAATTACGTTTGATATAGATATCAAGTTTTTGTATATTTATTACATTACTTATGAAATGACTGATTAAGGGCCATTTTTCCAAAGTACATACTATATACCTACATTTTATTTAACATTTACAGGGCTGTCGCAGGAATCGCTTTCGCTTGAATTTGACATAGATTTTGTACAAATTTAAGTTTCAAATTTGACATTAATTTCTTTACATTTAACGTCAATTTCTCTTTTTTATAGATGTCAAACACCTTACTTAGACATTGAAAAAACGGGCCTAAATGTTAAAAGAAAATATCTCTGAACTCTCTTAGTTTTTTACTGGAAGCCCCGATTATGATGCTGAATTATTTTTTAAATCATGTGAAAATTGCATATTCACATCTTGTATACTCTTCCCGTGGGAATTAAAGGATTTGTTCTATTGAGAATCTTGTTTCATGTTTTACGCTCAACAGTCTTTCATTAAATGGACACATTCTATATACTAAAAACTTCAAAAATATGCCTTTAGTTACACTGTGAGGACATTCAACTATTTAAAATAAATTTTCTTTTTTTTTTTGTAAATAATTAACTTTCTAAGGAAAGAACAGAATAAAAATAATCGAGTGTAGACAGCTCGCCTATGTCCGTCGGCTGCTGTCAGGTATCACAAGGATATGAACTCCCTTCCTTTTTTTCTTTCTGTTACCTGCAACAGATGCTGATTGTATCCAATAATCGCAGTTCGTTAAAAGTATACACAAGAGTTCGTAGTTCACTCACAATTTCACTTTGATCAATTTTAGCCCAGTGATATATTACACAAAAGTCCGATCAAAACATATATTCCATATTAAGCAGCTGTGGAACAAGACTAGAAAATTGCCACCGTTAATTGCCACATTGAAGCGCGATTTTGTAGCGAACGCGCGGACAGCTACAAAGCGAATGAGAGAATTCGAGAATTCCCGGGCCGAGAACAGGACACGTCTGATAAGAGGACAAGCAACCGAGGGGTTGCTACACGTATTTCCGCCCGGATAAAGCACCGTACGTCTATCATATCAATGGCGGTGCCACATCAAAAGGTATTTTGGCCAAATGGGGCGGAGCCTGTAACTTTCAGCCAATCAGCGTGAAGCAGCGGAAACTTGCCACACAACAGGGTAGCATTTCAGCGGTGGGGTGTTATAAGCTTATTAAGTGTGAGCTTGATGATTTGATGGCACAGGCGAAAGGGAGCAGGGGAGCCGGCGGAGAGAGTAGGAGATACAAGAGATATTCCTACTGATTTTCATATGGAAGACACATTGAATTGTTTTTTTTAATTGGGCCCCTTTATCTGTTTAAGCGGAATTATTGGCCAAGTTAAACAATAGAATTTGCAGGATTTCGTTTGGAATTGGGGCAGATTAATAAAAATACACAGACATTGCTTAATGTATTTTTAGTCGAACCTAAACTAAGTCTAATTAATGGATTGTTGCAACAGAATGACTGTCTGAAATTTCAGTGAGACATTCAAAAAATTTGTCAACCAGCATAACTTTTAAGCATTAAGCAATGAAAATAGCGGCAACTGCAAATATTTGCATTGTCTTAGATTCCCGAACCGAACCGAAACAGCTCCATTAAAATATTTGCTGCATATTTCATGGCGTCGAGACAAGGGTGTCAAAATATATGTACGAATTCCGTTTGCAGCAAAGCATTTTTACCCTTCACCCCCTTGTGCCGTGATGATGAGACTTCCCTTCGTTTTTATTTCGATTCGTTTGTTTGTTGTCCTTTTTCCCGCGTCTGTTGCTGCCGCCTCTTTCACTGCCCCTGCCCCTGTCCCTGCCCCTCTGCCTGCCTCATCATCAGCGACGAGGACGACGACGACTGACGACTGACGACCTCACTAATGCTACCCATGATAAACAAATTGTTTTGCTTCTCCATCTCTCCACCTTTCCTCCTAGTTGCTGTTTTCATTTCCAACGCTGCTCGTTTTGTGCAGCTGTATAAACAAATTAGTTTTCAATTTTTATCAAGTTGTTGCCTAGTGGCAACCAGTTAACATCATCAAACTGCACTTGTGGTTGGAGAAATGGGAAAGTCGGCGACTTACATTATTCACAGGGATTCGACTTAGTTCTGCAATTTATACGAAACTCAGCTGATCTAAGAAACTATTAAAAGTGACAACTGCAATTTCCGATGCAGTCAAAATTATTTTATATATTTTTATATTTAGTATAAATTAGAATTAGTATTCATATATAACCCACAATAACATTTCATATGAATTTCTAGGAAACCACTTTCAGAGACCGTAAAATATAAAGATATTTTCTGAATGAGCACTATAAATTTCTATAAATACATATGTTAAAATTCACACACTTTAAAAAAAAAAGTGTCCAACACCTGCTACAGTTTTCCTTTAGTATTTAACTTTTTATTTAAACAGCTTTGCCTATATAATTAAGGCCCCAAAAAAATTAAATACTACTTGAACAATGCCGCACACTAGTATAATATCAAGCTGCGAATTATGCACACGTCATATAGCACAATCAAGCGTAACCGCCTCTATGCGGACTGTTGGGAGAGTAAGGACTTACCCTGGGCTAATGCCCGGTCTGGTCCCTATATCATTACACGCAATTGCCCTGCGAAGGGGGTTCAACTCATAGCTCACAATTTCAACCTCAATGCATTGTCATTTTGCAGTACGATTTTCAATTCTGTTTTCTTTTTTTTTTATATTCGAATTCTAATTAAAAACCGAAATGTATTGTTGAGGTAGACAAGTAAACTAGAGTCGGGGCGCTGTCAAATGCTTATCACACTGCCATTTCCCCGATCCCCTCACCAGTCCCTGTCCACGTCTATCCCATAGTGTTGACACTGAGCATTAAGGATAGCGAAATCCTCTTGAGTGCATGCATGGCCGAGCACACTCGGTAACGCAATGTGTGTGTGGATTGTGTGTAAATTTTAATCTCATTTAAAAAGTTTTACTCTTTTATTTTTTTCAAAGTGCTTATGTAAAGTGCAAAAATTGAAATCAACAATGGAATGAGGAAGGGTTGAGCCATTTAACAGTCCTATAAAACACTTAAGGGTAGCAACCTCACCATACTTTATAAAAATATATTTTATAAAAACACAATCTAAGCATTTATAACTATTTTATAGAAAAATTAAAGAACTAAAAGCTTTCATTAGACACGCTGCAAACATGCGAACACGGTTGCCACTTAAAAAAACCTGATTGAGCCAAAAACAAACAAAAAATAGGCCAAATTGATTAAAAAAGAGCCACCATTTTTTTCAGTTAATGTTATTTTTGCATTTAATTAAATAAAAAACATTTCGTTCACAATCACTTAATGCAATAACACACCAACTAATGATAATTTTGAAGTTAGAATTTTGAAAATTTTACCAGAATTTTTCTTGAATTTTTCTCGAATTTCTAATTTTGTTTTTTTTAGGATTTTTTACTCAACTTCGCCACGCGAAAAGCGAAATGCACCAAACCAATATTAGAATGAGCTTCATTATTTTACAAAACTTTGTATTTTGTTGTTTTTTTGAAATTGTTTCTCAATTTTTTAAATTGATTTTTTTAAATTTTAAATTTCATTTCAAATTACAGAATTAGTTAACGCCCTCTGTTTATTAACATAACATACACATTAAGTCCAAAATGTTAAACCAACAGTGTTCCTTAAATACGCATAAGAGAACGCCTCAAAAGACGGCGTCGGTGGTGTAATGGTTAGCATAGTTGCCTTCCAAGCAGTTGACCCGGGTTCGATTCCCGGCCGACGCATGTGTAAATTTTTTGTCGATTTCTAAAAAATTTTTTATTTTGTTCCTAATTTACCTCACACAGTTTTTAAATATTTAAATAATATAAACAGCTTGTTCACAGAATTTATGCAGAGGATTAATGCGCTCATCGAAGCGTTTGCCGTTATTTTCAAACTCAATGAACGGCACAGAGTTCACCACCTCGAAACCCACCGCCTTGCCAATCTTTTGAGTAAACACGGATGTCCACAAAGCTGTGACTGCAGTAGGCCGCTTATCGCGCACCTCCTCAGCCACATCCTCCAAGCCTTGACCCTGGTTCAATTCACGTGTCAATTCAATGGTGACCTCGGTTAGAGCGCGTCCAAGTCCGAGTCTTCCGTATTCCGGCAAAGTGCCCAAGAACATTAGTTCACAACTGCAATCTATGTTGTACAAAGCACCCACGTCGACCTTTGATTCGATTGTTATCATAAAATTCATTAGAGACCGCGCCTGGGGACTATGCACCTGCTCGTCCCTGAACTTGACGAAAAATGGATCCTCGCCAGGCGGTGGTGTGAACTAGAATTTAGGCACAGGTATATATTATTATTCTTTATATTATTCCATCTACTTACCATCAATTTATTGAAAGACACTGCCACAATACGTCCACTCTCCACGTGTTTCATAATCAAGGATACTCCATCCAAAGCTGAAACTCGACATAGCTCCCGCAACTCCCGACGCGCCTGTGCATTTTGAGGCAAGTCAATTTCGCAACCGATGCAAACAGATTCTTTGGTAAAGAATGAATCGTCCAAAACCTGAAATGTGAAAAATGTATTGAATTTGATGAAATTAAAATAAATAGTGATTAACCATGTTAAATGAGTGTAAATCATTTTTTTTAATAAATAATAAAATAATAATCAAAATAAATAATAATAATCAAATAAAAGCAAAAAAGCGAACTGCGTCGGCCGGGAATCGAACCCGGGTCAACTGCTTGGAAGGCAACTATGCTAACCATTACACCACCGACGCCACGTTGTGCTCGACGCTTAAAAGTATATTTGTGCAGCATCTAAAGCGATGTAGATTCTACAACTCTTTGCATTTAATTAATAAAATATTTTTGTTAAGTTGTTGACTTAAAAATAATATATTATTAAATTTTTTCTTTATAAACATCGGTAATTTTTTAATTAGTATTAAATGCTAGTTTATAATGCTTGTCGTCTTAATTGACGTCAAATAAATATATGATTTGAGAAAAAAATATGCTACTATGTGTTTATAATAAATCATTTTATTATTGTTTAAGAAAATACTTACATCGAGAGCTTCCTGCAAATCCGCCTCGGCCAGACTTCGCACCTCATACTTTCCTACGATTAAAAAAATTTATCTTTATTGGTATGATAAAGAAAATATCTTAGAAATTTTGATAACACTAAACAACAAATCAAGCAAATTCAAGCAGCTGTTCAAAACTTATGTTGTCGTTATCAGAAATATCAGACATCAGACAAAGATTAATTTACACGATACGAATTTCAAGACCAATTTACAATAATTATAAACAATCATATGAATTATAGGCATGCAATCAAATTTAATAACCGTGAAATTGTAACAATTTGTATTATGATAGCACCTTAAATATGCGTGTCAACAAAACTACAACGTTGCTCACGAACATCACGGCGTATACTTAATCTTATCGTGAATATTTTACACATGTTTGTAAATATTTTTTGGAATCTAAACTTCGCCCTCCCTTGAAGATTTGGTAAAATCTTAAAATCTATCAAAATATTATTAAATTATTAAACTCCAGTTAATAAGGGAAACAACTTTCATTTTACGCACCCTCGTGCAAAGTAGTCCAAAGTCTTCCGTTTTGTGCGCGCATCTCGATTTTGGAAATAAAAAACAAACTGCTGCCGTCGAAAGTTTGATGATAACTGAGCTATCAAGAATTTAATAGTTCAAATTGGTACTAAGCCCCAACGGTCTTACATAATGAAACACATTCCTAGGAGCGTGCGTTTATCAGTTTATCAATTTATTCAGTTTATTCAATCTACATAAGCGTATACGACTTTTGATTTTCGTATAATGGTGCATTTACACTAGTTGATAAACAAGTCAACGTTGATATCAACTTTATCAATCCTAGTGTGAACAGCTGTCAACTTGATCAACTGTTGCGTTGACAGTAAATTGACAATGCGAAAATCATCAATTGTTGCTCTGAGTGTAAACATAGTGTAAGCACTTTGTGTCAACAGTTGAAGACACAATCGGCGCGTTGACAACACAAAATGCAGTTGAGCTCACGTTCATTCTTTTGCTTTGTGTTGACAAACTTTATGTACATATTAGAGGTGGCAACACTTCGCTTCGCCATCCGTTTTTATTAATGTTGTCTGTTTTTTCAACTGTACAGTCTATAAAAAATAATAATTAATAATCAAAAGCTATTTCAAAATACATTTTAATTTATTAATATGCATATTTATTAAACGATATTTCAATATCGAAAGTAGACCTGCTTCGGTTGCTGGCGATTGCTATCGATTAATGATATGTTGTTTATTAATGTTTTTTGTGCATACATAATTTGATTAAAATCACTATCGTGGATACACAATATCGACGTCAACGAAAAATGCTAAGCAACGTGAATGTCAACGAATGTGAATATCAACTGGTGTAAATTACTCTCAACTTCAATATCAACGCGTTGGCATCTTGCGCGTTGCTCAACTCGAAAATTAGTTGGCAACCCGGTTTTGTTGTCAACTCAATCAACTAATGTAAACACAATAAATGCGTTGACGTTGGATATCAATTGTTGATATAGCTAGAATTGACGCTGCATCAACTAGTGTAAATGCAGCATAAGATAGATAATCGTCTTATACGCGGCCCACGGCAAGAGTCAATGTATAATCAAAATGCAGATAAAAAACACTTGCGCAGGTCCGTTAGCATAATTGTCAAAACAGCTGTTTTGTGACGTCATCCTTAATCTTATATTTTTTAAATAATTAATTATGTTTATTAAAATTATGTTTTATATTATATAAAATTAAATAATTATGTTTAACAGTATGAAAACCAGTTTGAAAACAACAACAGCATTGAAACAGCTGATTGTCGCTGTTAAACGCGACCAGTGTTGCAAAGAGTCCGATTTCCATTCAACAGCTGAAATACAAATCATACCTTTACAGCACTACTACTACGCACATTAATTATTATAAAAAAACAAAGAGAATAACTAATTTTAAATATATCTAAAAGTTGTTGCAAAACATAGAATTGTGCCTGCTTATATACCACGATTTAGTGATTATTTCATTCGCATTTTATGCTCAAGAAATATGTCCAAAACGTTGACATGACAACGCAGTGCTAAACAAAAGTTTATTAGTCAAATAGCGAGAAAAGTTGAAAATGTTTATATTGGATAAAATACTGCCATTCATCTTTAGCTATATACGGCCATTTATTAAGTGGTTTCTTCATGTGTTCACCCGCCTCTCGGAGCTCCAGCGAATATGCTACGGCGCGAGGGCAGGTGCATCGAGATGCCGCCAAATCGAAAGATCGCTTTTGCAATCCAAGCAGCCCGAAATAAAAACCTTGCTAAGGGAGCTCGATGAAGCAGCGCCGTACGCCTCGGACAAAGAGTTACTGTACTTTGGTGAGTCAGCGTTTAATATTAATTGCCTACTAATAATCATTGCCTTTTTGCCCTTGCAGCTCCACGCGCCGTTCAAGTTGTGTCGCGTGTGAAGCGAATCAAGAATAATGTTCATCCGGATTTTGGAAGACTTTTCGGCAATTGTGTGACCACAATTTGGGGATATAAGCGTCTTATGCATCATGTGGAAGAGTTGCGCGCTGAGTCTTACGATTCAGAGAACTTGGAGCACGAGCAGAAGCTATTGCAGCTGTGGCAGCTGCTGATGCCGGACGATCCACTCACAGGTCGCATTTCAAAGCAGTGGCAAGAAATTGGCTTCCAGGGCGATGATCCGAAGACAGACTTTCGTGGCATGGGCATGTTGGGGCTAGAGAATCTATTGTACTTTGCGAGTGCCTATAATGATGCTGCGAAGCATGTTCTGCTGCACTCGATGCATCCCACAGTGGGCTACACCTATGCCATTGTTGGTATCAATCTCACCGCCCTGGCATTCAATTTGCTACGCACTGGGGCCGCCAAGACGCACTTTTACAATCAGGTGGCGCTGCATAAGCAAAACTTTAGTACAATCGAAGATTTTCATAAGCTTTATTGCTATCTGTTCTTTGAATTTGATCGTTTCTGGATGGACAGTTCTCCTCGGAATATCATGGACTTTCGAGAGGTCTATCAGGCCTTTGAAATCACCAAACTGGAGGCTCTTCACAATGAGAACACAATATTTAAAACGAATCTGGTTGTAGAATCTGTTTAAAACTCTAGCTAATTTGTAATTAAAAATGTAAACATTAATATTTGTATAAATGCAGCTTTTTATGCGTTTATTTGAGAGCTATATTATATATATATATATATGTATTGTATGTTTATTTAATATGTATATATTTTTATTTTAATGCAAGTATATAAATATCGTTAAGTAGCCGCAACTGCAACCAAAAATATGGAAAGACATGCATAATACTATAAAATCAAGATCGAGATTTCACATAGGAGACAAAGAGTTACATAAATATATATATAAATATCACGGTAATGCATAAAAATAAAAATAAACACAAAACTTACACTGAAAAAACGAAATGAAATAAAGATAAAAGTCCATAAAAATATTGAGTTTGCATTGCACTGATGAACAATTTTGGAGTATCCTATCAATTTTGTTGAGATTTACTTATGAATATATAAAATGCACAAGTCGAAACGAATTGGAGCAGATCGCTCAAAAGAGCGTCGTCGTGGTTGCAAGCTAGTTAAGTATCAATATATCATAATTGTTGAATGCAACGTTTAGCGATAGAATTTAACTTCCGCCTCAACGCAATCCTTGAGCAGTTCGTCCAGCTCATCGCTGGCATGATCCTGTAGCGAAAAGTAATTGTTTAATTCATCAACACAGGAGCGCTCCAAGCTCCTCAAGTGCTCCAACGCAGCCGGCTTTCGATTGGCGTGAAGGCTATGCAGCAATGTCTGCTCCGCATCCGACTGCACTTGGGTCAAGGGCGAAATGCGCGGCTTGGGCGCAAACACAAACGGCTTGAACACAGACTCGGCGGCATTTGGCGTGCCAGTGAACCAATGGCATGAGATTGAGCTACCCTTGGCACTTAGCACCGACACGGTTGCAGCACGTGAGCCATCGCCGCTCGCTGAGCGCAGAGTCTCAAACATATCCTGTTGCGTGTAAGTTGCATCGCCATTCGGCTTTGGACCGCACCATTCCGCTTCAGGCGCCTGAACCTCCGCATCGTGTGCGGCTGCAAAGCTAGCGGCTGTATCTAATCCTTCGCTGGACTTGTCAATTGTATTGGTTACAGTCAGACCACCGCTGGGAAGACGCTGCCAGCTGGCTTGCAGCTTCTCAGCAGCCCAGACTTTTCCGGCACTGCTCAATATCCAGGCAGCACTCGGATCACATACTACAAAGTTAAGTTTGCTGCTATCGTTGCTGTGCTTTGCCACCAGACTGCCAATAAGATCCACGGCAGCCTCTACCTCACTGGACTCGGCCAAAGCGATGCTGTAAAGCGAAAATGGGTTTAAATAAGTTTGTGGGAGTGCATATTATATTTAACAGGTTCACATACCGCACAATGTCTGTGCCTAGCAAGCTGTCATTGTCTTTTGCATCCTCTTGGCCAGCGCTCCAGGTAAGGCCAATGGCCACACCCCGATCGTTGGCTCCAAAGTCGCCACCCCAAAGGCCTGGCTTGGGTTTTTGCAATATTACACGAAGGCCATCGCCCGACGGCTCCAAAGCTGCGCCGCCATCAGTCTGATTATGTTGCATGTAACATATATAGTTACGATGAGTCATTTTACTTTCGATAAGCTTCTCTTCATTTCACTTCTCTTACCTTCCCCTCCAACACGTCGCTGACATCATAGTAGCAAACTTCCGATGAGACGACGACACCCCCAACGGCTGTTGCGTCCTCCGCATTGCGGCCAAGGATTAGCGAGCCAGACGCACAGTTAGCGGGTAGCACAATAAAACAATCGGCGTTAGAGGACATTTTCTTTTGCTTTAAATCAGTTTATGCATGCACAGACACGACGGATTTGCAAAATTGATTTTTCCCCAACAGCTGTTGCCAAAATCTGTGTGGCAGCCTTGGTTCGTTCACAAATTGTTCGATTGAACAACTCACTTTGGTGAGCAGTGGCTCGTTCAATGAGAACCAGGGCTGAAAACGTTTCAAAGCTGTAGCGCCATCTTTAGTTTGTTTTGCGAAATATAAATACGCTGAATATGTTCAATTCAGCATCAAAAAATTGATAAATTTTTAATTTTAAGCTTCAATAATGCCTAGGAAGGGTTGTAATAATTAACGTGCCACAGTCAAAACTATCGGCTGCTCTTTTTCTGGAATCCAAGGCTGCCACTTGTTTGCCAAGGCTGCCAAATAGTTGTTCTAGAAGTGGATGCGATGTTTGTGGATGACTATCGATAGAAAATTGGTCCCATGTCCATTTCTCTATTGGAAACTAATTAATTATAAACAAATATATTTACTGATTATTATTCAATAAAGTACAAATTCAATAAACCAAGAAAGTCATAAATTCTGTAAAATAATAAATTTTATTTTAAAATTAGTCGAAAAAAACATAGACAGTAAACGATCAATTATTTAAGCTTTTCAAATTTGGAGCGCAGCAAAGGGACTGCCACCTTGTTTTGCCAAAGTTGGGCCAAGGCTGCCACACAGTTGCAACTTTTTGTGTGTTTTTTTGTATTTATTTTGAAAATTTTTAAATATTGAAGTAACTCAATAATAATATTTAAAGCGCAATTCAAAAAATCAAAAATATTATAAATTTTCGAAAAAAAAAAAAATTTAATTTTAAAATTAGTTTTGGGCACGAACCCTTCGGGTGGCAAAGATATTACAGAACTTGTAAAAATTCAAAAAAAAAAAATGTAGAAAATTGAAAAAAGTATAACAAAGCTCCTGTGAAAGTTTTAAAGTTCTAGCTTCAATATTTATTTAAAAAAAAGAAATGTTTAAATTTAACTCTTTTTCTGAAAAGAGTTAAATTCGGACAAATATGACACCATTGCCAAGGCTGCCACCTTTTTTATTTCCAATGCAGTCAGCTGATTTATTAGAGGTGTGTGTGTGTGTGGTGAGTCCCGATGCTTCGATGTTTGCAGATCACATAAAATTGAGCACATCTTTAAGGGTGTTGTATTGAGAACATATTATATTTCTTATATCTTGAAATTTTTTCTTTCCAATATTTTAGAGGGCCTAATGATCAGGATTGTTTACTTTTGTTGCATATAAAAACATTCGATTGTGGCCTACCAAACACCGATGGCTCCGATGTTTTGCAATCATCGACGACATCGATGTTTTTTCACTCGATGTTTCTCCACCTCTATCGCAGTGGTCCAAAAACGTTGTAAAAGTTGTTAATCTAGTAAAGAACGTCGCAATTGTTGTTGTGTCGGTAACTCCAAAGCGTTATAAAAGTTGTTAGTCTAGTAAATGTGTCGCGCAGGTTAAAAACGTCTTCGAGAAATTGCATTTGTATACTGCTGTGAGTGTGCAGGTGTTGTTGTCTCATTCAGACGTACCATTTCGTTTGGTTGCTGTGCGAGCGAAACAACAACAAACAAGTTACAAGGTAAATACTCGTGCATATTACTGTTGTTGTTGTTGTTGCTGGTGGATGTTCAGCGCCTTTTTTCGTGTGTTGATTATTTTACTTGCGTGCGCTGTAACTCGTGGGCGGCTCAACCGTCAGTGTCCGGCTCCAAAGAAAAAGTGAAAAAACCTAAACAAATCCAATGATATTTCCAAATTTAAAAGCAAAGCAATCATATTAGCAATCCCAATTGCAAATTGGAAAAGAAAAAGTGACAAGTGCTCTGGTAAAGAAAATCAATATTTACGCTATAAGAGTTTCTTCCAATAAGAAACTACAGTGCGTACGTGAAAATAACAAACGCAATTCGTAAGAATTTCAAGTTTTAGACGCCCAATCGCTGTCGGTGGGCCTGCTGCCTGCCGCTCCCTAAACAGATATTTCTTTCATTCCTTCTTGATTTTCTATGAGTGTGTGTGCTGTGTACGCGTGTGTGCGTGTGCCGCTTTACGTTGCTTGACCACTTTGACCGCGCGCATTTTTATGTTGTTTTTGCTCTCAAACTAGTTTTTGTTGTTTTTTCTGTTTTGTGATTTTTTGTTGTTTCTGTCTTGGGTTCAATTTTCACCCTGCCAGTAAATATGATGACGTTTTAAAGTGACTTTGGCTAGTTAATTTAAATTAAATCAAAAGAAAATCAATAATTTCAACTTCTCGGGTATACATACAAAATTTTTGTGGAAAACTGGTTGAAATTGAATTCATGACATGCTTTAAGTGTGAAAGCGGAACACAAACCACCCTCGCTCTCGCCTGCCTGCTCCAACTCCAGACCAGAAACAGACCAGCCCATCCAATCCAATCGCAGCCCATCCCCAGTCCGTTAAAAGCATCTTGCAAGTGATGAAAATATACAAGCATATACATACATAAAGTGCCGCTACATTCCTCCCCCAATGCGCCCCATTATGCGGCATTTCGCTTTATATACATGTACATGCGACATATATACATACGTATATATGTACATCTAATCTTTGTATGTATCTGTCTGCTCGTAGGCGTTCGTATCGAGAGTGCATTGCTCTGCCGCTACCCCTGCCCCACCGTGGTATTGTAAACATTACAAAAGCTGCGTGCGGGGCGGCCTCGTTTTATCGCTTTATGTGAACGTTCGCGGGCGCATGTGTGTGTGTGTATGTGTTTAGTTCGTTTATTTACACTTACTCTGTTAACGTTTCTCTCGCAAGCAGTTGGCAACACGCGCATCTCTGTCGCTGCGTTTTTGGCAGTTGGCAACACGTTGACCCAATAACGGTATAACCAGACACCCGCATATACATACAAACAATACATATACGAACCATGAATGAAAGCCCGCATGTCACTCGGTTGTCGGTATACATACATATATTATGGATTATGTGTTATTGTTGTTGTTGCAATCATAAAATCTCTGCAGATGCGACCCACATAATAGGCATGTGCATAATTATTTGTGCTAATTATCTAAACAAAATGCTACTATGCACTGTGGTTCAAATTTAGTATACATATAGTGAATATGTGTAGAGTTTGTACATAGTTTTATTTCTGACTTTGGCTTTGTTTACATCGATACAAAAAAGAAAAAGAATCAACATTTTCTTTTGTGGTCACCGACAAGTTCAATGAACCAACCAAAAAAGTGGAATGCTCATCCGCTCGGTTGAGTTTGTCTCTTTCTTTGCGTGCGTGTGTGTGTGTGTGTATGATCGCTGAGCGCACGCAACCGAAATTTGTTGGTATTTTTATGTGCGATCGATTTGTGATTGTGTCGATTTGTTAATCGACATAATTTGTGTGCCCTCAATAAAAAAAATCCAAATACAACAATAATCTCTGTACGTAGTGCGTTGGCGGCAGCAACCAAATATACCTTGACATTGAGAGCTTATGTACATATTCATGTGCTGTGCTGTGTGTATGTGAACGTTAGTGTTTTCGTGTTTTGCAAACAAAAACGAACACATTCGTACATACGTATGCATGTATGTATGTACACTGTGTAAATTGTATGCATATGCTATCTCACTCGTGCGCATATTGAATTGACGTTAAGTATTATTTAATAAATAAACCGGCCCGGTTTGTCCCTTGTTGTTATTGTGTTATTCTTTTTTGTTGTTGTTGCTTATGAATGCGCAATGACCTTGCATATGGCACCTGCAATGACAACAATATCTCAATAGGCCACAACTATCATCGATAACGCGATTCATCGATACATCTTTAAAGCACAAAATACACGCACACATACATACCCATGCACTTTGTATCTCGTAAATAATCTGTTTTCTTGTTGTGTTTATCTTTTTCAGCTTGAAACGCTGCTTCAGGTTGATTGACTGTTCGCACGTGTCAATTAACCCGATAGAATAATTTATTGGTAAGTATTCATGACCTATTAAAAATGTGTATTTATATAAATTAAAGAATATTTTGTAAGTCTCCCCCGAATCAATATCGATTTTGGAAACTAATTGAGTTGAAGACGATAATTTCGATAAAATACCAAAACGAAAGTTAACTATAATTAATTTTATTAATTATGTGAAATTTGTGGTTCATTGCAGTTGCTGTGTGTGTAAACAGGCGCAATTCCTTCATCACTAAATGCGAAACTGGAGTTGTTAGACTCCAGCAGCAACGACGACACCATTCACTCCACCAACTTGAATAGAAAACTGATCAAAATTAAAAAGTTCAAGCTGGACGATATGAAGGAAATGGTGGGCGGCTGTTGTGTTTGTTCGGACGAGCGGGGGTGGCCGGAGAACCCGCTCGTCTACTGTGACGGCCAAAATTGCACCGTTGCCGTGCATCAGGCATGCTATGGCATCGTTACCGTCCCCACTGGACCCTGGTATTGCCGCAAATGCGAGTCTCAGGAGCGCACATCCCGTGTACGCTGTGAGATTTGTCCCTCCCGCGATGGTGCCCTCAAGAAGACGGACACCAGCGGTTGGGCTCATGTCGTTTGTGCATTGTACATACCCGAGATACGATTTGGTAATGTGACCACCATGGAGCCCATTATACTGACATTAATACCGCAGGAACGCTACTCGAAGAGTGAGTCACAATTGAAGTAGTTACAATTGAATATTTAAATCCAATCACTAACAATTATTCTATCCATATTCAGCTTGTTATATTTGTCTGGAGATTGGGAAGCCAAATCGAGCCAATGTCGGTGCTTGTATGCAGTGCAACAAGGCCAATTGCAAGCAGCAATTCCATGTGACCTGCGCCCAAAGCCTGGGCCTACTGTGCGAGGAGGCTGGCAACTATTTGGATAATGTCAAGTACTGCGGTTACTGTCAGCATCATTATAGCAAATTGGTTCGTATGTGGGGCTTCAATTGATTTATTTATTTCACTCCCTCATGCCTTGTCATATATATTGCAGAAAAAGGGCGGAAACGTCAAAACCATTCCACCCTACAAACCCATACAACATGACACCTCCTCCGATTCGTGCTCGTCTCCCGAGAAGGAAATTGATTCGACCATGAATTCAGCATCCACCTCAGCGACAAGCATCAAAATCACAAGCAGCACACTGGCAGCAAGCTCGACAAGCCTTTCAAGTGCCGGCGGAGGCGGCGGCGGCAACAACGTTTCATCCTCATCCAAACAACGAAAGTCCAATGCATCTGGCAAATCTTCGTTGTCATCGGGTAGCAGCTCTGCCACATCAACGGGTCTGGCAAATCCCTTGAGCTCCTCCAATGCTGCAGTGGCTGGGAATACATCAACTGCAGGCAGTTTTCTACCCGGCAGCAGCAGCAGCGGCTCCAGCAGCAGCAACAACAACAACAATAATGCCGTGAGCAATAGCTTAACTGGCAACATCAGCAGCAATGTTGCATCGACACATGCCAGCAGTGCTGGCAATAACACTGGTAGTGGCAATACAATTAATAGCAGCACTGTAGCTGGTTCCGGCAGTGGAGCCAGTGCAATGGGACCCAGCAATTCAAGCACCAAGTCATCAGCCAGCAGCTCGAGTGGCAGCTATAAGGATAAGCATAGTAAAAACATTGGGAAGCAATCCAGCTCTGGTTCTAGCAAGGACAAGGATAAGGATAAGGATGGTGGCAGTAATTCATCGAACAATAGTTTTTCTCATCACTCATCAGCCTCATCGTCGTCGTCCTCCTCCTCGTCGTCCCGAGAGAAATCCTCAAAGTCATCCAAAAACAAGGAAAGCTCTAAGGAAGCCGCCGCAGCCACGAGCAGCAGCAGCAGCAACAACAACAACAACATTGCGACGAGCAGCAGCAACATGCCCATCACCTCCAGTATTCCAGCCAATAGTACCTCCAGCACCCATCCCAGCGCAGTGCCACATGTGTCTAGCAGTGGCAGCAGCAGTGGCATGCCTGCTGCGTTGCTGGGGGAGCACAGTAATCATGCCCAGAACCTAAGCACATCAAAACCGACAAGCTCAGCTGGCGGCGCATCGGCTAAACTGCAATTGGCGAGCAATTTAGGCGGCGGTTTTGGAACTGAGTTGCATGCCACAAGCAGTAGCAGCAGCAGCAGCAACGTCTTAAAGGATTCATCTGCTGCCTTTCCGGGAAATAGCAATTCAAGTCATTTAGATAACTTGCCGGGCGCAGGTTCGTCCACAAGCAACAGTGGCAATGTGCTGGGTCCAAGTGGCATCAGCAGCAATACTTCTACAAGTTTAAGCAGCAGCAGCAAGGCAACTCTATCTGTGGCATCTGCATCATCGACAACAACCTCCAGTAGTCAGCCCTTAACATCGAGCAGCTCGTCGACTTCCAAGAAACGCAAAGCGGACTCGGCTAAATCGAGCAGCAGCAGCATTATCTTGGACGATCACAACAGGTAACATCTGTTATACTCTATTTTAAGTAGAGTATCAAAGCAAAACAAATATCGATTTAAACATAATAGTTAATTTTAAAACAAGATCAATATTCATAAAATTTAATACTTTATTGCTTCTCAAGAGATAAATTAAATTTAAATTGTACCCCAGAGAAGAGAACAACTTTAGACAATTTTTTTCAAATCTGAGATTCTTTTTCATTTTAACAGCTCCAATTGAGTATTTTAAAATTAGTAAAATATTATTCTTTGAAATTAAAGAAGTACTTAAATCTGTCCAGAAGTAAAATTAAACGTTAAATTAAATAAATTTGTTTTGCTAACGATTACAAATTGCAATTGATTAATAATTATAGTTACTAAATTCAAACTTTTCTTGCTGCAGCTCATTTCGGGATATAATTAAGGATGTGCACGTGACATTGACGCCGCTAACAGACTTTGAGAAGGAAATTGAAAAGAGCTCGAAACGGGTGAGTGAATCTTAAAGTTTGTTTGTATAAATATACTGAAAATAGTTGAGCAAATGAAAAAAGAGCAACTCTTGAGTTATTTTAAATAGTGCTTTCTCTTTGGTTTTGCCCAAAATTCTCTTATTTTCTGGCATTCTCTCAACCGGCTACATTGTTGCCCATTGTTGAGTGATGGTCTTCTAATCTTGTACACTTGTCTACAACTTGTCAAGTGCCAGCACTATTACAGTTTGCTGTTATTCCTCTCCTCTCCTGTTATTCCACACAGTCTCTCTAGTTGATTGGAAAGGATCAACTAATAGTTTCCATAGCACTATAGCCATTTCACTTGCTCCCACAACGCAGACGCCTTGCCAACTTTCGTATCATATTTATAAGTAGAAATGCAATTATTAATGCATACACCTTTTCGAACATCTTTGAAATATTCAAAAACACAAGGTGTGCGTCAGTATATATGAAAAATACAAGTATATATAATATATATATATACACGAGGTGTGCATACCAAATAGAATTGCTCAAGTATTTCTTGTTTTTCTCAATAATAAATACTCTTCACCAAACGAATTAAGTGCGGGTATATGAGTCACGTGAACGAGTATTGTATATATATATTATTTATTTAAATTATTTCTGAACTTATTTGGTTAAGAAAATATATCTATTAAATAATTAGAAATAATAAAAGTTATTGAAGTTGCCAAAAATTATATGAATTTACATATTTTATTTTATAATTTAAAACTTAGCATAAATGTAAGTTAACACAAATGCTATTAAACATAAATGTAATTGAATATCATGAAATGTATGAATTTATCGAAATATTGATTAGCTAGAAAAAGAAAAGAAGGAAGACACTCGATAATCTATATATATAAAAGAAAGTCGTGTTAGTTACACCACTTATAACTCAAGAACGGCAGAACAGATTTGGGTGAAAATTGGTAGGGAGGTAGCTTAGAGCCAGGAGACGGACATAAGATACTTTTTATCCCTTTCGACACGGGTCGGAAGACCATCAGCGTTGTTTGTTTTTGTGCCTGATAATAAAACAAATAATGTCGTGTATCACAAGGTACTTAAGTGAAGAGCAACCTATGTACTAAAATACAGAAATAATAAAGAATGATTAATGAAGGTATTTAATTTTTTTGTATTTTTTCCAATAAAAAAAAAACACAATCTGCTTATTTATTGCCATTAAGGCGGAACAAAGTTCGCCGGGTGATTCTTGTATAATATATAATTTGAACTAAAATAAATATAATATTAAAATAAATTGTTGATTGCTCTAAGATATCGTATAACGTAAACGACGAATGACGAAGGATGATGAATTAAAAGCTCAATTTTATCGATCCCTTATTATATCCTTAGCCCAAAAGTATGCTAAACGAATATATGAGGAATTTGATCAGATAGTGAAATTGAGAAGTGTGAACATCTTAATTTGACTACAATAAGATAATGTTATTAAAAATATATTGTATTGTAAAGAAAAAACTAGTAATTCCAACAGCTAGGGTATTTATTAATCATTACTCTGAACATATTTCTGAACTTCTGTATTCTTTTTCCATCAAAAGTTCATATATATATGTACAGTATGTTTGTGTGTATTTCCTATTTCTGTTTGCTGATTTGATTGATGTAGATTGACGTGCCCATGCACCATTAATGTATATTTTTAGTGCAAAATATGCAAGCCAAAAATGCTGTATTTACACAGAAATTTAATTGAATGCAAATGTTAAGGCTAATTAATTGATGACAACCTAACCAAACATACAAATAATGATCATGATCATGAAGCGTACATTACTCTGAGGTTTTTTGGACAACTCCATACAGTCTGCTAAAATAAAAATTTTTTAATTTTCTCGATTAAATTAACAGCATACGAGAATATATATGAATTTGATTTGTTGGGCGTGTATTATTCATATTGTTTTTATTGTTGTTGTTGTTTATATAGTCATACCGATCGCTTAGCTTCGTTTCGGCGACAAAAGAACTCGTTGTCATTGTCGCTATCGTCGTGCCGTGTGCAGACGAAGATTCTCAATTTTCTCCCGAGTCCCCAAAAAAGTTGACAATTTTCTAGCGCGCTCAGTCGAAAATCGTTGCTAATCGAAGCCAAAAGGCTCTAGTAAAATTAAGAAATCAACCAAAAATTTTATTGCGAAATTTTTGTATTATTACGAACGAAAAGTAAATATACATATACAACACCAACATATACATTTATCACAAATACTATATATATCTAAAGTCGTGCAGTGCTCTGATAATATCGGTTAAAGCTGCCACCAAAATGCATATGATGAAGTTTAATTTTAGAAGCGACATAAAAATTTGGCACACATTTTGACACACAACAACAAGAAAAAAGCGAAGAGCGAAGAAAAGAAAAAATGTAGTTGGCTCCATTGGGGGAACACATTTCCCACGTACTCGTATTTATAGATCTGTTTTTTAGTGAAAAGCTTTTTTGTCGTCTAGAAGTGAGAAAATTAACATACATATATCTATATGTATGTTTGTGCGTGAAAACTTGAAAATTTCAAAAGATAAAGTTGAAGATATAGTTGTGTTTAAACTTCAATCACGCAAATGTGTTTAATAAATTGAAAGATACGGCCAATATTGCAATTTAAAGCTACAATTGGTAAACAATATCTTGTTAGCTAATCATAGCTAATGATAGTGCAATTAGCAGCTAAAGAAGCGTAGAATGAAGAAAAAGAAAAGCTGAAAGAACTGAAAAAAAAAAATAGAAGAATTTATTTCGCACAACATTTTTGCCCTGTTACCGCACATAAAAAACAACTGAGAAACGGGCTGAAATAAGTGGGGAAAATGAAAAACTTTTTCATGCGTATGTGTGTGTGATGTGTGTAGAACAAGTTGAAAAACCACAGACGCCGTTGACTGCTTTGAGATACACACAAGCACACAACAAGCAAACGCATACAGTCATATTTTCCAACCCACTCTCTGGCGAGATGTTGGCTGAAAACACACAAAAAATTTGTTCCGCATCTAAAGTTTCTCAAAATCAACTCAAAAAATGAAAACCGAAAAATTGTTGTGAGGAAAAACTGAGCACCGTGTGCCGTGTGCACTCACAATTCTATAGATTAGTTTGCGTTGAGCAATCTTCCAGTTCAGTACTCGGTTTCTGTCGTGTGCGGTGTTTGTGTATGGGATAGGTATAGGTTCTATCTAGCTATATATATATATATATAATATATAAATAAAAAAATATATATGTATGGTGGACTATTAACCGATATTGCAGTTGCACTTACTAATCATAAAGTAAACACAGCTCTTCCCATTTGCATATCTAATCCATGAAAACGCCTCAAAAGATACGTAGAATGACTCAGACAGATCAGACAGAAGAGAGAAGTGTATTTGTCATAGGTCTATATAGCGATCATATTTGCGGTCTGTTATACATAAATATATCTATCTTTCACCTGTGTTATTTTTATAAAACATTTCTCTCGCCATCTTTCGATAGATACACAATTATTGCTCACGTTTTGTGTGTTTGCCACATTGAAGAAATGATTTTTTCATTCCAATTTCAAAAAATATTTCTTAGCCAAAGTGATCATAAATCTTTAGTATCTGTGTGTTGGTGCGTATACGTAATGTTTGTAGTTATCGTTGGGTTTTTCTTTGAAAATTTATAAGCAAATTTTACATATTTTTTCTCTTAGTATTCCCTTAATTAGTTTAATAATAGGTATTAAATGTATTGTTTTCCTTTTTTTTAGATTTTAGATCAGCGATTTATCAAGTTGATAGGATAATAAAATAGATTCTTAGGAAAGAGACGTTTAAAGTGATCTTCTAAAGCTTTAGTACATACAGTTAAGATTCAAACCTTCAACTTTAGTACATGTATGTTTTTAGAGAGAGAATGACAAATTAGTATAGAGACTTTAAAACAAGATTTTATCAGAGATATTCCTGATTCAGATAGATAAATTAATATGCTCAGTAAAAATACGAAAGAGATTTTCAATGTGATCTTAAAAAGGTTTAGTACATGTAGTTAAGAGACAAACCCTATATTTTTAGTACATGTATGTAATGGAGAGAGAGAACAATGTTTTATCAGGTATTTGTGTTGCAATAGGATAAAGAAAATATGTTCTAAAACACTGTTAGTACACATTCACACACTCACACTCATCACTCAATCAGTCATTGGAGTACAGACTTTAGATCAGTTACTTTTCCGTCTCATTTAGCGCTTAAATACAATCATCGATCACCATCAACCAACCATCAACTACCAACCACAGCTTTTGCTTCAGCTTTCCAGCTTATCAGCTTCAGCTTCTCATCTTCAGCTTGCGACGGAAGACGACGATGTTCAATTCTGCTCTCTGTTTGCACTTTCAGATAATAAGCATAATATACTACATAGATACAGATACAAATAGTTGTGCCCCAAGTCGTGGTTAAAGCTCAAGAAAGGATACATTTATAAAGAAGCTGTAAAAATTAAAAACACAAAATGCCCCTGCAAGTGATTGAATCCCCCAAATGCCCGCGTTGCAGCAAGAGTGTGTACGCCGCTGAGGAGCGTCTGGCTGGCGGTTATTCATTCCACAAGAACTGCTTCAAGTGCTCCATGTGCAACAAATCCTTGGACTCGACCAACTGCACAGAGCACGAACGTGAGCTGTACTGCAAGGTGTGCCATGGACGCAAATATGGACCCAAGGGTTATGGCTTTGGCACCGGCGCCGGCACACTCTCCATGGACAATGGTGCACAGTTCCAGAATGGCGTCGATACGGTGAGAAACGGTGCTCGCATGGAGCCCCGTGCCATTGCCCGGGCACCCGAGGGCGAGGGCTGTCCCCGATGCGGTGGCTATGTGTATGCCGCCGAACAGATGCTGGCCCGTGGACGCGGCTGGCACAAGGAGTGCTTCAAGTGCGGCACCTGCAAGAAGGGCCTCGACTCGATACTGTGCTGCGAGGCGCCCGACAAGAACATCTACTGCAAGGGCTGCTATGCCAAGCAGTTCGGGCCCAAGGGCTATGGCTTTGGCCAGGGCGGCGGCACCTTGCAGTCCGATTGTTATGCCAATGATGAGGGTGCTCCGAATATGCGAGCCGCCATCGATGTGAGCAAGATTCAGGCACGTCCCGGCGAGGGCTGCCCTCGTTGCGGTGGTACTGTCTATGCCGCCGAGCAGAAGTTGTCCAAGGGTCGCGAGTGGCACAAGAAGTGCTTTAACTGCAAAGACTGCAACAAGACGTTGGATTCGATCAATGCCAGCGATGGTCCCGATGGCGATGTCTATTGCAATACTTGCTACGGCAAAAAGTGGGGACCCCATGGCTATGGCTTTGCCTGCGGCTCGGGTTTCCTGCAGACCGATGGCTTAACCGAGGATCAGATCAGCTCCAGTCGCCCCTTCATCAATCCGGATACGACATCGATTAAGGCGCCCGAGGGCGAGGGTTGTCCCCGTTGCGGTGGCGCCGTCTTTGCCGCCGAACAGCAGCTGTCCAAGGGCAAGATGTGGCACAGGAAGTGCTACAGCTGCACCGATTGCCATCGTCCTCTGGACTCGGTCTTGGCCTGCGATGGCCCCGATGGCGACATTTATTGCAAGGCCTGCTATGGCAAGCGCTATGGCCCCAAGGGCTTCGGCTATGGCCACGCCCCCACGCTGGTCTCCACGAGCGGCGAGTCGACCATGCAATATCCCGATGGTCGTCCACTGAACGGTCAACGCACCTCGGGCGGCTGCCCACGCTGCGGATTCGCTGTCTTTGCCGCCGAACAGATGATCAGCAAGAGTCGCATCTGGCACAAGCGGTGCTTCTACTGCTCCGATTGCCGCAAGTCCCTCGACTCGACAAATCTCAACGATGGACCCGATGGCGATATCTATTGCCGATCCTGCTATAGCCGCAATTTTGGACCCAAGGGCTGCGGTTATGGCTTGGGCGCGGGCGCTTTGACAACGTTCTAGAAATTGCAAACCATAATCCAAAATTTATTTAATTAAATTTATCAATAATCCATAAAAAAAAAGAAAGAAACAACAGTAGCAATTGTTCCAATACATTTTGTTTAATCTTTTTCCCCAAAATCACCTCACAAAAGATACTAATCTATCTTATTCACAACACTTAGCTAACTTAGTCTTCGGTTTCGGTTTTTCCAACGATTTTTTGATGAACGAAATGTCTTAGGTTATGTGAGATAATAAGCTTTATGAACAAACAAAAAACACTAAAACTTTATTAAAAAAAATAAAAGAAATTTAAAAAAATACAAAAAAAAATTTAATGAAGTTCAAAACGTACGAAAACCAAAAACAAATAATACGAAAATTAACATATCGAACTCTAAACTTTAACTATCGAATCAAAGTATCGACAATGGCACAGGCAAAAAAAAAAAAAAAATGAATACAAAAAAGAAAAAGGAAAAAAAAAACGGGTACAGTTGTGCAGCTAAGCTAATGATGTGTTATCGATTGGCAACTGTACCTGTAGACTATCAGAGACGGAAGTGAAGAGAGAGCGAGAGAGCTGCAGTTTTGTTACAACAATATATTGTTTCTTCTTCTTTCGATTTCGACCTCGATACCAATGTGTAATATGCTCCAATATAATGAAACCAGAAGAGCTATTGCTCTGTTGATAATGCTTATCATTATGATAATTGATTATATATATATATATAATATATTTTTGATTGACGATGAAGATGATATATGTATGTATATTTAGCTTATTTAGTTTTTTTCTATCTAATAAGTAATTTTTCGAATTCTTGAATATTAAATTCGTTAAATTTCTTTTCTAATTAATTCATGAGCAAAATAAAATGTTCAAATTCATTCACGCTCCATATGCAACACACATAACAACCAAATAATATATATGCCCCAGTGGGTTCCATGAAAAAATTATTTTGTTTTGGAATTTTTGTTGTGTTTTTGATTTTCAGAAAACTTTTTGTACAATTATTTTTTATTGAAATACCTGTGTAAATTAATTGCAGTGGGTGGTGTGCGTCGTTCGGTTGTCTAGTTTTCTTCGGTTTTTGAGATTGAGCCACCGCATATGTTCTATATTTAGCTTCCGACCGATCGACCGACTTCGTGAACAATATAATTGCTCAACATACGCGCAAAGTATTCTAGAAGTATATCTGTACATACAGACATATGTATGTATCTTTCAGTTGCTCAAGAAAAAAGCATACAAAATGTTCCATAACCGATCTGAAACTATATAGTCTAAATATAAATATGATGCTAATATGCTGCCCTCTCCTGATAGAAGAGAGAAAGCTCCTCTCTCTCTCTCCCATTCTCTTTCACTCAAGAGAATCATTATCATGGCATGCAAATAGTAGATATAACTCAACCGATTCCCATGCCACGTGCTTGCATATGTTTTCTAGTTAGCTCTCTTAATGTCAGCTAATGATTCTCTTGAGCTTTTTTTTGTAGCTAGATACTCGATAAATTTGTAGTTTGGAAATGAAATGGAATTCGTGTTATGTTGTGTTCTTGTCTTGTTTGAAAAATTTGAAGAAAATAAATTAAAACACTTAAAACTAATCGACAATTGACGTTGTGTCAGCGTCATCACCACAAATACGCTTTAAAAATTTATAGATTGATGTAAATACTTGGTCTTTTGCAATGCCACATTGTCCTTATACTCTTTGCCTTTTCAAATATGGTTTATTAGTTCATGTTTTTTCGAATTTTGTCAATTGATATTTATTTATGGTATTATTGTGGTATTTTATGGTGTTAAAGCCGGTTTATTAGGTTAAGTGTGACCGTTTGTATTTCAATTCTACATATAATCGATCACAAACTATATATTTGAATTGAAAAATGCTTATGTACAATGTTTTTATAATCTACTGTAAGTTAGAAAACCAAAAGTGAATTGTTTTTTTCTTGATGTTTATTAAAACATTTTTATAAGACGTGAAAGAAAGCTCATAAGCGTGTACTTATTATATTGACCAGAAGTGTAGATTTTAAATATGTTATATTACATTGCAGAATTCTGGTAGAGCTTAAATATTATCTTTTTATAGTATTTTTGTTGTATTAAAGCAGGAGTATGGGGCAATGTGTGACCGTTTGTTATTCTAATCTTAGTACTAAAGAACTTTAATTTTTTAAGAAATGCCGTTTTTTTCTACTTAAAAAGTATGCAGCTCTTTTAATATAAAGTTTTTCAATTATGCACGAGTCTTTGATTAATGAAAATTACACTCAGCTAGTTCTTTAGTTAAATAACCAAAACATTCTACAGGGTATCTGCTTAATCTAGCATTCGCATATTTAATCGCTTAGTCATTTATTTATTGTATTTCCTTCTAATGACGTTGACCGCGAAATATAAAATAGTTGACGTTGCCATGCCAGGCATTCGATGTCATATATTATTTTTCTTAAATTTTTTCAATAGGCAACAACAACAATGAAATAAATAAATTGTCTGAGGTCGTCGTAGCCAGGTGTGTGTTTTCTATTTTTTTTTTTTCGAGTGGGTTATTCATTCGACGATGTTCGCTTTTCGATACGTAGCTATGCTATATATTTATAGACCTTCCTAGTCATCGTCTATTTTTGAGTGATTCGGTTTTGAAATTTTTGCACATATGACACATGCATAAATGAAAGAAAAATCCTTTAACATTTTCCGATTGATAAACAAAAATTTCAGGCAATGGCGATGACTACGATGATGAGTTCTAAATATAGTTTATATATATACATATGTATGTACATTTATTCTTCTTTATTTTTTTTGGCTTTAATTAATCTTTAATATCTTGTGATCAGTGGCGCGAATGGATTTATGCGTTGTTGAAATATGTAAATATTTCTATAAATATAAACATTGATAGAATTGATATAAATTTTAAAAATTAAGCAGGTAAGAAAATGTTAGGAGCTGAAAGATAAAAGGGCTTAAATAAAGCTATAGATAAGCTGTATTTCAGATTTAACAAATTTGTAAGTTATTTCCGTATATTATGTTTTTATTGTACTTTCTAATAGCAAACATAATTTGGGCATAATTTACAGCATTATATTTATTTCGTAGAAATTAATTTTCTTCAAATTTTCATGTCAAATCTATTTCGTAGAAATCAATTTTCTTGAGTTTTTCATGTATTCAAATGCACGAATTCTTATGATTTTAATGCCATTTACGTGAGGACATTGCATTTAATGGCCAAATTATTGATTTCCCATTACCAAATATCACCACAATAAAGAAAAGTTGGGTTCCTGAAAGCTGTCCTTTTAATGTTTGGCTACAAATGGAAAATGGAAAATTCTAAATTGCAATTCATATTTCATTTCATTTTTACCACATTTATTGTAAAGAACAACGGGGGAAATAATTTTAGAATAATAATAATCAACGGAAGGACCTCACGCTGTGTTATTAAGTGTACATTTGGTGGTTGTGTCTCTGCACTAGGTGGTGGGTGATAATATATAAATTTGTCACCCGTGACTATTTACAATTACGATCGCCTTTAAAAAAAAAAAAAATTTTATTAAAAACTGCATGAGTATTGTTAAGTGCTCAGAAAAAGCAAAAAATAAACTGTTTTTGCTTCACTTTATGACAGTGAATCATAAAAACTATTTGTCTGTTGGCTTAACTGATTCCCTCTAAATAGTCATAAAGAAATAAAACATTTGCTCGGATAGTCGTCTTCCTGAAGCAATTAATTTTTCTACGACGTTTGAAGGGACCTTCAGTCAGGTCACCCGGCAACAAAATCAACACCTTGTTTTTTTTTTCTTGGTTGTGGGTTCACAGTATCGCGTGTCGTACCTACGACACGTGTCCCGTTTGTGTTTTATTGCCGTAACAGTTTTCCCATATTCCTTTTAAAACGTCACACCTTTTAGAATTTTCATAGTTAGTTGATTTTCGGTAGCAAAACTGTTGGATTATCACATACGTAGATACAATTTTAAATTCTGTTAATTTATTTACAGCAGATACTTTTCTGTTATGCTATTGAACTGTAAGACCACTGTTAACATTTCTACCGCGCAGTGTAAACTGTAACCATTATTGGGCGATGTAACGGTCTAACAGCTGCTGTTGTTGGTTCTGCTATTTTGCGCTCCTCCGACCTACCCCTGTTCTGTAAGTATTTATTTGTCTGTTGACATTTTTTAATGTTACTTGATCTTTGATACGTATTTGCTTAAACATAACCCCCTTTTTTGAACTGTTGTTTATCGATGGAGGCATATACTTATAAAATGAGTTTACTCAGTGTCGTGTGCAGAGTTGAAATGCTGCCTGAGCAAATATTTACAAATATGCTTTGTTTGCTCCTTGATGGGAGCCTGTTGCCTTTTTGAAGTTGAATGACCCAAAGAGTCCAGAGACCAAAAGGTCTAATGCAACCAGCATAGCATTAAGCACCTGTCTGTCTCGAGATGTGGTGGCAAGTAGTCCGTCTGGGACACATTAATTCGTATTACTTGGTTAAAGTTCTAGTGTCTGTTAATTAAGCATGTCAAATTGATGAAATTGCTTTGTTGCCAAAGTAACCACAGCCACAACAACAACAGCAGCAACTACGTCAGTTGAATATTAAAATTAATTTTTCAGCTTATGACGATACGACCACCTTCTTTGATTTGATTAGCATAGAAAGAGGGGGAGGGGGTAGAAGGAGCCAACCAACCGTTGGCTATGCAACGGCAATGTTTGTGCCGTTCCCATTTCCAGTCATTTTTGTTGTTCTTTGTTTTGTAAAACAGGCACGTTTACCGAAGATCCCCCTTCAGACCCGTCTCTGCCAGGTAAATGCCACTTAACGTTATTTTTTCTTTCTACCCCATGATTTTTCGGGCTTTGTATTTCCATTTATTTGCATCACAAATTATGCTGCCTCTCTGTCTTCCAACTCCAGCTGCAAAGATTCTTCTTCTTTTTATTTATTGCCAATTGCAAACGTCTGGTGGTCACAGGTTTGCGTGTCTTCTCTTTCTCATCCTCATCCTCCTGTAAACATCGTCTTACAATTCAATTATTTTTCATTTTCCTGTTTTGTCTTCTTCAATCGTCGACGGCTCTGTCTGGCTCAGGCAGTAACAACAACAACAACAGAAAAATTAACCTGCATGCAGCACCCGCCCCCGTTCACAGCATTGCATAAAGCACACAAATACACACACACATAGAATAAATAGTGAGAGAGTGGAGAGAGAGAACGCAGTCGCTACAATATTGCTGTTGTTGTTTGTTGAAATGAGCTCTATTGCTCTTTATGTAGCTCTTGCTCTCTCGCCTATTGGCGCTCACGCGCAGGTCAAACTGTTCCCAACATAAGCGAATGACTGTGAACAGTTTGCACACCTTAAATACTTAAAAATATTAAGCACAATTAAACCACCAAATAATTTCCTGTGCTTTTATTGTCTATTATTCTTTGTCTCTTTTTACATTTTGTTTTGCTAAGCTTTTCGTTGATTTCGTTTCCTGGTCCTTTCGAGTTGTCTGTCTGCATTGATAACAGTGTCGTCACTTTTGTTGTTGCCGTATTTATTACAACATCAACAGCATTACGACATACACTGCATGTTAGAGCTTGCAGTTGTGTGCTGTGTGCATTTGTAACAGTGTGTTTGAGCGCCTGTAAAAGATTCACTTTTATGCATTATGCTTTGTATCCCGCTGCCCAACAAACATTTTTATCAATGACAACATGAATTTTTTATGAAGACTAGCTTAAAATTGAAATCCAAAACGAAAATATAAAAATGAGTACACACTTGATGACTTTACAAATTGAATTCAATTGCATCACTTTCTATCTAATGCAACTTTCCACTAAACACGTTAATATTTATTAGCTTCCAAGTAGTAACATTATGCATATCTGTTACAACAAGCTTGGATATAAAAAAAAACACTAATACCCACAGATTTCCACTAATCGTAAATATATATACTAATCCGCAATTAAGTCTCTGCGTCACTGAACGTTATCGTTGCGCTCTCCGATTTGCTCACTGGGTGACGTTTTTCCAGTTAACTTTTGGTTATGCCTATGTGTCTGTGTGTTTATTTTTATGCTGTCGCCGAGTTCTTATGCTCTTCATTTTGTTTTTGTACACGTCGTCGTTTGTATTGGTGTTAGTGCGTGTCTGGTCTACGTGCAGACATAACATGCAATACATACATGCATACATACATACGTCAATAATCCCCCCTGAAAACCGGCTGCAGATAACAACAACAGCAACTGCGCTCCGTGCTTTCCTCTCTCACTTAATGCTCGCAGACCCAGTGGGAAACATAAATCACCTCTATATTCATACCTTTTCAAAATTTTTTGTTATTTCTTTAGCACATTAATTATTACTTTATCTGCCAATTTTCGATACGTATTTATCATACACAAGAAAATATATCGCTGAATCTACCACTCTTAATATTCTAAATGAAATCAACCTCTATGCTGTGCAAAGTTCACGTCTGCGAGCAGCAATGAATTCATCAGTTATTTTCCCGCTGGGTCATGTTTGCGTGTGCTACTGCAGCAACAAAAACCGTCGTCGGAGAGCAGAGTTTAGTACAACTCCGCACGGCCAGCAACCCACAACACTGTCGCGGCCGCCGTCTTGTTCTGGTTTCGTTTTTTAAGTTATCGTTTTTTGTGTATGCATAAAAGGTGCATGTGTATTCGTTTTTATGCATTGTTGCAAGCCTGGCCTTTTTTAATTGTTTGTCTTTGTTGCAAATTGTTAACTCATTTATTGCAAACATCGCAAATCCAAGGCGCGTAAAGTGTACACTATTTTATGGCCGTCAGTGTCAGCGACAAAAAGTTGTTTTTCTTGTATGAAAACTGCTCAAAATATTACTCGTTCACGTGGCTAGCTAAGCACATGTTTTAGATGCTGTCAGAAAAAAAGCTAATTTCCAACTAAAAGAAATTCAATTTGTGTTTTTGTGTGGAGCAAAAAGTAGAAAATAAAACGATTCCACGAGTCTGTGCTTAGTGAATGCAAGAGTGAGAAAGAGTGCGCGTCTTTTACGTTAACACTGAGAGAAGGAAAGAGGGAGAGCCAGCCAGCCCAGTCGCCGCCACGCAAGTTATTCACCCCAACAACAACAACAGCTCTACGCACACATTGACAGTTGGTTCTCACATATGCGGTCCGTGATTTTCGAATTGCGTGTGTGTGAGTGTGTTTGTGCGTGTGCGTGTGAATGTGATTCGAAGTAAAAAAAAGAAAAAAGAATAACAGCCCAAAGAGCATACAAAATAATAATATTGAAAACGAATCAACAACAATTGAAAACAGCTACAGCAAAAGCTAAAGAAAGAGAGCCAAGAGAGAAGGCGAGAACACAGACTGAGATTGAGACTATGCTGCCTTTCGGCTAATCATAGTGAACAAAACAAAATTGACGCTAAAATTACAGTCAAAGCACAGAGAACGCGAACTTGGCTTGCAGCCAAAAAAAAAAAAGAAAAAAACAAAAAAAGGAAGCCAAAAACTGTGATCTCTTTTAAAGAGGCACAGCCGAAGACAGAGACAGAAAGCAAAGAGTGACGGCAAACCAAACAAAATGATGATGATGGACACACTGGACGCCCAGCCGATGGATGTGGCGCCTGCTGTTGCCGTGGCGGCCACAACAGTTAGCAGTACTCTGGACTTTACCGCTACAATGGTGAGCATGGCAGCAACGGCGGAGAGTAATAATAATAATCACATTGAAATGGCCGATTATAAGGAGCATCGCAAGAATAAAAAAAAGAAGCGCGAAAAGCGTGAAAAGGACAAGGAGCATCGTCACAAGCATCGCGAACATCGCCGTCATCGGGAACGCGATAGAGACCGAGAATCATCTCATCATCATCAGCAACAACAGCAGCAGCATCAACAACAACAGCAGCATCAACATCATCCCAACAGTAGCCAGCATTCAACATCTGCCTCATCATCGCCCTCATCCGCATCCACGACGCCATCGGCAACCATTGAATATGTTGGTGGATCCGCATCCGCCTCACCATCCTATTTGGGAGCCAGTGGCGGTGCTGGAGGAGTTGCTGCTGTTACCACAGTTGGAGGAGGTGCCGCTGCCACCACATACCCGCACAATTTAAAAATACGTTTCCTGCTCTCCGGGGTAAGACGAAAAAAAAAGAAAAAAATAAAACCCAGTCCGTGTCTAGATTATGCTACGGATCGACGCTCTTGTCACTTGCAGCTGACACCACGTCGCATTGTTGCATCTGCATCCGCATCAGCACACGTTCATATTCCTCCTTTAAGTGCTGATCTATTTTGGTAACTTTATGGAGTCTTTGTCAAGATGTGTCATCCACAAACAGACACCAACCGACAGCTGGCAACATCTTCGAGAAACTGCAGCTCTCAACCTGACTAAACTCGGGAATAAAGAATTTCAACTGCTGTTCAGAAAGCAATATCAACAGTTTACTATATTTTTCGGATCTCTATGAGATTGTAATCTTTTTATAAATTATTCCAGTAAATAAATTTTTAACAGTATTTAAGTCACTAGCGTATTTGGCCTAGGAGGAGTAGGACGACAATTGATTTAAGAGCTCTTGATTAGCTATTTTATAGATTAAGCATATAGTAAGATCTATAATATTATATCAAATTACAATTCTGCAATAATTTGTTATCTTTGTTTCGTCACTTGCGCGGACTTTCTTACATCCCGTGAAATCTTGGATTGGTCACTAGCGTAGACATTTGTCCATTTGTATAATCGAATATTAGTTAATTAAGAAGTGTTAGTCTTTTCTTTTTTTCTAAATAGTTCCCATTTTATTGCAGAATTGATTCGTGGGTTTTTTTTAAACAATTTGCATAAAAGATATTATGTGGAATTTAACAACCATGCCACATGTCCCAGTTTGTTAAATTGCACGCCAAGTCTTTGACACTCCATCAATAATTAAAGCGCATTTGGCATGCAACTGTGCAACATTTATATGTGAATGTGCAACAGCACTTGCAGCTGCACCCTCGATGTCCTGTAAGCATGCCACCTGCTACACCAGCACAGAGTGAGGAGGGGAGTTGACTTGCAATTATATTGACAATGATCCAATTGGCCGAGAAAGAACGTATATCTATCGAATGGCAATTATTGATTAGTGTAAGTGCCATTTAAGGCGGTTCAGCTGCAGTTCCTTGTTTTAGACCTGCGTCTTTTTGCCACAACACAAAAAATGGGGTCCTTCAATTTACCAGGAGCAGACCAGACAGCTGTTCGCCTTATCCCTGGCGAGTTCTCATCGCTTTGCGCGCGCTCTCAAGGATAAGTTATTCGTCCGTCTTCTTATATCCTGTCCTGAATGTCTTGGCCCGTCCTGTTCTCGCACAGTTTAAAAAACCAACAACAAGGTTGGCACGTTTTGTGCCTAGTTTTACGACAGCTGCCAAAACTCGAGCAACCCTGAGTTGAATTTTCTTTGTGTCCTGTTGCTGCTGTTGCTGTTGCTGCTTCCTGGTGGCTGATTGATCCTGCTTTCGATCTTGTTACAGCTGCCTGTTCTTAGTCTCAGGTATGCGGGACTCACGTCCTTTAGCTGCAGTTGTATTTCTTTTTCTTGTTGTTTTTTCTTCCTTATTTTTTTCTGTCAGGCTCTAATTACGATAGGAATTCGTGCAGCTTGCCACATACACAAGTTCTTGACTCTATTTCTCACACAAATTAGGATTATCTCAACATTTCTTAAAGCTAATCGATCCTCTGCTATAACTTTCTGTCAGGCATGTTCTGCAAATATCTAACAATATTTGGAGTTCCTGAAATCAATGAATTTAAAAAATGTCAAAATAATATACTAATCTTGACAAAATTTGTTGATTTTTAAAGATTTTTGTGTCTCTGAAAATACTCCAAAAATTAAAATGGAGCACACCTGTATATTTCCATGTCTCACGTAGCTTAAGATCGTTTAAAAGATTGTCCTGAAATTTCTTCTTACTTATTTGTCAGTAAATAATTTGTGTTAATATTTGTTTTTAGTGGTATTTTTTTTTAATGTTATCTGCGATTGTTTCTTAGCTCCTGAAGAGAATTAGAATATTGTTTTGCTTCGATCCCGCGAATTTCAACGCTGAATGCCTTCCTCAATATCGTACTCTTTATAGGGATCTCACTGTTCGTCTATGCAAATTTGGATGTCGTTTATTTCAATTTGAGCTCTTCTGCATTTAATGTCCTCGACACGACATGTTGTTGGTGTGTGGTGCGTTTTGCGAAAATTCCTGCCACAATGCGGACAAGGACAACCCTTTTTATTTTGTCGTGCTGTTGTCGACAATTACCCGACATCGGATCGTTGTTCCTGCTGTGCCTGTTGTGTTGTTGTTGCTGCTGTTGTCCTGAGAATTGTGAGAGAGGGTTCAAATCAACAACCACGCGCAGACACACGCTAATATAATATTTATAGTTGGTATTTTGTTTCCGGCTGTCGCTCTTATTGAATTTGTTGTCGCTCTGCCTTCGGCAATAAAAAAAGAATTTACAAAAATTGAAATATTGTACCGGGAAGTACAGTGAAAAACGATTCAAAATGCAAAGCACGCAATGACAAAAAGGGTTGCTTGGGCTGTTGTTGTTGTTTTTGGTAGCCCATTAGCTGCTCCAGCAACAGGATAATCAGCGATACTCAATGGCGGCCATTGTTCAGCTCTGCAGCTGCCCAAGATGGCAAATATTTGCATATAGAGCACAATGTTGACCCTGAAAAAAAATGAAGTTACTTTGACAAACTACTCGCACTTTTTTGATTTAGTGTCCAGTTTTTTTTAAATGACCCAAATCTAATGAGCCGTGAAGGTGTTTACCAGAAATTTGACACTATTTGTTGCCGGTTTTTTTATTTTCAGGCAGCAACAGGCGGTGCTGGCCTTGGCAGATAGTTTGCTTATTTAGTTTTAACCGAATTTTCTTAATTCTGATTGGAGTTGTAACATCTCAGCAACTAAGTGGCAACGCTGCGCATAGTTTCTGTCTACGTGACTAAACTGCAACAACAATGTCAGCTACTGCACCCCCACCACCCAAATAAACAACACAATTCTCTCACGCACCCAGAGAGCGCAACCAAAAGGGAACAGTCAGAAAGCAACATGAAGTGAGAGAGAGGCCGTGAGAGACGACAGCGAGAGAGTGGGAACGGGCGGCTACTGCTGTTCTCAGCGTCTGTTGCTCTTGCTCTTTATTGTTTTGTGCATTAAGCAGGCCATCCACAGTCGAATTTGTTTGACGAACGTGTTCGATTCGACGAAATATTCGTCGTTGGTGGTAGTATTCGTGTCCAAATTTTGTGTTGCTTGTTTTGTTCGAGAAAAATAGAACTGATTCTATTTTTCGTGTGTTCGATTGAAAAATTCGACAATGGATGGCAATGTTGGCGCAAACATCATTTGTCAAAAGTTTTCGTAGCGTAAACACATGTCAAAAATGTCGAAGCAATTTTTGCTGGAATTTATTCATTGTCTGCAAAATGAGCCAGCACTGTGGCAAGCAAAAAGCGAGGCATACAAAAACAAGAATATGCAAAACAAATCGTGGGACTTATTATTAAATAAATATAAAGAAGTCGATAAAGAGCAACTGTTGAGGCTGTTAAAAAAAAGGTGAATTCCCTGCGTGCATCATACAGACGCGAGCTTCAAAAAATAAAGAGGAGCGAAAGATCTGGCGCTAGAGTGGACGATATTTTTAAGCCAAACATCTGGTACTTCCATTTTAATTATGGCTTGACATGTTTCGATCACTATGCGCCCAAGACTCTGAGGAGAAATGCCAGTTAAAAATTTGAGATCCTCGTAGCTTTGGCCACTGGCCAAAAAGCGCAAAGTCGCTGAAAGTCTTTCATGTGCGCTAATTGCTGCTCTCATTACAGTGTCCTGACGATGAATTTCTGGAGATACCAAATTTAGTAGTGCTTCATAAGTTTCAGTGTCCATTCTAAGAAAGTTCTTAAAATCCACACGAGAAGTTTCTTTAAGCTCTTTTAAAAGATTGCTATGGGTGAATTTTTGGCGTTTTGCGTACCACTCTTTCATCCACATACTGTGTTTCCTTTTTTACGCTTGCTCCCTTTTCTTTTTTTTCTTTGAATAAATAAGTATCGCCATCAAGGCAATTATTGTATCGTTATCAGATGACATGATTACTCTGTGAAAACTTTCTACAAATGATGTTTGCAACAATGTTTGAAATAGTTAGTGGGCAAATGTAATTCTTGTTCGACGAACAGTTCGTCAAACAAATTCGACTGTGGATGGCCTGCTTTAGCTAGCTGCAAATAACATTTGCTGCCAGATCTAACACACACACACACGCTAACATACATACTAACGGCTGCATATGGCAGCATATGGGAAAACCACAAAATAAAATGTAAGAAAAAACTTGCCCATTGTTGCAGCATTTGTTGCCCTCGCCGAGTTTTGACAGCGACGACTGTTGCTGCTGCCGCTGCTCCTGCATTCTTCTGACTCTGACTCATTTTATTACATGCTGCGCTGCTTTTACCATTGACAGCAACGTCGACGCAGCCGATAAGCTTTGAGTTGCATTATGTGCATACACACACACATACGAACATACAAACATGTATACCAGATGTATGTTTGCATGTGTGGGGTTAACTGGCAGCTTTTTAATCTATATGGAGCACATGCAGCGACGCCGTGCCTCCTTCTCAGGAAAAGAAAAACAAATATGAATAGAGGTTTTGTTGTTGGGCTTTATTATTGTTGGCCTCTGTTCACTTAACAGTTCGCTGTTATTGTCTAATGCTAATGTTAATATCTGTGTGTTTTCAGTGTACTTGTTTGTTGTTTTTCTTTCATATGTATGTATTAGTATATGCCTTATGGCTGTAAACATGTGTGTTTACATGCCGCAATTTGCGGCCGGAAGTCTCTACAACATTTTTAATGACCGCAAAAGACAACAACTAAGTAAGAAGTAACATGAGCAAACGAAGGTTATCATGAAATGACAGAGTATCAGATACATACATATTACGTATTTAAGTATGTTTGTATGGAATGAAAAGCCTCTTCTATTAAGCTCAATCATTGACTAGTTCTAGTAATACGATTAAAAGTTTTTCCATAGAAGTATAAAATGCAACTCAGATGACAATTTCCGTTCGCTTATCGAAGCTCAACTGAGAAGCAATGTTTATGCCATGTAAATCATGAGATTCCCATTTATTTATATATTTACCAAATATGTTGAAGAGAGTTGCCAGACATTTAAAAGAAAAATAATTTTATACTATGTGTCGCATGATGACATTAATCTCGAATCTCTTTTTTGCAGCAACGCACAGAGTTAAGTCCACCCACCCACCAAACATCAGCCACCGCTGAGGTGAATGCAACATTAGCGAGTGCAACGATAGCGGGCAGCGGGACAGCGATAGCAACCACAGCGAGCACGGCAGCAACTACCTCAACGAGCAGTGCGATCAGCTCAGCGGGCGGAGGAGGAGCAGGAGGAGGTGCATCCATTGGTGGTTATGTGAAAACAGAGTCGAATAAAGCGAGTAACAGCAGCAACAGCAGCAAACATGGCAACAGTAACAGCAGCAGCAGCAAGGACAACAGCAACAGTGCAACAAGTGGAGGAGGAGGTGCTGCTGCCACCAGCACCAGTGGCAGCGGTGTTGCACCCAGTTTGTATGTCTCGGTGCCGTTATCAACCGCCAATGTACCTGGTATCAATTTACCCAACAGCAGCAGCAACGGGAGTGGTGAGTTTAAGCAATCATTGAATCAAATTCATTACTCTATTGTCAATCCTCTCCAGAAACGCATACATCAACACAACAGCAAGCACAATCTGCACAATCGCCACTGACTGCAGGAGGAGCTTATGGAGCTGCCACGGGAAGCAGCAGCAGCTCTGGATCAGCATCCTCTGCCTCTGTTATACAGCATCAGAGTGGGAAATCATCGCCTGCCTTGGGTGCTCTGGTTAGCAGTAGTGCTGGTGGCAACACTGGCGGCAATCTGACGGCCACCACAACAGAGAGTGGCAACTTGAAGATCAGCTTTGAGAAGCAAACGACACGTGTGCAGCAGCTTCAGGAGCAAGAAGCGTCTTCAGCGCGTCGCAGCAGGTAATTTGAACAAGCGAACTCACCACAGTGTATTCACCGCACTGCATACGACAGTGTGACCAGCTTATACTTAGTTATACACATACTTATTACATAGAAGATTTAGTTTCTGTTGTATTTTGTTGATTTTGTTGCGTTGTGTTGCCAATACTCACTACATGGTGAGTTTCTTAACAGCCGATTTTAAGTTTACAGAAAGGATCAAAATTATAATTTCTTTGTATTCTTTGTTAGTTGCTGCATCAACACCACCCACACACTGTGCTTACTTAATCCACCTTCACCACACTGCAAGCCATTAAGTTTCTTTTGTCTTTGATTTCCGTTCACCTCACTTTACTAAAAAATGGAAAGAAATTCAACTCACACATAATGCGTTCTCTAAAAATTACTCTTGTTCTTTCTCTCTCTCTCTCTTTCTCGTTTTGCTTAATATCTTCCCACCACAATACACTAACTCACCTCACACCGCCAACTTGTTGAATATATGAATCCCCTGCCTTTGCATTACCTTAACCGCAACAACATCCGTAACAACAACATCACGTAGATCGCGCTCTGGTGAAAGTGGTAATCATCATCATCACCACCATGCGAATCACCAGAGTCACCAAACCCACCACAATCACCATCAAACAACACAATCACAGTCGCAAACGTCGCAGCAACAGCAACAACAACAACAGCAGCAACACCATCAACTGCAGCAACAACAATCACTGCATTCCTCGGCTTCCTCTTCCTCCTCATCTGTCTCATCGTTGACCCCCACAAAATCTCAATCGCGATCGGGCAAGAAACGTGCTGCTGCCATGAGCAAAAGTGAATCAACAGCTGCAGCGGCAACAACAGCAACAACAACAGTAACAGCGGCAACAACTGTGGCAGCAGCAACATCAAACAAGGTTGAGAAATTGACCCGCAGCAGCAGCAGCGGCAGTCGCCATAATTCACCACACTATCGTGCCACGCCCACACCGCCACCGCAAGCATTGTTGCCCGCTGTCTCCTCGCCGGTGGTTATGTTGCAGGCTTTATCCTCCTCCTCCATTGACTCCCCGCCAATAGTGGCAACAACGCGCAATACGCGCAACCACAACAACAACAGCAGCAACAACAGCAGCAACAACAGCAGCAGCAATGTGGCAGCTGCCACAGATCATGCATCCTCCTCGTGCTCCTCCACATCCTCAATGTCCTCGGCCAGCGGCAATGCTGTTGTCAGTCTCTTAGATTCCCCCGTCAATATGTCCACACAGTCCCAACAACAACAACAACAACAACCACATGTTGCATGTTACAGAAGTGGCAATAGCAGCAGCAACAACAACAATTCACCTGCCAAGCCGTTGAATAAAAAAATGTTGCGTGCACAGCAAACGCAGTTGTACCAACAACAACAACAGCAACAACAACAACAGCAACAACAACAACAGCAGCAACAACAGCAAAATATAAATAATGCACCACCCGCTAGCGCTTCCTCACCCACCAATCTTAGCTCAGCCAATAGTCAATTTGCACACCTGCAACAACAACAACAGCAGCAAAATCAACATCAAGATTTAGAAATATTGCAATTCACTAATACAATTACAAATAATGCTTCTTCCATAACAACACCAACAACACCGACAACAACATCCAACAACAATAAATCAACAACACCAACAACAACATCAACGAAATCCAACAGAACTCCTGATCTCAATTTGGCGAGCACAACGAACAACACGGCAACAACAACAGCAGCGACAACAACCAGCAGCAGCAATCTATTAAATCTCAACCTCGCCAGCAGCAGCAACACCAGCAGCGGTAGCAACAACAACAACAGCAGCAGCGGCGGCCTCAAATTCACCTACGAGGCGCAATTGGATGTGCCCATGTTGCCGGTTAGCGCCATTAAGGATTCACCACCAAGTTCGCCTGGCTCGGAAATCGGTGGCAACCTGCACTCGAATCTAGCAGCAACAATGAATGCTGCTCCCGTCGCAGCCAGCAGCAGCAATTTGCGTAAGCGCGGACGCAAAGCCAAAGATGCAACATTGGCAGCGGCGGCAGCGGCAGCTGTTGCCACAGCAGCAGTTGCAACAGTTGATCTCAAGGATGTGCGCATATTGCAGAATGGTGTTGGTGGTGCTGCCAATGCACCACCGGTTAGTGCACCCACTCCGCCGGCCACGCCCTCCGCCAGCGTCATGAGCAGCACCAGCAGCAACAGTGGCTCCAGCTCTGGCTCATCTGGTTCCAGCTCAATTATTGCCCACACGGCAACGCATATGCTCGGCAATCATGTGAATCCCAGCAGCAGCGTGGCCCAGAAACTGTCGGAGCAACTGCATATGGAGGTGCAGGATCATGCCATCTACACGCCCGACTCCTTGACATCCCAGTTTGCTGGTGTGCCATTTCCCGGCAAGCAGGTAAAAAATATAATTTATCATTTTTTTGACTATCAATAAAATTCAATTCAATAAAATTTTAATGCAGAATCAAATTAGAGTCCAATTGTAATTTAAAAAAAAAAACAATGTATATAAAACTAATAAATTTAAAATTGCTTTTGTTCCATTGCTGCAGCGTAATTCGAGTGCAGCAGCTGCGGCCAATGCAACGCCAGCTCCCAATCCGCTGCAATCGATGTTTGGCGGCGGAGGAATCAATGGCAACATGCCCATACCTCAGAGTCTTGAGCAGCTGCTGGAACGCCAATGGGAGCAGGGATCGCAGTTTCTCATGGAGCAGGCGCAGCATTTTGACAGTGAGTATGGCGAATCAACCAGATGTATAAACTCTCCAATTGCTCAACCACTCTCTCTCTCTCTCTCTCTCTCTCTCTCTCTCTCTCTCTCTCTCTGCCGCTTATTTCTGTTCTGCTTGCAGTTGCCTCGCTGTTGAACTGTTTGCATCAGCTGCAGAGCGAAAATTTACGACTCGAGGAGCATGTGACCAGTTTAATTGCACGTCGCGATCATTTGTTGGCTGTTAATGCTCGTCTTCAAATTCCGCTCAATAATGCGATCAACAATGCCAAAGCCGAGGCGCACGGTAAGTAGGGGCATCTCCCTCTCTCCACTTGGTGACGGCATATGCATTTGCTCTCCACAAATAAACACACACACATATATATATACATATATATACGAGGAGCAAAGCATTCATCTACACAGACACAATGTTCCCTCACTTAATTTATGTACATACATACAAAAAATAACATAAGTACGTTTGCTATTTTGGCGTTGCCAGACTTTAAACTACTGATACTTTTATAACTTTTATATATAATGACAACATTTTTGTTTTTAGCCATTTAAGTTATTTTAAGTTAACTAACTGGGTACAAGTGTCATGTACATACACACAACTAAAATATAGCAATATTAAACTTTTAAACCAAGCGACATTGACAGAAAGCTATTTGTAATTTAAAAATTGCATCATTTACATATTTAAGAATTGTACAAATATTTTAATTTTAAAACCGTTTTCTGTCATTGTTGCTTTTCACACACACACAAAAAAAAAGAAAGAATTATTCTAACTTAGGTACATATAAACAAGTACATAATATACAAACCTTTATCTTAGTTCTTTCTATTCATGTAACAAATCTCTTTAATCAATTTTAAAATACAATTAAGTTATTTTTATACAACTTAAAGCTAATTTTTCCTTATTTTATTTATTTAAAAAATGAATAAAATGTATACTTTAAAACAAAACGACGATCAATTTCTAAATTCGTTTATTTTGGGTTTTAATTCAATACCTTGATTTGCACCTGCTACCGGCCGTACTAACAGCGTCTGTTAACGCTAAATATAAAAGCTTTTTTGAGTTTAATGTTATTATTCGAATTTAACATCAGTGATATCTTAACAGTGATAATCACTGTTATTTTAAATGGTGAGAGGCGCTTATTGGAATAATTATGATACAGTACCTCCTTAGTTGGTCGCTCCGTTGCATGCAAATGAGATGCATACGAACACTCGCACATTCACTTATATCACCAACTAACAATTAAGATGTGTGTGTAAATGGAAATCCTCTTCAATTTATTTCATTTCTACATTAGCTTCCAGCAATAGCAGCAGCAGCAACAACAATATCAGCAGTGCAAATGCTCTCAATGCAGCCACAACAATTGCAGCCGCCGTTTCGCTGGCAACAACTGCTATAAACACAACAACACCAACAATGGCCAACAGTCGTGCTAGCAGCGCCAACAGCGTGTTGGATTATCGTGGCAACAGCAGTAACAGCAACAACAGTAATAGCAGCAACAACATTAGCAACAATCCCGCATCCTCAAATTCGAATTCGAATGCAACAACATCGACACCAACACCAATGTCTTCGGTTAGCAGCCTATCAATGGGCACCGCAGCCAACTTGGGCTTAAGGTAAGGCTCGCACAATTAAGTACAGTATACCAAATAATTGTTTTGACAAAGAATAACTGCACATTTAATTTTGGGGTATATTTAAAAATAAAAATCAAACTTGTTCATTTTTTGCTTTGTCAATACAATTACTTGATGTACTGTGTGTCTGTAATATCCACGCTTGTATATTTTGTAAACATTTTTTATCAGACATGTCGCCGCATCTCATGCGTATAACAGCGCCGGTAACAACAGCAGCAGCAACAGTAACAGCATGAGTAATGTTAACGCTAACAGTGGCAGCAGCAACAACTTGCACACACACCAACAGCAGCAGCAACATTCATCATATTTGCAAACGCAGCAGCAGCAACAGCAACAACAACAGCAGCCGCAGCATTTGCATCAAACGCATCATGCCAGCGCCGCAGTTGCCGCTCACATGTTGGGCGTTAGCATGGGCCTTGGCGGCGGCGCCGGCAGCGCTGCTGCTATTGGACGAGGTGGGTCAGCTACAGCGGTTGCTGCAACAACAATAACAACAACAACAGCAGCAACAGCCACAGCAACATTGACAACAACATCAGGCAGTTTGCAACATGGCGGCGGTGCGCACCATGCGCATCCGCTTTCGCATTCGCAGCACCACCCACACCACCATCCTAGCATTCATGTTCAATTGGGTGCCGGAGGTGGGGGCGTTGGTGTTGGCGTTGGAGTTGATGATTTAAGTAGCTCCTCCACCTCTTCATACGCAGCGCATCATGCGCTCTTCAACACGCATCACCAGGTAGTGTGAGGGTGTGCGTGTGGGTGCATGTGTATGTGTATGTGTGTGCAAGTTAGAGCATTTTATCAACAATGATTCTTGTTCACATTAATGTTAATTCTCCATATATTCCACATTTTCGTCACTTTTAATTTTTTGCCGCCCTCCATCAAACTTACAACACATACATAATATACTCTCAAATTCATGTGCCTTGTTTTTGCTCCAATATGCAACCGCCTATCATCCAAAATTATTCATTGCCACAGAGAGCAAAAAACAAAAAATAAGAATAATCTTTATATATTTACATACATACCATACATACTTATGCAAAATTGTTTGTTGTTTTTGTGTGCCAGCGCTGAAAGTTAAACTGTTAACTCTTTAAAATCTTTCTGTTAAGCAGTATTAAAATTTCTTTAGGAACTCAAGTTAATTAACATTTTGTTATACTATTGTCGTTTCGTTGCAGTCCCAACTAAGGCGCGACGATAACCTAACCAAAACTAGCTGAAAGTCATACCATGAGCAGCAAGGTCAGCAGCAAATAAAGAAGAAACACATCCTGGCCAGACGTGGCCGTCAAAACAGTAATTGTATCATCAACAACAGTAACATTAAATCCCAAATGCACACATACAACAAGCTTAAGCAAACCGCCGTTAGCTTTCAGCAGCTGCGTGTCAATGAAGAAGACGATGTAAGTTTGTGTGATGTAAATGAAGACATAACATTGATGTTAACAATTTCATGTCCAACTTTAGCTCAGCAGCAGCACCAGCAGCTCCTCTACCTTCTCGTCGTCCTCACAACAACATTCGTCGGTGGACTACGAGGCCGAGGATGAAAACGAGGATAAACAACGACAGCGACGTCACAAGGATGAGAATGACAGTTTAATACATGTGCAGAACTTTCTGAAATGCTTTGGCGCCAATGCCTTTGCAGGCTCTGCACTGCGAGCAGTCCCAGCAACAACATTAACAGCAGCAACAGCAACATCCACATTAATTTCAGCAACAGCAGCAAAGATTACCATTTCGTCAAGCACAGAACTGCGTAACTGGCGTCAAAATTATCGCACAGTGGCCGCAACAACAACAACATGCGATACAGCAACAACCTCTACGGTTGGTGTAACAATGACAACAACACCAGTCGCCACAACAGCACTACAAACATCGCAATTCAACAACAGCAAGCCACAAAAATTTCAAATCAATACAAAATTTTTACGCAAGCCACGCAACAAATTGATGAAAATGCTGCCTACAACAAACACGACACAGCAGCAACAACAACAACAACAGCAGGAGCAACAACAGCTAACGCAGCTATATATTGATGATTCCAACGCCAAATTCAAAGACTTTTCAATTGACTCGCTATTGAATAAGTAAAACATAACATCTAACACAATTATAAATTAGATCTATTATTTTGTAGCCTAATTCTTCAACACAACCACCCATAAACCGCGTTCCTAGAGATCCCTCAATTAAAATTATGTACTGTATATTTTCATTTAGCCAATCGTACAGGATAATGTAACAGACACACACAAATAATATTAACATAGTAATCGAATATATTATCAATAAGTTGTTTATTTATTATATACATACATATGTACAACTAATGGCGCAATTCATAATTAGCATTAGCAGGCGTTAAGCATGTACATATAAATCTACTTAATTACGAGTTAATAAACCACATAACAATGTGCTAGAATTTAAGCTCTGACTATTTTCTATCACGTCTATATCGGGGAAATCATATGTATGAACCAATTAATTTGAACTTATTTTGCTTTAGCAGTGTGTGGATGCATTCAGCTAGCGATATCAGCTTCACTTTTCCGAAGAGCCAAAGGGAGACTCCAAAGCTTCGCGCACGCGTAGCAACATTTCCTTGCGTACAACTTCGGGTACCAAAGCACGAGCCTGTTTGAGAAACATAAAAGAAATGTTATCTTTAGAGTGCCGAAACTTTAATATCCTTGGATCCCTGTAATCAATTTTTGACAGATCTTCCATAGTATAATAGTTTAATTTTATCCAAATTTGGTTAGAATAACCCAACACATTGTACGCCTGCTCTAATGCGTTACACACTGCATAACAAAACTAAAACTTCCTCTCTGCAAAGTATAAAATTATGATAGCATCAAAGAAGATGTATAAGGTGTCGTCTTCGCTGACACCTGGGCTAGCTAAACAATTTTGACGTGCTCTGTCAAAATAGCTACCTTAAAGAGGGCAGCAGTGTTACGCAGTCGTCACCTTATCTAAAAACCCCTTGGAATAGGTTTAGTTAATATTACTTGTGGAATTATCTCTGCTGAAAGCTGCTCATGTGTAATGTTGGCCAGGCCACGTTCCTCCAGAGTGTCGCGTATCTTTTGTTCAATGTCTTTGCGCCAGCCACACTCAATTAAGCGCTTCTCCAACAAATCCTTTAGTGCGACCTTGTCACCCTTGTCCAGCTGAAGTTTCTTTACATCCTCTGGGTCGGTGCCAATGCCAGTTTCCTTGCTTGCTGACATGATCTTTAATCGTTTTGTATATAACAAATATTTTATATCAATATTTCTATATTAAATTGTTTTATGCCAGTTTTTTCAAAGCGACAATCGGTGCTTTAATGAATTTTGGAATCCGTTACACCTCAACAATAAATAGTGAACATTTGTTTATTAAATTCAGTATGAAAAATTCTCATTCAAAATGAGATTCTGATTTCGTCCCTTTTCTGGGAACCAAGACTGCCACACGTTTTTCAGGAACTAACGCTGCCACACATTTTTGTTAAAAATTAAAAAAATATAAATAAACAACTTAGTAAAAATAAAATTTATGAAACCAAAATAATTATAAATTTTCTAAAATAATGAAGTTCATTTTAATGAAGAAGTTTGGTGCACAAAAATTCAGTAAGAAATTAAAAAAAATTGAAATTTAAAAAATTGACAAAAATATAACGAAATTACCTGTGAAACTTTCGAAGTTCAAGCTTCAAAATTAATTAAAAATTAACCATAGAAGAAAACATTGACAGTAAATGATAATTTTAAGATTTTCAAATTTGGAGCCCAACCAAGGGGCTGCCACCTTGTTTTGCCAAAGTTGGGCCAAGGCTGCCACACAGCTGACACTTTTTGTGTGTTTTTTTTTGTAATTTTTTTTTTTAAATTTATAAATATTGAAATAACTCAGTAGTAATATTTAAAGCGCAATTCAAAAAATAAAAAATATTATACATTTTCTAAAATAATAAATTTAATTTTAAAATTAGTTTTGGGCACGTAACCCTTCGAGTGGGGAAGATATTAAAGAATTAGTAAAAAATTGTAAAAAAAAATTTAGAAAATTTAAAAAATTATAACAAAACTCCTGTGAAAGTTTCAAAGTTCTTTTTCTGAAAAGAGTTAAATTCGGTCAAATATGACACCCTTGCCAAGGTTGCCACCTTTTTCTTTTTTTTTTTTTTGCCATGCAGTCAGCTGATTTATTAGAGGTGTGTGTGTGTGAGTCCCGATGCTTCGATGTTTGCAGAACACAAAATTTTTTGAGCACATCTTATTTGTATTAAGCATATATTTCTCATAATATTTTGAAAGTCTTTCCTTCCAATATTTAAGAGGGCCTAATGATAAGGATTGCTTACTTTTGTTGTGTATAAAAACATTCGATGGTGGCCTACCAAACACCGATGGTTCCGATGTTTTGCAAGCATCGACGACATCGATGTTTCACTCGATGTTTCTCCACCTCTAGTCGCCGTGGTTTTTAAATGATTGGATTATTGTACAAAATAAATAAGTTTAAAATCGAAACAACTTAGTAGCTTGCTGCACATGTTCTTGAATCAATTTCGAACAAGTTGCACGAAGTTTGCACCTTGTCAATTAGTTGGCCATACACTTAAAAAAGACAAGCAGCATACCAAGTAATTCGAGACATTCAATAATTTTCATTGAATTGTGTGAACATCATTCGAATGTCTCATTTGGTGGTGCAAGCGCACTTGAGCCATTTTATTCATTGAGCAAGCTGTAATCAATATTGTCAAGTACAATGGACTGCCTAGATATCAAAAGCGAAAGTAGCTTCCAAGAGCAGGTGAGCATTCATTTGAATCATTCTGTTAATGCACTTGGTGTAAATACAGTTAGTCAATAAATTGTTGAAAAACAAAAACAATAGCAATAGCAAAAAATAAAAGGGGTTAATTTTTGTAAGAAATATTACCTGATTACTGTACATGCCCGTGTAATTCAAGCAAATGAATTGTCTAACTAGATTTGGATTAATTTGTATATAAATATTTATAGAGCTCACGATCGGAATGCACTTCACCTTTAGATGGCACTTCAAATGGCGGCATTGCTGATTTCAGGAGTAAAATCATGAATGGCCAAATTAAGCTAAAGGAAAAACGCGGCCGCAGCAGAGTCTGGAATATATTTGGAACTTTGGTTGATGAAAATGGGGACGACATCGAACATATTGTTGCATGCCGGAGCTGCTTCAACACATACAAATACGTCAATTCAACCTCGAATCTGGTCAAGCACAAATGCTACCTCAACTATGAGGCCAAAGAGAATGGCGGAATGGTGGATGTGGACAGTGAGACCAAAGCCAAATTAACCGATGCAGCCGCCCAATGGCTGGTAACAAATTGTCGTCAATTGAACATCATTGAAGATTCTGGTCTAAAGAACATGGCTCGCATCTTTCTATCAATGGGAGCGACGTTTGGAGAGAACGTTAATATTGAGAGCATTATGCCGACTCAATCAACTGTCGAGGGAAATATTTCCGAGCTGTATGAATTACAGGTCAAAAAGCTAGCTGACGAATTAAGCGAAATAAAATGCTACAGTTATAGCATTACCTCATTTGTATGGTCAGATAGCTATACAAAGCGATCCTTTGTATCTATCACCATACATTATGTCCAGAAATCGGCAATGATAAGTCATATACTGTCTGTGTCTCCTCTGCATATTCAACACGATTCAAATGCTGGTAATTTCTTTAAAAATTTGTTCATTTTTACCTTAATTTAAAATTAACTCGATATTTTTGCAGTCAATCATATGGAGAAGGCTGTTAAGAAATGCTTGCGTTTCTTTGCCTGTGACTTGGATGAGGATGATCCAATTATAGTCATGGATAGCGATGATAACTTTTCAACTGCTTTTAATAACCACCATCACATACACTGCATCGTTAATTTGCTGAGCCTCACAATTGAGAAGGTCTTTCGAGAAATTCCCGAACTGCAGGCATTGTTAGACACGTGCATCGAAAACTGCCGAAAACCCGTCGATAGTTCCTCCAATTCCACACGCAGAAATCCAATTTTGTATCATCTTAATACTGCAATAGAAAAATGGAGTCTTTATTCTATTGATATTTGTGAAATTCACCGCTTAGAATATTTTGATATCGATGCTATAGTTAATGTCTTGCAAAGCTTTGAGCAAACTTCGCAAGCATTAGAAGATGAAAATATGCCCACATTGCACATGATAATTCCTCATCTTCATAAGCTTAAGAAGCTTTGTGCCGATAATTATGAGAACAGTCCAATAACAAAAGCATTAACAAATGCATTAAAATTGCATTTAGATATAATCGCATCAAAATATATTACTAAATACCATAGAATTGCACTATTCCTCTTTCCTCCCACTAAGAAACTATTACTATTTGATGAGTCGGAAAGAAAGGAAACAATAGACGAGTGTAAGAGGATGATGCAACAGTTTTATGTTGAACCCGGTACCGCTCGGAAAAGGATAAAGATTGATATTGAATACTGCGGAGATGGAATATTTTCGGACTTTGTTGAAAAAACTACCAGTGACACCAAAGGCGACACAATAAATAATGAAATAAACGAGTATCTAGCTAGAAAGATTACACTTTCCGAAGTGTTTCATGTGCTGGAATGGTGGACGGCAAATAAAGTCATTTTTCCACTACTTTATAAAGTAAGCTGCAAAATACTAGGTACACCTGCCAGTATTGCGCCCTCTCAACGGGCCATGTTACAAGCCCGAAATCTGCTTAGTGCGAATCCGACTGCGGTTCCATGTGATGATATGATAAATGAAATAATATTTCTAAACAATAATTATAATTATTGAGTATCAATACGTGTCAATGTTTCATTGTAATTTGAGATTATTGCTAATTCTTTCGTATTTTTAGTAATTTTGATTTAATTATGGTGAATTCTATTTATCCCAAGGATAAGCAAATAAATACAATTTTTTATTGAAATGCATCTTTTAGATACTTGTTTAAAATGAACTCCATTATTATAAATAATTTATGATTTTGTTGGTTTATTGAAAATTTCACATTTAAATTTCGCGCCGCGTGAATTATATTAGAAAAAAGAAAATTATGGGACCAGCAGCCACAGTTGTTGCCACTTAAAAAAATCAGATTGAGCCAAAAACAAACAAAAAAAAATTAGCCAAATTGATTAAAAAAGATTCAAAAATTGTTTTCGCAGTAATGTTTAATGCATTTCATTATATAAAAACTATTTTTCATAAAAAATTAAACGACAGGAAAAACAAGAACCAGTTTTGGCGCATAAACGCCAAATGTGGGCAACCATCTAATTTTTTAAATCTGTCCAGGGGGCGGCAAAAAGTGTAACAGAAATTCTACAGATTGGCCAGACATTTGTTAATTGCAATTACTAAGTCTATCGATACTATCGATAATATTCCGGCCTTATCGTGCAGAAATGTACTCATTCTTTATGTTTGCATGTGTTTGTGATTAACATATATATACAAATGTAGAGTTGTTCAATCTAGTTCAGTTGAAGGATTTAGTTCAGTAGCTCAATTTTTGGTGAACGAACTAATCGGTCATTTAGTACAGTAGCTCAGTTGCTTAGCTCAACCGGTGACTCGAGCCCCATCATGAAGTAACAACGTAAGGAGGTCTCGTCGGCTGCCGAATCGTTCGGTTTTTAGTCCCTTCACCTTCAGTGTGTGCTTGCTTTCCCTTTCCCTCGCACTGATTATAAGCATAGTCAAGGGACTACGTTTTGCCGACAAGACCCATTATCGTTCAATAGTTCGTTCGAGTCCTTTTATAGGTCACGGACGGAGACTATGTTGAATAAATACATATATTGATTACCAAAAAAAAAATGTTTTTTTCATTTTCAGTCCGGGGACTTTTTGAACGATCTAGTACGCTTTATTGATCAAACAATTACAAAAACTAGACTTTGTTAAAAAAAATCTCAACACATTTGTGTCGTCCGATGTAAAATCAATGTGGACTGGCAGCCCACTCATTCCACCGCCCACAGAGCAATTTTTTACAGAGCCGGCTTGCATGGGTTTGAGACTCTCGTCATTGCCTTTTGAGGCGAACTTGATTCATACTATGCATAAATACATATGTACATATATACATACTACACAACAACAAATCTCTGTAGCTGTCGTTTATACACCTACACATACTAAGCAGGTTTTCTTTCTCTCAATTTAGTCTGTTTTGAAAAAATAAAAGTAATGCTTGATCATCGTCATGGCAGCTGTTATAAAACCTAGCCAAAAGAAGCCTTAATTAATAGTTTATTTTATTTATGGCTACCCAAAAGTTAGGATATTTGGTAAACTTTAAGAGTCTGCATTTTTATTTTTATCTGGTTTAATCATACAAACATATAAATTCATTTAATTAATATGTATTATGTATGGATTGGCAAACATAACCTAAAATCTTTGTATGTGTATGTATGTATGCACATATGTGTTTATGTACATATGATGTACAAGTATGCGAGAGAAGCCATCTGTGCGACTTTTCTGCATTTCCGGTCTGTTCTTGTGAATTTCTAGAAATTTAATAGCAGCAGCTGTTTGTCTGCTTTTCGATTTTACCTAAATTGTATACGAAAGGGGAAAATCTGCTGTTTCTGTCACATCAGGTAACTGGCAATAACAAGCCGGTTTACCTAGGCTTCAATTTCTTTGTGCGAGTCAACCCTCCTTAAATGGTTGTACACGCATACGCACACACATAGATACGTATATACTTCATACATATAAGGCGAGGTAGAGGCCAGGCGGCAATTACAGCACAGAAATGAAGTCATCGCCTGTTTCTGAGTTGTCGCAGCCCCATTCCCCCCCTCTCACTCCAGAAACTTGTGGTTGCTTTTGTTATGCCGCAGCATGAGTCATCATTTTTAATCGATAAAACTTGGCATGCACTCTGGGAGACCATAATAGCTACTCTAAAATTAGGTGCATGCAACGTCCAAGTACAGTCTCGTCGTAATTCAAGTGGAAAATGGAGTAAAGGAGAAAGCAACTTGTCTCTATTAATAGAGCGCGAGGCACTCGCTCCGCTTTCCCCATCCACGTCCGCAATTTAAAGCTACTATGAGCATCATGCGTTCATTGAACTCACTAGCTGGAAAGATTTGAAAGAAAGAAAAGGCAAAAAGAAAATGCAATCGAGTTTTTCTGCTGACAACACTGACTATTCGCTGTTTTTATTTTTTCGAACACAATTATAGAGCTGTTTTTTTTCTTTTTATATGTTCTTGTCTGTTTTTAGCAATAAAATACTTTAGGTCTTCGCTATATTTTACTCGTGTTTCCTTTTTTTTTTTATGAATTTTTGCTTGTTATACTTTGCTGACAATGCGTGGGCATTGGTTTCGACGTATGCCACGCCCACCAATGACGCTTGCCTCATGCGAGATGCTTTTGCTTGGGGGAGTATGTTTAGTACTCCTCGGCACCCTCGCCCTCACCATCACCGGAGTCCATGCCGACCTCCTCGTAGTCCTTCTCGAGAGCAGCCAAATCCTCACGGGCCTCAGAGAATTCACCTTCCTCCATACCCTCACCGACGTACCAATGGACGAAAGCACGCTTGGCATACATCAAGTCGAACTTGTGATCCAGACGAGCCCAGGCCTCAGCAATAGCCGTGGTGTTGGACAACATGCACACGGCACGCTGCACCTTGGCCAAATCGCCACCAGGCACCACAGTAGGTGGCTGGTAGTTGATACCAACCTTGAAGCCAGTAGGACACCAGTCCACGAACTGAATGGTGCGCTTTGTCTTGATGGTGGCAATAGCGGCATTCACATCCTTGGGCACAACATCACCACGATACAACATGCAGCAAGCCATGTACTTGCCGTGACGGGGATCGCACTTGACCATCTGGTTGGCTGGCTCGAAACAGGCGTTGGTGATTTCGGCCACAGACAGCTGTTCATGGTAGGCCTTCTCGGCAGAGATGACTGGAGCGTAGGTGACCAGAGGGAAATGGATACGTGGGTAGGGCACCAAGTTAGTCTGGAATTCAGTCAGATCCACATTGAGGGCACCATCGAAACGCAGGGAAGCGGTAATCGAGGACACAATCTGGCCAATCAAACGATTCAGATTGGTGTATGTGGGACGCTCAATATCCAAGTTACGACGGCAGATATCATAGATAGCCTCATTGTCGACCATGAAGGCGCAGTCAGAGTGCTCCAGAGTCGTATGTGTGGTCAGAATCGAGTTGTAGGGCTCAACGACAGCGGTGGAGACCTGGGGAGCGGGATAGATGGCGAATTCCAGCTTGGACTTCTTGCCATAATCGACGGAAAGGCGCTCCATCAGCAGGGAGGTGAATCCAGAGCCAGTACCACCACCGAAAGAGTGGAAGATAAGGAAGCCCTGGAGACCAGTGCACTGATCGGCCAACTTGCGGATACGATCAAGCACCAGATCGACAATTTCCTTGCCAATGGTGTAGTGACCACGAGCGTAGTTGTTGGCAGCATCTTCCTTGCCAGTGATCAACTGCTCGGGATGGAACAGCTGGCGGTATGTGCCAGTGCGGACCTCATCGACCACAGTTGGCTCCAAGTCAACAAACACGGCACGGGGCACATGCTTGCCGGCTCCAGTTTCGCTGAAGAAGGTGTTGAATGAGTCATCGCCACCACCAACGGTCTTATCGGAGGGCATCTGACCATCGGGCTGGATACCGTGCTCAAGGCAGTACAACTCCCAGCAGGCATTACCAATCTGGACACCAGCCTGGCCAACATGGATAGAGATACATTCACGCTGTAATAGGAAAAGAAAAATGCGAAAGTTCAATTAATTATTCAGAGTTGCACAGGAAAAATCGATATGCGGTTCAAGCCACGCCCAACGCGATGACGCCATATTTTATGTGTACGCATGTGTTTGAGACATCAAGTTGATATACAGAAAAAATTCTCAATCGTTTGCGATTTTACCAAGTTTTTACAATTTTCCGAAAAAGTTACTGCAGAACGCGACTAGATTTTACTAGCTCTTTTCATACAATTTTTACATGACGTCATCAAAATGGAAGAAAAATGTGACGCCGCCATTTTGTACTTTCCAATTCATGCAACTCGTTCCAAACACACGGTGCACTTTTAAATTTAATTTATTTAAAAAAAAAATATGAACAAAACTTACCATATTGAGTTTTTATAACTTTTTTTTCACACACAAGAAATTCACAGAAAATCTGTAGAGCAAACTTTTAGGTCTATCTCGAAGAGAATCTACGTTCGAATTGCCGGCTATGAGGCTTCACAAACGTATAATGGAAATTTCAGGCAGCGGCTGCTATTTATAGTCTCGGAAACGGAGATGTTTCAATGTGTGAGTGAGTACTTTGATGAGAAATTATCGATGTTGCTTTTGAAACATAGTGTCGATACTAAAGCTGGTGTATCGATATATGTCTCAAACGCTTGCGGCTATTTTGTGCAGTGTTGCCAGATTAGCTTATTTCAGGATAGATCTAGCAAATTTGAAAATGGAAAAGCTTATAAAATTTGCTAGCACATTTTAAAGTTCATTTAGCATGTTCTAGCAATAAATGTGTTACCGCCGATATCATCAATTTGGAATTTTGTGTGTGTGTGAAAGCGGTGTAAGCACTGTTGCCAACTGTGACCAGATTTGAATAAACAAGTTTTTAAGAAATAATATAAAAAATTGTATGTGTTTTAAAGCATTCTATTATTTTATTTCTACCTTTTTTGCATTCTTATATAGAAATAAAATAAAAGTTTGATAAAAAACACTTCCCTATTTTTTCTTTGAAATTTGCTTATTCAAATCTGGCCTTTTTAACGGGCTGATTCTGGCAACACTGGGTCTGAGTTTTAATGGGCGCCTAGATGTGTGTTTGTGTGCTGTTCGTTTTGTTTGCATTGACAGTGTGACAATGAGTTAGAAAGAGAGAGAATCACAATGCACTCGCTCGCTCAACGTTCACTTTTATAGTTCGCGCCCGATTGATTCAAACAAATTTATTGTTTGACAGATTATTTTATTTGCCTAACGCAAATTCAACAATCATCATGCCAGCCATCCTGGAATGTGGAATTTTTGAAGTAATAGAAGGTCCATTCGACGGCGGCAGGGTGATTGTCGAATGCTTGTCCTGCTTCCCGGCGCGTGTGCTTCGTGCGAGCATTTCAAACACAGGGAACTTGCACAGGCATGTCAAGGTAAAAAGTGGGGGGTTTGCAGGCCGCGTCCATAACAATTTTAAAATTATTTTCCAGAATTTTCATCCCGAACTTCAATACAAAATCAAAGAAAAAAAAATCGAGCAATTAGTCGATCGTCGTAGACAGCGAAATGTGAAGAAGAGGATCGCCAGATCATTAAGAAAAACTGTTGCTGTGGAGCTGGAGGTGGTGGATGAGGAGGAGGTGGAGATGGAGGAATAATTATTCTGACCACACTTGCGCCAATACATAATACAGTAAGTACCAAAACGTTTTCAATTTCCATAAATATTTATTTATCATCATTTTATATTATTTGTAGAGTAAAAAGTTTAAGTTTCAAAAATAAAGCATCTTTGAATACACATGCCGGGCAATGGAGCGCCCTACTATTATTTTCCATTTACAATGAAGAATGTAAGCCGCTTTTAAAGTGCTTGAATTATTTAATATTCACGAATCTCCGTGCTGTAAGAGTAACAGCACAAACGCTTCGTATTATTTATTTTATTCACCTATGCACTGCATCGCTGGCAAGTACAAGAAATAAAAGCAAATGCGTCGGGAAGTCTGGGTTTATCCCGATGGCATGAGAAAGAAGCTTACATCGCACGGATGACAAAGGGAAGCTCAAGAACAAGGCTAACATCGCCGAAGTGAATCGCTATGATGAATTGGCTCCAGAGGAGCTGTTACCACGAGTTGTGTCATTATACCTGTATCTAGTGGGAAAACTATTTACAGCCACTGAGTAAGTTCCCCAAGAGCTGTCGAAAATCAGAAATTTCATTCCATTTCGTCCACAGAGTCGAGTGCATAATCAGTTGCTGGGAAGCACGACAATCTGATCGACAACAATGATGGCGAAATTGCCATGCGGACAATTGTACCAGGTTGAGGTACCAAGGCTGTGAGCTTTCCATATTAACATCATTCATTAGACGTATGTTTGTTTGTGGTCAACAAAATCCGGCACACGTATAAATAATACGCCCAGCTCGCCTTTCATTCAATTCAGAGCAATTTGAGGTCGAATTGATTCAAATGATGATCCAGAGGAGTATTTGGCCACAATATCAACTAACATTTGCTTCCAAATTTCTTCTTTTATGCAATTTTTATGTTAAATATAATATAATAATAATATATATCTATAAATAATTTGTTTTTTTTTTTTGTTTTAACTGAATTTAATAATTAATTAAATATTTTTAAGTGTTTTTAATGAATATTTTTCAATAATTAGGAAGAGGTAGAAACGAATACACTTATTTTGTAGAGAAAAGGACGTAAATCAATTATTCTGTAAACTTCTCCGCATTAAAAAATTAATTTATTTTTTTTTAGTGTAGTGCGTGTGTCAAAACTGATAATTATTTTTTTTATAAAATTTTGTAAAAAAAATACATATTTAGGTAGAATACAGCAACTTCGTTGTAATCCGAAGGACACAATAGTTTGATTAATTTAAATGTTAGTTATTTTTTTTACATATAATGGTTTACAAATTATCTTTATTTATATAAATTAATTTCAAATAATATATTTATATGCACATGTATTTGTTGCAATTAACTTGTGCTTTTGTTCATTTTTTCAGTTTTGATTTTCGACTTTATTCTTTATTAATATTTGTCATCTTTCGACCACAAATATCGAATGTTTCAGCTTCAATACTTTCATACAATCTAACAACAGTGTAACTAATATTTAATATGCAATTTTAGTTAAAACAAACGACCCGCCATTTGAGAAAAATTTTTCCATTTTTACGTTTCAAGCTTTGGCAACCCTACAAAAATGCGTACATACATACATACATACAAATGTACATATATTTTGTCTGACAAAATAAACCGCGTTATAAAACGTAGCTGTTTGTAGTCGTTTTACTTTGTAAGCAATAGCCTGAAACATGAGAATCGAAGACATTAATACATTTTGGACTGACAAGGCGGCCTACAGCGATGCAGAGCGGTTATATTACGAGGGAATTACCGTCAGCAGACCAGGATTTAATGTGAGTTGATTTCACCACAAACTCAGAGTGCGGGAAAAGATTAGAGCAGAGAAGTTAGGGACAGCGTTAAACTTGATGGTACACCAATATTGAATTTAAACTTGCAAATGTCGCTCAAGCTATGACTTTTATTTTCCACGTGCAAGTAAAGTCAAAATATAATAATAAAAAATTCGTATATGCATATACAAATATTATGTACATGTATGTATGTGCTTATGGTACACAAACACACTCAAAAAAGTTTCCCAGCGAAACTCAAGCAGCAAAAACTCTTGCAGGTGGCAACCCTATACAAATCATCTGGTTTTCAGAAAGCGTCCCCCTTTATTCAACCCATTTTGTTGTTTTTGTTTGAGCAAAAAACAAACAATTTTGAATTTATTTAGTTATTTATCATTTCACATCTGTAGGAGTACGCTCGCCCCGTGACCACTGCCGTGAAAACCACCAAAAAGAGTAAAAAACGCAAGGCAATGGCGGAAAACCAACAGCAGCAACAACCACAAAAAAGCTTGTTATATGTAAGTAAAATTATAATTTATTCGGTGCAAAGCAAATTTAATTATAGTGCTCATCGAAATCTTTCTAGTTAAATCCGCTGACGCTAGAAGCCAGCTTCTTTTTGGATACCCTGGAATGTGTAAGTCGCCAGAGCCAAGTTCAATTGGATCCACACTTGGCCCATTTGCTGGAGCGCATTGTTGTTGGCATTGAAAACTATCTGGACAAGAAGCCCACCTACATAGTACCCAAGGAGACGCAACAGCAACAGGTTGCTGCCAATGGGCAGGCTGCAACTGCAACAGTTGCTGGCAGCAGTGTTAACTTTGTTCCTCACAATGAGTTAGCGAAAATTAAGCGCACATTTAATTGCACAGCGTGTACGCATCGAATTGTGGGCACAACAATTGCCAAGGCGGTGGCACACTTGGCCGAGCAGCATCCAAATCCTAACCCGAATCCCAATCCAAATACGTTCAATGGCCAGCGGCCGGCACAAACCAAACAGGAGAAGAAGCTGGCTGAGGTGGAAGCCCGATCTAAAAATACCCTACAACTGCCCAAGAGTAAGAGAATCCTTTTTATCTGTAGTCCAAATCTAACTGCTTATCTTGCAGAAGCAAAAGCCTTGATTTCGGCTGACATTACATGTATGTTTAAGGATAAATATCAAGTAGCGGATAAGCTTAAAGTTTTGCCTGAGTACGATGACATCGAGAGGGATTTATGTAAACTGATAGCGCCCATTTTTGCCAATCAACCGGTGCGAATCTATAAGTTTGGTTCACGAATTACGGGCATTGGCAGCTGTTCCTCTGATTTGGATGTATTTGTGGACATTGGCAACAAGTTTCACAAGTTCGAGCATCGGGCTTCTAAGGAAACAATCTCCAAGCTGCGAGTATTACGGGACCTATTCTGTGCGAGCAACGAGTGGCGCATCATCAATGTAAGATACGTCTGCTCTAAATGATTAATGATATAATCTAATATAATTATTCTTGTATCTCCAAATAAGGTTATTGAACAGGCGCGAGTTCCCATTATAAAGACCTGCCACCTGTCGTCTGGAATCGAGTGTGATATCTGTCTGAATAGCTTGGGCTTTTGTAACACAAACTTGCTTAAATATTTATTCGAAGCGCAACCACTAGGTAAACTAACTAATGGGAAATCTCTAAGCATCATTAATTTTGGAATCACATTTTTTAGTTCAGTACATGTGCATCTACGTTAAGACTTGGCTGGAGCGTTGCAAACTGACGGAACAAATATCAACGTACAGTATGGCATTGATGGTTATATACTTTTTACAGCTCAAGCAACTGCTGCCGGCAATTGCTCTTCTCCAGCTCGATGAATCAGTTTCAGCCAAACAGCGTGTGGGACGTGAGTGCTGCGATAACAATAACAACAATTATTTATTTGTACTTCCCCTAAATATACATTCAATTCTGTTCTGCTCTCTTGTAGCTTGGGTTGCAAATTTCACACAAAAATCGCTCAACGACTTGAAAATAAAACAGATTGAGGTTACCGTGTCGCTGATTAAAGATAATATGAAAGATCTTTTTAAATTCTATGCCACCTTTAATTACGAACGTTTTGTAGTTTGCCCCTACTTTGGCCAACAAAATATACAAATATCGAACTATGAAAAAACGATGCCCAAACGGTAAATAGACAATATATTTGTGCATTTGTATATTAATATTCTAATCATTATTGTGTTTAGGTACTTGGACTACGCTTGCCAAAATCCAGAAACGGTGCTCCAGCTACGTAAGCCCATGGTTGTTCAGGATCCCATACAGCTGAATCATAATGTCACCAAGGCGGTGACCAAAAACGGATTGCAAACATTTGTTGATTATTGCGCACAAACGGCGGCTCTACTCGCAGAGTCTTGAACGAATTGTCACCACGTCAAAAAAGAAAACTGCTAAGATATTCCTCGTCGCTCGCCACTATGCTAAGTTCAACTACCTAGGGGCTCGTTCTCTATATACATACATATATATAAAGTCTGTACATATGTACGATTATGCAATTAGAATAAAGTTGTTTAAAAATCTGTCCATTGAATTCTGAAAATAATAGAAGCCAGAAAAAATACAATAAATTGTAACCTTTGCTATTTCATAATTTATTGGCTGAATTCTGCGGGTGTGCGTATGAAGATATTTGGTATAATTTCTTTAAAAAGTAAAATAAATAAAAACATAAGACACGTTAACAACACACATAGACAGACGCATACAAGCAATGCTTAAAGGTTTTTCGATTTGGGCCAAAAATCGAACGTTTTGTTCAAGAAATATATGGTAAAGCACACAATCAGAATTGCACCCAGAATTGAGAAGCGATTGTGCCAATGTTTATTGCTCTCCTGCATCAAATTATAAATGCGCATGGCCGCAGCTTCAGTTTCTTCAATGCTGCCATTATTGTCAATTACAAAATGCGATTTTTCACATTTTCTATCCAGCGGCATTTGCGACTCAACGCGATTACGTGCCTCGGGCTCTGAAAGCTCATTGCGCTCTAACAAACGCTCCATTTGCTTGTCCGAGTCGCTAGAAAAATAACAATTTAAATGTTAGTGGACGTGAATTTTGTAATGCTTTTAAACTTACCAGGACACAGTAATAATTTTGTATATGAAATCCATTAGGATGCCCGTTTCAAATAGTAATGGCAAGTCGAGAACGATGTAGGCATGTCCAGACATGAAATACTTAAAGACACGCCAAAAGATTGTGCGATGGATTGTGGGGTGTGTAATCTGATTCAGTTTACCACGCAGCTCCTTGTTTTCAAAGATTAATCGACCCAATACAGCCCGATTTATCTCCTTGGTGGGCAACAAGACGTCGTCGCCAAATACAGAGCGAATCTTTTGCCAACATGGTTGACCTGGTTCCACAACTGTGTGGGCGTTAAGTACATACTGTTAATTTAAGCTCAGTCGCGCTAATTAAGTTAAATTACAACATCCCGACAAGATTTTCATATTCACTTACTCTCTCTGGCGATTTTGTCTGCATCGATAATTGGAATGCCATGCCGCTCGAAGACCTTAGTAACCGTGCTTTTTCCCGTAGCAATACCACCAGTTATAGCTACAATGAACATCTTTTCTGTCAAAATTTTGTGGAATGTTTTATTTTATTTTCATTTATTGTTGTTGACCAATTTTCGATAATCAAACAATCGACGACACTTCGATGACACATCGACATTTATGTATTTCAAGACAGACAAAAGGTGTCGCCACAGTCATCGATAGGTAAACTTTGAACAGGCATTTTACAACACTGTCGAAAAATTCTGGCCGTTGAGCAACACATTTTTTCATTAAGTCAGCCATCTTTGATTTTGTTCCTACATTTTCATTCTCGTGCGTCGTTTTCAATAATTCGCGAAATTTGCACGCGCTCGTATTAAAACAACACAACGCGAGTTTAATTTAAAGTTTTCAAACAACTTAACAATATTTTTAGCATCTAGAAGTCGCTGATTTAAACAAAACAAAAATGGTGGATAAAATTGAAATGAGTCTGGATGATATCATTAAGTCAACGCGTACACAGAAAAAACCACAGGGTGGTGGTCGAGGAGGGCCAGGAGGAGCCCGCCGGTCTGGCGGTCAACAGCGCTTTGCTGCTGGAGGACCGCGTCGTGGAGGTGGCCCAGCCGGTGGCTCCCCACGTAAACCAGCACCCGCCAGTGGTGCTGGTGGTGTGCTCAAAGGTCGCCGCGGCGGCGCTGGCGGCGGCGGTGGTATACAGAAGCCTCGGCTCGCACGGGTAATTGAAACGTAACGTTGTGTCATGTAGATGCGAATAGCAGCCAAAAATATCCATGCTTATGAATTAAAAAGGACAGCCCATGTTGGAAACCCACGATTCTTTGCGAATTTCACATAAATGATACAAATAAATGTGAAAACATCAAGTATGTTAGCAGCTGCACACACACGGAATCAAAATGGCCACCATATGCAGAAAAAACGGTACTTGTACCGCTACTTGTAACATGTGGACAGGCATAACTGCAAAATGGCGGCTGCCAATGCGCAGATAAATTAAAAAACTTAAACAATAACAATGTATTAACGCATGTTTGGTTGTTTTAAGGACGGCACGGAAGCAGCAGAGCGATACAACAATGCGTCGAAATCAAACTCATTTATGTATTTACAAGTTTTACTGCATTTCGTACAGGATTTCGTGTTTTTTTATGCGAACTCTTTTTCTTTACATTCCCCGTTCATAACACGTTTAATATTTTTCTTGTGCTTGCCAAACCAACCAAAGAGTGGCAACCAATCAATCAATATCAATATACATACATACGTAAATATTTAGTGTTTCTGCACTTCTTCGATGGCGTCCTCTTGATATGGCTAGGATACAACAACTGCTGCTACTACATCTCCCAAATGTTTGATCGAAAACTTGTCCCCTACGCGTTCCGATCGAATCAACCAACAAAATCTTCTACCTAATACTACCCCCTCTAGGGCGATGTGAACAGCGCTTGGAAGCATGATATGTACGATGGTCCAAAGCGCAACGGAGGTAGTGCTGGCAGCAGTACAGGACCAACACGTTTGATTGTTGGCAATTTGGACTATGGAGTATCAAATACGGACATCAAGGAGCTATTCAATGACTTTGGACCGATGAAGAAGGCGGCCGTGCATTACGATCGTTCAGGTCGCTCATTGGGTATGTCTGCTTTATTAAATTCTTTTTATTTGTACCTAAAATATTTATTCAAAAATGTCACACAGGCACCGCTGATGTCATATTCGAGCGACGTTCTGATGCCCTCAAAGCCATTAAACAATATCATGGTGTGCCATTGGACGGTCGTCCCATGACTATACAACTTGCTGTCTCAGATGTTGCTGCATTGACGCGACCAGTGCCCGCTGATGATGTGAAGCGTCGTGTGGGTGGCGGTTCTGGGCCACAATTCAAGCGTGGTGGTAAGTTAAAATTAAAACAAAAATAGTAAAAGATCCATCAATAATTTCTATTGTTTTTTTTTATGATTTTAGGTGGGCAAGCGGGCGGTGGTCGCGGTCGCGGTAGCTTCCGGCGTCCAGCTGCTGGAAAACCCGCCGCTGCTGGAGGCCAACGTCGCGAACGGAAAGCTCCACCAACTGCCGAGGAATTGGATGCCGAATTGGATTCATACATTAATGACATGAAAATTTAATTAGCTTTAGTCTGAATTTAGAATATGAACACACAAATATGGACTTATTGGGGTTCAACAAATGGAACCAGAATAATTCAACGAACCGAACTTGTGCAGAGAACAGCTTTTAGTCATAACTACAACAATTGATTTTCATAAATTATATATATAATGCTGTTTGGGCTTGCGCATTAAATAATTAGTTGTTAAATGTATTGATGTGGCGCCCTCTAGTTGATAAGATGTCTAAAATACAAATGAATGTATTTATTCGTAAATATAATAGTACTTTATAAAATTATGACATGACCGTCACGATAATTATTAATTCAGGTGTAATAAACAATAGACTTAATATCGTAACTAAGCTCGGTATATCTTAATAATTAAAATGAATATTGCACAAACTTTCTAATCTAAGGTCTTGTGAATTTTATCGCTGCAGTTTGATCAAACAAAGCTGATACATTTTTGGTAAAATCACATTTTGGCTTTTCTCCATCTCAGCTCGCATTAAAGAAGTTCGACAAACAAGGTGGACTATTCCTTAGGGATTTTTTAATAAAGGGGGCAATAGTTTTTTATTAAATGTTAAATTTATTTTTTTTTGCAATGCACTTCATTAGAAAATAATTTTGGACAAATTTTACAGACCATTACATGTTTCGGTTGGACATTTAAGTACAAATACAAAATGTACATATATAATAAATTTGTTAAGTGGGTTTTTTTTATTAGGGCGGAATCGCACTTAAAATTTAAACAATGCGTTAGACGATATAAAATATTATGCTTAGTAAAACACAAATCATAAATCAAATTAAAATAGTATAGCGGAATAAAGGCATATAGTTCACCAATGAAGTTTATAAACTTGTTTTTATCTCTTTGAACATTCTGCGTTGTAGCCAATTTGGAATATGCATATGAAAGTATAGGCTAAATATGTATAGTTATATTTTAAGCGATTTATATTTATAAATGTATAATGATGTTGAGGATGTCTTGGCGTGTGTGTGTGTTTGTGTGTCTATATATTTAAGTGAGGGTATTGTGTGAGAGTGTTATTAAATGCGTGGCAGCCACACAGCTACCCCATCCTCCTCCGTTGCTCTACCAGAAGCCACCCGATGAGTAACCGCCGGGTGGAACACGTCCACGCGCCTGGTCATTTGTCGCTTTGTTGCCATTGGTAGTCTCTTTAAGCTGGCTGGCTGCAGGCTTTTGTTCCTCCTTTTGGGTGACTACCTCATCACGGATCTTTTCCACCACCTTATTTGCATCGGTGGAGCCCATGCAGGCATTCAGATTGGAAGAGTTTTGTTGATTGTATTTGGGACGCGGGGCATTCACAGCGACTTCAGGTTCCGAAAAGATGTTGGTATGTCCGCCGCCTGGTGGCTTCAGTACTCGGCTAGATGGGCGTGCAGAGGAGTTCAGGCCAATTTTCAGTTCGGTGGATGTCATATTTGCTTAGTAACTGCCTATGGAAATAAGGTAAGAACAGAAAAGCGGTTAGATTTAGATGCAATTGAATGAAATTAATATCGTACAAGAACATAGATGGGGTTTTCATATATTCAAAAGAGAGTATCTATGTATTATTGTAAGAGATTAACTCAAAAGTTAATCAAGCCTTCAAACATTTTCTAAAAATTCTCATTTAGGCAACCACAACGTTTTTTATTTTGCATGAAAAAACTTTCGTGACACACTGTATGTATGTAAGCTATGTATAACGTAAATAGTCACGCCACTTACAAAATTGGCCAACAATGAAGCGACGACGGTGACGAGCGTCAGCAAACTGAGCCATGATGAAAAATGGCAGAACGGAGAACCGTTCAACAGAAACAGAGTCAGACAACAACAGAATGGAAAACATTTGCACCACCAATCGCCCCCTCTCTTAGCCACACAAACACATTCACAATGGCGATTTGGCTGTTCACTTTTTTTACATATATACATTACACATACATATACTTGCTTACATACATAACACTATCTTATTTTTATTTTTGAGCACTGCGTTCTTTTACACTTTCCCGTTAGCTATAATTGCGGGTCTACCAGCCGTATACTTTCACATTGTTGTTGCCTTATGTTTTGAGTTCATTTTGTTTTACTAAGCCGCTGCATCATATTATAAGCACCAAAAAGATAGCTGAATAATAGTTTTGGCTATTAATAATAATGTCTTGCTATTTACCCTAAAGTTGCTTTCAACTTTTCTTCAGTGTTTCCAAGTGCTTTTGTCAAGTGCTGTGTTTCTTTGCCAGTATAAGAAAGAGGTTAAAGAGGGGGTAGGTAGCCGGCGATGACATCTGTGAAAAGTGTTGTAAAACGCATGTAACGATGCGTCATGCTTTGTGGGAGGCGAGTATCCATCCCATGAGATGCCAACACAGACACAAACACAATTATGTTGAGGTACGTACATTGTACAATATGTACATACAAATGTACTCATAGTTGTGTTTGTGTAAAACAAAGCAAAGTGAATGACCGATAATACATCAAGTCAAAGATCTCTAAATGACCAATTGTTAGTGTGTGTTTTCTTAACATTTAATGGCAAACATTTTCCAATCGTAATCATAACTGCTAAATGGAGCACTTGCGTTCATAATCATGTATTTATATACGAACACGAACACTCATGCATGCGTCAACAAAAACTGACTAATGTTTTTTTTTTGTATTGATCACGTTGGCCAGCCCTAAGATGTTTACAGTTAACACACACTAATGCAATTATTATTAACATTGGTTGCGTTGGTATTTTTTTTTTGTTTTTTTTTTTAGAAATTATGAGTAACAAGCAATCTGGATATAACTTGAAATGTTAGGTACGAGTCTTCGATTTGACTCTCTCGCTCTCTTGCTACTGATTTCTCATTGTTTTGAGACTATTGCAAAATGAAAAGACAGCCAAACAGAAATGGAGGGCAAAATAAATAAGGCAAAACATAAATTAAAAGGAGACATCGATGACCATGGGTCATGTGTACAAACCAAAAAGCAAATCAAGTTTAACCAGGTTGGCAGACAACCTATATTTATTTATCATTATATCAAATACGGATGAACAACATTAGCAGAATTAAATTGGATTTGCGGTGCCGTAAAAGTGACCCGAAACGGCGGCGTCACTTCTACACATCCAAAAAAAAAAAATCAGCTACACACAAAGTATGTACATATTTACAAATAGACATACATACTTATATATGTATGCACAAAGTATGCATGTATATTCGTACGAACATACATATGTATGCCTGTGCTAAAAGTTCGGTTCAAACTGCCTCTAGCTGGTTTTTGGCGAGCGCATGCGATTATTAAGTTCGAAACATGCACTTAACGCGAAAAAAAATGAGGCACAGCAAACAAGGAAAATGCAAACATGGCTACTGAACTAGCCGGGTGAAGCCCAGGGTGCGGCTGCAGTGGTGGGGTACCATGAATCGAGGAAAAAATGGGATGTTATGTGATATTTTTATGCTTCAGTGTATGCATGTACATATGGCGCTGGCAGCTGTGCTAAATAAAATTCTAAAAAGCAGCTGCACTTCACTAGCACACATACAGACACACGAGCTAACCGTTGGCCAAACCCTTCATCATCATCATCGCACCATATCAGCAAAAACAGATACACAGTTTGGTTAGCCTCAAAATTCCATGACACAAATACAAGTGAAAAGATGATGATTGAGTTTTTCATCTGGAACTTTATCGATTTAGCCCACTGCATGTGCAACAGGTGACCTCTTAGCTATTTTTTCACAAATTAACGCAAAGTACTTAAATTGCATACCTTGTTTATTTATTGAGCAATATTTGCTTCGCCGCTTTATATTAAATAATCTAATGAATATTTTTCACTGCGAAAAACGACGCCACCCTTCGCCAATGAACGGTTTATTTAAAATGGACTATGGCAATGTAACCGTATGTATTAATCACGAAAATACTTAAATTTAAAATACTAATTCGCGAAATAGTCGCAAGAGTGTGTCCACATATTTTTATTAAACTTTCTGTAAGATAACAGATTGATTAGGCGGCAGAATTTAAACTTAAAAATTAACCCTTTTTATCTATACCGATGTTATTACTGACTTTTGCACTAAATGGCTGAACATGTTTTTATTCGAAATTAAAAAAAATGTATCGGATCTTTTTCTAGTGCAACAATTTTAGCAAATTGAATAGAAAAAGCAGAACAGATTCGCATTGCTAGAATGTCAAGAGCTAAAAGAAGACGCAAGGTGAGGTGTACAACACTGGTTCACTCTTCAGAAGACGCTATTTTGAACATAGAAAGCAAAAGATTTTTGATGTTGAAAGAGAGAGCATGGTCGCTGAACGGATCCCCATTGAATTAACCAGTGAATGGTAAGTGGTAAATTCACCACTTTTCAGCTTATTTTCCATTTTCTTTGCCTTTTTTCCGGAAAGTAATTTTTTTCCGCAATTGCATATGCATCCTATCTGTTATCTAAACAGGAGTTTAATTTCATACTTTATTTAAAAGATCTTATAAGTATCCAGCATAGAATGTTATAAAGAGCTATGCTTAACGTGTGTACAAATATGCAGAATTTGAAAATAAACTGTTATTGAAGCTCAGAATGCATAAACAAGCCGTGCGCTCTGTCGATAAAGCAGGATGCCCTCTCGCACTGCTGTCGATTTACCACTCGTCGCTTAAATTATTTAAACTAGTTGACATTAATTAAATGCTCTTCACTGAAGCTTCACATTACATACATATACCGAAGGCATTTATTTTTAAACTCAAACTTTCATAAGGCATCTTTGTATTTTAAAAGAAAAATATACAAATTGATTTTCTTAAGTCAGGTTTCCATATTGGATCTCTAAAAAAAGTAGTATTTTATTTTGTAAAATAGCTCGATTCCGGGTCTGTGAATAATAGGTCACGTTCAAAATTTAAAAGAAACTGTTATGCTGGAGCTACCATACATACCACATATCTTCAATAATCTCTGTGATTGACGCGTTTATACGGACAGCGGAAGATCAGAGGAGCAGGGTATAAGCATCCAAAGCTAGCTATAAATACTCGAACAGATACCACAGTAGTGAACACAAATAATAACATGTTCTGTATGTGTATGGTAGGTCGATGGAAGAGGTGCTTTGTTTTTCAGTGTGTTGAGCGAGGAGAGCTCAATGTTAAAGCGAATTTTTTCATATGTTGGGACCAGCACTCCCTTCTCGACTTTAGTTCCATCTTACCCTATGGGCTAGTTATTAACATGTGTGGTAAGACTCCAGTCCTTGTGTATGAACATATTGTAAAACTGCTAGTTTTGATGGATATGGTTAGTTTTTACTATTGTGATAATATATCACAAAAAGTTGTGAACCATAATAGCTTGGCACTACAAATAAAATTTACAAATATTGCTTCAAAATGCCAAGGATACTTGTAATTAAATTTAAATTGTTTCATTTATTATGTAAACGGATTTTTTGCAGGTCATTTAAAGTTAATGAATAACTTAAATCCTTGAAGGGTACAGCATCTGAAACAATTATGAAAACAAATATTGAATACAAGAGAATCACAAACTTGCTATTTGAATTTTAAACTTACAATGCGAATGCGGTGTCCCATTGCATGACCGGGCAAGTTCCTGTTGAAACGAGCACGCACGGAGCCAGTGTTGCCGTGGATGCGGGTAACCTTGCCCCACACAGCGCGGACACGGGTCTTGCGGTCAGGATGCTGTGGCACGCACTTCTTGGTTTGTGCCTTGTAGACATATACGCAACGCTTGCCAACGTAGAACTCGCCATGCTCCTTGCGACGAGCACCCTCAATCTGCAAATGAAAAAGTCATTATTTTATATTCAATAGGAGCACACCTCAATTCCAATCCCACTTACCTTAAGGATGGCGTGGTTCTCATGCTGGTTCCTCAAACCGCGCTTGTATCCAGTGAAGACAGCCTTGGCAAAGAGACGACCATGACGCTTGTATTTCTTGGCAGAAACTTTCGTCGCGGCATCGGCGGTTTTCTCAGCCTTTGGTGCCTTGGCGGCCTTTGCCGCTTTGGGTGCCTTTGCAGCCTTAGGCGCAGCAGCAGCGGGCTTAGCTTGTGTGTCAGCCATAGTTCACTGCAAAAAATGCATTAAATTGAAACAAAAGTTAGAACCATGCTCTCTAATAAATTGCAGTTCAAAATCATATTGGCTCTGGTGATTTGTTTTGGTTGCCAGGTTTGTGGGTGCACTCAGCTTTTAGCCATAAACATCGGAATGTATTCACTTCTTTGGAACACTAAGTATCGTTTTAATTATAATACACATATTCATCTATGCACTTCCACAACCATTTTTTGATATTCTTATAATTTTCATGTTTATTTTTATATTTTTTCAGCGCATAGCATAAAATCCGCGTACGTACCGGAAATCTGTCAAATCGCGAAAGAGAGAGAAGATGGCAGGTCTGTCATACAGAGCTGTATTGAAGCTGTTTTATATCGATAGTCGACTATCGTGTTGAGTTATGCGCAGGGCTGCTGAGCAATATTAAAATAATCGCATTGACTTGAGAACAAACTCAAAATAAAAAAAATAACAAAAATAAAATTTCACAATAACAATGTTCTTTTAAAAAGCCAGTTTAAATAAATTTACAAAATTCCGTTTGCTAGCACATGTACCTAATTTAAATTGTTCGTACTCGAAGAACATAATAACAATAAAAGTGGTGCAAGTCTGTCCCCCCTCATTCATTCAGTTGCATAAAAGCTGTTCCCAGATTTCTCATTCAGGCCAACTGCGGCAGCTGCACTCTGTACGTAGCTTTACGAGGGACACCTAATGGGTTTACTACTGCAAGTTTTCAAATGGGACAAGCGCTGGCAATTGCTGCATAAATGTGATATAATTGTTAAACGATCCATAAAAAAACAGGCCGTTAATCCAACCAAGTAAGATCTCATAAATGATTATATACGAGGGGTCGGGCGGTTGTGGTTGCGACGCCACCATAACAAAAACAAATGTTACATAAGTAATTAATGTAAATATATACGATTTACAGACTTGCTGAAGTCGGCCGCCTGTTAGAAGCTAAGGAAGGGAAGTATGACACTGGCCAGCTCTTCCTGCATCGAATCTTTGGCTATCGTGGAGTCATACTCTTTCCATGGACTGCTCGGGTTTATGACCGGGATATGCACAATCCCAGCAGGCAGACAACGGTGACCACAGCGACAACAACGCCAACTCAATGCACCAATGAGGCTTCATCGATTAGAGTTAAGGCTGGTCACAGCAATAACACCACGACAACAACAACAACGGCGCAGCATGAGGAGGCATCAGCAGCGGCATGGCAAGAAAGCAGCAGCAGTGGCTCGGATGCGCAGAGTACCCCCAGTATGGGTACAGTTAAACCGGTAGCAAGTACCGGAGCCAGCAGCGCTGTAGATTCCAAAGAGGTTAAGGGTAAAACTCAGACGTTTTATCAGGTTCTTATTGATACTAGGGACTGTCCACATATTGTGAGTTATAGCCTCTAACTCTGTAAGAATTTAATACTCATACTCTATTTTTGTCTTAGCGTGCGCAAACAGAAGCTGTCACCTTCCTGGGCAATCAGGATTCCAATCGTAGCTTGTATGCTATTCCTGGACTGGATTATGTGGCTCACGATGACATTATGCCATATTCGTCGGCCGATAAGCATCCGCTGCAGCATGAACTCTTTGACAAGTTTCTAACGCATTCACCTGATGCTGATCCGCCATTTATCAGTCAAGATACACTCAAGGCCTGGCAGGAAAAGAATCATCCATGGCTGGACATGAGTGATGTTCACAAGGAAACAACCGAAAATGTGCGTGTCACAGTTATACCGTTCTATATGGGCTGCCGCGAGACGCCCGCATCTTCGGTTTACTGGGTGAGTGCGAGTGCAACAGTTGACTAAACAATAACGTCGCAATAATTTTCTCATTGCTCCTTTAGTGGCGATATTGCATACGCTTGGAGAATCTGGGTGAGCTAAGCGTTCAGTTGCGTGAGAGACATTGGCGCATCTTCTCCTTGTCTGGCACTTTGGAGACGGTGCGTGGACGCGGTGTTGTTGGGCAGGAGCCCATACTCAGTCCGCGATTACCAGCGTTTCAATACAGCAGCCATGTAAGCCTCCAGGCGCCAAGTGGTCACATGTGGGGTACCTTTCGATTGGAGCGTGAGGATGGTTATTCCTTCGATTGCAAAATACCACCCTTTTCGCTAGAGTCGAAACCAGACGACGTTACCACTCCTCCAGTTGGAACGTCCACTAGCGATGAACGCGATTAAGATATTGAATAGAGAGTTGTTATGTCGCTGTTAATGATATTCCAACTCAATGTATATTGATCATTCAGGAAGTACATGTGTTTAGGACAAATTAAATATATAAAATAATTAACGAACATCTCCTCAACCTAACCCAGCCTCACGTTTTTTGGTCTCCAGTTGAATTCGAAAGTCAAACGGGCGTCGATTGTCGTGCATCTCGAAAAGTGTCTGCAGCGCGTCGATTGCAGCCGTTTCTGTAGCCGTTGTCACATCTTCGCCGTAACCCTTACCCAGCAACTGACGATTGGCGTAGATTCCCACATGGAAAGCAGACAGCACCGTGTTTTTGCCACAATCGCCTAACAAGCGTGGCTCCGGTTCACCCAATTTACGCTGGTTGCACACATCACCAAGTAGCTGCAGTGGTTGTTCGGGTGTCCAGATCTCCAGCAAATCTTTTTGATTCAGTTGTGTGCAAATGAAATCGCGCACAAACAGAAAAGCACGCTCCACTCCGCTAGAATCCGCCAATGCACCAATAATCGCTTGCAGCGTATTTGCCAACGTCTCATTGTTGGGCGGATACTCTGTGGAAAAGATTAGCTCCTTGGTCCCCAGGTGTGAAGATACATGAGCTAAAGTTTCTTCGCTTAGCAAATATGATGAAATCGCATTCCGTCCAATCGCCGGCAATTTGGGCAGAGCATGTTGCACATAGGCATCCACATAAGCTTTGGCAATATGAGCTCCTTTGGCTGCCAGTTCACTGTTATCAGCTGTATGCAAATCCGCCTCATCAATTCCCAGTTTTCGCTGGCGCTCCTGCTCCTGGTGTGCATAAGTGCGCTGTGTGAATGCAGTTTGCAGAAGGGGCAGCTCAAATTCCTCATTCAAGCGCTTCCCAAAGGCAAACAGCTCAGACCGATTGTTCCATTCAACAAATCCTGAACGCGGCTCCGGTTTTTGTGGTCCTTGTTTTTGTACGCGGTGTGCGAGTTCACGTAACGTCGGCGATACCCAACGTTTTATGTGACGGCATGTTTGAACTGTAAATTATTTCATTTATTGTATGAACTAAATTAATCAATCGAACCATACCTGTGCCAGCTCTGTTAATAGGCCTAGCAAGTGCAATTACAACAGCAGCACTGCGTAATAAGGACATTTTAACTTAATTTAATTAAAAATGTTCAATCACAATAGAGGTGGAGAAATATCGAGTAAGGCTTCGAAGTCGTCGATGCTTGCAAGACATCGGAACCATCGGTGTTTGGTAGGCCACTATCGAATGTTTTTATATACAACAAAAATAAAAAATCGTGAATCTAAAATATTGGAAAGAACGAATTTCAAAATCTTATGAGAAATATGTTCAAAACAATCCCTTTTACAGGAATAACAGATTTAAAAGCCGTGCCCAAAAATGTTGATGTGGTCAAAAAACATCGAAGCATCACACACTACTAGGGTTGTTGAAAATATATCAAAATATCAATATATCGATATTTTTTATAAAAAATGATATATTTATATCGCGATATTAGATTTGACGAAATATCAAATATGCGATATTTTTTTTTGATATTTGAAATTTGTGAGTTAGTCACTCTGTGATCTCTGCAAGTGAGTAAATATCAAAAAAATGTTACCAAAAAACAGCCTACTGTGAATATGTATGTGCAGCGCGTTGTTCTCGCAGCAAGCTTGCAACGTTTTCAACCTTGTTATGAACTGCTTTTCCTCATTGGGCCGCCGACTAGCTCATCGGACTCTCCTCGGGTGTAGGTCCCAACCCTGGCCCGCAGTTCACAACGGATACCGATACTTTATCGATATTTCGAACAGCTGCAATTCAACAGACACTAACATCACTAACATACAAAACCAAAACAACGCAATAAATGACAAAAACAAGCTGCAACGAGGAAAACTAAACAACAGGTAAGTATAATACAAAATACACGAACGAGAACATTATTAATCCGCTTCTCTTCTCCAAACAGGATCCATTGGTGGACCCAGGCGTACCCACCCTGCCTGAGGCGGAAAAGCTCATCGCCTCCCTGATGCTGGCCAGTTGGCCAGATGACCCATCTCAGCCTGCGTCGGCTGTCATGTTTCCCCTCCCCCTTTTACAAGAAAAAGTTAGCCGGGCATCGTTTCAATTTCAGGTAAGTATAATATGGTATTTGTGTTTTGACTAACTTGAACAATATTTATAATGTTATATTTATTTACATTTCTTTGCAGGTATTTAAAAGTCAACAGGAAAGTGCAAAAAACAAAAGAACAAAGGAACAGCTGAGGAACAGTGGATTCAAAAACGACTTTTGACGGATCAGGTGCTGATGCGCCTGCTGTTTACGGAGACGCCGTGGGACAACTTAAATAAATGTATATATTTATATATATAGTATGTGAGTTTGTGTGTTTTAAATTGTAAATGTGTATGTGTTTTAGTAGCAGTGTAGTATGTATAATTTGTTAACGCTACCTTGCCTACCTAAAAGAGCTCTTTTTTTGGGTGGGTAAGGGGCGATATATATATATGTATATGTTGTGGTGTTGGGTATATAAATATATGTATCTATTTGTTTACTATGTGTTTTGGTGTACTATTATCTTGTGAAGTCTACTGTTTAATTGTTCCTGAACTGTTGTCTTTTAACATTAATTTAATTTTTTTGTTTTTACTTTAATTTTATATATTTACTTTATGATTTTTATTTTGTATTGTATAAAATTTTTGAGTTTTTATTTTATCTAATTATTTATAATTCTATATCTAAGTTTTGATTTGATATTGTTTAAATTTTAATCTTAGCAAATTACTTTTATATCCTTTTTTTTTTTTTGTTTTAAGTCTGAGTTGTAGATTGTATACTTTTCTTATTTCCAGTAGCAAATTTCTTTTATAATTTTTCTGCAATAGTTTTATTTTAATTTGTCAAAATAAACGGCAACAAAGCTACTCGCTTGGACATTTAATTTTTCCAGGCCGGGCGTAGGGGTCGAGTTTCTCTTTTACAGATAGTTAATTTTGGCCAGTGATGTGTGGCGGGCATGGAACGAACTCACTCGTTGTCAATTCGGCGGATTCTCTGCCGCCTGGTGCCTGATGAAAGCAGCTGGACTGCTGAGTGGGGGTGCTCGCCGGCACACTTCGATGCTGCTGCTACTGCTGGCTGGACAAAACAGCCCCTAGTCACGATCTTCACGTGTCTGGCAGAATATGCTGCCGCCTGTCGTGCTCGCCGGCACTTGCTCAGACGGAGCTGGAAGAAAGTTGCGGCTGAATGAGGCTGCTGCTGCTGTTGCCCGGCTCGCGGCTGGTGCTACAGGAACTGTCGCAGAAAGTGGAGGCACTTGGCCAATTGGATGCGGATCGATTTTATGCGATTTTACTCTCTGACTCAACAAGGTTATGTCCACTACGACCCCTTGGAGTGATATATGTCCGCTCTCGACCGATATAATTTCCAGACTGCCTTCTGCAGCAGCAGCGTGCAGTCAAAATCCTCATGTCATTCGAAATTAACCGCTGCTGTTGCAGAAGGCCAATTCCACTCATTCGTCGAGTTGGTGGTCAGGGGCATGAGGGGCATAAAGTATCATTCGTCTCGCTCAGCATGCAGCAGCTATCTCGTTCTCTCATCGGAGTTGCCACCCCGAGACAAAACACTATCGATACTGCAACTATCGAAACCCCCCTAGAGTTTTTCCCGCGCTGACGCAAACGATAAATCCATTTTGTAACAACACCCCCCCCCTAGATCGTTTGCGCTCAGCCGCATCCTGACCAGCGCCCAACGTAGGCCACACCCACGACTAGTACCTACTCTACAAGCAAATGGGAACATAGGATCCGACACCACCAGCGCCCACCGAAGGTAAGCAAATCCCTCTATGAACGTAGATCCTTAGCATGGAATACTCCCAATGCTCTTCCTTGCAGATCCTCCAACTCGTATGCATTGTCGCCTACAGCTCTGACGACGCGGCTCTTCAGGAACTTCCTGGCAAACTTCGCATTAAAGGCTTTGCCAAAGTTGCTAAGGGCGAAGTTGCGTCTCCATACCTCCTGTCCTGGCACTAGATGGAAATGCCTTGCGCGTTGGTCATACCGTTGGCGGCTTCTTTCGTAAGCGGCATGGAGATGCTGCTTCACCTGTCCTCGGATAACATCAAGTCTGTCCTTCGCATCCAGATCCGAGATGTCATGGTCTGAGAGGGATCTCAATTTCCTGGCCAGTTTGTAGGAGGCTCCGTTCAAGTACATGTGCTGGCCAAACACTGCAAAGAACGGAGTCACTCCCGTGGCCGTATGCACTGCGTTCCTTATTGACACCTCCACCTCGGGTAAGTACGCATCCCATTCTCTGTGATCCTGCTCTAAATAAGTTCTTATCGCAGATAGCACGGATCTGTTCACTCGTTCGGCGGCGTTGCTCTGAGGTGAATACACGGGCGTTCGCAAATGTGTTATCCCAAATGCTTTGATCATCGCCTCAAAACTTTTGGAGATAAACTGCCGCCCGTTATCCGAGTGTATCACCTCAGGCACGCCAAACTTGAAAAATACCTCGTGGACGAGGAAGTTCACTACGTCAGCTGCCGACGCCTCCCGCATCGCTTTCAGAAAGGTGAACTTGGAAAAATGATCAACGACGATAAAAATCCAGGCGTGTCCACGTTTGGATCGGGGGTACTTTCCCAGAAAGTCGATGTAGATCTTCTGGAATGGTCTATCAGTGAGTACCTCCTTTCCGATGCCTACTTGCATTGTATAATTTTGCGCCTTGGTTTCTTTGCAAACCTCGCACTTTCGCACGTAATCGCGGACTTGAATAACCATTCCGGGCCAGTAGAATTGTCTCCGTAAGGCGTGAAGCGTCTTCCCCATGCCTCCATGTGCAGCTGTCTCTTCGGTGTGTGCTCTCTGGATGAGGCCTGCTGTCAGCGATTCTGGGATCCACAACTTCCAGCTCGTGCCCTCCACTTCGTCCTCCAGTGCTGCATGTGTCATCCTCTTGAACAGCATCCCGTTTTGGACTTTTAAGTCGGGCAGTCGCTGCTCCTGACTCATCACCTCCTGGACAAGTTCCTGGTAATCCGGCGACTCGAACTCCAGCGTCTCGAACCCAAGCAGATCCTCCGGCGTGATCTCCATCTCCTCCACGCTCCTGGACAACGTGTCTGCCACCACGTTATCGGCGCCTTTCTTATATCGCATGGAGAAGGGAAATGCCTGCAGCTCCAGTGACCACCTCGCCAGTCTTCCGCTTAAGTCTTTAAGACTCATGAGCCACTGCAAACTGGCGTGATCCGTGATTACAGTGAACGGCATCATCTCAACATACGGCCGGAAACGATGGATTGCGAGCTTCGCGGCCAGACACTCCTTCTCCGTTACGGTATAATTGATTTGGTGCTTGTTCAACTTTGCCGAGAAGAAAGCGATCGGTCTTTCCTGCTGCTCGTCGTCCAATTGGAACAAAACTGCTCCTACTCCAAAGTGTGAGGCATCGCACTGAATGTAAAAGGGCTTCTTGAAGTCTGCGTGCACCAAAACTGGAGCCGAGGTGAGTGCTGATTTTAATTTCTCCACAGCTTCTACCGCTTCCTCGCTTAATTGGAATTTTCCGGCTTTCTTTTTCAGAGCGTCGGTTAGTGGCACGGAGATCTCGGCGAAGTTCTTGATAAACCGGCGATACCATCCCGCGGTGCCCAGAAAACTTCTCAGCTCCTTGGTAGTTCTGGGAGTCGGGATGTTCTTAATCGCCTCGACTCTGCCTGGATCCATCCTTAATGTGCCGCCACCAATGATGTATCCCAGGTAGTTGAGAGTTCGGAAGCAAAATTTTGATTTTGCCATCCCAATCGTGAGATTTGCCTTTCTCAAACACTCTGCAACTAACCTGAGATACTTCATATGTGTTGGGAAGTCTGCGGAAATGATTAAAAGATCGTCCAGATAGACGAAGACGTTCGACCTCAACGCTGTCGGGATCACCTTGTCCATGAGCCTGCATAATTGTTGCGCCGCATTGCAGAGGCCGAATGGCATGTGTCGAAACTGGTACAGCGGCCTCCCTGGTACTGTAAATGCGGTATAGGCCCTGCTCTTCTCCTCCAGCTCGATCTGCCAAAACGCAAACTTGAGGTCGACGCTCGAGATGAAGTGCGTCTCGTCGATTCTGGACAGGATCCCTTCAATGCATGGCAGCGGGTAAGCATCCTTCACCGTAACGCTATTCAATTTGCGGGCATCTAAACAGAATCTGTTCTTCCCGGGACGCATGACAACTGTAGTTCGATTGCTCCAAGGACTGTCGCTTTCTTCTATAATGCCCAACTGCAGCATTTTATCCACTTCGGCCCATACGATCTCCTGCTTGGCCGGCGACAGAGGATAATGTCGGTCTTTCACGGGTTCGGTTCCTTCAATCAGCTGTATCCGATGCTGTAGCAGGTGAGTCTTGCCTAAACCGTCCTTCTCGAACTGGAGAAATTCGCGTTTTACGGCCTCTAACTGAGTCACCTGCCTCTCTTCCAGGTTCCACATCTCCGGATCAGACTCGACATCATCCTCGTCCCGGTAATACGATATGTCCGTATTCGCCACTGTCGCCTCAGAAACGTCTGGATCTGCTTCGTGAATTGTCGGGGCTCCAAGCACATCAGGAGCCATCTCGAACGCCCTCCAGAAGTCAATCCCGAGATACAACTCCTGTTGCAGGTCAGGACACATATAAAATACAATGTTCTCCACTCTATCCTTGTATTTTACAGGCAGCACGACTCGTCCCAAGATTGGACGACTTGCTCCTGCCGCTGTCCTCACCATCGATGCGTACGGCTGCACTGGCCATTCCAGTTCCTCAACTAATTCACGGCAACCTCGTCCAAGCAAGCTCACAGACGCTCCTGTGTCGAGCAATCCTTTGATCTTGCGTCCAGTTATCTCCACATCCGCAAATACCCGTGGATCCGTGTTGTCGTCCCTCTGCACCGCCTCGATGATCTGACGCCTCGTCATCCTGCGTCGACGAAAGCGTGCTCGCGCTTTCAAAATGCGTCGAGTGGCTAGCGTCATTCCCTCGAGTTGTCGCTCACCAAAAATCCTGTTTCTCGCTGACATGTATGCCCGGACGCGTTCTTCGTACGGTAGGCCTCTTAATGTGTTTCCTTTGACGAGCTGACTATCTTTGTTTCTGTTGCTGCAATTATCCTTATCCTGATTTTTATCTACTCTATCCTTATCTTTATGTGTATCCATATAATTATTCATTTCATATTTATTTTCTTTATTTTCAGATCTGGCGATTTGAGTTCTCTTCTGATCTACATTCTGCTGACTCTGGAGTCCCTCTTTTCCGCGGTCGTCGTTCCCGAGCGCGCTTGACCCGCTCGCACCGCGCTCATCCTGACGTTTCCCGGACAATCTAGGCATTGTGGACTAAACGTGTCGGGCTTGCCGCAAAGGTAGCAGAAAATTTTCCGCTCCTTTGAGAGGCAGTCTCGCCAAACATGATCAAACTGGCCACAGTTCCAGCAGACTACTTTGGGTCTAATCGACGCCTCCTCCAAATCCTCGGGTGGCGGCTCTGCATCACCAGGCGGAAATTCAATTTCGTGGACTGACGGCTTTCCGTGTGAAAAACGTGTCTGCTGTGGATATACAGAGCGCGTCCTACGCCTGGCATTTCTCTCCACTTCGATGCATTCTTGGCGCAGCTCATCCACGGTAATGACATCCATCGCATAAACATATTTTGCCAAGCTCTCCTTTAACCCTCGTTTTATTATTTTCACCAGTTCTCGATCTCTAAGCGGCTTTTGGAAACGAGCGGCAAGCTGGCGCATATGATGAATATAATCATCAACTCCCTCGCTGGCTTGTTGCTCCCGCTGCAGCAGATCCTGCATGAGATCATGCTCCGTTTGGTAGCCCCGGAAACGGTCGAGAAGTGCCTGGCGTAAATGTGACCACGTGTCGACTCTTGAGTGCCTCACGTGTACCCAGTACCATTCTTTGGCCCGACCGGCCAAGAGAAGATGGAATCCTCTCAGGACTTCCCTCCATGCGCACTGGTATTGCCTCTGCAGGAACTCGACTCGGAATATAAAATCCTCGACTGAGTGCATCGAGTCCTCGCCATCGAATTTCACGTTCCATCTCTCCAGCTTCAGGTAAGTCCGGTCACGAGTCTCATTATTGCGTGTATTTTCATATTCTCGTCTCTCGTTTAGACGCGGATTCCTGCCGTCTGGATTCCTCCAATTGGCTGGCTGCGGCGGCTCGTAAACTGGGCTGCTCGACTCTGGCTCTTGGACAGGATTCGGTCTCCTTGGCCTCACAGAAGGTGGACGAGTTCCTTGTAGCGGCTGCTCTTCGGGTCGCTTTGGCACGGCTCCTGTGCTCGGAGCTGATCCTCGCTCCTCTGGACACGTCACGGCGGAGGCTCCGCTCCTCGAACCACCTGCTTGCGGTCGGTACAGGTCATTTATCAGCTTCATCATTTCCAAGAAGCCATTGCGGATGTCATCCCGGATCTGACTGCCGACGCCTGCTGATAGTGACGACCGATACGTCTCGTGTGCTTGTGCCACCGCTGCGTTTGCCGCTGATCTTAGAGCCGAATCAATTTCCCTCGGGAACTGCAGGTCTGGCTGATCTTGTGTAGCCGCCTCCTTTTCTAATGGGATCAGCTGCTCGATCGGCGGAGGATTCCTCTCCGGAAACCCGCGGAAATTCGGTGGAGTTCTTGGCAGACACACGGACGGACGTGGTGGTGCCGGACCCGCTGCTCCTTCCGTTTCCCATTCTGATTCATCTGCCATGGTCAACAACAAGGAACTAATTCGCCCTCAACAGAATAATTATAATAAATAAACAAAATAAATAGAAAAACTAATAAATAAATAAATACTGCCTAAATAATTACAAAACTAGAAACTAATTAAATAAATTATACAAAATGAAAATATAAATACCACCTATTATACGAATGCCAACAAAACTAAATAGAAAAAAATAAATAAATAAATAAATTCGAAAAAAAACTCACAACACAATCTTTCTTTCTTTCTTTCGACAATACAAATAACAAAAAAGGGGAGAGAAAACAAATCCTGACACAGACTAACCAACATTTTCCTACGCACAATTTAGAGAAACAACGGACAAACATTTAAGCACTCGTGAGATGCTCTATTCCTCACACGAATGAGGAACGGCATCACAGGAGCGCTAATTGAGGACTATTCGGCTTCTGTCTTGCTTCTGGCCGCAATCGGGACGTGCTGTGGGGCAGGTGCGGCGCAGGTACAATCCTGTATTGTCCTGGGTCACCTGTCACCAATGCTCTACAACAACAATGGTCAGCAAACACCCGATGCAAACACAGAAGAAGACAGAACGAATAGTATTAAACAACGACCAAATAAATAATTAACTAACGAAACAGAAAAACAAACAACCTAGCCTAATATCACAAAATATCACAGGAAAATTTACTAATGACTATGCTAGCCAGTCGCGAACAATTCGCCCAAAGCGAACACCCTAATTATGAAAAATATATATGGAAATATGTACTGAAATGAACTTTTTTTTTATGATATATATTGTTATGTTTGATAAATAAGACTATCTGTTTTTATTGTGGGGCATATTACTTTTTTTTTTAAAAAAAGGTGAAAAAAAAAATATCAAAAAATATCAATATATCGATATTTTAAAAAGATATATTAAATATCATTTTGATATTTTTTTAAAACAGAAAATATCATCGATACGATATTTTAAAAATATTCGACAACCCTACACACTACACACACCTCTAATAAATAAATGCATTGATCAGCTGATTGCATGGCAAAAATATCGATAAATCAGCATCCATCACCAGCATACGAGTAACAGTGTCACCCAATTTAATTTAACAATAAATAAAATAATCGAACCCAATAAATTCAACATTAAAAGAAGTTGTGTTACATTATGCTTTTGTTGCATATTTGTAGAATTGGCTATTGGAAAAATTAATTATAATTTAAAATTTTCCAATATGCAAAATTCATATTGCCGATAATTTTATTTTCTTGCAGCCCTGGTTTGGTGTAACTTTACAAAAGCTGGTCACCTTAACGACGCCATGTCTCCGTTTGCATGAAAAAATATTTGTCTGGAAATAGTGGCTGATAAAATTATTAAATAAAACAAAACTATAAAAAAAAAATCCAGCAAAGCATAGAGGACCAGTGTACATACGCTAGGAAGATGGCGCTGCAGACGTATGGTGATAAGCCGGTGGCATTCCAACTGGAGGAGGGCGGCGAGTATTATTATGTGGGCTCCGAGGTGGGAAATTATATGCGCCACTTCCGTGGCATCCTCTATAAGAAGTACCCCGGTATGACACGAATTGTCCTCTCCAATGAGGAGAGAAAGCGTCTATCTGAGTCAGGTCTCAGTTCACACATACTGGCGAGCTCAGTGTCACTGCTGCGAGCTGTCGAAGTGGATGACATTATGGCCGGCAATGATGAAAAGTGAGTTCTCCCTACTTTTGATATTTGTAATTGTATTAATAATGTTATTGTCCACTTGTAGATATCGTGCCGTTTCGGTAAACACCTCGGACACACCCGTGCCGCGTGAGAGCAAGTCTAAGAAACAACCACAATATGTACCAACTATGCCCAATTCAAGTCACCTGGATGCAGTGCCTCAGGCCACGCCCATTAATCGTAATCGTGTGCATACCAAAAAGGTGCGTACATTTCCCATGTGCTTTGACGACACAGACCCGACAGCAAGTCTGGAGAATGCTGCGCAAAAGGAATGTCTGGTTCCCATACGCCTGGACATGGAGCTAGAGGGACAAAAGTTACGCGATACATTCACATGGAACAAAAATGAGAGCATGATAACACCCGAACAGTTTGCCGAAGTGCTGTGCGATGATCTCGACTTGAATCCCCTACCATTTGTTCCAGCCATTGCACAGGCCATACGCCAGCAAATCGAAGCGTTTCCCCAAGATCCTCCCATACTGGAGGAAAGCTGCGACCAGCGTGTCATTGTCAAACTAAACATCCATGTGGGCAACACGTCCCTTGTCGACCAGGTTGAATGGGACATGTCTGAGAAAAATAACAATCCTGAAGAGTTTGCCATCAAGCTGTGCGCTGAACTAGGACTCGGCGGTGAATTCGTCACGGCGATTGCGTACAGCATACGCGGCCAGTTGTCCTGGCATTGTCGCACCTATGCATTCAGCGAGGCTCCATTGTCCACCATCGATGTGCCCTTTCGCAATCCAAGCGACGCGGACGCATGGGCACCATTCCTAGAGACGCTAACCGATGCCGAAATGGAAAAGAAAATACGCGATCAGGATCGAAATACGCGACGCATGCGACGTTTGGCCAACACAACAACGGGCTGGTAATCACTACGGATTTGTTACTATATTCTCATTATTCTTTGATTGCATGCATCGAAGAGCTAAAAAACCATCGCTAAATTCATAATATTCTAAGGCATTGAAAACTTTTAATGGTTTAATGAGAGTAACGAAACCATAACTAGTTTTCCAGCTCTTTTAATAGTGATTATAAAAAAATCGAATATTAATAAGCGAAATCTTTAAAACTATATTTTGATTTCATTTGTTATCACTATTAAGGAATCGTGCATAAATGTTGTATGGTACAAACTGTATTCATCTCAGTCCAGTTTCGCTCGGCAATATATATCTATAAATATAATAATAAATACATGTCTGTGTCTATTTTAAAGCCAAATGTGGCAATCTATTTCTTATTTTCTTTATATGTAATCTAACTTTTCTTAATCTTAACTTTCTACTGAGTCTGGCTTGTCCTGATCTTGTTCACCGTCATAAAACTCGTTTTTCGCATCGACTAATTTGTCCTCCTCCGCCTGAGACATGCGGACATCTGGATCCGTTTCCTCTCTCATGCGCAGCTCCTCAAGATCCATGTCCGGCGGCGTCTGTATCATTTGCACACTGGGCGAGTGCTGACACATTTTCAGATTCTCATATACATGTTTAACAATCAACTCCAAATACTGTTTTGAGTTTGCATTGTCTTGCCGCGAATTAATATCGGGATGTAACGTGAAGTCTGGAGCGAAAAAATCGTAATATTCCGTTGCGGGCAAATCGTTAGCTATCTCCTGGTCCACCAGCAGCGAAGTTTCGTGTGTCCAACAGCGGGCCACGTTGCGTAGTGTATAGCCACCACCGCCCACCACCAAGGTAGGCACATTTAGCTCCTTGACAAACTTGACGCATTCACCATGTCCCCGAGTGCTAAGCGAGAAGCAACCAAGACGATCTCCAGCCAACGAATCGGCGCCACATTGCAAAACAATTGCAGTAGGTCGGTAAAAGTCCATGATAGCCGAAACGATCGGCTTAAACACTTGAAAGTAGCTCTGATCATCGATGCCTTCCTTGAGGGGCACATTAACGCTGTAATATCGCCCAGATTCCGCACCAATTTCATACATATCACCAGTGCCTGGAAAGAAGTAGTTGCCGTATTTGTGAAATGAAGCTGTCATTACGCGATCCGTTAAATAAAATGCCTCCTGTACTCCATCGCCATGATGTACATCGATGTCAATGTAGAGAACTCGCGGATGATATTTGAGTAGTTCCAAAATGCCAATGACTATGTCGTTGACATAACAAAATCCAGAGGCTTCAAACTTCTTGGCATGATGCAGACCACCCGACCAATTAATGCAAATGTCGCTATGATTGTGGTTCAGCTTTTGTGCGCCCTCCAGTGAAGCTCCCGTGTACATGGCGCAGAAATCAAATAGTCCATCAAATACCGGACAATCCTCTCCAACGCTAAAGTGTGCCAAATACTTGGTATAGGCAACGGCTGCAAGTAGTAATATAAATAGGATAGTGAGTGCTGTTAGCTGGAAGCAGATATCACTTACAATTGCATTGTATATTTTGTGGAGTCACCTGCTGCAGATAGGCGATGTATTCATCACTGTGGAACCGTAGCATATCCTGTGCACTTGCTCTGCAATCGGTAAAGTTTAATTCATTTATTTGTGCTCACAATTGTTAACAGACAATCACCTACTTGTATGGTTGATAGATTTTCATCTTTTTATGCAATCCATAATTCATAACCAAACTGTGAGTGACCGCCAAGCGTTGCGGTTTCATCGGATGCCCTGCGCCATAGTGAAAATTACCCACATCAGCATTGTAGAAGTACGAGACACGTCTCTCCGTCATCTTTATATCGGCTATAAGCTAATCGCAGTCCAGTACCACTCAAAAACTGGTAGTATATGGATTTTAGCATAAAGTACAATCAACAAAACAGCCACAATAAACAAAAGTCGCCTTGTTGTGGTCAGCTCGTTCAAGCCCAATAACATGCCGTCGTTCTCGAAGAATATATCAATGGAGTGCCCTGTTATGTCTTATGTGGAACGATTCTGTGCTTTATCTAGAAGCCTTGCTTGCAGATATCGATTTCTTTGTGTATAATTGTACACAAAACAGCAAAAAATTCAATAAATTTGTCGCGACCGGTGTGCCATCTTGATTTTTATTAGTGTTGGGTACAGTGTTGCCAATTTAGCTATTTTCCCGATAGATCTAGTGGGTTGCAATTGGCAAATGCGGGATAAATTGTAAAATAGCGGCTAGCGGGAATTATAGCTATTTTTCTTCACCTTCATACAAAAAGTGCCTTGCCATTGATGCCAAACTTTGCATGAAGTAAGTTCAAATTATGAGTAGAATTAACTTTAAATGGTGTCAAAATACTTATGGCCACCGCTGTATATTGCCACACATTTATCTGTCAGCCCAATTGACCATTTGGGATTGTTGTGCGGAAACAAAAACAATGGATTAAATCAATAAAATTATCGCTTTTACCACCAGTGTTTTTTTTTAGCTATAAGCAAAATTTTCTGGCTATTTCTAGCTTTTTTCAAAGGCTAGTTTAGCTTTTACATGACCCGAAGAGTTGGCAGCTCTGGTTGGGTAGCTCATGAGTGAGTGAATAAAAAAAAGAGTTGCTCACTGAAGTGAGCAAGTGACACATGTTCCTTCCAAATTGTTATTAATTGCTCAGTTGCTCTTTTTTGCTCACTTTGCTAATTTTTTTTCACTTTGCTCGAGTTTTTCTCTGCGCTCTGAAATCTGATAGGGCATTTTGCGTAGATCCGTGGTGAGTATACTTCGTTAAGTGAGGTGAAATCATTTTTGGCGGAACAGCTGTTCGTTACGTTTCACTGTGAATGACTTGCATTCTTATCATATTGATAAGCTTTTGACGAAAGGCGTCGCGTCGCGTCGAATGTGCATGTGAAAGTAATCAACAATAAATGTCATGGCATAAGGAACACACAAAAACTGTGTCAAACAGTTGGCAAGGAAGCGCGGACAAAAAGCAGAACGTTCCAGCAGTGATAAATGCAAATTCAATTTGCACTCAAATTACGACACGGCAAATTGATTTTATAAAATAGCCCGTGAAAGCTTAGGTCGTGTTGTGTGTATTTTTGTCTTGTGTGTTTGCCAGTCTCTCTAATGGGCATAATTGGAAATTAAAACTGATGTGCCGCAGCCGTTGTTAGTTTAAGATGTTAACACTCTATTACGTGAGCGCCACTTTTGTGCAGTCCTGGCGCATACAAAGGGCATGCAACAAAATTGCCGAGCACATAGCGCAATCATCGAGCATTGCATTCTATACGCTTCAACCGGGCAACGATGATGGTTTCGGTGAATGCATAATTTGTACATAAATCTATACAGTTGGTCAAGTAACTTTTCTTACTGGTTCTTAAAACAAGTTAAACATTTAATGATTACCATTGGATTTAACTATTAGTGCATTTTTCTTTTAATTAAAAAATATTATTCTTTTTTATTTTGTCAAATTAATAGCTTGACAAACTGTATATTTTTTGAAAGAAGCAACAATAATTCTTGCATTTTTGTATACGACATGTGCAGATCCCACATTCGCAAGCTCGGAGCTGTGTGGTAATCGTAATGCGGCCAAGGTCACGGATATTTTGTGGTTGCGTGGCAACCAACGCGGTTGCTGCCTGCGTCCATTGCAAGCACTGCAAATTACGCCATGGATTAGCTTTCCCCCAGCGCCCAGTCTGCTGCCCTTTGCCTATGCCGCCGATACGGCAACGCCAACAACAACGCCAACGGAAACGCAACCGCAACCCAGGATTACTTTGTCAACCGATAGGACGCAACTCTTGCACTTGCTAATCGAGTCTCAGGTCGAACCACAACGGGAAGCCGGAACAATACACACCACAATGGTGCGGGTAAGTCGATTGTAATCCTTGAATTGCTGTGCTTTGAAAGAAACAACAACATTGATCATCAATGATTTCGGGCTTTTAATTACTTTGGCAGAGGGTATTATAATTCGGACCTTTTGTTTGACTGATTCTTTGCAATTTATTCTTTGTTTTAATGTCAATGAAACTACGAATTTTTTTTTTAATTTTTTAAAAATTATTATGCAATTAAGTAAATCAATGTAATATTAAATTAATATGAATTAAAACTGAAAGGATACAAAAGAAATAAAAATCAACAGTATGAAAATTTGGGGAGTGTTCAAAAAAATTAATAATTGATCCAACATTTGTTGTTCCTAAAAAGGCTTTTGTTTCTCGGCATCACAACAATTCTACAAGTTTTACCAGAAATAGATTCTGATCAAATTGTGTGTAAATTTTACTTACTATATCATATCATCTCATATCAAATTTCAGCGTTTAGAATCAGTCTTTATCATAACTTCGCTTTCTTTTTATGTAATTGCTTGGAAGTTATTGACTTGCGTGTGATTACGTGATTAAGAATTTTCCCAGCCTTGGTTTAGTCAATATAAATGTTGTCATCATTCTCGTCATTCATTCAGTTTTATAACTAAATTCCAGTTGTACTATTGTTTATCCTTCTCCTTGCATGTGGTTCAACAATCATTGGGACATCGTTCCACCGATAGCTGGAAGATTACGGTAAGCTAATTGCATGGAAAATAGACTCCCACCTGGCGGTGCTCATCGAAACGGATATTGAGCATTTCACCAAATTATTGATAATGACATTTTTACAAAACAATTTATGCATAAATGATAATTTGCCACTGCTGAGGATTGAGTGTAAGCCCAGTAGCTTTAGAGTATTTAAATTAAATTGAAAATAAATTAATAGAAGTTATACTTTGACCCTGTAGCTGTCCAACGCGAGGGGCAACCGCAACCCTTTGAACTCCTTGCCAATCATCTGAAGCGTCAATCTCGGAACGTGGCTGAAATAAATACAGAGGGCTGGCAGAAGCATTTGAAGGATTTACGCGCTCTCAGCGTTCTGGCTCATCAAGCAACAGAGTTTGAGATTCAAAAGAATCGCACAGAGGGCAAGACGGGTTTGCCTAAACAGGATATGGTAACTCAACGGCAGACGGAGCCGGCAGCTCCAGCTGCAATTCAGGTCAAGGCTGTGGCTGTTGTGGAGCCCACGACGAAGACAACAACATCTCCCGCCAAGTCCACGCAGCTGAAGCAAACTTCGCCAGTGCAAAGTCCATTGAATAAGCCCAGTGAGCTGGAGAAGATTGCTGCCACAAAGGTAGCAACAAGTCAGCAGCCTTTGGAAGTGCAGGATAAAAGTGTCACTCCTGTTATGGCCACACCAGCGCCAAAAACCTCTACACCCAGCAAGAGCTTTGTGGCCGTTCAGCCGACTTCTCCTCCATCTACTCCGGCAGCAACTGTAACGCCAACGCCAGTTCCAACTCCAGCAGCTGCTGCTTCTTCCTCACGGCCTCGTCCCATTCTGCGTCGCAACAAGGATAGTCTGGGCGAAAGTAAGCCCCTCAATGTGCTTGTCTATTCGGATAGCGCTAGTGCGCGGGACTCGGCGATTGCAACTCTTCGCCAGCTTCTAGAGCGGGATGTGTACACGATTTATTCGTTGACGCCACAACAGGCGGCACAAAAGTTTTGGATGGAGCAGACAGCTCTTTTGGTGGTCTGCGGCTCTGTGGCGCCGACTATTGGCCAGATTTTGGTCGATTACTTTCTGCATGGCGGCAAGGTCTTGAGTCTCTGCTCGGATATCCTACACTTTATCCTGCCCAACTATCGCACAGCAGAGGTAAGCTGATCCCATTCAGTTTCATTCAGTACTTTAATTCTAACCTACTTCAGGTTCGGGAGCATGAGTTGGTTCAGTTTTCCTACGACAAATGGCAGCATGTTAAGATGATGCATCACATCTTTTGTTATCAACCCTCGCCGGTTAAGAAAAACTTTTCCACCGACAGCGAAGAATCAACCGGTCAAGGCCATTCTCGTAAACCGTAAGTTGTTCTCTGTGTGCCCACCTTTCCTAAAAACACAAATATATATATACTCCGATAAAAGATCATCATTCATTTCTTAAGATTTCAAAATGATTCCATAATATTGTTTATTGCTATTTCTTTATTTAAACGAAATTGTTTTTAAACTGATTTGAAGAACGCAGCTCAGGTTCTCACCAGGGACCGAAACTGTTTTAAAAAAATAATTTAAAAATTATAGAACTTGTAATGTAAAAGACTGAAGATACGAAATACAATTTTATATTGTTTTTTTTTTAGTCTGAACACTATTTTTTATTTAATTTTAACATTTTTTATAATTTTGTTTTATGAAAATCTGATCAATAACAGTTTTTTTTGGTCCCTGGCTCGAATCCATTCGTGCTTACCGCTCCCTAAGACGGCTACACATCTAATCCAATAAGTCTTTAACCGTAAATCTATATGATATGGACAGCTTGATCTTTCATTCCAATGCATGTCTTAATTCGCCTGGGCGAGATTCATCTTATTTTTGGCGCACTTAATTCAATTGAAGAAATAAGTATCTTAACACGTTCATTAAAGACATAACCAATAAGCTTTAAATATCTTATCTTTCTGAATATTGTGTGTGATTTTTTTAAATACTATGTAACCAACATATTTTTAACAATTTCTTACTAATTCCAATCTCTTTTGTGTTTCTCAAACGTTTCATGCTCAAATTGGCGTTGTTTATGTACTTTTCTTTATAATCAATCGATTTCATATGTGTTTCTATATTCCAACTTTGAAAACTTTAAACTATTTTTATTGGTATATTGCACTAACTATATGGAATTCGTATCAAACTCGATTCTTTATTAAAAATTGAATAATCAATTATCTTTAAAATATATATTAAATATTTCATTTTGATCCCGCTTGCTTTTATTTTCTCTTACAATTTTCATTATTCCTTTGTGATTTCTTTATCTTTTTAATTTTTATGCTCAATGTGTGCGTATGTGCTTGTATGTGTGTGTGCGCTACCTACAATTATTATCCTAATTGCCATTAACAAAAACTAACAACAACAAAAAAAAACAAAAACAAAAAAACAAAATACGAAACGAACGCCGCTTAGAGCTCTAGTATGTCCAAGGTCCATGGAACTAAAGGATCTCAGCGGCCAGACCCACAAATTGGATGTCAAAGTGCTGGGCACTGAGGAGATCTGGAACACGCCCAGTCTGATGCTGGCCAACAGCGTGCAAAGCGGCGGCAAGGCAGTCTTCTCACAGGTAAGATCGATCTTCTCTGGATATACTTCTAGGAAATACTAGAACCCACAATAATCAATCAATATATAAACAATTTTTCAATTCTAGGTGCATCTGGAGACAAATCCCAGCGAGTTTGAGTTTGATGAAGAGAAATTCGCAATTCTGAAGCAGAATGAAAGCACACGGTTGGAGATCTTTACGGATCTATTGCGCAAGTATATGGGAGTCCAGGTGCGAGGCACTGAATCTGCAGATTCAACTGCCACTGGAGTCGTCTTTAAGCAGGCCTATTTCTTGGGACGACATGAGGTGAAAATAACAATTCTTTACATTTCATACTCTTTCATACTCATTTGTATAACTTTATTTAATCTTGATCTAAAGTGAGATTTTTTAAGGCATTAAAAATCTTTGCTTTAAATAATTTTAAAAAGTTATTAATTCTAATTCATATGCAGTCAAAATTTGAATTGCTGGAGAAGCTACGTCCACGTTGCAGCGGCACTGACCACGTCCTCGTCACGCCCAAGCTGACGATGAAGTTCTGTGGCCAGGATGATAAGACCCCAGTGGCAAATACCAATGTATTACCAATTTTAATACATTCCTGTCCAGATGATTTCTCCACGGTTGATTACTTTGATGTAAGAGTTGCAAATACAGAATGTTAAATAAATATCTGTAGACTTCTTAATTGCTTTAACAGAATCTGAAAACGGAGCACATTGGACGCCTGGTGATTTATGCGCCCGCTGTCAGCAGCTCGATGCATGTGATCAATGACCTGGAGCTGGTTCATGGCATTGCTGTGCTGCCCCTGCAGCAGACTGCTGGCTTGGGTCGCAGTTGTAATCAGGTAATAAATTTAATTCATCTTTAGAGTTTGGTTTCTCCTTTTTAAGTCCAACTTTATTTTTGCTCTAGTGGCTGAGTCCCTTGGGCTGCGCAATGTTCTCCACACAGCTGCACATTGCCACGGACACGGCGCTGGGCGGTCGTCTGCCATTGATTCAGCATATTGTAGGAGCTGCCATAGTGAATACTCTGCGTGGTCATCCGCTGTATAGGGTAAGTTTAAATGACTAAGAAAGAAACCATAGTGCACCCAATGATTTGACAACAAATTATCCGACATGGTTCTACATTTTTCATAAGATCTTTTAAAGTCTTCAAAATAGTAGTGCGAATCTGTATATACATATATAGATATATATCAGATTTAGCCTTAAAAATACCCTATACATACTACTTATGTAGCATGCTTATTTCCTTTTTATTTGAAAATGTATGCAGTTAGTCAAGTAATTGTTTTGACAAATAAATAAATAAAAAAAAGTAAAGTTTTCATTTTCTCAAAACAATTACTTGATTAACTTTTTGTTCTTTATGTCGATGTGTTGTTTTTAGACGCTCGAGTTTAGTATTAGTAGTATGATGAATAGTAGTAGTATTTGCAGTGATAGTAGTAGTATTAGATGTGAACGTTTTGGGAGTAGTAGTATTTGTCGTGCTGGAAGTTGTAGTAGTTGTAGTAGTAGTAGTAGTAATAGTATAAATGTCATGGAATGTTGGAAAATAATTTTGAAATGCAATTGCAATAATATGCAGCCAATTAAAACTTTTTCTATAGAATGAATTCGTTTTTAGTGATAGTTTTTATTTTGACAATTGTTCGTATATTTTTTTGTTTATCATGAACTTGTTTGCTTTATATGTATGTACTTACATTTTACAATACACAATTTAATATGCATATGTATATATATATATTTGTTTGTTTGTTTATATATAGAGCTTTGCTTACACATAATTAACAATTTTAAAATTGCTCACCTGATTTACGTTTACATTTAGATTTGCCACAGTGCTTGCTTTTCATTTACATATATGTATATATGTATGTTTGTTTGTTATTTGTAATTCCTATGCCTACATATACATATACTATCCATTCTTTTATTTCAATTTGTTTTTGTTGCTCTCTTTTTAAACAGTTAAACGTTGTCTTTTCTTTTAATTTTTGCTTTTGCTTGTGTTTAATTTAACATTTGTTTTCAATACAATACATAATTAAATTAAAATATTTTACAATGCATTTGTTGTAAATTGCTACAATTCGGATATATGAATATATATATATATGTTTGTTTTGTATGTATGTAAAGTTTCGTATTTGTTTTTGTTTTAAATGTATATATTTACAGTTAACACATGCACATTTGAACTTTGCCTTGAGAGTCGTTTGAGAGTTGCGTTCATACAAACTACATACAAAATGGGATTGAGGAAGCGAGCTTTGCTCTCAGCGACTCCCTCTCTCTCTCTCTCTTCCACTGCTTTCTTGAGAGCAAGTTTCACATTTGACATTTTGCACGCACACCAATTACAATTACAATTACAGAGTGACACATATATTTAAATGTGTGTGTGCAGCTTACATTTACATATGTATAACATGAAATTGTGCTAATTTAGAGAAACTTTTGCCTGTCTTACATACAAACGTATGTATGTAAGTATATGCATGTATGTGTAGGTGCTCAGAACACAGACTCCGCGGAGCGCGAGAGATTAACTGGATGCGAGGGACTGCGCGCCAAACGTTTCTTTGGCAAATGCTCCAACAATGACAGAAGACGTGCAAAATCCGGTCTGTGTTCCTTTTCGTATGTCCAACACAGCATTAGAAGATCCTTGACATCTCGTCCCGATTGTAGGTTGGCCAGCGATTGTTTCATTCCGCGTCCCACCTGCCAAATGATGGACTCCGCCGGCTGATCCTTAAACGTGAACTCACCACAAATGAGCTCATACCAAACGGTGCCAAAAGAGTAGACATCCGAACAGGATGTAAACTCCAGGCACTCGCCGTGCGGCTTGGACGGCAGCAGGGCACGTATCAATTCCGGGGCGAGATAGCACAGCCAATTTTGTGGAACACCCAGGCCCATATCACAGTACAGCAGCTTTGTCGAGCTGAAGAGGCCAAAGTCCGTGATGATCACCTTGCCGTTCTCAATGAATATGTTCTTGGTTCGCAAATCCTTGTGTATGATATCCCTCGCATGCAAATAACCCATTCCCTGGGCAATCTGTTGGGCAATCAACAACGTTCGATTCATGGCAAATTTCTCCCTCCGCTGATGGATATATGTGTACAATGTATTCCCTTTGCATAGCGAGGTGACAATTGCCAAATACGGCGGATTCATGCAGGCTCCCATGAACAGCACAAGATTCTCGTGTCGCGTCTTCTTAAAATTGGCCACCTCATTGCGAAACGAGTCCAGCATATGCTCATCCTGTAGGTAATCTTCGTTGAGCAGCTTCACAGCCACATCGCCGTGCCAAAGGGCACGATGCACGGTGCCAAAGCGTCCCTGGCCAATCCTTTCCAGTAAATGCAAGTCACCATAGGGTATATCCCATTCCTTGAGCGATATGGAGTTTTGTCTCCACTGACCCGAGTCGCCATCCTCTGTGGAATCCAAACGAACTGGCGTACGATCCGAGTCGGTGCTGGCGCTGCCCGATAAGGAGACTGTCTTATCGCTATCGTTGGACTTGTGCGTATCCGAATATTCGCTGGTAAAGGGTATCCGTTTGTCCACACCAGCATTGCTCAGTTTCCTTGGAAAGAAGCTGCCGCTGTTGACCAAACTGGCTGTATATGTGGCACTGCTGCTGCTGCTCACATTGGACACTTGGGAGACCGTTGAATGGGTTGACATCTGGCTGCCAGTGAGCGAGTTTATAAGACCACTTGAGCTGCTGTTGCTGTTGTTGTTGCTGCTGCTGCTGCAGCTGTTGCTGTAGCTAGTGTTGTTGTTGCCATTGGTTAGGGATTCGGTGGCAGCCATTAATGAGGTCTCATTGGATATAAGAGTCGTGGCTGAACTCGAGTTGCTGTTGCAGCTGTTGATGGTAACATTGGGAAAGTTGAATTGACTCTGCTGTTGTTGTTGCTGCTGTGCTGGCAATGGCTTTGTTTGGCAGGCGGTGGGCGTGGACAGTTGCAGTTGTTGTTGCAGCTGTTGTTGTTGCTGGAACAATGCCGGACTGCTGGGTGTGGAACTGGTACAACTGGAGCTGGGTGAACTGCTGTCGCCATGCTGCAATTGTTGTTGCTGCAATTGTGGTTTTCCCAGGGTGCTTTTCTTTGGCACCGGCGACGCCTTGCTGTTGCTGCTGCCGTGCTGCGATGGATCCCACCTGCCGCCCACTTGCGTTTGTCGAAACTCGTGAACATATTCGGGCGGCAGACCACATGAGGGGGGCACATGTTGGGCACACGCCTTGTGGCATATGTATTTGCAGTCTGTGCACTTGAGTCCGTGCGTCAACATCTGCTTTTGACACAATTTACAGGTGGCCATGAGGCCAAACCTTCGGCTGAAACGATGCTTGATGGTGTGACCCATGCCCACATGGGCAACACCTGGCGAGGGCGGCACTAGCAGCACATTGGAGCTGCTGCTGCTGTTGCCACCATCCGCAAATATATCCGAACTGCTGGCAGAGCTATGGCTATCCGGACTGGGATCTGTGGGCAGTCGGCTACGTGGTGGCCTTGGCGGTTGATCCGTCACAGCAATGTCCGAGGCGCTGCTGTTGTGCATGAGCAGAGTTTGATGCTTCTTGGCGGGCGGTGGCGTGCCCGCTGCTCCTCCTCCTCCCGCCGATGTGCTACTGCGACTGCGCTGCGGAGTGCCGCTGGCGGAGGCAGTGCCAGAAGCGGGCGTGAAAGGCGAGTTGGGTGGCGATGGTGTCAGTGTTAAGGTCATCTGTGACCCTGTCATCTGTTGCTGTTCGCTGCGAGAACTCGACGCGGAATTGCTGCCAACTTTGGGCTTGATATTGCTATGCTGATGCTGATGCTGTCGATGATGGGCGCGTGGCGATGCCGTGCTCAGTCCTAGTCCAATATTTCCAACACTGCCCCGATGCATGTGATGCGGATGTGGATGCGGATGAGGGCGATCCCAGGAGTCCCAGTGCCATTGCTCTGGATCGACACTGGATGCTGCGGTACTGCTGGCGCCACTGCCCTCCAGAGTGGCCATGCATTGGCGAAGATTGTGCAGCGCTTTTGAAAGACGACGCAACTCCTCGTCAAGCTGGTTACTTGGATTATGGGCGAGCAGTTGTTTCAGTTCTTCGTCGCTTAGTTGCAGCGTTTGCTCCAATGTCGTTAACCGCGCCATCAATACATTCAACGATTCCGGACTGAGGCCAACGACGCGCAGCCATTGCCGCAATTCGCTCCCAGTTGCCTGATGATGGGGTAACAGCCCATTGGCGGGTATGCGCTCGTTGAGTCGCGTTTTGGTCAGCAGCAGCTCGGAAAAGTATCGCACCAGCTTGGACTCCAAGCAGCGTATCTCCTGTTGCGTCAGCATCGCACTCGTTGCGCATTGTGTACGCAGTCCCTCCAGATGGTTGGCCGACAGTTCAATCATATCCTGTATAATGATAAGATTGCTTTCACTCGTATTGTTGTTGCTGCTGATGCTACTGCTGTTGCTGTCTGGCGGCGCAGTCAGCTGGGCGGCGGCGCTGCTGCTCATTTTGTTGTGGCCCGCCCGCCCCACTTACAGCAGCATAAACTGATTGATTTTTTCAGACGCACTTATGCAGCGTTTGTTGTTGTTTCCACAACTTTGACACACATTCTGTCCACTTGAACCTGCTTCTTTTTCAACAAAAAACACACACACAAACACTCCTGCTCAATCCGAATCTCAATAATGCCTCCGTTTTGCAAGAAAACGCGATAATATAGTTCCTTTTTTTTGGGCAGATAGAACGGGTGCTAGTGTTGTTCTGCACTCACGAAATTTCTCTACACCCAACCAGTGCTGCCAGTTTAGCATCTGCTAGATCTGGTAACTTTTAAAAAAATTTGCAACTTTATTTTCTAAAATGCTATTAGCCACAAATCTAGCAATTTTAAAATTTGTGTTTAGCATTTTTTCCTATTTTTTTAACTCAGAGGTTCGATTATATAAACAACTTCAACCAAAATTTAAATTTCAATATTTATAACTGAAATACAAATTGAACATATGAATCTTTAAATATTTTATAATATATAATATAGATTTTTTTTTCTTCAAAACATATAAATATTTTTTGAAAACAAAAATTTTAACGATTTATCATTTTTTTGTGTGGCAATTTTCACATAATTTTTTTTTAGCAATTTTTAGCAGCTTTTTTTCTCCAAATCTAGTAATTTTTGCTTCGAAGATTCTGGCAGCACTGCACCCAACCAAATCATCGTTTTTAGTAGAGGTGGAGAAACATCGAGTGAAACATCGATGTCGTCGATGCTTGCAAAACATCAGAACCATCGATGTCGTCGATGCTTGCAAAACATCGGAACCATCGATGTTTGGTCGGCCACAATCGAATGTTTTTATATACAACAGAAATAAGCAATCCTGATAATTACGACCCTGTAAAATATAGGAAAGAAAGAACTTAAAAATAGTATGAGAAACATGTTTAATACAATCTCTTTTGCAGATGAGATTTACAGATTCAAAAACTGTTTCCAAAAAATGTATGTGTTCAGCAAACATCGAAACATCGGTTGGTCCTCCTCTAACAAAAAATGCATTAAGTGGCAAACACGCTGTTGTGTGCAGTGCTGCCAGAATCATTTTAGCTAAAATTGCTAGATTTAAAAAAAAAAGTTGCTAAAAATTGCTAAAAATTTTAAAAAAATTGCCAAAAAAATTGCTAAATTACTTAAATGTTTGTTTTCAATTATATATTATGTATTTAAGAAACAACAGATCTTAATTAAAAAGGAACATGTTTTTTTATTTCAAACAAGATTAAGAGAACTTATGATGTTGTCTAGGTCGTCAGCTTCACTTAAATCGGAGTACTTTTCATTTCCAGTAATTTGAGTCAAGTACTCATATGGCAAAACATAATTGTGGCAACATTTTCCATGTCTGTGTAGTCCATACCTGTTTTAATATTTGAAGTTTCATGTTAAATTTGTAATTCTATTATAATTATTTCAATTTAAAGCTCACCTTATATACAATATCGCATTTAATGTTTTTAGGCTCATCGCGTTGCGTAATTTGCTTTTTACTATATTCATCTGAGAGAATATACGCTCCACTTCGGCGTTCGACCGGCATTGACCATTGAAAGAATTTTGAGGGCGAATCCCGCTAAGCCACTAAATGGGTTGTTGTTTCCAGCGTCTTTGTATTTCAGGACTTCCGCCAAAATTGATGTCAAAAAGCTTTGCACCAATTACTGATTTGCAATACGCACAATATGCTCTCGTTGGGTCAGTGGAATCCTTGCGAATCCATTGCTTAAACTCCTCATTTTGCAGCCAGGCATCTCGAAAATGTTGTTTATAAACTTTCGGCATCTTAAAACACTGGAAGCAAGAGCGCGCAAAAACTTGTTCATATATCGAACAACTGAGTTAAATACCAATTCCGATATCAATGTGAACCATTGTTAATCGAAATTTTTGCAATCATTTGCAAAAGAATAAAAAAAGCAAAACTGCTAAAGAAAAATAAAAAATTGCTAGTTTTGTAACATAGTTGCTAAAATTGCTAAAGGAAAATTAAAAGTTGCTAGATTTGTGGCTAATAGCATTTTAAAGAAAAAAGTTGCAAATTTTTTTTAAAGTTGCCAGATCTAGCAACTAAATTGCTAAACTGGCAGCACTGGTTGTGTGGCAGCCTTGGCTAAGCTTGGCGCAAAAGCAAAAAAAAAGTGACAACCATCGGGCCACACGGAAAACACAATTCCAGATTTAACGCGTTTTAAAAAATTGAGTTCAATTTGGAATTTGTTTAATTTTGAAGCTAACACTTTGATACTTTCACATTAATTTTTTATTGTCCATTTTTTTTTTTAATTTCTTAATTTTTAATTTCTTCACCACGGAAGAGTGGCGCCAAACTCTTCTTTAAAGCTAAATTAATTATTTGAGAAAATTTATAATATTTTCGGTTTTTTAACCAAATTTTAAGGGTGGCGCCAAACTCTTCCTTTTTTTGGGATTTTCTCATACTTTGAAGCTGAGTTTTTGAAATTTTGAATAATTATTGGAAGAATTACGTAAATTTAATTAAATTATAATTAATTGCAAAATTATTACTAAATGAATAAAAATCATATTCACTGATACTGATATACTGATATACACAATCATTTTCTTTGCTACTTTCAGGTACTTGATATAGCTCTAAAATGGCCAAATGATATTATTGCTAATGGAAACAATAAGATCGGTGGACTTGTTGTCAATACAACATTATTGGGCTCTCTGGCAATAGTGAATATAGGCAGCGGCATTAATCTGAACAATTCGAAGCCAACGGTTTGCATTAACGATATGATAAATGAGTATAATGTGCGAATGCCTGATTCTAAGTTGCCATTACTAAAGTATGAGCAATTTATTGCTCTAATCTTTAACGAAATCGAAAGAATTTTGGCTGAAGTGCAAAACGGTAATTTTGAGACTTTCTACGCCTTGTACTACGATCTCTGGCTGCATAGGTAAAATTTCAATAGACTTACAGCAAATTAAGATTTATAATTTTTGGATTTCTTTACAGCGAACAAAACGTTAAGATTTGCCTTCAGAATGATCAAGAAAAAGATGCTAGCATTGTTGGCATCGATGATTACGGTTTCCTAAAAGTGAAACTACCAAATGGCACGATCGAAACCGTGCAACCCGATGGCAACAGTTTTGACATGCTGAAAGGATTGATAGTACCTAAATATAATTAGATAAATTTGCAAAGGAATTCTTATCATACAAACTTATTTATTCTTCTCTATTTTTATGTACACATACATAATCGAATTAACAACCGTTTGTATTTTTAGGAGCATTTAGATACACATATTATCAATTATCAAAATATACATGTAACTTAACCTATTTACAAATTGGTTCACTTAAAGTGAATGTTGTGCGAAAGCTTAGAATTTATACCTTAAAACGGTGGTGAACGCAACCAACGTTTACTATTATTTAAATCATTTAGCACACTGCCAATATTTTGTGTCTTTCTATATATAAATGTATTTCGAAATAACATAACCCTAAAATTCAACATTAGCCAGAAAAGTTGCAATTCTATGTGTTTTCAAAATTAATATATGTATCTTCAATCGTTCCTTATTAAATACCAAAGTATCAACTAACAGCTTCCCTAATATTTGTGTTTACAGAATGAAGTTTAATAAAATTTATTTAAATAAATTTATTAAAAATGTAATAAAAAATTGTCTAAAAATTACTTCGAGATATTTGGTATTTTATGTAGATTTCATATTTTGTGTATTTCTTGGGATTTTTTTATAGCGACGGTCACATTGCTTGTTGGTAGAGTGGCCATTTTACCAGTGCTGCCAACTTTTGTTTGAAAAAAAGATGTTTTTGACTGGAGGAACAATGCAGAAAAGCTAAAAAAAAAACTAGTTTTTAATTCATTTATTCCTGTATTTTCTCCCGAGAAAAGAAGAGTGAACGCAAAAAATCAGTTGCTCAGAAAAGCACTGAACAATTTTAGCAGCAGCAGCTCTGTTATTCATTAGATGTGTATACCTTATATAAAGTACACTGTTAAGTATCAATGGCAACCTTAGCCAGGTTTGCAAAAGTATTGTTACCGCCAGAAACCTTATAGGAATTCACTTCAATCCACTTCTTGGTGCTGTCAGTATTTTGCCATTTCACGAAGTGCATTTTTTTATATTGGCTTTTAATTTGAATAATATTTGGGCATTTAGCATAATATCCATTTGTTCAAAATATTTTGGGCGCTCAAAATGTTTAATATTTTGATGTCTGGCTTCCAAACTTCAGTGTGACAGCATTTCATCAAAAATCCTAAAAAGTTGAGTGGTCACACTGTTACGTCAGCTGTGCACATAAAATAAGTAAACAACAATATAAATCAATTAAATAAAATTGCAAATAAATGAAGATCGAAAATGGACAAAACGGTCATTAGACAATTGGTAGCAACTAATACCCTAATTATGGGATTAATGACCTCTTATATTGTCCTAAAAGAGGGGGAAGAGGCGGAAGAACCCCAGAGCTGGAGCCAGAAAGCATGTTGACCTGCTTTTCTTTTACCTTCTCCAGCTTGCCGATCACCTCCTTCGACGCTTTTACGGTGTCGAACTTTGCGACCTCCAAGCAGTTTTGCAATCTTGTACTGAAATCAACATATTCAATTAAACAACTTTTCATAGATTTGGCAATCCAAGAAAACTTACCAGGTTTCTTCAACGCCTCTGCCACGCTTTCCCAAGCACTTTTTATAAAGATGGCATCGAAGTGCTTCTTATCGGTCAAGTCCCAAAGGATTGGCCGCTGTTGCACCTCTTCTATAAGCTTAATTCGCTCTTCATGATTGAAGAGCTTAATACGGCTTTTGTTCTGTTGCTTACTTGCTGCCATTGCTGCTCAAAATGATTTCGACTAGTCGAAACACTGAACGAATCGATGTTTTGAAAGGTCAAAAAAAAAAGCTGCCAGCTGTCATTAAACAGTGTTGTAAAACACCCGAAAATTTTCTGAGCTGCCCAAATTTAGGTACTGGATACAAGGGTTTAGAAATAGCCTTACAAAATAATTTCGAGCCAGTTTGCAACCCTTTTTTTTATATGGAGTTGACACCTTTCAAACTGAATTTTCAACAACTGGATACTATGCTTTTACAAAAAAATCTGAATAAAAGCATCTAAAAAAAAGCCAGAGTTCCCGCTGCCCGCTGTTTGCAAATTTTTCTAGCGAGTGACCTTCGAAAAAAGCCAGATTTGACGGAAAAAAAGCGAATCTGGCACCACTGAATTCTTACATTAATATATTGAAAAGTTTTTACTTGCCGTGAACAAAACTATTTTGACAGGGGTTTTATATAACAACAAAATACAAATAAAACTTAAAAATATGGCGCAACGCAATCATCGTGTAGACCGCTTTGCGCAGATGAGTAAGCAGGAGGAGATAATTGCCAAGAAACGGCAGGAGATACTCGAGAAACAGCGGACAGCGCAGCTGGCAAAGGCAGTGGCTGCAGCTCAAACATTGGCAGCCCAATTGAAAACCATGGAGACTGCAATGCCAACGCCTGCCGCAGAACCGGATGAGGAGGAGCAGGAGGAAGAGCTGCAATCATTACCGCTGCCTATCGCAGCTCTGCCTGCTGATGAGGAAAATGCATTGGAAATGGAAAATGGGGATCAGCCGGGTATGGCAGGCAAGGGAAAATGCGATGACCTAACGCCAAAAACATTAAATAGTTTCACCGGAAAGACGGGAAAAATCACCTTTAGCTTGAAACGGCAGCAGCTGCCACAGCCCAGTGTGGAGCAGCCGCCACCGAAAGTAAAGAATACATTTTGTAACGATGGTTCCTTTCTGGAGAACTTTAAGAAAATACTTGAAAAACATGAGCAACCTAAGCCACCCATTATGTTAGCACCAGCTCCAAGCACGGAGGAGAACAACACTGGGGACTCTCACAGCACCGAAAACAACAGTCCGCAGCAGCAGTCGATGGATTTGGCTGTTAGCACAATAGCAACGAGTGCAGCTGCTGTAATAGCGACTTCCATGGCCGGCAGCATGACAGTGGCCAATGCGGGACCCAATCACTTAGCATTTAGTATGGCCGGGCCGGCCACATCGATGCCACAAGCTGTGCAACCACCGCCACCACCGCCGTTTGCCTTCAACCCCACGCTTTTGGCACAGGGTCCTCCACAAATGCCGATGCCAGCATTCTTCCATGGTCACCACCATTTGCTTCATCCAGCTGCAGTGGCGCCACCACCGCCACCTCCACCGCCACAGCTGCCAATGGCCTTGGCCAACTTGACGCCAATTTATATGCAATTGGGACCAACACAAATGCCGTCCGAGGCGGCGATGCATCAATTGAATGCGATACCGGCACCAAAAGACTTTGATTTGAATGCTATCCCAAAGCCACAGATTAATCTGGAGGCCATACAAATACCAAATGTCACACAGAGCGAGCAGCTGGGTCTGCTGCCGGAGCATGTCACGGTCAATCCGCCGCCACCGCCTCCACCGCCAATGCAACCAGAGGAGCAAGTATCGCAGATGCCACCACAACAACCACAACAGCAGCAGCTGCAGCCGATCCTGACTCCACCGCCACAAGGTGTGTATGAACTCACAGGCAATTGTTTGTGTCTGTTCTGTTTTGCCTAAAATCCCAGCCAGACATCCAATAACACGCCCATCCCAATCCTAACCACACTATCCTCATATCCTAAATTTTTCATTTTATATATATTTATATACAAATCGTTGTGCACGATTTTAAAGCAATTTATGTAGTTTTTTCAGAAACGTGCATACAATTGCCAACGTGCATAGAAAACCTAATCGCACTGGTCGCCGAAAATGGTGAAGATTACGAAGATAAAATACGTTTGCATAGAAGCGAATTGCATCCGGCCTTGTGGTAAATCAGCTGCACATAATCATGCGCAGGGAATTTAATTTAGACTGTGTTTAGTTTCTTTCAACATGGGGCTAGTTTCGGAGCGAACTTTGGAAATTGAGCGATATTTACATAAATTATGAATGGTCTTAATTTTCTCGCTCCATTTCTAACTAAATTGCATTAATTTCAGGGCAATGTTTTTTTTTTTTATCGGGAATCACAAATAAGAGTTGTGAAATGAATCAAAAAATATGTATTACTCGAAAAATTGAATGGACAATAATTTTTTTGATTTTAAATGTTTTGTATTGCAATAATTAGTTATTTAATTTAGAAATCTTGCAACTCTTTTTTCCATCATTTATTTCAAAAATTACGGTCCTTAGCTTACCTTTAAAAACGGTTTTTTAAAACACAATTTAGTGACAATTAGAATCATAGGGGATAAGATATTTCAGATTAATATTATTATCAACATCTTTGGAGACAACTTGACGCTGACGAACGACGGAGGACGGAGGACACTTAAAATCTGTAGAGTTTTTTTTTGTATTTTTGCAACAACTTAAAAGACTTCTTGGTCCGATTTGTATCAATCATTGAGGATTTTACTGGGGTCTGTTTGATTAGTTTTCGCATTACATTTGAGACTTGATTACCGCGCGCATCGCACACAGATCACACATCGTTTGGTCGTCGCCTTTCCACTGGAGGAGTAAAAGCGGAAGGATTCTATAAAAGCACACACTACTAAATGGGCGCCAAACCAAAAACCAGTTACTCATATAATGTCTTTGTATATTCGTTGCATTTGAGCACTTTTCATTGTATGTTTTACTTCTTCTTTAAAATTTTAAAATAGGTTTCTTTATGATAAGAGCTGCGAGCAATATCGAAGCTATCGCCAACAACTGCTCGATTACGGACGCCAACGTGCCGAGCGACAGCGGGAGCAGCAGTTAAATAAGGCGCAGCAGCAACAGCAACAGCAACAGCAGCAGCAGCAGATACCGCAACAGCAACAGCCACAACAACAACAGGAGGATAACAACAGCAATTCGGCAGCGGACAAGTATGATCCTGAATCGGCAATGAGTGCCGATTTTGATTCCGATGATGAGTATATGCGTGGCATGATGGATCGCAATCGTGACAACATTAAGCGACGCATCGAGTGTCGCAATGAGCTGAGCGATGAGGAGCGCAGGGAGCGAGAGGAGGAGGAGGCAGCAATGGCAGCAGGGGGTGAGGGGAACGATCTCGATCAGGACGATAGAGAGTCTCAGCGTCAACGTCGCAAGCGAGAGCGTAAAAGTCGTTGGGGAGAGAAGGAACAACTCCCAAGTGGCTCAAGTAAGTTAACCTACGCTCTGGAGAGAAGAGAAAAATAGCGAATCCTAGTTGCTCTTCCCAGCTCAACAAGTTATTCGTTCTTTTCCAGATACTCATTCTAACTTTGGCAACCAGAACAAGCCCATGTTGAGCACAATCACGCGAAGCGATCCGGCATTGCTGCAATACGCACGTCTCAATTATGGATCGACTCAGCTGTCGGAGGACCAATGGAAGCAGTGCGAGGAGCACTACAAAGTTAATTTGCTATACCAGGACATGATGCGCAAGCGTCAGGAGATTGATCGCTTAGCGCGAGGTGGCAAGTTTAAGTACGAATATGATTCGGATGAGGATATCGATGGCGGCACATGGGAGCACAAGTTGCGTACAGCCGAAATGGAGGCGACACACTTGTGGGCCAATGCGTTAACCAAACAGAGCGAGGGCAAGCATCATATTGGAGATTTTCTGCCGCCAGAGGAGCTCAAGAAATTCATGGAACAATATGAGGCGAAGAAAAGCAATAGACAGCCCGATCTAAGCGATTATAAGGAGTACAAACTAAAGGAGGATAACATTGGCTTCCAAATGCTGCAAAAGCTTGGCTGGAAGGAGGGCCAAGGTCTTGGCCAAGATGGTGCTGGCATTGTAGATCCCGTCAACAAGTAAACAATGTAAATTAAAGCAAGATACAAATTGAGCTAGCTTTTTGTTTATAGAGCACCACAACGGGATGGCAATCAGGGCTTGGGCGTGAGCAGCGCCATTCAGCCGGAGAATTGCGATAATGAGTATGACGCTTATCGCAAGCGCATGATGTTGGCCTACCGCTTTCGTCCCAATCCTTTAGTGAGTTTTTAACTAATTTTATATAATTCACAAATTTATTTAATATCTTTGTTTAATTGCAGAATAATCCACGTCGCGCCTATTATTAGAAAAACTATATCCACTTGGAAAAATAACTGATTAACTGATGCTTTATACCATTTATGAAACACTATAAAATGCCCATTTATACCCGGATATCCATCAAGTAGACAAATGTGTTGACTGCTGACCACAATGAAAATTTGCTGAAGTTCTTTAACTGGATTATTAGATGCCACAAGTTGTAATTGTGTTGTTTATTATTACACATTATATTTAGACAATATTCATAACCAGTGTAATTCGTTATCAACTTATAAGCTATGGCTATAATGTACGTTCTAGGGACTATCAAGTTTGGTGTTCCATTCCGGGCGTGGGCGTGGGCGGGGGCTGCTTTCGTTTATGTTTATATAAAAAAGTACATAAGTATATAAGTAGTATTTAGTATATGTGGCTACGCGGAACTTGAACGCCTAAACGCTAATAATACTAAATTGTACTCGAACTGGAAACGACATTGGTTTAGTCTAAGAGTAGAGTGTTAGCACCGGCGTCTGATTGCCGCGTGCCAATGCCACTGGGCATTTAATATCTGACGTCAGCATTTCCAGCCACGACATGTACAATGGCGCCGAAATTGCCTCCTGCAAATGGGAAAAGTGTATATTTAAATCATCAATTAAAGACGGACTTTGGATGAGATTTGATAACCCACCTTGCGTGGCATTGGCAGCGACATGACCACCAGCGAGGCGTTCGATGAATGCTTCACCACCAGCTCATGGATGCGGAGCTGTCGTTGTGTTTTCTCCGCCATGCTGTGCAGCTCGTCGTCGGTGATGCCAAACTCGTTGCGCGCACTGCGGCGGAAGGGTTCGATGAGACGCTTGTGCTTCAGCATTGTGTCATGACGCGGCTGATCCGAGACGCCCTTGAGCATAATAAGCTCCGAGTATTTGATGCGGAATTTGGTCAGCAGACTGGCCATGCTGACAGCGAGCATGAGGAAGGCACAAAATTAATCAAATTCCATTTTATAAGCTCGACTAGAGAGAGTTCTTACCTCTTCTCCTCCTGCTCCTCGTCCTTGCCGTGGCACATGGTAAACACACGCAGCCTGCAGTTCTGCCAATGTGACCTCATCGAGATGATGTACGGCAATAAAATTGTGAGACCTGTCGATGGACAAACGATAAATGATAAATGAAGGATGATGAATTGATATAGATAGTAGAGTTAACAAAGAGCCCATACCTCCATCATCATACAGCCAGAAGACATCGATGGTGCCCTTGGGCTGCTTGCGTGTGAATATAGTGACTGCGTCCAGGACATTCTGTGGCACCTCGGAGCCACCTTTGGTGTGATAAGTGATGGCAGCGGCATCACTGTTGTTCACCTTATAGCTGCGGGCATTGCGCTGCATGTTGGGCATCGGAGCTGGCTGTGGCATCGTGTACGACGAATTGGGACTGGGGTTATCCATGCTGGCCAAATTCAGGTTGGAATCAATGTGCAGCAGCTCCGAGGCAGCTGTCGCTGCAGGAATCAGTTCGTTCGTAAATCCTTGGGCATTCGCCGTGTTCAGGTGACCCAAACTGCTGGGCGGAATGGTCACCTCGGGACTCAGTTCCGAGAAGTCCAAGCCATTGGGCAGACGGAGCAGGGCGACGCCCATGCGCTGCGAGAAGGCGTTGCTGTAAATTGGAAATTGTAAAAGGGTTTAGTGTGATGTGTGCTCCAGTAAGGAGTATCTTCTGTTACTCACTGCAATATGGCAAAGTAACTTTCCACCTCCTCCTTGCGGCAGCGATTCCAGTCCGGCTTATAGCCCACCAACACAATGTTGGGTGACATTTTGCCAAATCCTGTTGACTTGATCATGGCATTGATGCCATCCTCAATGCTGAAGCCATCGATAACATTGTAGAAAGCCTTAATCTTGCGTGCATCCAAGTATTTCTGGCCATCCTTGATCAGATTCTGACGATTCTTGTAGCCAACACGCACCTACAAAGCAGGTAAGCCATAAAATATATTAAATATTTTATTAAACACAGTACACATAAGAGGCGTCGGTGGTGTAATGGTCAGCATAGTTGCCTTCCAAGCAGTTGACCCGGGTTCGATTCCCGGCCGACGCAGTTTCCTTTTTTACATTTTTTTAATTTGTATTAAATCTTATAAATTGGGTCTAAAAGGTTTGTGCAAAAAGCAATTGCATCTCTGTGAAGCATAAATTTATATTTGGAATTCATGTGTCTGGATGAACACCTAGATTTCAAAAACTTTAAGAGCTAGACACAGCAAATTTAATGTGTAGAGTTGTGTTTATAAACTTAAAAGTCGTCATAATATTTACTCACCGGTATTATGTTGCCCACAAACATGAGAGAATTGCTCTTGGTCAGCAGATAACCAAAGTCGATAAGAGGCGGACGTGTCTTGGGATCACCGGAGAGTACCAGGACTTGTGGATGATAGTTTTTGACATGATCCGAGACATTCTGCAGACGATGCACCGCCATGAGGGCGGCCTTGTATTGCTGGGCCTGCGTTGTGGATCCCCAATTGGCGTCCGGTTTGCGGTACATGACCACCAGGTAAAGGGCAAAGATGATGCCAAAGGTGATAATCGCAGCCACATAATTGATAAGGAACATGATGACCACGCACATGGCGAATCCAAACAAACTTATCCAGGCATTGTAGTACTTGAAGGTGGGTCGCCATCCGAGGGGTTTAACAAAGGCCGCATGGAAGGTGCAGAAGTTGATGAGGGCATAGGACGCCAGATAGAAGGTGGAGATGAGGGGGGCAATCAAATTGAGTTCACCAATCAGCAGGAAGCCCGTGGAGATGAAAAAGGTCAGCACATAGCCGCGATATGGTTCGCCATGTTTGCCATATGGCTTGGAGAAGAAGATCAATCCCGGATAGATCTGATCGATGCCCAATGCTTGCACCAGACGTGGCACACTCAAGAGATTCGTCAGTGCCGTGCTCAATGTGGCCGCAAAGCATCCGGCATAGATCAGAGGTCCCCACAGTGACATCACCTGCATCATCTCGTAGGAGTTGAACAGACCCCAAGTACAGTTGCCAGCTTGCATGCAGGGCAGCTCCGAGGGCACAATGGTCCCGTTGATAAGATCCCCGGGAATGCCAGAGGCATCGCGTACAGCAGCGCCGCCAGCGAACAGGACAAACAATGCATACGACGACATCGAGATGAGCAGAGACCAGAAGGTACCCTTCGGTATGGCAGCACCCGCATCCTTGAGATCGCCACAGATGTTGGCACCCGCCTGAATTCCCGTCACGCTGGGAAAGAAGATGGCAAACACGCTGAAGAAGTCGTGATCAACGCCCTCGGCATAACGATAGTCCGAGACAAAGTTCTCTTTGAAAGTATCCCCTGTTCAAAAGTCAAAGTGAAAGATTAGCAAAGCAACCAAAGGACATTCCAATTCCCCGTCCACTTACAGGAGAAGCCAACGAAGCCCTGCGATATGAGAGTCTCATCACCACGAGGACCGATGGCAGCGCCAATTATAAAATTGAATATGGCCAGGACAATGGTAACAATGAGGAAATTCTGGGCCTTCGTCTCCCATTCCATGCCCACGCAACAGATGAGGATCAAGACCAGCAGCGTCACGGTGCCCACAATGCGAATATCATTGATATTATTATCAATGATCTTCAGACCGTTGTTCTCTGGAAACGAATGCAATTAAATTAAATTAAATTTCTCTCATTTTGCATTACAAAACTTTGCTACTCACTTAAAAGTACATTGAGGGACTCGCAGAAACCAATTGTATTCATTGAGGCGGACACGGCATTGGCAAAGGCAAAAACAACGCCAACGGAGGCGCCAAATTCCGGACCAAGGGAGCGGGATATGATAAAGTAGACGCCACCGCCCTTCACCTCGCCATTCGTACTAATGGCCGACAGCGAGAGCGTCGTTATGACACAGACCACCGCCGAGATGGCGATTATAATTAACGACCACATGATGCCGGACTCGGCGACGACCCAACTGAGTCGCAGGAACAGCATGACGCCCCAAATGTTGAGTAGACATGGTATCAGCACTCCGACAATCCAGCCAAGCTTGATGTGACCTCCGGTTGGTTCCGGCTCCGTAACATCTGGTATCGTAATGCTCTATAAATATGGGCAAGTCAAGCAAAAGATTCCACATTAATACAATATTATACACAAAGAATAATCAAATTTGGATAATTAATCATATTATAATGTCTTGCATTCCTTGAGAATTATAATAATAAGTGGGAGGTTGAAGAAGATTTGTTTTTTTAGACCACGTACTTAAAAAGAAGTACAGGGGTCTATTAACTTTGTCACAAAAAAAGTGTGTAACAGGCAGAAGGAGGCGTGGCAGACCCCATAAAGTATATATATTCATGATCAGCATCAACATCCGAGTCGATATAGCCATGTCCGTCTGTATTGACGCCTAGATCTCAGAGACTATAAGAGCTAGAGACTCCAAACTTGGTATGTATGTTCGTCTATAATTGCACGCAGATCGAGTTTGTTTTGGATATTGGCCTCGCCCGCTTTAGCGCCCACAAATTATAAATAGCGCCCAGTAATTATAAGGACAATTTTGAGATATCTGCTTCAGATATCTGAGCCAAACTGACAGAATATTTACATGGGATGGTACTATGCATCCTGACCAAATTTGGTTGAAATCGGACCACTATATCATATAACGATTGATCGAAAATATAGATTTAGTTGGACATTTTTTGGAGATCTGTATCAACCGAACTCACAGATGGGGAATATTTTATGTCTTTTACATTTTTATCGAATTTGGTAATACAAACAATTAGTAGAAAACTTAATGGCGAGCAAATGCATATTAGGCTATCGAAGTGCCAGCTCATAGGGTATCTTACAGAAGAGCACGCTCGTTCCCCCTTGTTTTATTTTAAGGCTTGCTTTTCGATATTATATACGGGGTCTCCGACAGTCGAGTATGCTCGACTGTAGCACCGCCCACTAGCTAAAATTTTATTTAGTATTTTTCGAGCTCTATGTTTTACTTTTTGTATTTTTCTATACACTTAAGCAGGCCATCCACAGTCGAATTGGTTTGACGAACGTGTTCGATTCGACGAAATATTCGTCGTTGGTGGTAGTGTTCGTGTCCAAATTTTGTGTTGCTTGTTTTGTTCGAGAAAAATAGAACTGATTCTATTTTTCGTGTGTTCGATTGAACAATTCGACAATGGATGGCAATGTTGGCGCAAACATCATTTGTCAAAAGTTTTCGTAGCGTAAACACATGTCAAAAATGTCGAAGCAATTTTTGCTAGAATTTATTCATTGTCTGCAAAATGAGCCAGCACTGTGGCAAGCAAAAAGCGAGGCATACAAAAACAAGAATATGCGAAACAAATCGTGGGACTTATTATTAAATAAATACCAAGAAGTCGATGAAAGTCTTTCATGTGCGCTTATTGCTGCTCTCATTACAGTGTCCTGACGATGAATTTCTGGAGATACCAAATTTAGTAGTGCTTCATAAGTTTCAGTGTCCATTCTAAGAAAGTTCTTAAAATCCACACGAGAAGTTTCTTTAAGCTCTTTTAAAAGATTGGTATGGGTGAATTTTTGGCGTTTTGCGTACCACTCTTTCATCCTCATACTGTGCCTTCTTTTTTGCGCTTGCTCCCTTTTCTTTTTTTCTTTGAAAAAATATGCATCGCCATCAAGGCAATTATTGTATCGTTATCAGATGACATGTTTACTCTGTGAAAACTTTCTACAAATGATGTTTGCAACAATGTTTGAAATAGTTAGTGGGCAAATGTAATTCTTGTTCGACGAACAGTTCGTCAAACAAATTCGACTGTGGATGGCCTGCTTTAGTGTATTCTATATCCCATATTTCATTGAATGAAACTTCAAGTTTTACATTTTTTATACCCGTTACTTATTAAAAATAAGTAAAAGGGGATATTGTATTCGTTGCAATGTATGTAACATGGAGAAGGAAGCATCTCCGACCCTATAAAGTATATATATTCTTGATCAGCATCAACAGCCGAGTCGATATAGCCATGTCCGTCTGTCCGTCCGTCCGTCTGTCCGTCTGTCCGTCTGTCCGTCTGTGTGAGCGCCTAGATCTCAGAGACTGTAAGAGCTAGAGCAACCAAATTTGGCACACAGATTTCTATAAACCCCACGCAGGTCAAGTTTGTTTCAAAATTTTGCCACGCCCCTTTCCGCCTCCGTAAATCGCGAAAATCCACCACACGCACAGTTTTCAAGATATTTTGTTTTTTTAAACGGTGAACGTTAGCTACTGTTATTACCTATCATCCTATCAAATCCCAAAAAGATCGGACAAACAGAAAGGTGGTACTGGCTGATTAAAGCTTTTAAGCAATTAAAATGCCTAAAAGCATGCAATAAAAAAATTTTAATTTGTTTATGTAAGTAACGGGTATCCTATAGTCGGGAGCTCGACTATAGCCTTTCCCACTTGTTTATTTTTTCCATTTTTTTTTTGTATTTTCTCATTAACTGTTGAGTATGATTCAACTGTCAATATTTAAAAAAAAATTGAGTTGCTCTTGAAAAATGATTTATAGCCTTTTTACAGGGTATATTATACTCAGTTCTGTCTACTCATATATAATTAACGTCTCGCCAATAATTGTACATATGACTTAAATTTGTTTTATAACCATACTAAAACTCGCACATCATCGAAACGTCAGAAAAAATGAAAGTCTCTAACTGTCCAATGAATGGTGGTTAAAAACTCACAATTCATTCTATTGACTTTGATTAATTTACATTAATATTTGTGCTAATTGAGTCGTTTGTAGCATCGTAAATTTAATCGGTAAGCAATTAAATCCGCTAATCATATATTTTTGATTCAGATAGATGTAACCTTGACTTATTTAAGTATATAACTTTATAGTTTTTATGCGTCAATAATATATTCTAAATAAATTATCAAGACATTGTATCCATTTGCATGATTAAAATTTTCTCACTTTTTTTTATTGATTCTACGAACCATTTTGCACCTTGTGATTTTATGTTTATTGAGTATAATATACATTTATCAATAAGGAGATCAAGATGTTTATTGTCATTTAGAAACTTCCGAAGCATTCTGAATAATTTGTTTAGTTAATTTAAATAAGGGCTCTATATATAAACTAATTTTACTTAATTTATCAATCAGATTTGCCAATCAAATATGTTTCCCTTAAAGCTACAATCTATAATTCATTTAATTCATTTACAATGGTGACAAATTAATAAATTGTGGTCACAATATTTTTTATATTCTTCTTTTTTCTTTCTGTTTGTGTTTTATTATTGCTTGGATATTTATTTGTCATCTTTTTGGTGCTGTTCATCTATTTTATTGTTTGCTCACATAATTGAGTGTTTTTAAAATGTGCGCTGTCAGAATGGGACAAACGAGGACAGAGGACAGAGGGCAGCAGAAGGACCAACAAGGAGTCACCGTCAGAACATTGTGTGACATCGATAGACATTTGTCGTGGCTCACAAGTGTACACTGTACAGTGTGCACACCCCTTTACTTCACCACTTCTCCCCTTCCTCAGTCAGTTGGTTGGTTACTCAGCTTGGCTCGAACTGAAACTGTTCCTGGCTATGACTCGAACTCGCGCTCCTCGTGGGTGGTCAATGTTGATTGTTTACACATTTTTGGCGGCGCTCAACGGCGCACAGACAGACAGACAGACACATATACGCACTCGAAACACACCCACGAGTAAAGAGTCTCGAACCGACCGACAGACACGACAAGCTGTTGGACATCCATAGAGACAGATAGACAGACGAGCGGACGCACAGATGGACGGTTGGGCGGACGGACGGACGGACTTTGCGGTGCTTGTGTGGCGTTCGCAGGATCCATTTAATTTAGTTGAGTTGAGTTGAGTTGAGTTAAAGGCGCTTGCCGAGGCGTGGAAAATTTCTTTGCCACAAAAGCAATATAAAAATCGCAATTGGAATTGAAATTGCGACGCGTTTGATAAGAGGATTCATTGGCAATGATTGCGACAGCTACTACTTGAATATGCAACATTTATTGAGATATTAAAACAATCATAACAATTCACATTAGGACTGGCATTCGATCTTACACTTAAGGGCATAGACATCAGAAGATGAATAAGAATTAGCATTAGCATTAGCATTAGTATTAGTATTAGCATTTGTCTTAGCATAAGCAATGGCATCAGGTCAGCAATATGCATTTAATAATTGTATTAAATATGCTTGATTCTGCCGCATATTATTTAATACTAAATAATTGCTCGTGTATTCAGCTTGAGTTTTTCGGAAATAATTCGGCAATTGCTCAGCTCGCAGCTGTGCCAGAGATATTAAAGTCGTATTCTTTGCAATGGATATAGGAGCAGAGAATATTGTTTGTGTATGGTTAAATGATTCGAGAAATGGGCTAAATAAACAGCAGTAAAATCGTATAAAGGAATCGATAAATGTTGTAAAAATAGCAACGACTCTTTTGATATGAATTGCAAATTAGAATTGTAATTATAACAATGCCCCCGACAAGTGCAGCACAAAGCGCTATTCAAATGGCAAAATGGAAAATAGAAAATGGAAAAATGGAAAATGCCGGTCGCTGGTCGCCACGGCACGAGCCGTTACTAAATGCGCCACAGCCACTGCTGCTGATGATGTAAACACATCAATGCAAAATAATGCTCATACGCCGCGTGGTACAAGCAAAAACTATTTTTGAACATCTACCTAAGCCTTTCAAATGCAAAGCAAACATGCTTCATTATAATTCTATAATTTCGTGTTTTTCTTTTTTTTATTCATATTTTTGGGTACTTAAATAAATACGAGTGTTTGCACAGAAGTTGCCAAGATAAACAGCGCATAAGTTGTCCAAATGAAATGGTATTCGATATATTAAACTTTCTCAGTAATTTAAATGGTTTTCCTGGAAATTCTCACTTCAAATATATTTATACTTTGTGTGTTAAATTGTGTACTACTGGAACCTCCCTCATAATTAAGTATAAATTTATTTTAAAGTGATATAAAATAATATAAGCGTCAAATGATGTGTAATCATAAACTGGAATTATTAACTATTGGATTTAATTGACTGATTTTCAAGAGCTGTATATAGTTGTAGTTAAGCGTAAGCAAAGTACTGAAACTTTTCTCTTCTGTGGGAAAAATTTGATGGTTAAATAATACACATAGAAATAATCAGAGTGTCAAATGATGTGTAATCATATTCTTATTACTAAAATGCTGTCAAAAATGGCTGAGAAACTGCTAAAAACTGGATTGATTAAATATTTGATTTTATTGACACTTTTTTTTCAAGTGTTGAAGGCGCATTTTAATTTATTACCCGTTGAAAGTAAACAATTTTTCAAGTGAATGCTTATCGCATTGACAAACTGTCAGCACGTTTGACAGGCTCTCTACACACACACACACACACACACAAGCACATATGTGACAGTATTAGTGGTTTGAGGAAAGCAGCAGCATTAATAGAAATCCTCCGTTGAACTATGAACAGTGCCATCGATCGAAGGCAACGACAGCGCCATCTGTCGGCTGCTGCTGTCAATTTTAATGATACGCGATGTGCATTTTTCACACTTGTAATGTTGTTGACTGACTAACGTCGTTGTTGTTGTTGTTGTTGTTGCTGTGTTATTATCATTGTGGGCGTTGTTTTGGGGTGGCAAGTTAAAACAATGTCCATGCGGCATGGCGTTGCATGGCTGCAGCCATCTTGTTGACAATTAATTTGGCTTCAAGGCTGTCATTGGTGTCATCTTACAAGACACATGTCGAACTCACTCCCCCCAATTCCGCCCTCTCCTCGTCACGAGTGCAAATCTACTTAAGACTTTGTATGCAAGCTCACACAAAGATATACACATATATATATATTAACACATTTCCAACGTGTGACAGTGAATATTGAATTGATATTCGGAAATTTGTGCATAAGTTTTTAAAAATCACTGAATTCTTTGATTTCTTTAAACGTATATGGGCAAATCCTGAGTTGCGGACGTTACATTTGCACGCAAATTTTCATGTTTAAACTGATACAGCTCGCGTTCAGATTGGTGAATTTTAATTAAATTTGCTGGAAAATGCATTTCATTGTGAGTACTCTTAAACCTATTTTAAGAAAAAAGCCTTACTGTTTTTGAAAAATAATTAGGCTTGCTGAAAGTTCCGTTGCGGCCGTTACAAAGAATGGAAGTCGTTTTGAGGCTAACGTGCATTTGCACATTTATTAGCGAATTTTGCATCATAAACAAAAAAATATCCAAATGCAAAAAATAAAGTGGAATATATGACCAAATCAATTTAGCATCAAAAATTAAGATAAGTAGTGTCGTTAATTAAAAATCTTAATTTTTGCCTGTTGCGGACGTTACACTTTTTACCCACACACTTCTATTCAAATTATTAATATATATTGAATATCTTTTCGATATAGTTTTTATCGTAAATAAAAGAAAATAAAACAAAGTTCAAGATGAGCTAAGCGCTAAAGACTCAGACGACCGCGTTGCACACTTTTTTGACCATTGAAAATACCCTTTTTTTTACGAGAATTATTGAAATATAGAGGCAAAAAGATTAACTAATTGATTAGGCTCGGCCATGAACAACCAAACCACCGTAAAACCTTTTTGATTTTGTAATTTGAAGCCTGAAAATGTATTCTATTGTAAGAAAAAACAACTATTATTAAAAAACATGCACTTTTTTGACAACTTTAAGTTTTCGCTCTTGGTTTAAAAATTTTCGGATTAGCCCATATGTTCACTTGATAATAGCTGCTATTTTTATAAAGGAATTAATATTAAGGATACTCTAATATAAACAGAACTCAACTATTTCGAACAATTCTCTGCAAATTCCGATTTTAATTGAATACATTTAGAAATTTTATTTTTTATATTCATCCCATTAGTTTGCAAATATCGACTGCAAATGCTTATTGTTTAATTCGGACATCTGTTATTTAAGCATATGTCTGGTATAAAAGTACGACTATTCCGAGTTGGAAATTAAATTTACTATCAGCTGTAATAATTGTTGGGTAAGCTTGTCCGGGATGGACACTTAAAGCCGCCTAGTCAATTATAGTTTATGTGTCGCTTTCATTGGTATTCCCTTAATGAGCGCCTGGCGTTGTAATGCAATTTTTACGATATCTATCATACGCCGTGTTGTCCCATAACGCGCTACTGTAGCCCGAGGAGTGTGGGAAATGAGTGAAGAAACGAATTAATTAAACAATATACGAGCAGACGAGCTAAATGTGCCCAACCACAAGTCGCAATAGACGCATTAAATTTACTGCTCTGGCGATAAGCATAAAACTGTAGCTCTGACTAAGTACGAGTATCTGCAAGTTCTTCTTGCCTCGGCTTCTCCTAATTGAATGATAAGGCTGAGGTCTCCACTCGACAAAGGTATGTACATATATACAGAAAACTATGCGGATAATAATGAAGTTTACGGCAACGTCATCATTTCGCGTTTGTTTACACGCACAAATCTGTGGATGTGAAGGGTAAATAATATTGCGTATACGTCATGGAAAACGCATTGAAAATGTGAAAATATTTCAAGTAAATAAATAAAGCAATCGTATTAATAAATTATGTACATACACTTATAAAATATACAAAGCAAAGTATGTACTCTTCATTTTTTCTGTGTATATGACCAACAACAACATGGATAGCAAAAAAAGAAATATTTGATTTCTTTGCTAAATTTTCGTTTTTATTCGTATCTCTTTCTTTGAGGCAACTTTATCTTTTCCGACTTTTAAGCGTCCCACAATTTTTACTGTTTATTCTTCGAGCACTTGAAATGTTTTCAAATATATTCGTCTACATAAACAGATGCAGCTACAACATGGACCGAGTCTGTTTCATTGGCAAAATAGTAAAATTTCGTTAACGAAATCAAAAACGTCACGAATCATTGTGAAATATCGCCAATATTTACGAGAAATGACAAGTTGAAGTTGAATTCATGCTCAAAAATTTTATTTTTAATAATTAAGGGTATTTTTTCACACTGATCGCTTTCAATTGCATATGGGAAAATGCGGGCTTATGGTCAATGTTGACCCTATTATGCTTTAGTAAAGTGGCTAAAAGAGGCTGTTGTACAATTTTGAGAACTGCAAAATAAATTCTAGAACTGAATGAGTAATTATTAATATAAACAAAATATTTCTTGATGCCGTACGAAATTGGACTTGTTTTGATATATTTGTGTTTAAATTTCTCGTAAAATTTTTAAATTAGTTGTGGATATTTTGAGCCAACTTAACACATTTCAGCGACATTCCATAATAACCGAAACGAACTGATTTTGTTGTGAGCTTCAACTACAAATCGAACTACACTTTTCAACGGCAGCTGGCATTGATTGATGCACTTTAAACATGTGTGTCACTGTCACCTAATCTCTATTTCAAGCACGTCGAAGACTCTTCAGTCAAGACTCACCTGATCTGCTGCCTCGCCCTGAAGTTCACCAATTGAGGGGCGCTTCAGGTTGCGCATGGATATGCGATAGTTATCCAACCTCGGAAGCGTTTCTCTGCAAAAACCAAAAAAAATGACAGTTGGTTAATTCAGTTCCAGTTGGAGGTGTGAAAAATTGCATACTGATGAAACGGAAGCAGTACTATCATCGCCTCGGGCAGCATGACCGTAGTCTGCAGCAAGTGAAGAACAAATATCCACTAGAGAGTCAAAAACAGAAACACACTCGAAACAAATTCCAACAAAAAAACAAAAAATAATATAATAAAACACGCAGAAATGAGTAAAACGAATGGTCAAGGTGGGCAGGGGGAAGGCCATGATTTGGAGAAATGCTCGCAAGATGGAAAAAATGATGAAAAATTGCCCTTGCCTTTTATCTTCTCCTTCTGCTTCATGGTTTTGTACCCTATACACACTGAAAAAAGGGGTATAACAACCTAATGCAAATGTTGACGAATAAACGAAAAATTTCAAATTATTGATTAGGTACACTGATAAAAAAAAGGATTTTAAGTCAAGGTTTTGGGCTCAGAACTTTGATCTAAAAAATGCATAGAGTACATGAAAATCTTAAAGTAAGAAAACACATCCTGATTCTAAGAACATTTTAATTAAGACCAAGTTCTTATTTTTTGAGATCAAAACTTCTTATATTTTCAAGACCACAAATCTTAGTATAAGAATACAAATTATTAATTTTATATTATATTATATGTTCTCATTTATAGACCATAAAGTATTGAATATTTAAGACAACAGTTCTAAAAATAAGACCCAACTTTTTAACATTTTAAAAAGGATTAATAGGATTAAAGCTTTTTAATATTTTATTACAAAATATTCTTTTTTGTTTATATTTTATTCTTATAATTAAAATATAATACCCTCTGCTAGGGTATAAAATTAAAATAGTATAATATTTATTTAGATATGCTTTTCTCTTACATATGCCTTAGTGTTATTAAGTCGGTATAAATGTAAGGGTGGACTTGTAAAAACATTAATTAATTTAAGGCATGCATCCTTATAATGGTAGTCAACACCTTTCAGAGTAATTAGGTTCTAATAGAGCTAAGAACAGGGTATCTCTCCGACAGTCAGTCTTGCCCACAGTTCTCTTATTTGTTAATATTGATCTGTTGCTGTCTGGTTCGAAAAAGGAAAATTACTTTAACCCACTGAAACGTGCAGACTCTTTTAATTTTTAATTTGTATATTTGCTGATTCGAAATGAAAACAGAAACAACAATTCCATTTCCAATGCCAGAGATAATTTAAAAGTTTAAGATTGCCAAAATAAATATCAATATGGTATGTGAAAAGCAAAAGGGAAAACACAACTGCATTCTTGGTGCTACATCAGCACCTATTGAGCCGGAAGGTGATCATAATAAATATCTTTATGAACAGTGGAACTGGATATTGTATATACTTAAATAATTACCTGACTTAATAATCATTAAATAATATGAATGCAAATCAAAAATATATTCTAAATTAATCTTTAAAATTTATGATTCAAAATTCGAAATCTGAAGAGAAGCAAACTTTATGTTGCATACTTTTTGGGAAAAGTTAATTTTTTGTCGGAAAAGGATTTTTGGTTGAAATTTAAATTTTTCTTAATAATATAATAATTTAATTGGAAACAGAAAAATTAATTTGCAAAGAAAGACAACAGACAAACTGATGTGATATTGACTCAGTTTCGAGAGAATTCCAGAACCTAAGAAGAACAAACTCAATTGGAATTGTGCAGACAGAAATAGCTGATGAATATTTGAATATTTTATAGAAATAAAAGGGCGTAAAGCTGCTGCAAATGTGAATCAAATGTCATTTTTTGTTATTATTTCTGATTTTCTTTAATTTTCCATACCCAATGTCTAATTCAGCTTGCAAACAGCTCCACATACAAGAGAAACAATCATATAAACAAAATGTTGTAAGAGTGTGAAACATGTACATATAAATTGATCTATTGGTTGTGCAGCGGTTTCGTTGAGATTTAGCTAGTATGATTTAGTTGGACAATTGAAGCAGAGTCAACAAGAGAGTGAATGAGAAAGAGAGGGAGAGACAGAGACTCAGTCTGATCAATTGAACTCGTTTACGATCGTCTGCCTGGTTCCTTGCGAATGATATCAGACACACACACATCTCTTGGAAACAGACAATGACTAATTTGTTGTTGGCACACAGAACTCATCAGTTCGTGAACTCATCAACTCTCCAAGTTAATTCCAAAGCGGTTTTCGATTCTCAATCCAAATCAAAACAAAATGCATCCAGTTGAGGGTTAGTTGCGGTACAAATTGATTGCTCACTTTCAATTCAATATGTCAATACAAGGTGCAAGTGTTAAATGAAGCTGCTGACAATAAATTGTTCAAGTTTGCTAGCTTACAGATTTATTGTCAGGGTATTTTGAATGTTTAACTAACACATAAAAATAGAGATGTCTTTGAATACACTTAAATAACACAGCCTCTATTTAAGGGAATCTCCTGGTCGAGTAGTCCCATCTGTAACATTCACACATGTTTTTATTGATTTGCACTGGTCGCTGATGTAACTTGTTTTTGTTTGTTTGCCGTGCGCAAAGTTTTTGAAATGAATTTTACGTCTATAATTCATATATCGAAATTGAATGCTTACAAATTTTTGGATGGCTTCTTGGCATGTTTTTAATTGAATTTAATTCGCAGTTGTTTTTATCGCTGGTAAAGTTCAATTCCTATGAACGGAATACACTTGTACCAATAAGAAAGCCACTGTAATTTGTGCAGTCTTCTCGCATCTATTCTCATCTCTCTTTGGCTCTTTGATTAAACTGATCTTGGCCCGTGGGTCGAGAGTGTGACTTCACGATCTGTCATGTGCTTAAAGTACATATTTCTCAATGTCCCAATTTCGAAATTAATGAGCAACTAATATTTAAAAACATAAATTAAAAAATACATGATCTAATTGAAATTAACATTTTATTTATATGTCGAGTCGGTTGATTACCTCCAATCTGGATTACTTTAGTTGTTGGTTAGCTGATTTGATTGAGAGAATAATTAAAGCCAGTTAATCTCTGTAGCATATTAAAAACTCATCAATAATAACTTGGAAATGTTTCAAGTTGTTCACCAATGCCGTGTGTATTACTTATATAAATACAATTGAAACGAAAATATTTACAGGATAACTTCAAGTCGAGTGCTCCCGATAATGCACTTTTTAGTTTACTGCAAATACAATTGGAGTTTCTGTTGTTGTCTTTCCTTTTGATAAACGTGATTACAATAAATAACAAGTGTAATAACCTTCATTTCAGTTTTACAAATATACATTCATGATCTGTTTCTCAAACTCGCCTGGTTTTTATTTATTTTGGCAACGTTTTTGTTGGTGTTAAAAGGTCATTTGACAATTTACTCAATTTAAAAAAAAAAACAACAACAGTAATAACAAAATTTCGTTTCATTATTAATTCATTTTGCTTCGCTTTGTTTGAGTTGCTTTTGCCGCTCTATTTTCCTGTTTGTTTTTGCAAACAATATTACACAAATTTCAGGTTTTATACGCACTACGAGTATAACCAAATTCTGTCATATAATAATAATAACAATAATATTAATAGTAGCATTCAAATTGTGTAAGCATTTTTGGTTATGCAAACTTAGGTTTGTTAACACTGACATTAGTTGTGCCTACGAACAGATTAATGTGAGGAAAAATAATCACATTACATTACTTGAGAACTATAATTAATTGTTCCAGGCAAAACGCGCGAATGAAAAACTTTGTTGCGGTTTAATTATTGGCACATGCATGTTCAATACCATTAGTACTAATTTGAAAATTATTCAAAAATGTGATCAAATTCCGCCTCTGTAATGTTAAGCTTATAATTGAATTAAATAAAATTTAAATTTAAAAAAAGGCTTGTAAAATATTCATTATACATTTTAAGACAGTTAAAAACTTAATTATAGCCACTTCTGTTAATCGTCGCCTATAATATAGAAACAAGCGCAAGATAAGAAACGCTTTGATTTTGAAGTTTTCAATTTTGTTGATAATTGTTCAGCCTTAAAACAAAAATTACACTCGACTCGAGTCGTATTATCAAGTATGGGATTTTAATGGATTTCGGCCACATACTATAAACTACTCAAATATATTGAGACCGCAGGCTTTGACACGGGCTATAAAATTACACAGAAAAATCAGTAAAAACTTGACGGCATTTTAGAAGTTGAAAAGAATACTTTGTATAATTTATGATGATAGCAATTTTAAAAAGGTTTTTCTATGTATGAGTAATTGTAAGAATATGAATTTTACACCCACTTTGTAAGCTGCGCCAAACTGAATTTGCGTTCTGCATCCGATTTACGCAGGAATTGTCCAAATCCACGGAAGGACAGTCGTGATGTTCGACGATTTTCGCCGCTCTCAGCCGCCTTTGGCTGCAGGTGATTATCGTAGGCGTGGCAGGTGTCGGCCCCAAGTGTTGCAGGTCCATTTGATGGGTGCTCAGCGATAGCCGCGCTGCTGTTGCTGTTGGCGGAAGCGTTTTCGCCGTCGAAGGCGACGTTAATGTTAGCGCTGCCATTAACCTTTGAGATTTGAAAACGATCTGCCATTGTTATGATTGCTGATGAGTCAACTAAATTTTATTTGGGTAATTATCTGATTTTTTTGTTTGTTTAACACTCGTTTTTTTTATGTTGACTTAACGAGAATAATGTTTATTCAGCTCGCACATTTGGCATAACACTTGATGGTCCCAGCAGGACCTTAACGAAAAACGGATAACCGATTTCGGATAACGGAGACCGGATAAATGAAACCGACGTGCTCACGACGAAGTTTCGGCAACGTTTAACTGCCAATACAAAATGTTGGCATATATTTAACGCATGGCATTCCAACACAAAATCGTTTATTAAATCTTTTGAAGCGGTTGACGTTATTTAGCACATATTTCGTATAGTCGTAGTCGTAGCCGTAGTCGGCTAACAAAATGCTGTGCGCGCCGGTTACAACTTACAACTTAACGCGTTGGCTGTCGCACATCGTTTGAGTGTTCTCGTGTTTTTGCCGCTTGATTATTATGGTTATTTTTTTGTTGATTATGGACACCATTCTGACTGTTTGCTGCTGCCTTCGGCTTTGGCTTGATTACCAATCAAATACGTATACTCGTAGCGTAAGAATAAGCGCAATGCGCCTGTGTGCGAGAGTGAGTGTGGTGAGTTTTCAACAAGTGTTTGTTTTGCCGCTCGCTCAATTTCAACACACACACATACTACCACAGCATTAGTTGTCATGGTGAGTGCCGGCGAAGGTGCTCTCTTTGGTGATTATGCAGGAACATGGAAATTCTCACAGAAAACAAAAGTAAAGTCAACAAAAAGTAAACATTACTGTTGGTAATTTACAAGAAAAATACTGTTGCAGTGTTAACAGCGTTCAAAATATGCCAGGACCTGATGGTATTTTTTGTAATATTTTAGGTGTAATGCTAACAATACTAATTGTGGCGCCATTTTGATAATTTAATATTAGCGTCTTACTAATTTTAGACGCATTTTTATTTAGTTTATTAACGATTTCCTCTTTGCGGGGCCTAAAGCTGCTATTAGCTTGTTTCTTTTGTTTACTTAATTCATAACAATGAGACGGCGACACTTGTATCACACAAACACTTGCTCACTTATTTTCTCACTCGCTCACCAACACTAAGAAAGCATAACATCTTTACTGCTCAGACTGCAGCAACAACAACAACAACAGCAACCACAACAACAACCACAATCTGGCCAAAGAGCGTAGCGAAACCCCATTAATCGAATTAAAATCGGTTTTATCTGGTTTGATTGGCTGGCGACTTTTCGACTTGCTGCCAGCTGAGTCAAAAGTGGCTTTATTATTAAAAACAACATGAAAGTGACTCTTTGCTTCACATCAGGCCAAGTTCAACAACGGAAAAGAACAACCAATTATGCCGCTTGTTGTGCGCAGAATGAAAGACGTTAACGCTAACGATATGGTTCTGCTCTGGGCCTAAAGTTTCTGGCTGAAATATCAATGTTTAGCCGCCGTTTTCTCTTTTATTAATGTTTCTCTTTACAGTTTCAGTTTGCGCTCTTATTCCGTGAATAAGAAAATCTATAAAGTGTTTGTGCTTTCTTCAATATCATTCATGAAACAAGTTTAGGCCCTTTATTATTTATTTTTTATATCTTGTTTGATTTCCAGCAAGTTTGCTGCGGGTTACTGAACCCAAATGACCTTGACTTCTAAGTACATAAAAATAAATAGCTTACATATGTAATCTGAAAAGATCTTATCTTATTCATTTATTAATATATATTTGCACAACTTAATGCAGGTTGGTTTCTAACCAGATTTCTTTGTATCTTATCTTGGCTAATGCCTCCACTGCATGTGTCGGAAGCTTTACGCAATTCATTATGAAATTTAAGATAAATTTAACGTTTGTGGAAATAATCCTTAGTTCCCTAAAAATTCGTTTCAGACGATTTGTCTAGACTCTAAATAAAACAAGTGGGAAAGGCTATAGTCAAGCTCCCGACTATAGGATACCCGTTACTTACCTAAATAAATTAAACTTTTGTTTTTATTGCATGCTTTTAGGCACTTTTATTGCTTAAAAGCTTTAATCAGCCAGTACCACCTTTATCTTTGTCCGATCTTGTTGGGATTTAGCAGGATGATAGGTAATAATTATAGCTAACGTTCACCGTTTAAAAAAACCTAATATTTTGAAAACTGTGCGTGTGGTGGATTTTCGCGATTTACGGAGGCGGAAAGGGGCGTGGCTAAATTTTGAAACAAACTTGACCTGCGTGGGGTTTATAGCAATCTGTATGCAAAATTCGGTTGCTCTAGCTCTTATAGTCTCTGAGATCTAGGCGCTCACACAGACGGACAGACGGACAGACGGACGGACGGACGGACAGACGGACGGACGGACAGACGGACGGACGGACAGACGGACATGGCTATATCGACTCGGCTGTTGATGCTGATCAAGAATATATATACTTTATAGGGTCGGAGATGCTTCCTTCTCCCTGTTACATACATTGCAACGAATACAATATCCCCTTTTACTTATTTTTAATAAGTAACGGGTATAAAAAAAGAAAAATAAGAAAAATGTGTAAATAATTGATTCAGAATTTATTTACAACACAATGTTACTATGTACATTATTTCCGGTATTATGAAGATTTGAAAAATTTACTCCCACATCGTCATCGTCATCGTTGACGATGCGAATTCACCTCAGAGAATGAATATTACGTGTTTTAGATGATTGCTTCCAGCATATGAACAGATTATCTTGATAAAATTAGAGTTGTGTGAACACAAATTATTTGTTAATTATCTAAACAATTGTATCAGGAATAATTTTAAACATTTTCGTTGCGGTTACTGCGTCACTTTCGGCTTTATGTCGTTGTCGGTGTTGTTTATCTTTTTATCGGCTATGGTCATTTTTTTTTACTTAAATTTCAAGGGTTGTGTAAGTATAATAAGTGCAATTGCCATACGTTTAACTAACAAATAAACAAGCGGCATAGCGTCATATCTCCGCCGACATATCTCCGCCCGGTACAATTTTCGAGCGGAGTTATGTCGCTTTTTTCTGGCGGAGCTATGTCGTTTTGAAAACGTCATAACTCCGCGCGGAGTTATGTCGCATTTAAAACGACATATCTCCGTCGAACTAAGAACGTCATATCTCCGCGCGGAGATATGTCGTTTGAAAACGACATAACTCCGCGCGGAGATATGTCGCTTGAAAACGACATAACTCCGCGCGGAGATATGTCGCTTGAAAACGACATAGCTCCGCGCGGAGTTATTCTATTCAATTTATTTTATTCTATTCTATTTTATTTATTATTTATAGTATGTAAGTGTATAAAGAATTAACAGCACAAAGAATAAACGAAAAATTTCCAAGTGCGAAACAAATTGGTTTTAACAAATAACTGTATAACACACACTTACATACATCATATATGTGCATATGCGTGCCACTTTAGCCAGATTTGTCCGTTAAAAGAGGGCTGATTTGAATGAATTAATAAAATGTAATTAAAAAAGCTAAATATAAAATAAATATGCTTGTGTTTTTAAGCATACTTTTATTTCTACCTTCTTTGTATTATAATTTACAAATAAAATAAAGGCTAAAGACTAAATAAAGACTAAAAAACACAAGCAAATATTTTTTTATTTACCTTTTTTTCATTTGTATTATATCAAATCATTACTGTTTTACCGGACACATATTGGCAACTCTGATGCGTTCTCATATGTATGTATGTGAATAGCGTAGGCACGCGCCAAAAGTACACATTTTCTCTATCTCCCTTCATTCTCAACTGTCTTGAATGCACTTAAATTTTTTTTAACTAATTCTGTATAAATAACAAATGCAACATATTGAACAAAAAAAGAACTGGACAGTGCTCTTTAAAGTGAATAGTTATTAATTCTCAGCCATATAGTAATTTTGGATTAATTCTAAGCTACAATAATATAAATAAATAAATAATGAATTCTGTTCTACATTTAAAATAAGAGTATGAACTTATGTATATTGAATTTTTTTCTGTGTATTAGAAAAAACGGAATTGGCATACGCCAAAAATGTTTTCCTGATCTTCGCTTTGCGATTGCAGTTGATTTGGACTTTCAAACAGTGCGTTTCTCCTTTGCGGTGCGGTTTTTTAAGTGCGTATAAAATGAATTTTGAAAACATAAATTTTGAATTTAAAGAGGGAACTCGCGCAGGCTGCTCTTTATTGTTGTATACGCCAAGTGACCAGCAAATTTTTATTAAAAACAAACAATTAAAATCTGGCGACACCGCATACGTGTGCCGTGTCAAAGACTGTAGAGCTCGACTATATTTAAGTGCAGATAAAGCACGCGTATATTCAAAGCCAGAGAATATGATGCATATTCATGGTCCACAGGGCCATGAAATGGAAAAAATCGAAGCTCTTGGTGAAATCAAAAAAAAGTGCCAAAGTAGTTGCAACGACGACACCAAAAAGATATTTAACGATGTTCTCGCAATGTAAGTAAATATGTATACATGGTCACATACATACACGCCAAGAATATATGTACATCCATATATTTAATTTTGTGCACATCAGAAACGGCGTATGTGTATATGTACATAATATGTATGTATGAGAGATTTAATTTTTATGTTTTTATTTTCTAATAAATTAGGAAAACAACTGGTGAGGAGGAGATCGAAATAAATTATGATACAGTGAAACGCACTCTACAAAGAAAAAGGCAACCATTTCTACCCAAATCGCCAAATACCGCAGAGGATGTACGCGAAGCTTTTCAAGATGAAAATATCATGAGTCGTTTTGGCATGACCAAGGGAAATAATCCGAATGTTTTCTTTAAGAAGTTATATGCATCAAGCTCCTTTGCATATTGCATATTCGCATCTGACAAGGTCATCACCTTGATGCAAGCCAATATTCAGGAGCAGAATCGGCACTTTTTAATAGATGCTACTTTTAAAGTATGCCCTTTCGGGGATTTTAAGCAACTTTTAATTATTTATGTTAAGCATATGCAAAAGGTAACTATTTTTAAATTTGTTTTATTTCATGTTGTAACTTAAACCTTTATTTCCCTTTTTAGATAACACCTTTTTTATTTGTTTTGATGACACGAAAAACGGAGCTTTGTTACCAACATTTATTTACATATGTTGACTCCAACATTTGCTGCTTGAATGGTGCATCTTTTATATCTGATTATGAGAAGGCTATGCGAAACGCTTTAAAAAATTTGCATCCGAATATGAACTTCTATTCTTGTTGGTTCCATTTTACCCAAGCTTGCAAGAGAAATGCAAAAAAAACAGCTGGTTTGGAGAAAATGCTTAGATGCAATAAGCAGGCTTATATGCTATTCATGAAATTTTTATATTTACCTCTTCTACCGGATGGAAAAATTGTCGAAGCATTTCATCTTCTCAAAAGTCAAGCAACTGCTTTAGACAAAAAGATGTTTTCTCCCTTTTTAACATATTTTAAGAAGCAGTGGCTTAAAAAGGTATTTTATAATGTCAAATTTATGCTGTTTTTTATTCTCGATTAATTTGATCATTTATCTTCAATTATTAATTTTTGTAGGAAGGACCTAAAAATATATCTGTGTTTAAACGTTCGACTAGAACTACCGGCGCTGTTGAAGCATATAATTTGAACCTGGGCAACAAAATTCGAGCAAAAGGACACTTCTATAAATTCGTTCAATGTATCATTGATGCCGAATATGAAAAAAGTCGGGAGTTTGCCCTGCTTTTTCAAAACGGTGGCATTGGTAATCAGACACAGTCAAAGCAATTACGTGTAAGTCTATACAAAATATAATTAAGTCCACAAAGCTACATTAACATTAATTTTGGTTCTCAGGATCGCGCTCAAAAAATTATGGATGCCATGGATCTTTTTGATAAGGGAGAAATTGATATACAGGGCTTTTTGACACGGACTGTATCCCTAAATGACAGGTTTTCAAAACAGGACCTGTTCGACAGTGTGGATACCGAATCGAATTTGTCGGGAATGTCGACCGAAATGAAGTCTTCCACATCTTCGCTTTCCTCAAATGAATCGAACATAAGTCATTTGTCTAATGCTTCCATTGTTCAAATGAATCCCTGCAATGTATGTCTTATCAACCCAAAATCTGTTTTGTTGCGCCCATGCAACCATGTCAATATTTGTAGTGCCTGTTGGGATCAAATTCTTGCCCACAATGAAGAAAAAAATGAAAATGATAAACCTAAATGTCCAACCTGTCAACAAGAAGTAAACGAGGCAATTCGTAATATTTTTATATATACCTAAGGAATCAAATGTAAGACCCATTGTCAACGCACATAAATGTGCGTTATATAAATAAAGAAAAGAAATAGAGTTAAATTCAGATTTTTCAATTATCCGACTTTTTTCATATATTTTCCAGGAGCGGATAAATAAAAAAAAATATTAAATACATTTTTTTTAAAAAAAATTCCGAGCGGAGATATGTCGCTAATAAGTCAGCGGAGCTATGTCGTTTTGAAAACGTCATATCTCCGCGCGGAGCTATGTCGCATTTAAAACGACATATCTCCGCCGATCTAAAAGCGTCATATCTCCGCGCGGAGATATGTCGTTTTCAAGCGACATAGCTCCGCGCGGAGATATGTCGTTTGAAAACGACATAACTCCGCGCGGAGATATGTCGTTTTTAGATCGGCGGAGATATGTCGCGCGGACTTATGTCGCTACCCCAAACAAGCACTCAAAATCTACATCGTAAATTTTTATTATATTATTAATGAAATTATATGATATGTACATATATGTTTTATGATTATATATATATATACAAACGTAACTGGAAGCTTTATACTTTTACGATGTGTATTTCACACCCATTTGGCATTTGTATTTTAGGCAATATTTCATGGCAATTATTAAAAGTTTACACATTGTTTATAATTCTCAATGCGCCGCACATTTTGATTTGATTTAAATTTCTTTTTATGCGTTCGACTTAAGGCGCCATCAAAACAACTACTTAGAATTTTATTGTATGTTTACCGACCTATATATTGGAATTATTACATACATATGTATCATATAGAATATATATGGTTTATTTTCGCTGTCATAATTCAATTGTTGCCAAACTGATGTTTTCCCATTAGTCTTTATACTGCATCGATTTGTGGTTTGTTGATTTTCTTATACAATGCCATACAATGTACAATAATAGACTATACATGGGCCATAAGTTATAATACTCTACCATTCTTACGTTTTTTGGCTTCAAAAGATAGCGAGCGGCAGTTTTTTTGTTTAGAGAAATAAACTTAATTTGTTTATTAGCGGGGACTCATAAAACTTAAATTGTTGGCCAATTAAAATGTTGCTTTGATTTTTCCCTTGATTTTTATATACCCTATACTCAAAAAATGCTTAAAGTTTGAATTTTTTAGAGGTCCTTATCAATACAAAATTGCTGTAAAATTATCCTTTCAAATTCGGTCTTTGATAGACTAAATTCGTAAATTAATTTTATTTATGAGTTAGAAATGTCCATTTGATTTTGAAAATGTGTTAGGGTAGTTTTTATTCCAGTACTCCTTAAAGTTGATTGGTAATTGTTTGTTTTTATGTGAATTTGTACTATGTATATAAGTGCATTATATTGTTTGTGTTATAACCATGGGTGTAATTAAGATTAGTTTTAATTTAGAGGCATATGTAATTTTCAAAGAAATTACTCATTGTTGTTGATTATTGTACAACGATTGAAGTTACGTAAAGGGCTTTAGACTATGTTATCTAAGACATTCTTGGGATAGGTTAAGCCGTCTGATCGAAGGGAAGGATTTTGAAATATTTCCCTGAAAAACCGAATCAATCGCCACTGAACCGAACCTGTTGCGAGCAGTTCGATCGAGATTCAAGGCGATTGCTGCACTGATTATCACCTTAGTGACAGTTCCAGGGTCCGAGCCATATATAGACCCACGTGGACTGACCTAGGCACAAATTTGTCTAATTGAAAGAGACAACTTTTTTTTTTTTTAAATAGACAAATTTATTGTTTTACAACCAGGCATTAAATGCTTAACAGTTGACAAGTCGTATAACACTTTGTAACTGCTAATTAATTGACTCATATACGAATACTTCAATATTTATATCATGCTATAGTCGATATAAACTTACATCATCAAAGGAAGAAGAGGGGAACTTGTTTTGACTTCGGCACCTATCAATTAGCTGCGGCTTTGGGTTATTTCATAAAATGAAAACAAAAAACAATGTCACCTATCAAGAGACAAGAAGTAATATTTGACACTGGATTATTAATTGAATTAACTGCTTTGTACCACTTTAAAAAGGTTTTAATTTAACGCAAGCGATGCGACAATTCCGCAGAGATCAGAAACTATCTAGATACAATCGCTTTGCCAGAGCTGAGCCCTTGTCTTCTCTCCTCTTCTCTTCTCTTCAATTCAATTGTTGCGTGTGACTTTCGAGTTACTGGTGTTGACTTCAGTGCGGATGCCAGACGTCAATTGGTTTGTATTATTGGCAATGGATCCCTTTGGCACTTGCTGAACTCTCGATATTTGCCGGTGTTTATATACCCACTTATGTACATATATCTACAATAGCGGCGTGTTAAGTGATTAGATAAAGAACACAACAGTTGAGTCTGTCAACGTTGCCAAGATTTCAATCATCTTGTTTCGCCTGCTTTGCCATCGAAATTAAAAGTTAGGCATTCCTATGCCAATGACGCATGCCATTTTTCAACAGAGAATTTCATTTTCTATCGGAGAACAACAATTTTGAATGATAAAAGCTGCCATATTCGAAGCGTCTCACACAATACACAAATACATAAATCTTTAAGAGCTTTCACTCTTGTTTGTAAAAAAAAAAAATATAAATAATCTAAGCCTGAAACACAATTTATGAAAGGCATTTTGAAAACAGGATAAAAACAGCATTTCCAATCCATCCTTAGGTTCATTGTGAGCAATATCTTAATTAATAAACTGACATTTTTTATTATGGTTGACTTCCGATTTAAATGGAAGACTGAACTGATCCGGCTCTCAAAATGTTTTGAAATCGTTAGAAATTTGTATCATACGTCATACGATGAGTTAACGTCTTTCTAACTTTTACATCAATTTTTCCAAGGAACTAACTAGTTCTGTGCCTGGTCAACCGCTTGCATCTCCTTCTTCCAGTCCACAGCCCCCTGAGTCGCATTTGTAATTGGGATTCGAACTTCTCGACGGACTTGGGGATTTTTCTTAGTGCCTGAGAACAAGTCAGTTAATTTTTGGAGTTGGTCATTTTATATTTTTAATTGTTCTACACAGTAATCAAATGCAAAAGGGTATTATTGGTTTGTGTTAAAGTATGTAACAGGTCGACTTTTGACTTGTGTCCAACTTCAAGTCTTCATAACTTTGCAAAACTCATCCGATCTCCAAGCAGAATATCATGACTTAGCTTCTAAATTGAATCTGAATTCAGAAAATTACAAAAAATACAATTTGAGTACAATACAAAAAAGAAAAAATGTGTAATATGGTAGCAGGGTGACTTCACGTTGAGACCACTTAACTGCAGCATTTCTTACTTGTATTCATATTTGTTTTTTGTTTCTTTTTTTGTTGTTTGAAGCATCAGCAGCAACTGAAGCAACAGCAGCATCGCCCAGTCATTAATCGAACCGATTCGAACCGCTTTGTTGCAGTTACAACTCGCTCAGCGTCGGCTGGTCTGGTTGGATGGCTTAGATGGGTTGGATGGTTGCTCAGTTGCCCAGTTGCCCAGTTGCCCAGCTCTCCAGTTGCCCGGCTGATGAGTTGCTTGGCTGGTTGTTTGCTGCGATGATTGCTTGGCTACAGCAGTTGTGTCTCTCACTCTCTCGTTGTATCTACACAGTTGTAGTTGTTGTTGTTGGGCTGGCCGGCAAGTGTGACAATTAATAAAAAATTAAAAAAGATATACACGATTTAGAATCAAATATTTAATTAGCCTAATTATATTAATTATTATTTAAATTTAAAAAAAAAAAAACATTTTTAGACACGGTGTGTGTGCGTGTCAGTTATCAGTATTACATGTGCTTCTGTAAGCCAAATATCAAATGCAACTGAAAGCGGATATTTTTACATACGAGTTAAAATAAATTATGCCCTGCATATATTTAAAATGTAGTAATGTATTTTAATAATATTTTTATGCTGTCTGTATCTGCAAGTAAAACCCATAACTTGACTATTTTAAGCAATTAAAGCCAAGTACAGGGTATTTAACAGTCGAGCATATTCGAATACCGTGCTCTCCATTGTTTGTTTATTTGATGCGATTGTAATTCCAACATGTTTTCCAGATTTATGCATCTCTTTATTACCTGCTGTGGTAGGAAGCACTTTCTCGAGAACCAGTTGGAAGACCTCAAAACTGATAACTGGGCTTCCAGTGGAGTGCCTTATGGGTTAACGGCATTTACAATTTAAATTTAATTAGTTAAAGGGTTAAACTTATGACTGTGTGATAAGAATCAAGTAATTAAAGAGTGCAGAATGAGAGACACTTGAATGGGGACATTGTCTGTGGCTTGCATAAGTAGATAAGGTATGGTAAACTAAATAAATCTGGTAGAGACTGGAGACACAATCAAGACCAAAGATAGGTGAAAAGAGTGATATTGCAACTACTGATTAAAATGTTACCCATTGATAGATTGTGTTTTATTTATATACACCTAGAGTCCCTAGGTGAGGTACTGTTTATCTGGTGCATCTAAAGAAAAAGAATATTGTTAGATTGTAATAATTCCATGCAAGCATATTAATCAAGCCATCAATCATCATTATTGCCAAAACGAATATTCATTAAACATGTCAATCATTGATGAATGCTTTGTATGCGAAGAGATCTAAAAATAAAATTAAAAGAATTTAAATAACAACAGAGAATTTTTATCTGGGAAAACTCAGTTCGAATTGAATAAATATTTATTTGCTGTTCACTCTGATTGAAAAAGGAAATGATATAATGTATGAATGGAAACCAACAATGATGATCATGAATTGAATTGAATGAGATTCCCCTTAATCAAGCGTAAATAACCATTTATTAAAGTATTTTCTTCTAATAAATATTTATTTGGCATGGCATAAATAGTTTACACATTCAAAACATTTAAAATTCTTATTCTTCTGGTTGTTAATGAATGTTCCGTTGCTTCGCATTTATGCTGTTAACTTTCACACTTAATACTTATGATGTAAACATTTGATGTACGTACTTAACTTGTTTTTGTTTTAAACTTTGTTTTTTAATGACCTTTTTAAGTTACGTTTAAGCTGTATATAATTTTTATTTATTTTTTTTATATTCTTTTTTTTATTTTATTGCTATATTTGTTTAAGTGTCTCGTTTAAATTGGTTTGTTTATTTTTAATCAATTCAAAGTCAGCCAGTTAATGAAAAGGTGTAGTATTAACAATAATAACATCGACAGCTGTTCTGGGCTAAGACTCTTTTTGTTATGAATATAGTATGTTTTCAATACAAGTAAATTGTAAAGTATTCGTAGTATCTTTTGCTGAAAAATCGGAGCTTTTAGTTTTGTGGCATATAAATATTGCCCGAAAATCGTTTTCAAATTCAGATTATACACCTTATATACGAGTAACAATGGGTGGGTTTTTAAAGATGATGGGTGAATGATTTCTAACAACAACTTGGAGATTAGATTTAGTAGATACTAAAGCGGGCATATACATACATAGATAGCTAGTATATTGTAGCAGTAAGCATATTGAAAGCATTTCGACAGAGCTTAACAAATTCTTATCAAAATCTATGGAGAATCTACACAAACTTAACCGCAATTAAATAAACGCTGCTTAATGATAACAATACAATCGTACATATCAGTTTATGTAAATATATATAGTATATATGTAAATATCTGTTGCATCTGTTTTAAATATTGCTGGGACTAGCGACAGCTTTTGATTATGTTAGCTAAGATAGTTGGGAGTAAGTTTAAAAAGTATAATAAATATTTTTAATAGAATAGTAATATTCCAGATGCCGAATGTTAAATACCCTTGCAGATATTTTCTATAATAGTCATATATTATTTCTATCCGTTCCTGCAACAAAAAGTCAAATTTATTGATAATTTGAACAATGGTTTCTCTATCAGATGTTAAAATTTCAAAGCAAGGGCATAGAAATTAGAGATTGAATTAATTTTTTGGAATATTACAGTCTGATCTGACTATAAGTGAACTTCCTGTGCGACGTCTTCATCCCAACAAATGAATGGTATTCAATATTTTGGTATAAATTCTCATTGGCTTGTAAATCCTCAGGTATTGAGCATGGATACACCGATGTACATATATAATATAATGTAATTTATGTTTGTAATTTTACTAATACTAGCTTTGGCATTAAAAATGTTAACTTAAACGACCAAATGTGACACATCGCTGGTATAGCCGGGTGAGTAGCGTGGTGGCAATTGATTCTGCTGTGGGCGCGTCTTGCCCAGGCCCAGTGGAGGTGGTGCCAACCCCGATTTACCCAGCTCATAAGGCCGACGAATGCGTAGCACATCGGCTGCATCTCCGGGCCAGGCCCGTTCCGGTCCCAGACGCTGGCCCAGACGTGGATAGCGTCGCTTGTCCACCGCCAGGCTGATGGTTCCCGGCGCATGGGTGGCCATCAGACCCACATTATACTGCCGTTGCATGGCCAACGAGGCGCGTATAGTCTTCCGTTTCTACCAATGGAAATACCAAATATATATTTGTCTGACATCTTAGGATTTTATTCATGTCGAAGTTACCTCAATGGTGCCGCGCCATTTGTCGGCTGCGTTTCGTGCAATGTCCAAACGCTTTTGCTTCTTCACCTGATGCTTCTTGTAGATCACCTCGATGATGATGAGACCCACACCTCCGGCAATTCCAACTCCTACCAATATAAAAACCCCTGCCATATTCTTCAGTCCCAGCGTATTGGGCGTCTTCTCAAATAGCTCGCAATTTTGCGTCACTTGGCCATGGAAGATCCACTGCTTGTCCAATTTCTCCATGAAGCCACCTGTAATTGGATTTGGATAAGATTAAACGTCAAAGTCAAGGAAGATCAGAAGCAAATTTATGATTATATGTGCTATTAAAATTACTATTCTTCAAAAATATTATGCACAAAATAAAGAGACTATACTTAAATCTTTTTATTGTGTCTTTTTTTGAAAAAAAAAAACAAATATTTTTCAGATACGATTGCATTTTTTTTAAAGCTCAAAAATGTCACAAGTGAAAAAAATGGATTAAGCATTTAAACTTTTTAAAACGAAAAATTGGACAAATTTAACAATGATTGAAAATGGTTATCATATTTTAAAAAAAAAGTTTGACTTTAAAATACCGTTAAAACTAAAAAAAATTAATATTTTCATTTTATGAGACCGAAATAGATTTTGAAAATGCAAACTGTTGAACAATTGAAAATATCTTCCAACTCTGTGCAATTTTATTTTGAATTTTATGGTACTAAAAATACCAGTCAAAATATGATATAAATATTTTCAAAATATAGTTCTTTAGTGGTGTAAATTCCAACTTACTTTCATGGAACTCGAGTATGGCTAGCGTTACGGCATCTGTCCAGGGAGAACCCTTCTGCAGTCCGATGCCATAACCGCTGCGTCCAAATAACTCGCCAGCTGTGACCAGCTCACAGTCCTTAGAAGCCTCGTACTCCAGACGGGATGAGTCCCAAATAAAGGCCATTAATTTGCTGTAATTCAAAATGCAAATCTTTTAAAATTGATATTGGAAAAGGAATTCAAGTAAATAACAAAGATGGAGAAAAGTTTAAAGAAAACATTCAGAGGTTAAGAGGGGGACAATACTATAACGACTACGATAACTACGGCTACTAGAGAAACAGAGAGAGAGCGAGAGAGAGAGAGAGAGAGAAAGAAAGAGACAGGTAGAATTGAGTGGAAGGTGAGAGTTGAAATTGTAGTTGTTGTTGTAGTTGAAGGTAGAGTTGTTGTTGTAGGTTGTAGGTGCCAAATTCATGCGACTAGCTTTCAACTAGAGAGCGATCTTCGATTCGCTGTCAAGTTACCCCTTCTTCACATCCTGAATGGCCTGCTCGGCGGTCAGATAGTTGTTGGACTCCATGGTGCGATACATGTTGGAGAGCTCCACCTGACGCCGGAAATACATGTCCACCGATGATCCCTTGACGGTGGCACAGGTGAGATTCTCCATTGTGTTGCGGAGTCGAGCATCGTTGATGCCACTGAGCTTCGTCTTGGGCCGTTCCAGCACGAGGAAGGCAGCCAGGTTGGCAGTGTAGGAGGCGACAATGATCATGGCAAAGCCAGCCCAGACCATGCCCAGGACACGGGCCGAGAAGCTCCTCGGAGTGCCCTCACCAATGCCGCTATTGAGGAGCACTCCCCAGGCGAACCACACAGCCGAGCTGAGATTCAATGCCTTCTCCTCGTTGCTGTCCGAATGCGATAGCTTGAAGCGTCCAAACGGCGAAAATCTAAGTGGTTAAATTGGATAAATGAAAGAGTTAGTCAAGCGTATACTCAGTTAACCACAAAGTGCAACCACGGCTAAGTGATGTCGGGGGAAATATTGAAACTAGTGGATGTTCGCCTTGCTCGCTGCCTTTCAACCGCCAAATGCAACGAGCAGAAATATCAAATCATTCCACTAAATGCGGGTATGTGTCTCGAAGGGATTAGGTGAGGTTAGTGGAGTGTGGGGGCAGGGATTACGCACCTGTCCAGCAGATAGAGCACGAGCGCCACAACATGAACCGACACCATTACCAAGATCCATAGCGTGTTACTAAAGGGCTGCAAGAAAGACACAAGAGTACTCGATCGTGACGGTTTCTTCTCGAGTATTGTAATGCCTTGGTATTTGAATGGTTTCGAGAATTCAATGTACTCGGCACGCTCCGGATTTATGGTGAGTGGTGCTACGATCATGCTAAAAAGAAACAAAAATATATTCTCATTACAAAATGTATACAAAATATTTTTCAACTAATACTCAAGGTTTACAAATCTTACTCGGCACGTTCATTGACCAGTTCGCCTATGAGACCCGTCCACTCCTTCCTCAAAGCCATCGCTCCCGTGGTGTTTCGCAACAAATAATGTCCGAATTGGCCATCTGGTGACAGGGCCAAGTCATAGGTGAAGTTAATGCGCTTCGACAGCTCAATCAGCAAGTCAATGCAGTAACCACGACAACAAAACTCATTGGCTAAAGTGGCAGAAAGGTATCAAATTTTGTTAAACTTTTCAGTTAGGAATTGTCGTAATTTACTTGAGGCATCGCTGGCATTGAAGAGCGGACAAGGACGTTCATCCGGCTCGCAACGGAACTCATCATCGCCCATGCGTCTCACATAGACGAACGGCTTCTCCTCAATGGTGAGCACCTTGAGATGTGTGGGAATCATAATTCCCTCCGGCTTACGCTTCTGTTTTCCGCCCCAAATGATCTCGCTGTCGTTAATCCTCATGCGCATTTTGCCTTTCAACTATAGTAAACGGGGATTAGGTTCAAGACTGAACAACGCTTTAGATATTAAATACTTTTATGTACTTACAGTATCATAGCTGAACTTGCCCACAACATGTTGTTCCTGGCGTTCCCTGATGTTAATCACATCGTAGCCCGCATAGATGCGATCTCCATTGTCGTCGAAAGCCACTTGACCCGTTTCCCCCGTAATATTTCTACTCTTCAGGTACTGAAAGAGACGTTTCCCTATTGTCCACATTGGATAATGATTTCATATTAAATATTTAAATAGTTTTTTTTTTTGCTCACCTGATTCCCAGTTGACTGCCGAATCGCCACAATCCTTGGGCGCCTCGGCAATTGTCTCATTTGAAATCATTTCCTTAATAGCCGATGCCAGCACATAAACGCTATCCTGCAAGGGCCGTAGTATCATTCATAATTAAAGTGCTGTCAGTTCACACTACACTTACCCTAATGTGTCCCTTGTCGCCGTGGGCGTGCTCCAGCTGGAGGCCGAGAACTCCGTCCGGCGTATTGTTCGCATGCAGCGCCTGCTCCGTCACAATCCACACATGTCCCTCGCCAGTCATGTTGTATTCACCAGCATCGCGGAATATCACTTGAGCATCCTCAGTGCTGTGAACAGAGCACACAGCGATGACTCTCGTTAATACATCATTCATGTTGGGGGACTCGACACAATGGCCAAGCCAAGTAATAAGCCTCGAGCAGTGTACAGTCGAGCTTCCCTAACTTGAATCACCATTATCCAAAGACAAGGTTCGAGTTGTGCAGATATTTGACTTATAGAGTTCTTTTTCTTAAGTTTATTAATTTTATTGCCACTCATTAAGCTCGAGTTAGAGAGAAATTCGAGTTATAGAAGTTCGAGTTAAGGAAGTTCAACTGTATTTCTGTTAATTACATATGTAAGTGAAAGTGTACTTTTCAAATTTGGATTTTGTCTTCAAGAAACTTTTATATTTTAATACTTTCTTAGCATAGTTGAGGGTTGACTATAAAAAAAAGAGTCTAATAACTTGACTATAAAAAAAAATGTCTAATAACTTGAATTAAGCCTTCCTTCATTTCATATTTAAATCTGTATTCATATAAATGGTATTTGCTCTAATGAATCTAATAAAATATTATAGCGAAAGTGGACAAAATTTTAAAGAAAATACAGAATTCATAAACCACTTGAAGTGAAATTAGGTACTTTTAAACATTCGGAGTTTAGCACAATCTTTGGTTGCAAATTTACCATAGCATACTTATAGGAGACGTATGCTTTAATGTATTTTTATGACTACAGTTACACACCTGGCATACATAAGATAAACCCTGGACTGTGCCGTCTTCATGTCTATTAAATGCTCCGTAAAACTTTCCAATTTTGGCTCAAATTCCACAATCAACTCGACGGTGGCCCGAACATCGACATCGTCGTAGTAGGTCTGTGAGGTGGTCTGGAAACGACCCAAAATGGCGCGTCCATCCGTGTCGGAACTGTGAATGATGATTACCTGTCGAAGGCAATGTGACAGTACCATTTCCAATTTCAATGCCAATTCCAATTCGATAAAGTCAACAAGTCATAATTCAGTGGCATTTGCATTAAATTTACCTTGGTATACAGAAAGTGACTGAGCATTTCAAGCCAAACATCAGCCTGATGGTAATAGGGAGGCACTGTGCGCAGGAAAGAGACGTGTATATTCTTGTCGGAGAAGGCCGCATCTCGGGAGGATATGCCAATAACGGGAATGGAATAGAAACCGCTTGTATAGCTCACAGCTGCCGGCGACAAATCGCCTGAGGTTTGTTCATGCGAAACGACAACCGCGTAGACCTGAAAAACGACGACACAAAATCAATGGAAATGAGCAATGAGGAAAGGTAATGGGCGAAAGGGCGCAAGAGACAACGCAATGGAGGGAAGGGAAAGGGGAAAATCGGCAGACAAGCGGAAGTGTAAATCGAATTGGGCGTCGTCAGGATCTAGAATTGAGTGCCAGAATATATGTACATCATTTGTTGGCAGAACCTGACGCCAGTGTGAATTGACACTGATTCCATCTCCTGGGTGTGTAATGAAAGGTTAAAAATGGCCACATCTTGGCTGACAAATGATAAATGGCAATTGTGTTGGTCCAAATTGATTCGAATGCTGCACAGCTGAGTTATGAGCTAGGCAATATTTTGATTAATGAACCCTGAGGACATTATCGTTAAATAACTCAACTTGACGAACTAAACGAAGCCTTTTTCTTCATCTTTCGCATTATATAGCACTGGAAAAAAAGCAAGCATCTTATGTGACAAGTCTTACGTGACGTTAGAGAACTTGAATAAGAAGTTCACAACCAAGACTTTATTAAATCTAACAACGTTTATTTTGCTCGGATTTACTCAATATGTCTTTGAGCAATGCAGCGACAGTCTACTGGACTATGTATGATATGCACGACCGAATTACCGCTTGCCATCGAGTCATTTCCGAATCATTTCCTTTTGAATTACTCGTATTAAAATTAAGACCCAACACAACTGAAACCACAAACGGGACGGGCGCACACAGCACTGGAATTGGAGCCATAATTGCATTTGCATTGCCAGCTGAGAATGGCAAAAATTATGGTTGTTCTTGTTACTGTTGTACTTACCCGTTTTTCAATGAGCTTGTCGCAGACATTAAATACGGTTTTAATTGGATTCTTGTCCATGCGTATCGTCTTATCATAATAGGTTACCTTGCGCGGCACATATTGCTGATCGAAATTGAGATGCTGCAAGGAGTAAGGAAAAGGGAAAACTCATTGGCAATTGGCAAATCCAGTTAAAAGAACTAAGTTTATTATACCCTTACCGCTATTGTTGTTGCAAAGTGCTCCTCGCTCTCGGAATTGCTCAATACGCCGCCTATATTGTATGTCGACGGATTATCTGAAGCTGTATGCCTTTGTGCCCCAATCGACGGCAGCACGTTAACAATAGCTGCCGCAGACAAAAGCCAGCGATAAACAAATGCTGCAGCCATATTGCTGCAGGGGGATTTTTATTTACAAACTTTGGGGAAATGTTAACTGTGTGCGACAATTTCTGTAGCTTCCTCCGCGTGTATTATGCTCTGGGCATTTTCTGCAATCAAATGGTAAATGCTTTTAATTTAATTAAAAATTTTAAAATTGCGCGCTAAACTTTAACAGTGCTGCCATCACTGATCGCAAGTGTGTACGGCGTTGCCCAACCTATCGCTACAAGCTATCATATGCTTACATTGTGTCGAACATTGCCAGAGCTTTGGAAAACTTGACTACAATGAAATTATATAAAGGTGATTCGCTCTCTCTCTCGGGGCGACGTTTTTACTGTCGGCTCTGAGAGAGTCCGAAGTGAGAGAGACGACAGAGATAGATGTATAGAAAACTTGTTTTGTTTGGTTTTCCATTCTCTTCACTCATTATCGTTTTGTGCTCTGTGAAATATATAAAATAAAAAGCAATGTCATGTTTTTCTTATTGTTTCTGCATTTTTTACAGAATTTAATGCAACCGCTTATTACGACGTTTGCTTTTGTACTGAGCAAACGTCGCCCCGAAAAAGAGGGCACGTCAAACGAATACACACCTTTATGCAATTTCATCATGAGCTTGACGATCATATGTTTTTGACACTTGTTGCTCGCTCGCTGTGTTCAGTCTTCGATGTTGTCGCGTGTCGCTTTGCCGCGTTTTTCTTATCGCGCAGTTGCGCTACGCAAGCAAAATTAGAAATTAATCGCATTTAAAAATCGCATTTTATTACCATTTAAGCTGTTAATTCGTGTTTTAAATTATTGCGAAAGTGTATGGCCTTGCTAAAGGTTCAAGTGCCAACATTGGCGTGATCGAAAATATGCATGGAAATGTGTGAAAATTGTAATTGAAAATTGACCATTGTTTGCGCATTTTGTTTGCTTGCGTCGACGCTGACGTTAACGTCGCCTTCATTGTTTTGTCTCTGCTGCGGCGCCTAACAGAGTGTCTCGAAAAGTTGTCTTTTGGCGTTGTTGTTGTTGTTCCTGCAGTCGGTGGGTGCGGGGGCGTAATTGTGAACGTTGCTTAGCGGGTACGTTTTGTATCACCGTCTTCTGTTGCTTTTAACGCGAATTTGTTGTCGCGTGTGTTTTTTTTTTGCGTTACCTTATTGACAGCAAGAGCAGCGACAGCGACACCAACAGCGCTGCAGCGTCGCTGCCTTTGGCGCTGCTCAAACATTGTTATTGTTTTTATTGTATACGGTCGCCGTTATTGTTTCTGTTTCTGCTTCCCCTTTGCGCTGTTTGTGGTTAAGTGCGCGTACTCAAGGTGAAAAATATATTGAGTTCTTTCAAGTGCCTTTTCGAGAGTATCTATGAGTGTGCGCCCATAAAAATTAATTTGCAATAAAATTATTCGATTTACGACCAGTGCTAGTGCTCCCATATACATATTATATGTATATATAAATATATCTGTTATTGATCTGATGATTCAGTTACAAATAAAAAATGTGAATATATATGTATCTCTGCAACGAAATCTGTGAAGCGCACAATTGTCTAGATTACTAAGTACGAGTAAAAGCTGATATTGTAAGTACTATTCATAACGTTAATTTACTCAATTTGCTTTACATTCAACACACACACACACGTATACATACAAATGCTTGTGTGTATGTACATACATTGCCCTATAAAAACCCGTTCCACCTGTTGGTCGCCTCAGCTGGGCTCATTACACGCCCAGACATGTATGGGCATTCAAAAAGGGCTTGCTGCACTCTTAACCAGGTCAACGCGAAAGTCTTTTATGACTGTTCAATCACAGTGGGACTAATTGCCAAAATCAAGCTGTCTTTCACGTTGAATAATTGAAGATAAATCGCAATTAAACAGAAAAGATTCCAACCTTTTCGATGTCTATTCAGAATCAATTACAAACACTCCAGCAAAAACAACAACAACAACAGCAACCAAAACCAACTCTCGCACTCTCACTTTGTAGCACACAGACGCGTGCTTAATTAAGCGCCGCATTGATGTCTGGCAGGCAGGCCGGCAGGCAGACAGAGTGAGATAGAGAAAAAGAGTGCGGGCGAAAGAGCTTTTTGTATTCATGTGAAGAGGCCGCTGTCACAGAGCGATGTTTGTAGTTGCTGCAGTTGTTGAGTGGGGTGGGCGGATGGCGCCACATGCAAGATGCGACAGCACGCGTTGCATTCATCTTATATTATTTTTTAATTTTTTTGCGCAAGCGAGACGCAAACATTTTTACGCGCATCGCAGTTTTTTTTTAACAGCACCCACTTACACACACGTTCACAAATACACACAGAGATTCGTAAAACACATGTGCACACACACACACACACACATGCATATAAGCCGCAATAAACTGCCGATGACGACTCAATTAAGCTTGCAGCGAAAATCAATGACTGAGCCATCGAGAGCACTTCGAGTTATGCATGGAACTCACACACGCACACACACACGCACACACACACGCAAACACACGCTCACATCATGTAATAACCCTTCAGTTTCATTCATCAACGATTGTCTGGTGAATCATTAGTGAATGTGTCCCCATGCTTGGTGAATCGTTGACGATTTTGTATGAAAATCGTTGGTGAATTTAACATTGAGAGTTCATACAATCGACGAAAAGGGAACTTTCACCAGTGATTCGCTAGCGTTTCATTGGAGGGAAGCCTTGGTGAACTCTGCCGAGAAATCCTCAATGATTCGCTAACGATTCCCAAGCCATTTTCGTTAGGGAATCTTCCATGAATTTTACGGAAAATTCCCCAATGATTCCCTATCGATTTTTTTTGTAAAAATTAAAAAAATTAAGAAAAATTAAAAAAATATCTTTTTAATTATGTATTTTTAATTTTATTTTTATTAGACTTTTTTACATTTTTGAGTAAATTTCTCAGTATGTTTTGTAATACCGTGCGCAGCTTGTCTTGCCAAGTACATATGTACGTATATGTAGATGCAGCTCCCACTATATGCCGTCCACCACTGCCTTCAGAGAAATTCCAGACGAAACTCCTTGCATGCTTCCAAGTTCAATTCATATTCTATAAAAAAAATAAATGCATTAGTTTTATTATTTTAAAAATTAATAAATTATATTATAAAACACTTACGATTTGTCTTAGCAGTAGCAGCAGCAGCCGGCAGCGACATTGTCAAATTTTTTTCTGTTTTGTTTTCCTTTGACACGTGCGCTTGCTGCGTTTTGTTGCACAAATTTCGTCCCGCTGCCGGCAGCAGCGTTCGACGTTCGCTCGACAGAGACGGAAACAACAAAAAACGAACAGAAACAGCCTCTGTCTCCGTCGTACAATTTTTGACGACGTCAACGTCGGCCGAAAACTTGTACGCTAGAGAGGGAAAGAAACAAAGAAAAAACGAACAGAAACAGTCTCTGCCTGCGTCGCTTTAGCAGCGCACACACGATGTGCAATTTTTTTAGACGTCGGCAAGCAGGGGAACAAGAAAAACGAACAGAAACAGACGAAAAGTAACTCTGCCTGCGTCGCTCGAGCATCGGCCGGTCGACGCTGGCAGAACTATTAGAAAAATAACAACAAAATGTCAAAATATAACAACAACATTAAGCGACTGCCGACGAAAATGAATTTCAGTTCTGAAGGGAAGTGATTTTTATGTGCGTGTAAATATGTACATATGAATGTAGGTACATATTTACATAGTTATGTGCATAATTTGCAGATCAATTGAGCGTCAACAAAAATGCCTTTGCCGAGATGAGATTGTCGGCTTGCAGTATTTCAATAAGCTCAAATTAACATAAATAGTTAAACGACAATTTATCTTATAAATAAAAGATGCGTGTACAATATTCTTAACTCAAAGTGAATTCGAAGTGAAACTGGCGATGGAATTGGAAATGGAACCGTCACAATTAAGTGCCCTTCAAAGCAATTAGTGAGGAAATCATCTGGTTCCAATAAGAGTGTAATTGTGCATGAGTACTCATCGGGAATTATTACAGAAAATTATTAAACAATTTGCATAAATATGATTGCTTATTTTCCAATGTCAAGAATCAATTAAAAAACTGATTTCATTCGAAAAAGAGTAAAGTGGGAGCAAGAAAAAAATCCCGTAGATTCGGATGAAAAATAATATCTCACTAAATCAGCGATTTTAAATGCCTAACTATTAGAGATACATACATTGTTAGAAAATTGCAGTTATTTCGAACGTGTTTGAATTTAAATCTGAAGTCTAGAAGAAACGTTTACTGAGCTGAGATCAGAAAACTTGGAAGTCAAGTTCAGTTCCTCTGTATTCTATATTTGGTATATCTATTGGATGAATGCATTTCCTCCATAAATTTTCATTTTTCTTCTTCTTATTAATGTGCCATAAATAGCTGATTAGCCATACGCAACTGCTGTATGGATTCCAACACACACTTTCCCGCCCCCGCTTCCCCGATGGATATGCCATCAGCTTCTCTGACTCACATACCAAGTATATCCCCGTATTACCAGACATTGCTTCTCATCTGGAAACCTCTCTCTTTCACTCTCTCTTTCTCTATCATTCACTTTGAGTACTTGGTGTTTATGTGAAGCTTTTGTTGTGATGGCTTCACATGGCGAACGTGCTATGGCTTACATTTTGTTTAATTGGTATTTTTGGTTGTTGTTTTTTGTTACGTTGTTTGTCGTTGTTGTTAGTGTTGATATTAGTGCCATGTGTGGGTAGTGTTTTTTGAACCTGATTGAAACTGGCAGCAGCGGACAGCGGCGGCTTTTATGTAATTCAAACTGACATGCAGATACATACAATATCTCTATACACAAAACATATCTGTCCAGAAGCAAACATACATTTGTATGTGCACAAATGTACGTACTTGTATCATACAGGGTGGCAGAATATTCATTTTTTTTTACACATTTTTGTCCTATTTCAGTCAGAATATTATCACAAATATATTTTAAAAATTTATGAATTTTATATTTTTTTCTCTCTTATCTCCATGTTAATAGATTTTAATTGTGTAAGTCAAGTAATTGTTTAAGCTAAGAAAATACTTTAGAATTTTGTTTTTAATATTAAAAAAGTGAATCCCGATCATTATTTATTTATATTTATTTATAACAAAATTTGAGCAAACAGTGAATTTTGTATTTTGTAAAAAGAATTACTTAAAAGACTGAATGGAACATATTTGATTTATTTAAATGGAAACCCGAGAAACCCTATTGCTCTTTGAACAATAATTTAGAGATTATGGGCTAAAGAAGATGGACCACAAAATATACCTAAGGCATTTAGAATAATTAAAGAATCCCAGATATATTTCCTATCACAGCTACTGCAACATCATCTGAACTTTTACTTAAGCACCCTGTACAATCTATTGATTTGATGAAGAATTGTTGTCAATTAAAATTTCTACCATTTATTTATAAAACTTTAATAATTGTTGATATTGCCCACTTGATTGGGAGATTCAATTGAAATCGAGAACTAAGAATATCCGCAAACAGGTGCTCGGTTCAAATCAGTTGACTTGAATGCACGTTTTCTGTTCAGCTCTCTAAACACATCTCTGGCAAACTGGCATGGCGGATGCAATCAAATTGGCAGGATATCCTTGAGCTCATGCTCAACACAAACAGGATGTGCTGCACAAATTTTCGTCCTTTTATATAATGTGTAATTGAATTTACCAAAAATAAACGTCAATTGTTTTATGGTGCACAAGGGCTGCCCCTAAAACGAGGGATAACCTGAACCTGGCTAAAAGGAGTCCCAAAGTGTCGCACAGACAAAAGCTTCCATCAATGCCTAAAAACTTTGAAATTTAGCTCTTTGCTCCTGTTGCTTTAACCTTTGTCCCCTTTCATTGTGCGTTTGGTTTAGTTCGAAAGCTGCCTAAGCCAATAAAGAAGCAAAGGACAACGACAAGGAGCAACCGAAGGACGATTTGCTAAAGCGTTTGCCTTTGAGCCAAGAAATGTGTGTGTGTGTGTGCGACTAAAGAAACTTAGCTTCTATACATACAATATATTTCTGATCCTTTGGAATTACCAACTTTTGATTGGTTCAAGTAGACAATACAAAGGCTGCTTAAAGTGTAGTTTTTAAAGGGTATTCTCCTGCAGGTGATTTGTGAGAGTATATTAAGTTCAGAGACAGCATCAATAGCTTTTTTAAAAGGCTACTTTTCTTTCCGAAATATTCACACACGAATTGTCAGACACATGTTCCCTGTTTCCGCTGCGCTCCATTGAATTGAGTGAATCCTTAAGCTGTTTATTGGCAGCCCGAACGACCGCTGTCGCTTTACATGCCACAGGAGACACATGGCTTAAAATATTTCACATTCATGTAAGTTTCTTTATGGGCGAAACTTTTAAAAACTACTTGCCTGATAAAGTCATTTTAATTTAAGTTAAAAATTAATAAGAATAAATTGTCATGAAGGAAGGATCGTAATGAGCTTAAATATGACACTTTTAATAAGTTATTTTATTTCAATTCGAAAATTAAATAAGATTTTTGTGATAGGTTTTAAAACACAGATACGTTGCATGTACTTCGCATTCCAGCCCACACCCATGATGCATGGAAAATGAAAGGCATCTCTATCTTTGATAGCAGCCACGCCTTTAAAAAATAAGCTGGGAAATTGCAACCTAATATTAGTTTGCTGTATTTACTTTTCACATAAATCGCCGCTTAATATGCGTCCCATATATTTGTCGTACATTTCTTTTGTGTTGCGACTAAGACTTGGCTTTAATCAAATTATATTGGCTCTATGTACGTACCTATGTGTGAGTTTGTTTGTAGTATCTGTGTATGCATGTATGTATGTATTTGTAGGCACAGAGGGTCGGTCGCCTTAAGTTATGCAAACACTTTTGTATGTGTGCCACTCCTACGGGATGCTTTGCTTTCTCTATTCCTTTTGCTGTCGCACATATACACAAGTACACACACATACACATTCACAATCTCTTGCAAACACAGACACACACGCACAAACATAGAACTTTTATGCTACTTGGCCAGAGTTGAAATTTTTGGGCAACTTTGTCAACTTTCACTGTTTAATTTTGTGTTGAAAGCAAATAAACTTTAATTTCGCTTGTTTTATTTTGTTTGTTGTTTTCTCGGTTTTCAAACAAGTTTGTAAAAACAGATGAAGCTTTTCATTTTATCAACAATGGTTTCACATACACAACGGCCAACGATACTGACAGTTTCCACTCCGCGGGCTGCTCAGTCAATAGCTTATACGCACCGTCGCTACCTCTGCCTCTGCCTGCGTCGCTGTCGCTGCCTTCGGCCCTTTCAGTTGGACGTTGCTTGTCACAACTTTGCGCCTTGCGAGACGCTTTGCTACTGAATATCCCTTTGGGTGAGCAAACTTTTTGCCTGTGCTTTCAAGCTTTTGCGTTGCCAAATAGCTTTCACGCGGCAGCTTTTGCAAGCTTCACTAAAGCTGCGTTACGCCTGCGCTTTGTGAATGTAAACAATAGTTTGCCTTTTGTTTTTCACACCTTGCGCTTTGTTGTTTTCATTCGTCGCTCAGCTGATTTTCGCTAACTCACGTGCGTTCATCAGCATCGCAGTCGCCGTCGACGTCGCAGTCGGAGTCGCTAACGCTGCCGCAGTCAACGTCAACGTCAATTGGCCACTTGTAGCGCTTTGTTGTTGTGCGCTTCGTGATTTTGTGGCCTCCGCACGCATGTGAATATTATCAGAGAGTTTATTCATTGTTGATTAGTTAGTGTGGGTGACTAACTTGTTAAGCGCTTTAAATCTGGTTTCAAATTGATTGGTTTTTAATTTGCATGTTTTGTATAATTTGTCAAATTAGATTAGTGACATGACAGACCGATAAGAAAGCTCTTCCTTATGCATACAGGTCAATCAATGGCACTTACTATAAGTATAAAAAACTATAAAATTCAAAATAATATTAAATGCATACAATTAAAAAAAAAACAATGAAATATTTATTTTTCTCATTTAAAAATCAGTGATCCCAAAGATAACAAATACCGAACAAAAATTTTAAATTTTTCTTGCATAATAAAAAGTGCATTTCATATTTTGTCAAGATATTTACTTGATTAAAATATGCAAGTCTTAATCGATTTTAAGTAATGTTTTCTTTTGTGCTTTTTAGGCAACTTCTACTGTATGTCATAAAGTGCATAAATTTATTATTAACGTTCAAAGTTCAAGCCTTGAACTAGAATATTTATGTAGAGAGCTTAAGTGGACTCTTATAAATTTCTACGGTTTGGCTAGTCTTTGCAGTCAGGTTTTCCCCAAGGATCACTTGAGAATTAGCAACAGGCTTAAAATATAAGAATAGAGAAAAGTACAACAATGATGTACCGGTCTTGAGTTAATCGTGACCCTGATCCAGAAAATGCAATTGCGTATTCAGTGAGCATGCAAGGTCATTCATCGGCTTAGACAAAACTTGCCTGAAATTAAATGAATTTTGCACATTCGTCAGCATCACAGTCAAAACTCACTCAAGCGAAAGCGAGAGGCAAAACTAATGCACAACTAAGAAAGCTAATTTGCAGCGCTGATGCGTAAAGGAAAGCAGGAAGAGAGAGAAGAGCGAAGAGAGAGGGATAAATGCCGACATCAAACATACATGAATGAAAGCAAAAGTTATGTGTGCGAAACGCTTGAAGCCAAAAAGCCAAGCAAACCAACTACAACAACAACAACAGCCACCAATCAAAAAGCACTCAAAAAGCTACACCCACAACATGAAACTACTGACTTACATTCGGCAAAGCTTTTTAGCGTTTGCCTGAGCTTTCTCAGCCAGCGACTCAACGCTTGAGCTTTTCCAGCATTCTCACTTGAGCGCTGGCCATTTGTGGGTCGCCGTCGTCTATCTCGGACGTCTCCGCGTTGAAAACGTTTGTCGCTGTTTGCGGTCGCGCCGTGAAGCATCCGAAAAGGAAAAAAATTAAAATTGCTAGCTAAAAAATCATCAATTATTTATGAGCGTTGCTTATTTATTCTAATCCACGGAAAGTCCATTGCGAAAAATAAATCGACAACAAAACGAATACAAAAAAAAAAACAAAAAACTCAACAATTTTTTCTGTGCCGCGATTTGTTTACATCTGAACAATTTTGTGAAGATATTTTGTAAGTGTTGTGCTTTATGCCTTTCAATCTATATTTCTATCTTTTCTCTCATGCTCTTGGAGCATGAAAATGTACACCTGGCAAATAGAGTCATGGAGCTCTGTGTATGTATGTGTGTGTGTGTGTGTGTAGCATCCGTTGGCTAAAAAAAAATAGGCAAAATATCTTGCTTGGTATGTCTATACTTGCTCCTTCACACACACACACACGAACATATACTAGAATATGTGGGAGTGTAAATGTATGTGTTTGAATTCGTGTGATTTGAATTGCTTGTTACTTAAATTTTATGCAATTTAAAATAAATTTCTATTTAATTGTCCAACAGCTGTGCACGATAATATTAAACAATCAGAGAGAGATAAAAAAAGAGATAGAGAGAGAAAGACGAACTTGAGTGGGAGTGAGAAATACGTAATCATTTGTATATTATTTATTTTGATAAGAAATTAATGCACATTTCATGGCTGTGAACTGATTTAATCGTATACGGCGCCGTGGAAAAGCATGTGAAAATTGTATGAATATGTGGAATGAATAAATGAGGGAGTGAGTGAATGACGTGCCTCAACAGCTGACACATTGACCCGATTTAAACTCACTTTTTTTGCAAATTCAATACAGTTTCCCGTTAGCCAACAGGCACAACGTGTTCATTTCAATATCCTGCCCCATGCCACATTCAGCCTCATCATCATTTGTGCCCCGGAGCACTCGCATTTCATGTGTGACTGACATGAAAACTTTTGTTTGCTCCCTCTCCTCGTTGTCGGAATTTATTGAATTCCTCTTTCGCTTCCATCTCCCTCCCTGTGGGGAGGATGTGTGCACATAAATATGAAATTCAAATATCCTCTTTGCAGAGGCAACCAACCAAATTGATGGAAAGCTTTTGTCAAGAGATTCATGCTAATAAGCTTTGTTTGTCCCTAGCGAAAACTTCCTGGAATTTTGACATATTTTGCAAAGTTTGGTGTTAATCTATTGCCAATTATTTGTTTAAGCAGTCTATTTTATTTCTTGCCATATTTCTATCCATAGTTAAGCTCTTCTTCGAGCTCATTAGTATGCGAGAGTTGTAGTTGCCACACACAAGACATTTCGACACAATAAAAGACAGCGTGATATCAAATATTCCAAGTATTTCCCCAACATACACCACATTTTGGGCAGTGGCTACAATCAATCGTACAAATCAGTCGGTGACTGACCGAAAACCAAAATAATCCCCTATTTCATAGCTAATATATCAACAAATAAAATCCGGAAATTTCATGTATTTTATTGATTTGTTTATCCTGTAATCAGCGCTTTAAGGGAATGTTACTTTTCTAGCCAATTTACAATTTACTACAATTTAAAACAAGTCTAGCATATGCATTCAGGTTGAAAAGATTAAAAATAATTTTAAGTATATATTTAAAGTCAAGTATAGTGTATTATTACGTCAGGCAACACTTGTTTGTTATGCTTCAGGAAATGATTACCTTTCAGTTTGAACTTGTAATTAGCGAGATTATTTATTTAGGGGAATTCTTGAACGTCAGAGCGTCGATAAATAGATAAAAGCTAATAAATTAATTTTATATGGTTTTTGACTCGGTGAAATATAGAAATTCCCCCTTTGAAACGCACCCACAAAGCCAAAAAGATTTACATTTGCCATAAACCATTGTTCTTAAAATCAATCTGCCAAACAAGCATTAAATTTGCCAAACAATGGAAACCATTTCTTGCTTTCTCCTTTCCATTATTCGTAATGCAGCCATTATCAATGGACAATAGCAACAAATCATCGTAGAGATGAAACTGAAAATCGTTAAAGCAAATGACAAATTTTACAAGTTCCAAATACGAAACTGTACATTTCAACAGTCCAACCCCCACAATGAGGGTCCTTAAAGTTCTGAGCACAAGACATGATGTAGATAGTGTCTACTAACATTGATACATATGTTGGCGCTGGAAAGTCAAGAAGTTGGAGCTGAAACATTGATACTCTATTTATATAATATGTTTGCTGTTAAAAAGAAAGATAGAATCGATTAAAAAGTCTGCTATACTTAATCAGTTGTTAAATTACATGTTAGCGCAGACTGCAACATGAGAAAACCATCCTAAATTAATTAATTCGTACAGAAAAATTAAATGTATGTATGTACATATACTATTGCTATCTATTGAACATCGAGAGTTCCCAAATAAATATGACCATGTCAAGGGTGTATCCAAACAATCCATGTGTGGACATATTGGGGTAACGGGAAAACTTTTGTTTTCGTTGCGATTTATGAATAATTTATCTGTCGACACGCCTCAAACAAAAAAAATATATATAGTCAAACACCACGTTGCGTATACGCACTGTGGGTCAATGGCAGTAAAGCTCTCCTGATAATGTTGCGATAACTCGGAAACTAATTATAGCCGAGTTATGGCGGTTATGTAATATAATTAGAACTGAGCACATGTGATTTCTAATGCCAGCATTATGTTGTTATTAATATGATTAATACATGTTCTTATTTTCTCTTCGCTTCTCTTCCGCAGGACACAGAAGAATAGAACAACGAGGACAACGACAAATCTGTGCAATTAACTCGTATAACCGACCGCAAACACAACAATAGGAGCAACAAACAACAGCAGACCCAGAGGGGGCTAACCCCGCCCATCAATACACACACACATACACACACATCACGCACTAGAGACTAGCATACGTTATTACAAAGTGTCCCCCGCACTCCCCGTTCCCTCAACATGGGCGACAATATAATTGGCTCGGCGAGTTTCCTTCACTTGGGCGACATTGTTTCGCTTTATGCGGAGGGCAGTGTTTGCGGTTTCTTGAGCACACTCGGGTGAGTACCATTCGTAACACACTTGTAGACTCACTAGCACTCATAACCATGGAGTACTCATACTCGTACATTCACAATTCTGTGACACTGCGATAGACGGACTTCTGAGTACTTGGCCAACTGTTGCATGATGCCTCACGGCAAATGGAAGTCACTTTCGCCCTTACGCCCTCTTGAAATTGAGTATTCTACATGGCAGGGAATACTAAAATGTAATTAATAAAAATAAAAACTAATGGTTGGTAGACAGCAGAAGGAAATAATCAGATTTATATTTTTTAAAACCTTCCATAACTTGGCTGACTCCTAAATGTACTCTTTGATATAGAAAAGAAAACAAGGGATAACTTAGAACCATTTAATTGTTGATTTAATGTGACAAAATAATTAAATCTCTTTCATCAATCATCTTTTAAAAGTAAACCATCTTTAATGTATTTGTTTTTTAAATTACAAATTCCCAAGGATTCCATCTATTCATTATCTAGATAACAAATTACTTAAAAAGGAAGTACTATAAATAGATGTTATTCTACCTTATGTTTTTTTTTCTCCTCGACAGCCTGGTGGATGACCGAACCGTAGTGTGTCCAGAGGCTGGAGATTTAAGTTGTCCGCCCAAGAAGTTTAGAGGTAAGAATTAAACCTTAAACTGATTCAAGGTTTTTGTTCCTAACTTGGCTTATGCTCTGCAGATTGCCTTATCAAAATATGTCCTATGAATCGATACTCCGCACAAAAGCAGTTCTGGAAGGCAGCCAAGCAATCAGCCGGTTCCAACACAGATCCCAATCTTCTCAAGCGTTTGCATGTAAGTTGTGGATGAACTTTAATCAATCAAATAGATTCATTCCAAAGTCATCCTCTTTCCAATCGTAGCACGCGGCGGAGATTGAAAAGAAACAGAATGAAACAGAGAACAAGAAGCTGCTGGGCACCTTTATACAATATGGAAGAGCTGTGGTGCAGCTGCTCCACCTGAAGTCCAACAAGTATCTGACGGTTAACAAGCGTCTGCCATCGCTGCTGGAGAAGAATGCGATGCGGGTCTATCTGGATGCGAATGGGAATGAGGGCTCCTGGTTCTACATTAAACCCTTCTACAAGTTGCGTTCCATCGGAGACTATGTCGTTGTGGGCGATAAGGTGATCCTCAGTCCGGTGAATGCGGATCAACAGAATCTGCATGTGGCCGCCAACTACGAGTTGCCCGATAATCCCGGCTGCAAGGAGGTGAACGTACTCAACTCGTCCACTTCGTGGAAAATCTCATTGTTTATGGAGCACAAGGAGAATCAGGAGCACATACTCAAGGGTGGCGATGTGGTGCGTCTCTTTCACGCCGAGCAGGAAAAGTTTCTCACAATGGATGAGTACAAGAAGCAATACCATGTCTTTCTAAGGACCACAGGACGCACCAGTGCCACGGCGGCAACGAGCAGCAAAGCCCTCTGGGAGATCGAGGTAGTCCAACACGATTCATGTCGCGGCGGTGCCGGCGATTGGAATTCCCTGTACCGCTTCAAGCATCTAGCCACGGGTCATTATTTGGCTGCCGAATCCGAGTCCGACGTGGCAGCTGGTGTAGCCCCAACGAATGTCCACGAGGCTCTGCTGGCAGACTGTAGCAAGGACTCGGGTCTGAGCTGTACCATGAACTCCACCTTGAATGGTAGGTTAAAAATTACTTACGATTTATTTATTATTATTTCTCTTTATTATTGAAAATGATAAATTGCTATTTTTGATAATTGAATGCCGAATTAAATTAATAAATAATGTTAGAGTTTGTTAACATGTTGTTAACAGAGACATGTTAAGGGCATCTTAGCTGTTATCCGTTAAAGATGCATTCTTTTCCATTCCCTTTTTTTTGTAGGGTAACATTTTGGTAATTTTAATGTAGCAATGTTAGAGTTTGTTAACATGTTGTTAACAGAGACATGTTAAGAGCCACTTTTATAGCTGTTATCCGGTTAAAGCTGCATTCCTAATTCATTCTTTAACATTCTTTTTACAGACAAGCAGAAGGGCAAACAATATCGTCTTGTCTCCGTGCCATATTCCGCGGACATTGCCTCGGTCTTTGTGCTGGATGCCACGACAATGGCCCGACCAGATAGTCTGGTGCCACAGTCGAGTTATGTCCGATTGCAGCACATTTGCTCCAACACGTGGGTGCATGCCACGTCGATACCCATCGATGCGGATGATGATAAGCCGGTGATGTCGAAGGTCTGCTGCTCCCCCATCAAGGAGGACAAGGAGGCCTTTGCCCTGATACCCGTGTCGCCAGTTGAGGTTAGAGATCTGGACTTTGCCAACGATGCGTGCAAAGTGTTGGCCACGGTGACAAGTAAACTGGACAATGGTAGCATATCGATCAATGAGCGACGAGCTTTGATCTCCCTGCTCCAGGATATTGTCTACTTCATAGCCGGCATGGAGAACGAACAGAATAAGACGAAGGCCCTCGAGTTTACCATCAAGAATCCCATAAGAGATCGCCAGAAACTGCTAAGGGAGCAGTACATCCTCAAGCAGCTGTTTAAGATACTGCAAGGACCGTTTCAGGAGCACGTGGCGGGTGATGGTCCCTTCCTGCGTCTCGACGAACTGAGCGATCCCAAGAACGCTCCCTACAAGAACATCTTCCGGTTGTGCTATCGCATATTGCGTTTATCCCAGCAGGACTATCGCAAGAATCAGGAGTACATTGCCAAGCACTTTGGCCTGATGCAGAAACAGATCGGTTACGACATCCTGGCCGAGGACACAATTACCGCTCTGCTGCACAACAATCGCAAGCTGCTGGAGAAGCACATCACGGCTGCAGAGATTGAAACCTTTGTCGGACTTGTTCGCAAAAATATGCACAACTGGGACTCACGATTCCTCGACTATCTGTCCGATCTGTGCGTCTCGAATCGTAAGGCTATCGCCGTCACCCAGGAGCTCATCTGCAAGAGTGTCCTCAGCGACAAGAACGTGGACATTCTGATCGATACACAGATCAAGGCATTGAGAGGAGGAGCTGCTGTCCGTTGCTATAAAGGAGCCTCCGAGGATGTCTGCCTGGCCACGCTCACCGAGGTCGCTGGCGATGATGAGGATCGCTCGGATGTGCAGTCGACGTCGACGACAACCACCTGGGACAGTGCGAGCTTTAACGAAGAGGATATCATGACACCTGGCGAGAAATACGAGATACACTTGCAGTGGAAGGGTCAGCCGGTAAATGAGTATATATAAATAGATCTGATACAGATCAGATAGATGTCATTATTATAAAGTATAAACATAATTCACCCTACAGTTCGCTTATAACTAATGGTATTTGAAAATGTTTTCACGCAAATCGCAAAAAACTTTACTGTACTCACAGTATTTCAGTTAAGACACTCCTTTCGGGCTTAAACATTCACTCTTATCAATATTATTAATTTCACTGATTCGCATAACGATCGAATTTGTGCAACCAAAGTTATGGCTCTTTTAAGTGGGGATTAGTCACGCGAGCGCTTAAAAGTATGCAGTAATTGTTCTACAGTTAGAGTATAAAATGTATAGTTACAAAGAAGATATACGGGGGTGCCACAGAAATCGCTTTCGCTTGAATTTCACTTGAATTTCATACAAATTGAAGAGAAATTCAAGAGAAAGCGATTTCTGTGGCACCCTTGATATTTTATAAGTGAGGATTCCGTTATAGCAATTTTAATTTCTTTTCATTTGTGCTAATTCACAGTCCTCTCGCTCCATGGCGGATTTGGCCAACTGCGTGGCCGATGGCTCTGAACACGAGGCGGCCATTTTGAACTATTATCGCCATCAACTGAATCTGTTCTCCAACATGTGCCTGAATCGTCAATATCTGGCGCTGAACAGACTCTCTCCCCAACTGGATATTGACTTGATATTAAAGTGAGTAAAGACTTGAGAAAGTCAAGACCATTGTTAATCCTCCTCTTTCACTTGATTCCAGATGCATGTCGGATGAAACGATGCCTTATGAGCTGCGTGCATCCTTTTGTCGTCTGATGCTTCACATGCACGTGGATCGTGATCCTCAGGAGCCCGTGACGCCCGTGAAATATGCGCGACTCTGGAGCGAAATACCCTCAAAGATGTCCATAATGGAGTAAGTTACTTGCGCTACAATTAAAATTAACCTAATTTTATATATACAACCAATTCGCAGCTATGATGGCAAGAATCATCAGCCGGATCAGAATAAACAGGCGTGTCGTGCCAAGTTCAATACGACCATCGCCTTTGTGGAGAACTATCTGTGCAATGTGGCCACCAAAGTGTGGCTCTTCACGGATCAGGAGCAGAACAAACTGACCTTTGAGGTGAGCTACAAGTCGAAAGGATACAATCCACTTTCTCCAATTGCAATCTGTCTCCCTTTTAGGTGGTTAAACTAGCCAGAGATTTGATATATTTTGGATTCTATAGCTTCAGTGACTTGCTCCGTTTAACCAAGACGCTGCTTTCCATACTCGACTGCGTCTCGGAGACCACAAGTGGAGGTGGTTATGTGAACAGTGATATCGATTGTAAGTATAATATTGGAATGGGAACCAATTCAAAACCTTAGATTAGTTAGCTAAGTAAGTTCTTTGAATCTCCCCAATGACAAGCTGTCGATGAGGAGACCAATACTGATGGTAAGATTGGGAATCAATTGTAGTTTGCCCATGCTAATCTCTGCATTTTCCTAATCTCTTCCAGCTGAGGGAGGAGTACTGCGTTCCATTGGCGACATGAGCACTGTGATGACTTCGTTGGCTTTGGGCTCCGTGGGTCAGGCAATGGCTGCTCCTTCGATAGCTCTTCAGCAGCGCAAGTCTGTCTCACAGCTGATGAAGGAGTATCCTCTGGTCATGGACACCAAATTGAAGATTATTGAGATACTGCAGTTCATCTTGGATGTGCGTTTGGATTACAGAATCAGTTGCCTGCTCTCCATATTCAAGCGCGAGTTCGATGAATCCGACGTGGTTCAGATGCAAACTGGAAACGATGATCAATCCCAGCAGCAACAACAGCAGACAACGCCCGGCAGTCCTGGCACGGATTCGGAGCAGATTGCCGCTGCCGAGGCAGCCATGGCGGCAGCAGCTGCAGCTGCCTCCGCTGCTGCGGCACGACAGAGGAACATTGACCTGGAATCCATTGGTGTGCAGGCGGAGGGCATCTTTGACTGTGAGCGCAGCGATGCGGCCAATTTGGACCTGGATGGTCAAGGCGGACGCACATTCCTGCGTGTCCTGCTCCATCTCATTATGCATGATTATGCCCCGTTGGTTTCGGGTGCACTGCATCTGCTCTTTCGACACTTTAGCCAGCGGCAGGAGGTGCTGCAGGCATTCCGACAGGTGAGAAGCACTTTGAGATATTAAATTAAATGAAAAGTAGTTGCTATCAAGGCTGCAAGTCTATAATGTTTCAGAGATTATGTTTCGATGTCTGTTGACATTTTAAAACAGATTCGGATATTCAGATATTTAATTTTATTAAACGCTCAATAATATCCTAAACTCAAGAAATGAATTGAATAAACAAATTTTATATAAATAAAGAAAACAAGCAAATATTTGTACATAAATCTATTTTTTGTTAGATGTGCACTTTATTTATTTTTTATACGTTTATTACTATCATTTATTGATAAAATAACATGTTTTAATAATCACGTTAAACCATTTTAATAATAATAATTAAAACTTAATTTTAATTTAATTTTATCTCTAGTTTCAACGAAAATTTAAAAATAAAATGGTTTATGTCTTGCAGTCTTGGAATATAGTAAATAGATTTAGGCAATGCATATGCGAGTATTATTGTTGCTCACTAATTTATCTAACTTTCTCTCTCAATATATATTCTTCATCTCTCTTGGGTTTGCATGCAACGCTCTCGATCTCTACTAATACTCTAACATTTCTCATATGTGCCACGCAACTACTAACACACACGCAATGCATTTGTAACACACACACACTAAACATATACACACACACACACTCCACAATCAATTAACAATAAAGTGGACGTATACCGCATATCGTAGTGAAAGAAATTATGATTTTGTATGTATAATTTGGATTGATTGATTGACAACCGGATTGATGTGCACTGAGTTATGTTCTCCCCCTTTTTCCCCTCCTCAGGTGCAACTGCTCGTCTCGGATAGCGATGTGGAGTCCTATAAACAAATTAAATCCGATCTGGATATTTTACGGCAGAGCGTGGAGAAGTCGGAGTTGTGGGTTTACAAGGCCAAGGCGACGGATGAACTCGGCGGTGCCGATGCCGTTGGCGGTGCGGATAATCTGGAATACGATGCCACTCTGTCGCCAGAGCAACGCAGCGAGTATCAGAAGGTCAAGGAGATTCTCATACGCATGAACAAGTTCTGTGTGACGGCAGGTGGGTAACCAATCCATTAATCCTCTCCAGAATCTTAAGACTTTTCTTTTTGTTTTCCCAACAGGACCCATTGTTAAGCCACGGAAACATGAGCAGCGTCTGCTGCGCAATGTGGGAGTTCATACTGTAGTTTTGGATCTGCTGCAGAATCCTTATGACGAGAAGGACGACGTCTTGATGAAGGAACTCATGTGTCTAGCTCACGAATTTCTGCAGAACTTTTGCCTCGGCAATCAGCAGAATCAAGTGCTGCTCCACAATCATCTCGATTTGTTTCTCAATCCAGGCGTCAGTATTTTTAAACCCCTTTTGAAATGAAGTTAAAACGAAAAAAACCTTTTAATCTGTTTGATTAACTGCATTTTTGCCCAACAGATACTGGAGGCGAAGACCGTGTGTGCCATCTTCAAGGACAACTTGGCGCTGTGCAACGAGGTGACGGACAAGGTGGTTCAACACTTTGTGCACTGCATCGAGATTCATGGACGGCACGTGGCCTATTTGCAGTTCCTGCAGACGATTGTCAAGGCGGAGAATCAGTTTATACGCAAGTGCCAGGACATGGTGATGCAGGAGCTGATCAACGCTGGCGAGGATGTGCTTGTCTTCTACAACGACAAGACATCGTTCCATCACTTTGTCCAGATGATGCAGCAACAGTTGCAGCGTCGCCAACAGCTGCCGGATGACAGTCCACTGAAGTATCATGTGGAGCTGGTGAAGCTGCTGGCCTGCTGCACCATGGGCAAGAATGTCTACACGGAGATCAAGTGCAACAATCTGTTATCGCTGGACGACATTGTGACCATCATTTGCCATCCGCTGTGCATGCCCGAGGTGAAGGAGGCGTATGTGGACTTTCTCAATCATTGCTACATCGACACCGAGGTGGAGATGAAGGAGATCTATGCCTCTGGCCACATGTGGAGTCTCTTCGAGAAGAGTTTCCTGGTCGATCTGAATCAGTTGATATCGAACACAACCGCCACGGCCAACAAGACACTGTTGGCCTATGTGCTCAATGGTGTTACCAACCTGCTGAGCAGCTTCTTCTCCAGCCCCTTCTCCGACCAGAGCACCATTGTCCAGTCGCGTCAGGTGATCTTCGTGCAATTGCTGCAGGCTGCCTATCGTCTCACCCAGTGCAAGTGGCTTTCTCTCGCCGATCGCTTCAATGTGGAGAACTGCATCCGCACGCTGACCGAGTCGGCCAAGATGCGGAGCATTGTGCTGCCGTTGGAGCTGGAGCAGCAGGTGGCCAACATGTCCAGCAAGACGGCGATGCTGACGCGCCAGACCACCAAGTGGCTGCTGGCCTCCAAGCAGCCCAAATATGAGACCCAACAGTCGGCACATCTCATGCGCTGGGATCGCTCCATCATTGAGGGATTGCAGGACATTGTCTCGCTGCTGGAGGATCAACTGAAGCCGGTCGTCGAGGCGGAACTCTCGCTCCTAGTCGACATACTCTATCGTTCCGAATTGCTTTTCCCGGCTGGCACCGAGGCCCGAAAACGTTGTGAGAGCGGCGGATTCATTCGCAAGCTCATCAAGCACACGGAGAAGCTGCTCGAGGAGAAGGAGGAGCGCATGTGCGTCAAGGTGTTGCGCACACTGCGCGAGATGATGGCCATCGATGTCAACTATGGGGAAAAGGGCGACGCATTGCGTCAGACGCTCTTGCTGCGATATTTCCAGACCAAGAGCGCTCCCAAACTGGAGGATGAGCATCCACATCTGCCAGCAGCAGCGGCTGCCGCGGTTGCTGCTGCTGCCGCCGCCGCTGCAGCTGCCTCTGATCCCGCGAAGCAACTGCATCTGATTACCCATGGACCGGGTGCCAAGTACTTGGCACGTGCCGGGAAAACGCTGCACGAGATGCAGAATCATTTGGATCGCGAGGGAGCCTCCGATTTGGTCGTGGAGCTGGTCATCAAGTCTGTGCATTCGCCCAACATCTTTGTGGAGGCAGTGGAACTGGGAATTGCGCTGCTCGAAGGCGGCAATCCGATCATACAGAAGGGCATGTTTCAGAAGTTCCTCAGCGATGACCTGAATCAGGCGTTCTTCAAGGTCTTCTTCGAGAAGATGAAGGATGCCCAGCAGGAGATCAAGTCGACGGTGTCCGTCAACACCACAGACATTGCGGCCAAGGCGCATGAGCACAAGCAGGATGTCAATCTGGAGCTGGACAAGATCTCGCGCAAGCATGGACTCAAGAGCAATGGCGTTGTCATCACCGATGAACTGAAACGGGAGCTTCACAATGCCGGATTGGCCACAGCTCGGGCTTACGGCAATGCGAGGAATATACACTCTGGCGAGGAGAGCTCAGCGGTGAGTGTGAATAGTCCGCTGGAGGATATACTTGCCGAGAAGCTGGAGAAGCATCGCGACAGCAAGGATCAGCGCAATCAGCTGTCCAACAAGGTGCTCGTGATGCAGCCAATTCTACGCTTCCTGCAGCTTCTCTGCGAGAATCACAATCCCGATCTGCAGAATCTACTACGGAATCAGAACAACAAAACAAACAACAATCTCGTCTCGGAGACACTCATGTTCCTCGATTGCATCTGTGGCTCGACCACAGGTGGACTTGGACTACTCGGTCTCTACATCAATGAGCATAACGTGGCGTTGATCAATCAAACGCTGGAGACCCTCACCGAATATTGTCAGGGTCCGTGTCATGAGAACCAGAACTGCATTGCGACCCACGAATCCAATGGATTGGACATCATCACCGCCTTGATATTGAACAACATCAATCCGCTGGGCGAGAATCGCATGGATCTGGTGCTGGAGCTCAAGAATAATGCCTCCAAGCTGCTGTTGGCCATCATGGAGAGTCGCGGCGATAGCGAGAATGCCGAACGCATTCTGTACAACATGAATCCCAAGCAACTGGTTGATGTTGCCTGCAAGGCATATCACCAGGAGGAGCTCATCGACGAGCAGGACGATGCGGATGAGCCCAGTGCTGCCGCAGATGATGATGATGCCACGGTCAGTCCCCGCGAAGTCGGGCACAACATCTATATACTCTGCCATCAGTTGGCGCAGCACAACAAGGAACTGGCCGCACTCTTGAAAGCCTCCGAGGATCCGCAATCGGCCAGCTTTGATGCCAAGACGAGTCAGGCTTTAATGTACTATGCAACGCACACGGCTCAAATTGAGGTAACATCTTTTATATTACAACCACGGTTGCCATTTAAAGAAATTAGATTGAGCCAACCAAATAACTGATTCTGAACTGATAAAAAAAGAGCCAATTTAAAAAAAAAGTGTCATTGCAACAGGAAATAAAATAGCCAGTTTTGGCGCAAAAACGCCAATTGTGGCAACCGTGATTACAGCTATTAAGTAACAGCAAATTAACATAGCCGTTCAGAATTGGATGTTTACAGATTAGTTTAGACTACAGCTTTTAAGTAACAGCGTTTCATTCATTCCCTGATTTTTAACATAGGCTTTATCATGTTATTCTGTTTTCCTTTCCTTAGATTGTTCGCAATGATCGCACACTGGAGCAAATTGTATTTCCCATACCCGAAATTTGTGAATATCTAACAACAGATACGAAAATCAAAATACTTAATACGGCAGAACGTGATGATCAGGGCTCCAAAGTGGCGGATTTCTTTGACAAGGCCGAGGAGATGTTCAACGAGATGAAGTGGCAAAAGAAGCTGAGAAGTAATTTGAATTTTATAGAACTTTTTTTTAATTCAGTTCTAACAATTGTTTTTCCCCCTTTTTAGGTCAACAGTTGCTTTTCTGGATTAGCAGCTACATGTCCTTGTGGAGCAATATACTCTTTAATTGCGTTGTCGTCATCAATATGATTGTGGCATTTTTCTATCCCTTTGACAACACTGTGCCAGGTACGAAACATGAGAACAGCTTTACATTTTTCATTTAACATTGTATGTTAAGATAACATAATGAAGGCAGATTTCCACATTAAAAGATATTTAATTACTTAATGCGTTTTCAGAACTCAGCTCGCATATATCGTTGCTGTTTTGGGCCATATTGATATTCTCACTGGTAATTGTGATAACGCTACCCCGAGAATCGGGCATACGCACTTTTATTGGCTCGGTAATACTCCGTTTCATATTTCTGCTCGGTCCAGAATCGACACTCTGTTTGCTGGGCGTCGTTACGGTGAGTTTAAGGCATTAATCTCTCAGTCAAAAAGCGTGATCTAAGCCATATTTCAATTTCGTTTGTAGGTGACTTTGAAGAGCGTTCATATTGTGAGCATAATGGGTAACAAGGGCACGCTGGAGAAGCATTTCCTCAAGATCATCACCGACTTTCAGCTGCTCTATCATTGCATTTATATAGCATTTTGCTTCTGTGGTCTGATTTTCCATCCGTTCTTCTACTCCTTGCTGGTAAGTTCCATACAAATTGTCCAATAAATGCCTGTTAGTTAATGCATCTCACTTTGCAGCTCTTCGATGTTGTTTATCGCGAGGAAACCTTGGTTAATGTCATACGTTCGGTGACTCGTAATGGACGTTCCATTGTTTTGACTGCCGTTTTGGCCCTGATCTTGGTTTACCTATTCTCCATCATTGGCTACATGTTCTTCAAGGATGACTTTCTGGTCTCTGTGGACTTCGATGAGCAGGAAGCTTCAACACCTCTGACGCTATCGGTGCCTCTGCCCTTGGATGAATCCTGCGCTAAGCCAGATGATCTGGGCAGTTGCAATGGGAGTGGGAATCCAACTCAACAGGTGGCGGCCAGCGGCGATGCCAAGGAACGTTCCTGTGACTCACTGGTCATGTGCATTGTCACAACCCTTAATCAGGGACTGCGCAACGGAGGTGGCATTGGCGACATTCTCCGAGCACCTTCCAGCAAGGTAAACAATTCTTTTTTCCACTTACTAATTATAATTTGTATGTCTTGAAAATCCAAACTTTCAATCGGGTTTATTACCGAATTAATTAATTGATTTTCTGACTTTGCAGGAGGGTCTCTTTGTGGCGCGTGTGATTTATGATCTGCTCTTCTTCTTCATCGTCATCATTATCGTGCTGAATTTAATTTTTGGCGTCATCATCGACACCTTTGCGGATCTGAGATCGGAGAAGCAGCAAAAGGAGGCTATTTTGAAGACGACGTGCTTCATCTGCTCGCTGAATCGTTCGGCATTTGATAATAAGACAGTTAGCTTCGAGGAGCACATCAAGAGCGAGCATAATATGTGGCATTATTTGTACTTTATTGTCCTGGTGAAGGTCAAGGATCCCACAGAGTTCACTGGCCCCGAGAGCTATGTTTATGCCATGGTTAAGGCCGGCATATTGGAATGGTTTCCACGATTACGTGCCATGTCGCTGGCTGCTGTCGATGCCGATGGCGAGCAGATCGAGCTGAGGAGCATGCAGGCCCAACTGCTGGAAACGCAGCTGCTGATCAAGAACCTCTCGACGCAGTTGCACGAGCTGAAGGATCACATGACGGAGCAACGTAAACAGAAGCAGCGATTGGGATTGCTTAACACGACGGCAAACAGCTTATTGCCGTTTCAATGAGACAGGGCCAAAAATTGAGGAAATGCGTCACGGTTAGACTTGGCATAGCCGATAAATCAAATCGATTGAATTTAAATACATTCCCTTGTGTAGAGCATGCACTACATAGATGTTAACATAAAAGTATTTGGCACCATTTCCACATATAACATGTCAAAATCTCAATCTGTAGTCGGTCACTCGGGATAGCCCATTCTCAATTCTCAATAATTCCGTTTATTTTTCTATATACTTTTGTCTCGAAAGCCTCGGAGACCTTTTACTGCTCCGAACCACATTCTATTTTCTATTTTAATTCCATTTGAATGAGCCTTAAAATTGTATTAGAATCGAATGTCAACAAAAAGCATTTCTTTATACTCGACCATTTCCAAAAAAAAAAAAAAAAAAAAAAAAAAAACCAAGTACTTGAACTAACAAAAGTACCTTTCATACATAAATATTGTAGTAAACTCACTCAGAGAACTTAGGGCTGTTAAAATGTTATTTAATGGATTTCTTGATCCACATTTTCTACACTTCCCCAAATAATTCTAGTTCCCTTTTATATACCCTAATTTCAATGGCAATGTGTCGCGAAGCGAATCGGGAAATTTACTTAATTGTCAATTTGCGCTGTTTTTAAGTTACTTATCAATTAATTGTTAATTATATATGCACTAGTAATATTGTACATTAAAAGAATTATTATCAAATCATCAGTTGCAATCAAAAACAAAAATGAAATAAAGTAAAACTAACCAATTATTGTGATTATACGTTCCCTTTCACATATAATTCACCTATTCGAATTGTTTATTACCCTGTACTCGATGCGAGTTTTGTTGGTTAATTTTATTATAAGCTAACAAATAATTTATATTCCTAAGAATCTGTTCTATGTTTAAGCTATTTTAATATAAAACAATTACATAATAAAAGTATAAAAAACTCTAAACGATTTGTTTCGATAGGCGTTAAAAGGGTACCTGATGAGAAGGGGGTGGGGGAGGTCATTCAGACTTTCGGCGAGCAAACGCCATGATGCCATCTAAAATACCAGGCAAACAGAATTGATAGCAAATGGATAATGAATATTATTTCTGTGCGTCAACAAAACAAACACACACACACACATGTAGGCGGCCATTAACACTCACACGTACGCTCGTGAGCAGCGCCGCAGCCAATCACAGCAGCTCGCTCTCGCTCTCAGGATCCACTTTAGAATCCACAACGCTAAACGTTTTCTGCGTCACTCTACTTGCTACCGCTTCTGTTCGCCTGATATCTTGCACAATTTTTCAAGTTTTCAGTGTCTTTTCGGGGACAAAAATCGCAACGACTGGTCGCGACGTGTTGGTTTAGGAATATTTAGGTAATTTTGGTCCGCTTTCAGGTAATAATATCACGAAAACTAGCTAACCAATGGTCATTTTTTTCGTTTCTATTGATTGATGTATTTATAAAGATATATATATATATAAAGATATATATATATATATAGGTCTATATATATATATATATAGATAAAAATAAAATTTACTGTTTGCTTGGTGTTTCTCCAGGTAAATTAATCTTTACCAACTATCAATTTTTTCACTATTTTTCAACTTTGCTGGAAAATAAATCAAAAAAGTAATTTTATATATTTGCCATATTTTCAAAATATGTTATTTGATTATTGCTTTACCGAATTCAAAAATTTCTAGCTGTCCGTGGCTGCCCCTTTTTCTGCTGAGGTCAAAAAGGTAAAAAGACATGGTTCCAGTAATTGTTTGGCGGTCATTTTGACAAAAAAAAAACCATTTTTTTAAATAAACTCTGCAACCGATTTTTATATTTTTGGTATTATTTGAAAAGTGTGTACTCATTAAGTGAAAAACAATAAAAGTGTATTTCTTCACTTGTTAGTTCTGATTAGTTTTAGATTTCGTAAACAGCTGATTGACAACTAAAAATTATACAAAAAAGGGCGCAATTGCACAAAATGCCTAGAGAAAGCCAGAAAAGGAAATATATGAACGTTCTCCATATTGATATTACAGCAGAATGTGAACAAACACCAAATGTCACAGTTTTCATTAGAAACCAAATCGAAATCAAAACGAAATCAGCCTCAGAGCTGATTTCACGAAGTCAATTAGTAAGACCACATTTCCCTGATTTGCTCTGGGCACACTGAAAATTTTTTATGGAGCAGCTGTGAACAGCTGACTGCGAAATCTAAACCAAATCTAAAACGCTTACCGGAATCCCATTAATATAATGGTCACGAACGATGAAAGATGAATAGGTCTTTCTGATCAGTTGGTGAGTTGTTTATGAAAGATAAACGATGTAAATAGTGTACAACTGTTTCTATTTAGTGGAGTGTGAAATGTGTTTTAAGTTTTTAATTAGGATAAACGACAAATGTCAAATATATTTAGGATAATTAGATAAGTTGGTTTTTTATTTTGGGCTTAAGTATCCTTTCACATTGTTTAAAACTTAAAAATATATGAAATTGAAGCATTGTTACATGTAAATAAAGAAGAAATTTTATCTAATCGGGGAACTCCATGTATATAATTCTAATTGTATTTCTTTAAAAAATTTAGAAATAATTTTTAAAAAATTACTGAACAGCTGCGAAATGATCGATTTAGTTCATGATTGACTGAATAAGTTAATTCGTTCATCTTAATGACCCGTTCATTTGAACTTTTTCAGAAAGAAACGACACATCTCTCGTCAGCTTGCCCTTACTTTGAAAAAGCATTAGCATCAACATCTGCCATATTTCTATTGAATAGTACATATGTTTAAAATATAACTCAGAGAATATTTATCACTTTCCAAAGTAAAGTGTGATCATGACTTTGCCAAATTCAAAATGTTTCGAGCTATTCAGGAGCTCTAAAAACAAAGCTGAATTTGAGTTAGCCATTCTAAAGGAATTGCATATTTCATCAAAAATGACAATCAAAATTGATGGCGTTTATGGAAATATGAAGAGAAGATGGCGAAATTGCAGTCGATCAACAGAACACTTCAAGAGAAAACATTCAGACTGGCTAGATAAACTCACCTCATTTCATATGCGAGAAGGAAGACCGACTAAACCTCTGGAAAACCGTTCGACACACACAACGAAACGCAAGGTTGATGAAGCCACAGTTCCTAATTCAAAATGTTTCGAGCTATTCAGAAGCTCCAAAAGCAAAGCTGAATTTCAGTTGGCCATTCTAAAGGAATTGCATATTTCATCAGAATATGCTGAGCCAAAAATGATAACCAAAATTGATAACGTTTATGGGAGAATGAAGTATAAATGGCAAAATTGCCGTCGATCAGCAGAACACTTCAAGAGAAAGCATTCAGACTGGCTAGATAACTTTGCGTCATTTAATATGCGAGAAGAAGAAGAAGCTGATCCATCTTTCAGCCTAGGCAGAGGAAGACCGACTAAACCTTTGGAAGAACGTTCAATGTCCACAAGGAAACGCAAGCTAGATGACGCTCAATCCTGAAATGAATCATAATAATAAAACAAGTTTTCTTTTTTTTATCCAACATTTGTTTTATTACATATTAATTAAACTACGATTCATTTTCATAAAATTGTTCAATGCGCTCTTGAGATTATCGTTCTTGTTTTCAATTTTGTTGTAAGTCGTATAAATACATAATTATGTATGTATGTATGTATATTTGTATGCATATATATATGTATGGTATATTTGTAAAATTTCATTCGATTTGATCTTGTTATCTTAAAATCATAATTAGGGATAGTTTGTATAAACGTTCAATTAAAACAGATCGAAACGATTACTTGGGAAATTGATCCTTAATTATAGATCGTTGCGATAAGTTTCAACAAAACAATTAACAGGCCTTATTTTTGTAATGTATGTATGTAAAAAGTTGTAAAAAATCAAACACTGGAAGCTGCCGAAGTTATGGTTGAGGTTAGTGAGCAGTGCGAATAGTGTAAGTAGTTATAGTACACAATATTATAAAATAATACTAAAAGTTGTGTGGCAGTTAAAATAACAGTAATCAAAAAAACTTCATAATGAATACTTGGAGGGCATACGTATAGGTAAGAGGGGAGGGAGTGGTAATACAGGTAACAGCTAATTAATTGGAGAGCGGCAGATATTTTGAAATTTATTAACAATTATAATTTGTATATATTTTTTGTTCTTGCCATTTTTATAAATGTGAAAAGTTGTATTTTAAAATTACAATTTGCTGCCTTTTGTCTAATGCTGTTTGTTGTACAATAATAATTATTTAATTACGTTATTACTATTTATTTATTTTCATGTGTTTTTGCAATTTTTGTTTGGAAGAGAAAGAGAAGGAATTGTAGTAGTAAAAACATATAGTACTTAATACACGTACTGTAACTATGTATGTAAATATATAAATTAGTTGTTATACCATATTTAATATTAATTAACAATATTTCATTAACTTCTCATAGTACAATTCGTGGCATCTATTATTAAAGTTTATTGTTACTTATGCTTTTTGTTAAAATTAGGTCCTTGTATTTGTTAGGTACAAAGAAAATCTCATGGCCATTGCACAGTGGTGCCAGAATTATATTTCCATCGGTAAAAATTTTGATTCGCCAAATGTTTTTCCAAAATATGCGACAAATTCATTCTGAAAATTGTATTAATTAACTTCTACGTTCTGCTGTTTTACTTTGATTAATCAAACTTAATTGAAAATTATCAGATATTTGCATAAATTTTGGGTTTCATAAGATCAACATCGATTCAAAGGAGCACTAACTTTTTGAGTTTCCTGATTTAAAATATACCTTCAATTTATAAATTGAATCGTATATAGGAACACAATATATTTGAACCTCCTGATTTATAATGAAGATGATCTTTATTCATCATTTTAGAAAACATCCATCTACTCTTTAAAAATATTTAAAATTCATAAATTTTTTTTTAAACTACCTATAAAAGCTGAATAATTCTTACTATTGCTTGACCCAATTTATTGAACAATCTATCTTTGAAACCATTAATGTATTTGTTAAATAATCTAACAATCTGCAAAAGGTAAAAAATGAATTTAAAGTAAATTACTTTCTAGTTTAATTTTAATCTTATAAACGTTTTTAAAGCATTTTCAGACAGACAAAAAAGAGTGTGATTGAAATGCCGATGGAATTAGCTGATGATGGACCACAGCGCATTATTAATTGATTTGTTGTTGTTAAAATCGGAATAAGAATTTAAAACTTTAACTAATGTTAAATGTTTCGTTTGTAGAAGTCATTCGAGCGTTAAGCTATAGCTTTTAGTAATTACTAATTAGTTGCATAAGAAGAATTCGAGTTAAATTGCTGCATAAAATTTGCTTGCGACTAGAATTAAGTTGGTTTGCTTTTTAGATTTGTTTGTTTGCGTGTGTGTGTGTGAGTGTATGTATATGTATATTTGTATGTATAAGTTTGTATACTAACAACTCATTAATATATGTTTATCATATACGCATATATGCATGTAAATATATATATGTATGTAGATATATGAATAAATTTGTTGCATACTTCATTTCAACTACTTAGCATGCCTGCTCTTAAGCCATTTAAAAGGGCATCTCATCTCCAGCTCACACTCGGGCAGATTGGCTGCATCTCCCACAAGTGCTGCCCTACATTGCCAAATCGATCGAGTTGAATCAAATAAAGCTATAAATATTCGCGAAATGTCACTTGCTATGCGTGTCATATACAAAAGCTGAACTGGTTAATGCGAATAAATTGAATGTTGATTTGTTGTTGACGAAATGCAGAAATGCAGGCGAGCGCATTTTATACATACTCGTAGTTTGTATCTCTATATAAATGTATATATAAATATATACTGATGTGTGCCCAGACCAGCGTGAATGTGTTAGACTGTCGTGCCGTAGGCATTGTTGAATACAGCACGCGAGCTGTCCGTATCGAGCGATATATCCTCGGGGCTGGCCAAATCGACGCGAACGTTGGAGTTGGTGCGTCGACGCGCCGTCTGAGCGGCTCCCCAATTGCTAAGCGTCCAGTGGAAGCCCGATGCACTGGGAGCTGGCTCTGCATCAACTTTGACCTGCGTGCAAACCTGTATGAAAAGTATATTTTATTATTGCTTGATTGTATTCTGATGCTTAAGTACTCACCTCACGATTGCCACACGGTAAGGTTTCGGTGCCATTGCCCAGAGCAGAGCCAGACACTGAACCAGATCCCGAGTCTCGCGTGCTGCCAATGCTGCTGCTGCTGGCCAGAGAATCATTGCTCGACTCAATGACTGCTCCATGGTAACGCGCCACTGAATGCACAGCCTGTAAAAAGAGTTAGTCAAATTATGTTTGAATTAAATGCACTTCGATGGATGACGAACCATTGCATCGCCGCCTTGGCAGTCCTCGATTGACTTAAGTATCTCCCAGACCAGCTCGGAGTCCAAGGGTATGGGTTGCTCCGTATCGCGATTGTATATGGCAATGGCAATGTGCACGGGATGCGGCACTGGCAGCGGTATAAGAAGCTTCTCCGTAACGCTACGCTCGCTACACTTTTGCTTCCATGGACGCCAGGGCTTTTGGGCATCCTGTGCCGTCTTCGGCACATGTTGTGCTCGATGAGCACGCACTCGTGGTGTCGTTAAACCCACAGACATGTCACTAAACAAATGGAATGGAAATAAATTACTGAATGTTCGCAGTTGAGGTCTGATGACTTACCGCTTCTCGGGCTTGCGAAATGTTAACGTGATGCGTGATCGCGGATTAAAGGCGGTCACTTCAAGAAATGGTAAGTGCACCTGGACATTACCACGCGGTGCGTACACATTGCCCAACAAATCGAGGCCCTTGGACCCGATCACATCGTTTGCATTCTTTACCATCTCCGTGTAGCGAATTAGATCAAGCGAGGCATGTGGTTCTAGTTTAAAATGCGTATCGTTTTCAGTCAATGGCGTTAGAAAATCTAAACTAAATATCTCGGTATAGATGAGTCCGGCCAGACCCGGCCAATCATTAACCGAGAGACCCTGCAATTTGACAAAGCAAAAAGTACATTACCACATTATTCATGGGTAATTTAACAAGCGTACACTTTACCTTATTATCCCAAAATTCTTCTTCGCTAGTGGACAATCTACCGATGACATGAGACGGATAATATTTCTCGAGTAAATGGGCGGCCAGTTGTATAGCAATCTATAAAATGCCAACAATTTTAATATAACATCTCAATTATCAGATCTTAAGCTCACGTACCTTCAATTCTTTGGTATTCAGCTTAATGCGCGACTTGACCTGCGTGCTTAGTGTCGTTTGTAGCTCCCTGCGTCGCTTCTCCAGCTTTTCGTGCAGTGTGCTCATCAAATCCTGTGCCTCGCGATCTAGCGCCAAGTAGGGACCCGTTTTCGAAAGCTGCGCCGAGAAGGGCCCAAAGCAGGCCTCGACAAACTGCAGGAAATCTTGCTGCGGCTGCAAAACAACACGTTCGGTAGCGTGTTGATAGGCCTGCAGCTCGTCCAGTTCCATTTTAGCCTCTAGTGCTGCCAAAGCCTGTTCTGGACGTATAATGAAATAATAATCCAGGGCCAAACCGGGTCCGGCAATCCGTTTAACGGCAATGCTGTCCGAAGCTGGAACACGTCCGCATTTCTTGATGAACAAATGAAAAGCTAGCGAATCCCAGAGCAAGCGGAACGTATACCGCACAACGCCAACTGCAAATAAATGAGTAATTAGCTCACATGCCGCTCAGATCACACAAACATGCAGTACCTATCAGAACAAGGCCTGTTGCAAGCGGACAAAGCAGCGTGGCGACCAAAATTGCTGCCAGTGGCTGCAACAGGCCCTGTATAAGGAAGTTCCAAATGAGCGCCTCCAGCAGAATACAATAACGATTTCGTGTGTTGTCCGGTGCATCCAGATCATAGACGAGTATCATATAGATGTGCAGCAGAAGAACAAAGACTGGAATCCAAAGGGGGGCACTTAATGCCAGTCCAATGCTGAGGCAACTGGTCGCTAGACAGATCAGTGGGAATGCAAACAGGATGACAATCGTTCCAAGAAATCCTTTGACAAAGTAGTTCCAAGTGCGATTCAAATTGCGTGTCAGGCCTTTGCCAATGAATCCTGAAAGCATTCGATTTAAGATATAATCATAGCTAAAACAAATTTAGATAAGGTGATATCATTACCTGTGTCCGGTTCCGTTTCGAAGTGAGTGCGTGACTTTGATATGTGTCGCCAGAGCTCGATCAGACGCGAGGCCAATGTCTGTGTGATACTTGTCTTCCGGGGAAACAGTGTGCCATTGATTTGAGATAGTTCCAGGTCGGGCATAAAGGGTTTGACGCAGAAGAGAGCGCGCAGTCCAAGTGGACTGCACCAGGGTACCAAAATGCCGAGCAGGAACATCATGTTCCAAGTCCAGCACCAGGTGCGCTGTAGAAGATTCAACAGGCGCCAGAAGGGCCAACGCGTGCTTGTGGTGCGTATCATTTCTTTCTCAACCAGAAATACAGGCTGGCTGGGATCGGAGCGAGGGGTGACTATTGATGTGGCCTGCTGACTTATCACTGTTGGGATCACATCCGATTGCCCTTGGAAATTTCGTCGTATGATCCATGCCTGTGGCGACCAAATGCGACACGCCCATTGAAAGCTGCGTGTGGGCGTCTTGGCGTTCTTCAGTTCCTTCAGCAGCACAGGCTCTCGCTCCTTCATGAAGGCCAGATCGCGCGACAGAAAGTAGGCGGTCTGATGCAGATTATGCTGACTGCACAGCTTAAGTGCTTCCTCGTGTGCTGACCAGGCGCACTTGTACAACTTGTGCTGCTCGGCGTGTCGAAGCTTCGAGCGCAGCCAAGGCGCCACACGAGACAGCACGGAATGATCGTTAGCCAAGCACTTCTGATGATCCTCACGGTTGCGTTTAATATCTTGCTGCACCTTGTCGACTGCCTTGTACATGATGACCACCGACTGGGCCTGCTCCACCAGCAGTTGAGGTACTCCGTTACCCAGTTCGGCCAGCTTTGCATTGGACATGATGGAGCTATAAACACGCTGTAAGTATTCCTTCATGACCGCCTCGTTAACTTCCTCCTCGATTTCCTTATCGTTTAGCTTCTTAGCGCGCAGTTCTGCAATGAGACGCTCTCGGAAATGCAGAAACCAGCCTCGTGTCTCCCGCTCCAATATGCCCACCAGCACGGGAAGTGCTTTTCTCATGATATCGCGACAGAACAGACGCAGATCAATCTCCTGACCCTTGGGTGTCAGAAACAGATACGGCACCGGCTGTGTGACCTCGCAACTATTGAAATCAAACTTCTCCATGGTAGCGCGACGAAGCATTTTTCGCACATATGAGCAGAGACCATCCAGACAGTCCTCAAACTCCGGCTGCAAGTGAAAAAGTGAATTGAATTAGAACGGTGAGTGATGGAAGTTATTCAAGCCACTTACACGACACACCAACTCGGCAATTAGAAAGCGACAACGCTCCTCCTTGATCTTGTAGTCCAGATTATGGGCCAACAAAGCCGGTACGCCGATAAACATGTCCGCCAACCTGATGAGTGCATCGAGGAGCGCATGCGCCGCATGCACCACCGAAAAGAAATGCGAGAAGATTCGTGCTCGTGCCGTGACGACCACAAAGCGTGCGGCCAAGGCCAGATCGCTTAGGAAGGAATCGTGGGCGCGCAGCGTGCCCTTCTGCAGCAGCTGGGACAAACGCCATTTGTGCACCTGACCAGAGAAATGCAAGCTCGGCACGTCGAATTCACTGTGAAGATAAACACAAATGGATTTTAGATACATTTAAGCCTATAATGGAAGCTAATGCGTAAGGCAACATAAAACACATATTTGTACATATTTATGATACAGACACAACTTAATGACGAATTGTTGGCATGCTCAAGCGTGGTCCAGATTGTGATTAATGAGTTTGTGTGTTAGTTAACTTATCATACATTTCATTTGAAATGTGTGTGAAAATGAAGTGATGTGGTATCTGCGAATCGTTGTCATAATCCCTATGTTGCTCGCTCCAAATACCAATTTATGAGCACAAAAATGAAATGGAAGAACGAGCAAAATGAATTTGCAAATATTCAGTCGAATCAATAAGCAATGAATTCAAACAAAATTCAAGATTCCTTGCTCCAAGGAGCGGAAACTGATTCATTTGTACTTGTTTTCTATTCGATTGATGGACCCCACAATGTTCTAAAGAATAACAATTAATGTTCACGATGATGACGAAACAAATTCGGTTCACTGCACACCAGTAGGGGAAGCATCTCCAAATTGACGAAATTCATTTTCATTAGTGTTGCCAACACATTTCAAACTTTGCTTGTTTGTTGTTTTTTTGCATGCAATTCATTTGTTTTAGATTTTTGCATGCATTAATTTGGCGTAGCTTTAATTTATACATAATTTGTACACACATTTAATAAATGTAATAAATAAAGCAGCACACATAATTTATGTATGTTAGGATTTAAAATGAAAATATATATGTACACTGACTAAATAATTTATATTGCAATGGCAAACACGCAAAACATTTATTTCGGTTTTATTGTTTTAGTTCTTTGCTTATTTTGTTTATTTACCCATTTTTACGTATTGTTTCCAATTGTTCCAAAGTTAATTTCTTCGGCTTTCCATATTTATCCTTTTGCAAGCTTTACAGAAATATTTCACATACAAATATTTTGTTTACGTTAATTGCAACTGTATGCCCGTTACGTATGTACACATCATTTGCGCATTTTGTCGTAATATTAATGTTAACGTTATATTTAAAGAGTATTGTGAAGATTTGCATGCAATTTAAAATAAACATAACTAAAAACCTCTTCCCAAGTCTTAGAAACATGCTTTAATTTGCGTTCGCTTTTGGTTTAGCATCTGAGTGGTGCGTGCGCAATGTGACAAATGATTTGTTGCCTATGGCTGTTCGGTGAAGCGTTAAAACAAAAAAAAATAAAAATAAACCGCCGCACAGCGGAACAAGCTTTCGCAGCGGAATTGTTAACGTTACGTATGCACATACGTAAGCAGTGTTGCGTTAATCGAATAATGATTAAAATGCGTAACGTTATTCGTAAGAAACGCGCCCGTTACATGCTGTTTTCATTTTTGTTTTTAAAGTCTGCACATTTGCTGCTTGGCTGCTTCATCTTGATTATTTGTATTATTATTATTATTCCTTGGCAGACAGCAGCTTTCGGTTTATGTGTGCGCATGCATGCATGCGACCCCAAACTCACCCAGTTTCTCGCAAACTTTTCAATTGTGCATTTGTGAGGCGACGCGGCTCGCCGCTGCCGTCAGAGGCAACCGCATCCAATTCATCAAAGGGCGGCGCTATAAATAGGTCACTCTGATTAATGGGACGCTTTTTGCGGCCGCTAACGCTGTTGGTTGCATTGTGAGCGGTTACATTTAGGCTACCACTGGCCAATGGCTGCGGCAGAACTATAATAATAAAAATCCGAAAATTGCTTGTCATTTGTCTGTATGAGATTTCAAAGAGTTCACTTACCAATGGGAAAACTCTTCCAGTGATATAGAAACTGCTCGGCCACACATTTAATTTGCTCCACAAGTTGTTCCACTTCGGGCGGTGCGCCAACCAGATTGATATTAAACTCGACGGGTTCTCGGTCCGGAGCGGCAAGGGTTTGGGGACGCAGCAACTGATGGTTGACGTTGCCCGAACCGCTGTTGCCAGCTGTGGCTGTGGCTGACGGCAGAGGCAGCTGCTGCGGCTGCAATGACATGGCTGGCGTTGATGTCTTCCCTAGCAGCTGTTTACTTCATCATTGCGGTCCAAATCGTTTCAAAATCAAAAGCTGAAAATATGTATGGAATCTGTTAATCCATGTGCCAATTGAAATCGTTAAAATGCGCGCCATATTAATATTAACGATCCAATTGAAAATACATACGCATATGCTTATGTGTGTGTGTGGATCGCTCACAAAATAATTTAAGAAAAATTCCAGCGATGCGAGCATTGGATGTAAACAATTAGTTTAAGAGTGTGTGTGTGTGTGTGAGTTGAGGGGCAGACAATATTTTTTTTGCGCAGGCAATATTCAAGTGCTAAGATTACATTTTAATCTTGGTCAAAACAAACTAGTAAATGCAAACAACCTTTCACAATTGCAATCCACATACATCCCCACATTAACTCAATTTCGTGCTTCGTTGACTCTGACGAGACGGATTCAGACAGTGTTTGTCTGCCACTCTAACTTTCTGCTGGACCCTAAAAAAGTTGTTGCCTGCCAATTGTGCGTTCCACGCCCAACACACAGACAAACAAACCGCCCCACCACCCCCTCATCCATCACACAAACATCACTTGTGCTTCTTATTGTTTAATTGCGGCACACGCAAACACACACGCACATACTTTCCACTCTAAATTGTCGTCGGTTTTAAGTTACTTCCACTTTTATTTTACCTCGTTTTGTGGATCAAGTTGCTACTAAAGTTAGTTTAAGCATGTGCAAGACCACCACCTGCTACAAAAAAAAACACGAAAAAACAACATTTAACATTTAGCTGTTATGTTAATTAACAGCAAACACTGGAAAAAACTTGAGCTCTTATGTTAATAAATAAATTATTGCAGTTAATTAATTGGAGAACATTCAAAAAATCACTAACTTGTCGATTTAATCATTTTAAATAAATGAATTAATTAATTTTCTGGAAACAATGTACAGCACGCTGTCGGTGGGGTAATCGCTTTAACAGTATGGTGCAGCAGACAAGCGGCGACAGACAAACTCGAAGTACACACACACACACACACTTCAGAAATTTAATTCGCTTAACCCCCCCCAGAACGAACATTATAACTCGCTAACTACTTGAATCTTGAATTATGCTTAATCTGTAGCTCTTTAATTGCACTTACACTTGTTTTATTTCATTGAAAACATTCTGACTCTGATTAGAAAAAAATTTACGCGTTCTCTCAACAGGGGTGGAGAGTCGAGTGAAACATCGTAAGTTAACGTGTAACAGCCCTGGCCAAGTATGGCATCAAAAAAAAAAAACAATCTGGCAACTCTCGTGCCAGAAAAAACTCGGTTTTAAATTTTTCAAATTTTTTTTTGCCAATATAACTTTTATTTTGATTTTTTGCTTAATTTTGAAGCTAGAATTTTTAAACTCTCACAGAAATGTTTGTTAAATTTTTGTCGTTTTTTTTACCCATGAACAATTTTCGATAATGACACCATCGATAGTTTTCATACGTGGCAGCCTTGTAACCGCAGGACAAGGTCGATAGTCTTATTTAAATCTGTTTGAGTTTTAGAAAATAGATTTTTTGATATGTAGCTAATTAATACAAATTCATCACGCACTCTGCAAAATGATCACCTATATTTATTTAAATAATATTTTAAATGGTTCACATAATGCTAATATAATTGCAATATTAAACAACTGCTTATTTTTAATTCACATTGACCGCCAGTGCTATGTACCGACTCAAAATTGCAGCTGACTCGCAGCTGTCTTAAGCACAGATTTTAAAAGTTTTTCAGCACACGGCTTTCAAGATGCGCGACAATTCCGAAATGCAATGAAATCACAAAAGAGTGTTTGTGTAGCGTTAAACTGTGGCAAGCAAAATTCTGGAACATTTCATAGGTTTCCAAAGAATGCGGAATTAAGACAAAAATGGATAGAAAATCTTGGTCTTACAAACAAATTTTTAAGCACAAAATCACGGCCATTGGTCTGCCGACGCCACTTCATTAAAGATTGCTATGGGAAGAAAAGAGTTTATCCCTGGGCAGTACCAACACTATTTTTGGGTGGGTACTGAACATGCTTGAAGCCCGGCCACAATATTTACACTATTTGAATTCCAGGTAAAGCTGAGGGCTTACATAAATCCACAGAACCGAAAGTTGGAGGTCGGAAATGTTGCGTTAGGAATTGCAAAACAAAGTCACCGGAAATACTGCATTCATTTCCAAAGAATCCTGAATCAAGAACGAGGTGGCTTGAAATATGCAGACTAAAAAATAGTCGAAAAAATTTCTATTTATGCCGAAAACACTTTCGACCTAGCTTTTTGCATAGACAAAAACTTTTAACGAACGCATTTCCTGAGCTGAATTTGGGCATTGAAGACTATGACCCATTGCAAGAATCGGATTCGTCGGATAGCAGTGAATCAGATGACATCGATAAAAATGATGATGATGTGGTGGGCCACGAAGTTAACTCAAACTGCAATAAGTGCTCCCAATGCCGTGAGCTGAGACAACAAATTGACGCAATGCGTCTAAAGATCAGTCAATTAGAGCAACGACTGCACTTGAACGAGGCAGATAAAGATGAGGAAGAGTACATTTGGCTGTTGATCAAATAGGTGTAATTATAAAAATGGTTTTTCTAATGACTTGTTATTCATCTTAATGCATCAGCAGCTCAAGCTGCAACAGACGCTGATTCGTGGGACAGTAGGGCATGGTGGCTGCCATGTTCGCAATCGCCTTGGCACGTTCTCGCAGCTCCTGCAGTCGCTGGTGCTGCACTACACTCACTGACTCCAACTCTGACTTAAATTGCTTGTATTTCGTGAGGGTAATGTCCATGGCGGCGACCATAACGTCGGGAATGACCTTAATGACCTCACCACTTAGTCGTCTAACGTTGGCCAAACAAGTGTCCACATCCTGAATGCAGTTGGGTATGAGTCCCGTGTGGTCAAGCAGTTCCAATGCCACCAGTGGCTTGCCTTCGTTATAGTTGTCAAAGAACTTGAGCAAATCCCGCAATAATGTGAAGCTTACTAAGATCTTGGGCTCTATCTCCGTTTGGCGACTGGCCAGACGATTGCTAAACCTTTCAGCCTCCAAGCTTAGGCGCGCGCGCAATGTACCCTCCACTGCAGGCTGCTGCACCACCTGAGCCAGCAATATGGAAATGTGCTTCAGTGCCAGGTTGAGTTTGCCAGCCATATCATAAAGACGCACCGCCATCTCAAAGTTGCCACGCGTGATCAACTCATCGGCCACAAGGCCAGCCATGGTGCGTGTGTCAAAGTCCGGGCAGCTGAACTGACGGAACAGACCTCTGTGGAAATATGAATATATTATTAAAAGCTGTTTTACATTACCCATGAATGTACATACCCGGAGATTTCATGCTCCGAGAGAGTTGTCGTCTGCCGTGGCCCAAAGATTAAATCAAATATGCTGGTGTCCAGCACACCACTATCGACGACCAGATCACAGACGCAGGTGAGGAACATGTTGCGTCCCTTGGGATCATGTAGGTTGCGCAGCGTGTAATAGTAATGAAGAGCCTCGGCAGTGTCTGTTCCCTCAAAGCGCCGCACATAGAGGCGAATGAGCCGCGCCAAATTAAGACGACGTAATGGCGTCGGATCCGATATGTCAATTGAAAGCAGCGGCTGCGAGACGCTACGCACTCCTCCTAGTATGCCAAGCTCATGTAAGGCTATAGCCATGTGGACGGCATGCACCCGATTGGCATCGGTGCGAGCTAGAAATTCAATAGCTGCCTCAAACTGGCCAGTGAGCGCCAACGCTTGGAAGTACAGATGAGCATTTTGAGCGGCATTAAAGTATTTCTCCCCATAATTCTCTATGAACGAGGTCTGCAGTTGAGCATAGCCGGTAGCGTCTCCGGGACGCAGCATGGCCAATTTGATCCAGAGAAAATCATCAATTGTTTTAGCCACTTCGCCGTGAACTTCGTTCGTATCGCAACCGAGCAGGATGCAGTAAACAGCCTTCTTATAGGCATCTGTCGAATTGCGAATTTTGTTGGCATACTGAAGCTTTAGCTTGCTCTCAATTTTGGAGTTGACCACATTCCCATTTCGATCGGCAATGAGTTCAGCGAATTCCTCATAGCTGGAGCCGGCTTCACGTAAGAAATCCACAGCTGCCTCGACGGCTCCGCAACGTAAGCTGTAATAGATGAGCGGCCACAGTGGTTTACCACCAGCCATGTCCACAAGTCCGATTGTTTGCTGTCCACTAAAGCGTCGGCTCACATAGGCGCGTACGAGCTGATAGCTATCGGTAGCACAGGCTTGGGCCACCAGTGAACTGATGTACACTTTGTAACGTCGTTCCAAATACGTTCTGGCGTGCAGCACAAACTCTGGTCTTTGCTGGCGACTCTTGATGGGATCGGTCTGAGATGGGGCTTCGTTCACCTGTGTCACACAAGACAGCAGCATCCACATATCTGTCAGACGGACATCTCCAAAGGTGCTCGCCAGCTGTGCAAACTTTTGCACCAGATTTGGACGAGGGCGATCCTTCAACACCAGCGCATTATACTGGCACAGCTCCTGGGCATACAGCAAGCTCCTTTTGTCCAGACAGGAGAGCGGCAAGCATTCCGGATTCAGTATGATCTGTTCGGGTAATCTTTGCAAGTCAATAAAGTTCTGCGAGGGTCCAATCAAAGCATCCAGCAAGCGTGTTTTCTCCTCGTTCCAGGTGCTTATCAAGTTGCCCCATTTCTGTTTACTAACCGAGTCGTTAATCTGTAAAGAAGGAAATATATATCAACTGATCATCCATCAATATATGAAAGAAAGCACTTGCATTTTTGTTGGTATCCTCGATGACAGACAGTATGGCATTTTCTCGTTCATTCTTTAAAAATGTGCAGACATCTGTGTCCGCACCCGCCACATCCACCGGCTCGAAGGTTTTGCCCGTGCTAAGCGCCTCTAGCTTCTGGTTTAGCTTGGGCAAATCAATGCCCTTAGAACCAAGCAATATTTGCCTAGTAAACAATCAATTATTAATAAAAACAATTTGACAAAAAGCCGGTTAAAATTTACGCTTGTATTTCCTTGGCACCCGTTTGGGTAACACGACTGTGCAACTGTTCTGTGGCTTGCAGCACCTGCTGCAGCGTTCGCTCCACTCCCGGCAGCTCACATTCCACATTTCCCTTTGTTAGGCTTTGTGCACGCTGTAGCAATGTATTTAAGTCCATTTTTTGTTAATATTTCAGCGCCAAATAAAAACGCGGACTAACGTAAACAACTTGCAGTGTTGAACAGCGGATATATTTTTGCACTACACAGTATACAGCACTGCACCTGTTGGCGCTAAATTTAAAGGCGAATAAAAATGAAAGCAAATAAAACAAACTTCTCTTTTTAAGTGAATTTTCCAATTCAAATTTCAATCTTTTGCAGCGATCTCGCTTTGGGCATTGAAGACAATTTAGTTTCCACCATTGTTATTTCCCTTCTTCACCATCAGTTCCTCCAGAGCACATTGTCTATTAATGGATTTGTTGACCCCTTTAGACAGTGATAATTAATATTCAATTGAAAGCTTTAAATTAGATTCTGCCAGCAAAAACTAATAATTACCTAAGGAAAATAAAAACAAATTCTCAGCAGTGTATTCTCAGTCAGTGTTGCATAGTGGTTAAATACAGTACTGTAAAACTTTTCGAATGCTCTTTTGTGCGCACAACTTTAAAATGTAAACAAAGTATATTGAAGTATTATATTTATTTTTCTTTTCTTTAAAATTATTCGAAATTAATATTAAAATAAAAAAGTATTTTGTTATGCTACTTGTCCATATTCCATTCAGTTTCATATCGAAAATATGGACAAACAAAACATGCACTCTCTTAATTTAAAAATAAACAAAAAGATATTGGATTAATTATAATTAAATTGGAACTAAAGACAATGTAAGTTGCATAATTTTCCTTATGAATTTTGTAACCGTATTATTATTGTGAAAAAGTGTACTAACTTAAACCTGCTTTGTTGCTAAAGTGTTACCACAAACGATGCTAAGCAACATTTGTGGTCCCTAAATATTTGTTAGCGTTTTTGTATTTTTTTGTTTGCTGTTTTAACTTAATAACTACTAGTCTGTAGATTTTCATGTTTTTCAGACCAAACTCTTTACATAAGAATAGATAATGAACCGATTTCGTATTGCCATTTTATAAGCCAGAACATGATACAGATTTTATACACTTATGATATAATACAACTGCTTTTCTCTTGTGGATTACCATTTTCGTTTTCAATTAGCATGAGTAATTGATGAAATATATCGCCCACAGACTGAAAAATAAATAAAACATTATTGCTGATAATCAAAAACTAATAGAATCGTTAATGGACCCACTTCATTTTGTTTGGCGGATGTTTCGAGAAATGCTGCACGCCAGGATTCTGCCAGCTTTTTGCCCGCCTCTGTAGAAACTGTGCGCTCTTGATGTAAGTCCGTCTTATTTCCCACTAAGACTACAGGTACACTGCAAAAAAAATTCAGTTTGAAAATCGATAGGACAGCAGTTTCCTTATAACATACTATTTCTTGCCCATCACATCCAACAACTTTTCATAGATGATTTTGATAACTTCAAATGACTTTTGACTGGTTATGGAATAAACCAATACGTATCCATGAAAATCCATGCTGTACTGTACTGGGAATATGCTATATTCATCCTGTCCAGCTGTATCGACCAGTTTAACACCATAATCCTGCGAATTGACTCGCGTAACCTTGGTGAATGCTGTAATTATGTAAAAGTTAACCCGCGGCCCGTTAAATCATAAATCGATGCGAATTGCGTTCTTTGTGCATGAAGTAATCACATGAACATGAACGTAAAACGACATTCGCTGGCATCCTTCACAAATGTTGCTTTTTATGACTAATTTCATTTGATATGTAAATGCTGTTTACACTTGGAAGAAACAGCTGCAAACTTTTACATACATATGTACATCCATATGACATACAAATACAAGCGCATACATATGTATGTACATACAAATATATTAAGAGTAATACTAAAACTTACTATTTTCAATTGTTGGATCATAAGAGTCCACGAATTGGCCTTCAACAAACTGTATACTGAGTGATGATTTACCTATTAGAGCAGGTGAAACGCAATTATTATTAAGTATGTATGTATGTAGGCAAATTGTTTGCTGCGTTGTTGTATCTGTTTGTCAAAATACTACGCAATTACAGCACAAGCAACAACAACGCACACACGCGCATAAAGATTGTAAATCATCAGCAGCAGCAGTGATTAGTCAGACTGAAGCTGGAGATGAGGAAAATCCCATAAATGCACTTACCGACGGAACGGTAGCCCATCATGGCTATACTACGTTCTTTTGGTGGCATTATGTAGAGCAATTAAAAATTATTTCTACTTTGTAAAATTTGTTGTTGCCCCCTCAAGAATCTCCGCGTCTGATTGCTGCGCCTTTGATTAGTCTGTGACTTTATTGAGCTATGGAATTTGCTCAAGATACTTGTTTCAATCACAGTTGTAAAATTGTTGCGACGCAGTGCCCAACTTTCTTATTGTTTAATTTTATTAATTATGTAGTAAATTCTTGCACTAAAAGAACTGTGACAGCTCTAGAGTTGTGAGTTCGATTAAGGTGCCCATACACGACAAGCACGTTCGGTGATTTATCGAAAATTGGTCCCATTTTTCTCTAATGGAAATTAACTAAATTTTATAAAACATATTTATTTATTATTATTCAATTAAGTACAAATTCAATAAACCAAGAAAAATATAAATTTTTTAAAATAATAAAGTTAATTTAAAAAATAATTTGTGGCACGTCACCCTTTGCGAGGTAAAGAAATTAAAAAGTTAACATGAAATTCTAAAAAAAAAATTACAAAATCGGAAAAAGTATAACAAAAACTCCTGTGAAAGTTTTAAAGCTCCAGCTTCAAAATTAATTTAAAAAAAAACAACCATATTTAACAACTTTCTGAAAGGAGTTAAATATTGTAATTTCTGTCACCATTGCCAAGACTGCCACCTTTTTTTTGCCAATGCAATCAGCTGATTAATGCATTTATTTATTAGAGGTGTGTGTTTTCCCCGAAGCTTCGATGTTTGCTGAACACATAAAATTTTTTGGACACGGCTTTTAATTCTGTAAATCTCATCTGTAAAAGGGATTGAATTGAACATATTTCTCATAAGATTTTGAAATTCTTTCATTTCTATATTGTAATTATCAGGATTGTTTCATTTTTGTTGTACAATGTACATAGAAGCATTCGATAGTGGCCTAACAAATACCGATGGTTCGACGACGTCGATGTTTGACTCGATGTTTCTCCACCTCTAGTCTGAAGCATTTTTTTATTTGGAAAATTGATCATTGATTTTAATTTGTAAATTGTTTACAACGGAACAGCGCCTTCAAGATGGGCACCAAACGTCGCAATATCGAGGATGAGCTTTCGCGCTTTGAAGCGGAAATATCGAAGCCACCAGCGCGAAATCTCTTTGTGCCGAATCAAGTGCGCCCAATAATCGCGGCAAATACGTATACCAACGTGCAGCAGAAACTGCAGCAGCATCAGCCTCGCTTAACAGTGCCGCCGCCGCCAATTCCACCACCACCAACATTTATGTCCACCTTTGTGCCGACGGGCAATAACACCTCTACTTCGCCAGTGAAAACCATGGCCGCCACTCCCGTTGTCCTGAGCAGTGCACCAAAGCTGTATCAGTGTCGCCAGTCGGTGCATGTGCCGACGGTGGCCACGGCGCCGGCAATTGATATTAGCATTAATTCCATACAATTTGATGTAACACAGAAACTCAAGAAGCTCAAGGCCGAAAAATCTGGACCCAATCCAATTGCGGAGGAAGCTATCAAAGCAGCACGCGCCTCATCGGCATTGCAATCATTTCAGACCACAGAGCGCAAGAAAAAGGATCGGAAAACTGTGCGTATTGCTGGCGGCACTGTCTGGGAGGATTCATCATTGGCCGACTGGCCCGACGATGATTTTCGCATATTTTGTGGAGATCTGGGCAACGATGTCAACGATGAGGTGCTCACGCGCACCTTCAACAAGTTCCCGTCGTTCCAGCGTGCTCGTGTTGTGCGCGACAAGAGAACGGGCAAAAGCAAGGGATTTGGATTTGTTAGCTTCCGCGAACCCGCTGATTTCATTCGCGCCATGAAGGAAATGGACGGACGCTACGTGGGCAGTCGGCCCATAAAGCTGCGAAAGAGCACCTGGCGACAGCGTAGCTTGGATGTAGTCAAGAAAAAGGAGCGTGAGAAACAAGTGCTCCTGCAGGCATTTAACTCGACGAGTTAAGTACGTTGCCTGCGTTAATTAATAACTATCAATTTTAGGCTAGTTTCGGTCACATTTTTGATGTAGCAAATTTGTATTTACAATGTTCGGATGTTGCTGCTGCAGTATAAGCATAATTTGAAATAAAAACGTTAAAATTAACATTTTAGCCAAATAAAAACTGATCAACTGATGATTTATTGGAATATAGACAACTATAAAATGTGTGTGTATAGTATGTAATAAATATTGTTAGTTTTCTTTATTCTTAAATATGGTATGTGTAAAAATAGCTGCCTTATTTGTTCGCAGACAATGCATTGTCTAACATTGCAATCTTTAGTTTAATTTATGACAATTAGTTAGCCTTTTAACGGATTATTGTACCACAGTGAACAAAGCTTTACGAATTTAACTAGAATACCCACTTTTGTTATCTAATGTCCCCATCTACATACAAATACTACATTCACAGATACAAACCTACATGCTAACCTGAACAGAAGCACGGCACTGCTGTGCATTAAAGCCGACATTGACTGGTATGATTTACCTATATAGGAATATAACTTCGATTTTGCTGCTTGTCACAAAATAAGTAATGTGACAATACTAGTGTAAGGCTAATAATCTATGATAATTTAAGACCATTTGCTTTGCTGCTTACCGAGCAGCGGCCTTCTAAGCAGATCTCCGCCAGCCTCGTCCTTATCGTCTAACTGTGAGCGCTTGTTTCTCGGCCAGCGAACATAAGGTTTGCCAGCATCCGTCGAAAAGATTGAGGGATAATATTGCCTATAGCTACAGTAGCCGGTAAGTATGCCAATCAGTGCGCCAACTGTTACGTCCTGCCAATGATGATGATAATCACAGGTGCGACTAACAGCCACCAGGGCGGCCACAATAAAAGGGACAACTGCAATGCAAAGTCGCCACGTTTGTCCCCGTCCACGAGCATCGAAGGCGTGCAGCTTGGCGCCCACATAATAGGCCACAAATCCAAAGCTGGCAAAAGCGACTAAATAAAAAAGATAGTTGATAAATCTTTACACGCTTTGATGTCGATTTGTAAACTTACATGATGAGTGACCACTTGGGAAGCTCTTACGTCCTTCGTTAATTTCACTGAGTTGGCCCGTGCAATTGAAATCGAGAATGGAGCTGCCCATGGCATTTGCGGTTTCATTTAACACCATAATGCCATCAGGAAAGCAACGATAGAAGTAATCTGGACGCGGTCGCCCCACCGTAATCTTTAACAGGCTTGTGGGTATGCCATTCATGCACACCGCCATCGTCCATGCCCAGGTGGCAGCCCAAAAATCCCTTCGATTCTTGGTGATCGCAAAGAAAATTAAGGTAAGCACCAGAGGCACGGCAATAACAAAGAATAATAGATCACCGCCTTTGATGTAGTCGGGACGACGTGGATTCTTATAGAGCCACAGCTCCTCGGCGTGTATTTCCCGCTTAAATGCGGTCATTGTTTCAAGCTTGCTGTTATAAAAGATGGATGTTTGGAAGAGTGAGTCATTTATCTAAAGCTCTAAAAGAGGCATCAAAATATACTCACAAGAAAACACACACAATAACAATACGTAGAACAACATCGACCAAGTCGATAAATCTCTTCTTGCTGGCGGGCACTGATAATTCCTGCTCCTGTGACGGCTCCATTTCTGGCATCACTTTGTCATCATTCAGCGGTAACTCATTGCGCCACATGTCGTTGCCGTTGTCCAGATCTTCAGCCGAACTTTCGCCAAGACTACTGCGATGTAATGTGTTGGACCTGCTTGGCATTGACATGTTAGTCACTTGGGCTTTGTTGTCAGTTGTTGTTTGTTCTGTGTTTAGTTTCCTCGTCGACTGAATAATTGATAAGAGATAATAATTAGCCAAGTCACTTAAGTTTTGTACAACCGTTGAATATGACTGGAAGTGCTGTGATAAGATAAACATATGTGTACATATCTATGTTTTTCCCCATATTATTTAAAATAATTAATACGAGTACAGGTGAGGATTAGGTTTGGTTAATACATCATCATATGCAAATTCATTTCTAAACATATAGTATTTGTTACACTTAAATTGCAGCCATAAACAGCGCTATAAATAAATATATGCAAGTCAGAGTGATTTTGATTTAATCAGTTTTAGCTGTCGTATAAACTTGGTATATGAAGATAGTTACACACACACATTTACACATATATCATGATATTCGGTTAAAGCGTTGGGCTCCTAATTATATTGACTGACATGTTACATCTATTTGAATGGTAAACAGAGGGCAGGGCTGACCAATAAGAAATATAAATAGATTTGCACCTGTGATAAACTGTCGTCACCGTCGTCGTGTTGGTTGTTGTTCAAATTGTTTCCGCATTTTCGACTACGTAAATCCGAATCTGTACTCTGCCTACTACTTCGCATTATCAATAGTTTTGGAAATATAATACTTCAACTTTGGAACTGCTTGCGCGAATATGGAACGACACTAATTTTATAGTTTATCGCGATTTCCACTCTCACAGCTCAGAGGGTCGTTAAAATGTTGGATTGCTCACAAAAATTCACTGACACTTGTAGTAATATTTTTTAAACTAACTGCTACATGCTAATTGCTCCGGGTTTTTATAACTTTCTCTAATCCGCAGTCGCATCGGTAAATATTTATTAAGCCGGAGATCCTACCATCCAGCACCGAAGCTTAAATACCCTCTTATTGCACTTTATCAAATTAATACATACATATTTGCTTTCATTACAATTTAAAATAACTTAAAACCGTTCAAAAAAATAAAATAAATTGTTTTCGGGATGAAAAAGCTTTAAACATTATGATACTCCAAATACTCTACATACATATTATTGTATGTAGCTACACTCTTCACTTCACTTCTCGCTCACTCGCTTTGCTTTTGCCTAAGGAAGTTGCCTGACGGTAAAAAAAATCATGTGGCAGCCCTGGCTAAGCTTGGCAAAAAAAAGGGGGCAGCCTTCAGGTTCCACGGATAACTCATATTCTACTTAACTCATTGAAAAAACCGGTCTCATGCACCAAACCAATTTTAAATTGAACTTCATTATTTTAGAAAATTTTGAATTTTGTTGGTTTTATTATTTTTTCATTCAAATTTTTTCAGAAATTTTTTAAAAATAATTAATTTTATTAGAGAAATTATTTCTATCGATAATAATTCTTTCACTGGCGGTCGGACGATACGAACGGCATTGCCAACCATGTTAAAGTTGTACAAGAACAGGGCTGTTATTGATCATATGATTGGTATGATAAGTTCTGTTTTCATAACAAAAAGTCGAAAATTGATTCAATAACTGTTAAAAAAAGCTTAAGATGTCTGTCGAAAGTGAGAGGAATGCTGCTGGACTATTGTTGGACTCCCTCTACCTGGATATGTTTCATCTGATCGAAGCGCACACCCAATGTCGCATTGACATCGAACGCACAAACTCAAGTGGCGCTATTCTCTTAGCACGGACTAAGTTCCAGCAAGGAGGACAATCCCTATCCACAGCCCAAATACCAACAGAACACAGTGCAGAGTTTAACGCTCTTTGCCGGGTTGTAAATACAACAGAGAAGGACAAAGATACTGACATCACCCTTGAGAGACATGCTGTGGACAAGGAGAACGGTTATGTGGAACCTTTGCATTGGTTTAGCGTGTTGCCGCCTATGAGTCTACGAAATGCAGTGGAAAAGTTTAAAAAATCAATTGAACTGGTAGCCGAGAGCACAAATCTGCAAAGGGAGCTCAGTAAAGTATTGAATGGAATTGACAGGTTACGACGAGCCCTAGCACTATAATAATATAGAAAGAACTCTGTATATTACAAATAACTAAATAAGAATAAAGTTCAGAAAAGTTAAGAGACATGTATAAAAAATAACAAATTTTAATAAATTAATCGATTTCATTTACTTATAATCGATTATCGATTTGGTTAGAACATTTGCAAATATTACCAAGTGGGCAGCTCGGTCAGCTGTTTTCAGTAAGTGGGCAGTCTCGTTGCTCATCATTTTCGTATCTGGCAAAAAGCAAATCAATAATTGCCTATAAAGCAAATGCGCAGAATAAGCAACAAAACAGGATAGAACCAAATTGAAGATTAAATTATAGAACATGCAAATTATAAATAATAGAGGCGTACCGCCCAGCAGATAACAGTGTTCACGTTCGCTCAAAAAGTCACAGACATACAACGACAACAACGCGCGCCTTTGTTGTTCTTTTGCTTGCTGTGCTGTGTGCGATTGCGAGCTGCGGGCGACATTCCCGTTTTGAAACTTGTCGCGCGTGGCCACCCCACCCAAAATTACACACAAACATACGTGTCCCTGACAAAGCTCATCCATGAATAACGTTCAGCCAATAGGGACGACGAGTGCCTCGGAAGCGCCGTTGCTCCAGCTGGAGGACGATGAGGTGGATCTCATTGGTGACTTTCTTAAGCAGCAGTCGACGACAAACAGAACAACAACAACTAACAACCAGCTGGCACCACTTCTAAACGGCTTCGAAGCAAATGGCGTCAATCAGTTGACTACTCAAGTTGAGGTGAGAATCCCAATGTATATCCAGCGTGAATGAACCATTAACCTTTTACAGATTAATACTATTGGCGGGAACGGCAAGCAAGCTAATGGCAAGCGGAGGACAAAGCGTAAGCCGAAGAGAGACAGAGATCAAATGCTCTTATCAGTTGACGACGATGATTCTGCTGATAACAATGGGGATATCAGTCTTGATGGTGATGATGTGGCCCACATTGATGGCGCTGGCGGTGATGATGGCGAAAATGTTGATGTCTTTGTCGCGGCCAAGAAGCAACCACAACAGCAACAACATCTGTTAATGCTGCACGATGATGGCGACGACAACGACGCGGACGTTGATGACGAGGAAGAAGTTTTGCTGCATACAAATCCCCCCGCTTTACGCAATGGCAACGGCAATGGCAAAGCCAAAAGCAAACACTCCGAGGAGAGCAGTGAGAGCGTCAGCGGTAGATCAAGCACATCGACACCGCAGCCGCCGCTAGTGATTAGTCACATTGCAACACCGACACGACGCGCAACGACAACGGCCACGGCAACAACAACTTCAACATCAACATCACCGCTAAAAACAACGTCTCGTCTGCCCCACGAAGAAGTCGACGTTATTTGTTTAGTGCCAGAAATCGATTTCGAGGGCATGTCCACGGACGCGGGCAGCGATAATCGAGAGTCGCAGCCTCTGCTTGGTGGTGGAGGCGGCGGCAGTCACAGCAGTCGCATCACCGATCTACTTGGCGCTTTGGGACGCGGACATGATCATCTTGACCTCATGTCAAACACCTTTGGCGGTGAGTCTGACTCGGAAAACCAACAAATGAAGTCTTACAACTCTTGTGGGGCTTCCCATATAGTTACTATGTTTCTGTGCCCTGTGTGAGTCTGTGTGTGGTTGTGAGTGTGTGTGTGTGTGTATGTATCTGAGTGATTTCAGTGGTACTTTTGCACTGCGTAGGCTGCTTGTAAATACTTTGCTTATCACTGTATTAAATTATTTAAATAATAGCTCTTGTTATCAACATCTCCAAAACAAAGCAATGCAAATTCATTTCTCTAAGTTGATATGCTAAAATTTATTACTAAATAGCGAATTCCGAAGTTAGAACTTTGTAATTAAATCTTAAAACAAAATTAGCTTCTTCTCTTAACTTATCTTTGTGGTTCTTAGATTATTATGAAATTTGTAGTGTAGTTAAAGAAAGTGTTAAAATATGTGTGTGTCAAATTTATACTTTAAATGCAGTTCTTAAGTATTCAAGGTTCTGATTATTTTATAATTCAACGATACAAAATGAGAAGAAAACTGCATAAAATAGATATCTATATCTATATTTCTCACTATTCTATTCTGTTAAAGGTTCCATTTCCAAGGTATAACTATTTTGCAAGGGTATTAGCACGTCGACTTTAACCTACGCAGTCTCTCATTCTCTCTCACTCTTGCGCTCTTTTGGTTTTTAGTTGAAGCGGAATTGTAGCTTTAATCATGTTTAATTCAGTTTTTTTTCACAAAGCTGACTCAATGTTCGCTGAACCAAAATGAAATACATTTGTGTATTACACATGTGCATAGGAATGTGTTTGTGCAGTAATATAATAATAACAATAGCATTGCACTAACAACAAAGTGATCAGCGATAGCAGTTGATGAAAACAATTGTTTCTTTTAACGCATTTGAATTTCCCTTCAATAATTATTTGCCACTCGTTTAGAAACTAATATTAGAACCAAAATTCCATATTGTATTTCCATATTTTGTAGTCTTGTTTTGTTGATGTTCGCGTATAGCTTAAATCTTTGTCATTTTGGCCATTTGCAGTCGGTATCTAAATCAAGTGTGTGTAAATGTAAAAATGGGCAATGCTCTGCAAGCATTTGTCGACGAATGGACATAGAAATTATCGTTAATTGTATGCAGATGATGTGTAGCAATGACGAGTTACGAACCAAAGTCAAAGGAAAGGGAAAGGGAAAAGGAAGAAACTTCAGAGAACCGAACCCCAATTCAGCTCTCAAAAGAAGAATTATCGATTACAAATTCATTTGTTGACGACAATTCAATTGACGCCACCGAACTGAGTCGAAATGAATCCGAAGAATCGGCATATGTTCCTTATGTGTGTCACTGTTGCAAGCAAAAGTGTCATGCCGAAGAGAAGGATTTCCTGCCATCGCAATCCGATGACGAGGATCCTCCCATTCTGTACGACACGCACTCAATCGATCCAAATTCCCAAGAGGCCGAAGTCAAAATAGTTCAACCGAAATGCCAATGCGCCAATTGCCCGCTGAAGAACATGTGTAAGTCTCCAGGCGATGACTCCAATTTAAACGCCAGGCATCTCATGTGGGTCGAACCTTATCGAAATGCTTTAGATATGCAAATACTTTCAACAGTGCCCCCTTTTAATTATGTGACTATCACAAACCGTTGAATGTGACACACACACTTTTTATTTTTATTTTATTGAAATGCCGCATTCGTTGAGCTCAAGTCGCGAGAATTTCGTTCAGCACGTTTTTACCATTTGCCAGGATCTCGGCGAGTTCAATGAGAATTTCGAATTCGTAGGTAGTAGAGTCGAATAGGGCGTATATTCGGGGATTTAAGTCGCTAACATACCCTAAATTAAACTGTGCATTCTGTGATTTATTGATTACTTGTCAATTGGTTTAAAGTGCCAACCACTTCAGTCACTTCAAGTGCACATTCTACATATTCTCATGTGTATATAGTGTGTGGAATGCCAGTTATTTATATCCACAGCTGTCACGACAGCCAATTAATTATTTAGTCTATAATTTCTTTTATAATCGAATCGCAATTTGCAGTCTGCTTTCAGGCGACTTCAGTTGCCATGCGTACTTTTATATTGCGCACAAATTTCATTAGTAATTCTAAATCTCTACTACATAATTATATAAACCTTACATTTTTCTTACAGACGATCCTCTCTTCTCGGAGATTGTGGCACAGGCGGAATATGCCATCGAACAGGGTATTTTGCCGGAGAGAATCTATCAGGGCAGCAGTGGTTCCTACTTTGTCAAAGATGCCTTAAATGTGAGTCGAGTCTACGCTCAAATTAACATATATTCTGCGCTACGCATAGATCCAAGTTGTTGAGTTTAAACTTGGCTATCTAAAACTCATACAGCGCATAGATTAAAGACTCTAGCAAACGGGGAAGTCTTGCAATCAAGTTTGCATTCGCAGGACTTTTGGTTTAGCTTTGAGACATTGTACTTCAAAAGAAATGAAATTAAATAGAAGATTATTCCCAGTTTTTAAATATTTTTCCCCTTCTAAATATCTTACATTATATTATAAATAATTTATTTGTGTCTTACCATAAACAGCAACGCTGTCTGGCCGTGTTTAAGCCCAAAGATGAGGAGCCGTATGGCAGACTGAATCCCAAGTGGACCAAATGGATGCACAAACTCTGCTGTCCCTGTTGCTTCGGACGCGCCTGCTTGATACCAAATCAAGGGTAAGTTGAAAGCTAAAACTTACTAAAACTATAATTTAATAAAAATTAATTTAATTTGTTAGTTATTTGTCCGAGTCTGGGGCGAGTTTGGTGGATCGCAAGTTGAATCTGAATGTGGTACCAAAGACACGAGTGGTTCGTCTCGTAGCTGAGAGTTTCAACTATGCGCGCATAGATCGACAGAAGGCGAAGCTTAAGAAGCGCATCAAGGAGCATTATCCATCGGCCCACTTCAATCGCATGAGCCTGCCATTGAAGACTGGATCCTTTCAGCTGTTTGTGGAGGGCTACAAGGATGCCGATTATTGGTTACGTCGATTCGAGAACGAAACATTATCCCCGGCATTGGCCAAATCCTTTCAGCTGCAGTTCGAGCGTCTGGTCGTGCTGGATTATATCATTCGCAATACGGATAGGGGCAATGACAACTGGCTGATCAAGTATGTGGCGCCAAAGCTGGTGGGTGAGGTCGGGAATACTGGTGGCAAGACCATGTCCCGTGCCAATCCACTAGTTGGTCAGCCAATTATTGATCTGAACGAGCCAATAACGCTGGAAAATGAACTGCGACGGGCAACTGGCGGTGGTCAACCGTCACCCACTTCAATGGGCGTAAGCAATTCGGTTGGTGCCGGCGTCAGCTATGTGAGCAGCGATGATGATGAAGTGCCCACTACAAGTCCCAAGAGAGCAATTAATTCTCCATCGGAGCCCACATGGAATCTGGTTGAGGCGCCACAAATCAAAATAGCCGCTATTGATAATGGCTTGGCGTTTCCCTTTAAGCATCCAGATTCTTGGCGTGCATATCCCTATCATTGGGCCTGGTTACCCCAGGCCAAGGTACCGTTCAGCGATGACATCAAGGATCAGGTGTTGCCACAGCTGTCGGACATGAATTTTGTCGAGGAAATTTGCACGGAACTGCTGTATTTATTCCAGCAGGATCGCGGATTCGACAAGCGGCTTTTCGAGCGACAGATGTCCGTAATGCGAGGTCAGATTCTTAACCTGACCCAAGCGCTGCGTGATGGAAAATCACCAGTGCAGTTGGTCCAAATGCCTGCGGTCGTTGTCGAGCGGTAAGCATATGAGTGCCTCTTTCAAGTCTATCTGATAATAAGGTTAATCTCTGTCTTTTACAGCTCCAGCGGTAGTCGCTTTTTCTCCTTTACGCAGCGCTTCCAAAATAAGAGTCCCTTCTTCTCTTGGTGGTAGGTTATCGACCCCACAGAAACTACTTGAATTCGGTTAACTAATGTGAAACTCTCTCTCTTATCTATTTCAGTTAAATGCCCACAAGTTTACCCGGCATATTAGTGTGGTCGGGAACCAAGAGAACTGTCGCCGCCTACCTGTTGTGCTCTGTTGTTATCTACTATATATCGCCAAAAGATTTTTAGTTGTAATCCCCAGCGAAATGGATTTTTGTTAAATTTGTTTGTTTTGGCAAAAAAAAATGTCGTTTAAAATTCACATGCTATTTATTTTATTACATTCACGTCATGAAAACAGAGTTAACTGGTCAATTAACCAGGTTATATTGTTCGTATAGTCAATTGTTTAAATTCATGAAAATGAATCAGCAAGAAATCGATAGATTTTCCATTCCAAATTCGAAACTCACACGCTTTCATTCTGTTTACAGTTTTATTATTATTTATACTTAAACATATCAATGAGAATTGTTTAAAAATAGAGTATAATCAAAGCTTCATATTTATTGCTTATGATAAGGGATCGAATAACTCCCCAAGGCACTTGTATTCACTGTGAATATCATTAACAAATACTATTTACCAGTTAACACTCTTCAGAATCCCCTACACTTTGGGATAATTACGTTAAGCATCAGCTATATAAGCGAGTGTAACTATGTCAGCTAGAGGAAAATAAAATTAAACATATACATACATGAAATAGATTTCAAATTAGATATAAACAATTATATATGTGTGTTAAATAAAATGTGCAAACACAAAAATGAAAACCAATAAAAATCAAATATTATGCCTTGTATAAAATTGCATACTCTAAATTTGGGCCGAAGATCATATAAAAAGGAGAATGTCATCCGTCCCATAGTATCTGCAATTGAGAATCCGTGCAATTAAGCCAATTACATTGTACTCGTCTTGATTCCAATTGACTTTTAATTCGGAATGTTAAACAGGTATAAACACTAAACAATAATTAAGGAAATGAATAATTTTGAATTACACTAACAAGTTTAAATGAATGAGAGCAAATCATCGGAAGCATCGGACTGAAATCTGTTGATAGGTTTAACGCCGGCATCACTTGGGCTAACTGCTTCTGTCTTTAATTCGTTTTCCCCACTCCCGGTCGCATCGCACTCGATGTCATCAAGATTTATAACGACTTCTTCTTGTAATGGGCTCATTATCATATCAACATTTTCGCTCACAAGTGACGGCAGCTGTCGCCGAGGAGTTTCAAGAAATGAAGAAATTGTGGGCTGATATCCATTGCTGAGCATACCGCCATATCCCTTGTACTGATACCACTTGGCCGGCACTTTACCGGCCACACAGAGATCTCGTCCCACAGGGACTGTGCTGATTACATTCTTTGGCTTAAGGAAACGTACAAAGCGCTCCAGTTCCTTGTAGCTTGAATGCTCCGAGTATTCCACACCGATTACACTTATACGCTTGCCGTATGATGGCTTTGAGTTCTTCTCCCAGCCGCTGGGTCGTATGGCCAGGAGCATATCGAATTGTCCCTCGAATTGCTTAAAGTATTGGTCCAGTTGCTGTAGAATATGTGAACATTAGAGTCGTTGCACTGGTTTAGTTATGAAATTATTCATATACCGGATAACTAATCTTTCCCAAGCCGATTACATGCAAATTAGCCTCCTGCGGATTATCAAAGAGCCTCATCTCCAGCTCTGGCCACTTGAGACAGTTGATTGCCTTGCGACGATGCGGCTCTGTCCAGATGCGAAGGCCAAACTCCTCAGCCATTGTCAGCCACACCTTTTCCTTGCCAATCAAATAAGCGCCGCATACGTGTAAAATGCGCTTGCCGGCGTGCTTCTCATGAAATTCACGAACCAAGGAACACAGACGATCAATGCTGTCGGTCTGATGGCAAAAGTCATAGTTTTGCGACAGATATGTGGTGTCCAGGTAGAGTAGATCAATGTATGGGTTGTTCCAGTAAATGGGATTCGACTCCATTTCAAAGCTGGCACGAAAATCACCAGTGTGCAGAATGCATTTGCCTGTGCTGAACTTAAAGAGCAGCATAATGGCACCTGGACAACTACAAGCAATTGGTTAATCGCATTGATTAAGTAATCTATGATACGGCGCACTTACTGATTGGCATCTATGGCAGTGACTTCAATGTCATTCAAATTGATTGACTGATCCACATCAATTTCATGCAGGTACTGCTCATCAATGGGTATAAAAGCGCGCACCAGGCGGGCTGTGATGGGGCTCATGTATAGGGGATGTGCAAACTTCCGGGTTAGGCCCACATAGTGATCGGCATGGTAATGACTTAGAAAATAATGGGTCACATTTGGAATATCACCAAACTGAAAGCCGTCCACAACGAATGTGGTGTCCTCAACAATCTTATAGGGTGGACAACGTTTGCGCGTCCGTCCTTTGGGCATATTTTCTTTGGAAGATGCATCGGCAGGCGGTTCAACTGGCAGATCTTGACGTGGTATGGTTACCATAGGTAAAGTCGCCGTCTGTCGAGGCTCCAATTCACCGAGTACCACAGGTCGTGACTCGCATTGCCTGCTACAGGCGATTCCTTCATTAGACTCTGACTCATTATCAGAACAGAGATCAATTACGTCTGCGGGCGGTGATTTACATTTCGACTTGACTTTTCGTTGCGGCTGGGTTCGTTTTCGTGTGATCTTTGGCTTCAAATCAACATCGGAGCTTGTGGTTGTGGTTTTCGATTCTTCGTCAAACAATCGCTTGCTGCATCCTTTGCGTGGAGTTCGACGATGCTTTGGTTTTCCGGGAGAAGTTTTTGAGACTGTCTCCACTTTGTAGTTTTTTGTGCTACTCTTAAAGAAGGCATCAATGCGCAGTTGACCAGGCAGTGGATCCTTTTTACCAGAGCGTTTAACAGTAGTTCTGTTTACAATAAGTTCTTCATTGCGCACTAATTTCACATCGTTGTTCTTCTTCTTTGTCGTTGTTGCTGCGCGTCTGTTTCCCGCCTTTTTCGGTTTCTCTGGTGTACTATTATCTTCTGCAATCTCTGTTATTTCAATATCACTTTTAGATTGTAAATCACACAAGCTTTTAAGGCGAATCTTTCCAACATTCGTGGTCGACGACATTGCGTTTGTTTATAAAATTTATCCTACGACCTGCGGATCGTTTCGTTCTGAAAAAGTTCAAATGAACGGGTCATCAAGAAGAACAAATGAACTTATTCAGTCAATTATGATCTAAATCGTTCATTTCGCAACTTTAAAAGAAAATTTAAAATTTCTTAGAGAAATAAAATTAGAATAATATACTTGGAGTTCCCCGATTTGATTCAATTTCTTCTTTATTTACATGTAACAATGTTTCAATTTCATATATTTTTAAGTCTTCAACAATGTAAGTTAAGTAAATTAAAAAACAATTGACTTGAATTATTATTAAATTAACAAATAAAAATAATTTAAAAATAAAAATAATTTAAATTTAAAAAATTAAAAAAGTGGTTATAAATTTATTCATCACAATTACAGTTTACATATTCATTGGCCTCCTTTACCGCATCACAGAACGTACGTTCGAGTACAACGGCGTCGTATAACGAATCACCTAGAAACCGATATCGTTGGATATATTCCTCCAGTTGATCGGGTGGTTTTTGTAAAGTTTTAAGAATTGGGGCGCACATTTTCAGTATTTTGTAGCGTATAAATATCGCAGCCTGTTTATTTAAAACATTTTCGCTGCCGCCTTCTGAAAAGTATGGTTCAATCCGATCGGCAATAGCAGCTATTTGTGGTATGACGAACTCGCATATTGGAAACTTTCCCATTGTTTGAATCCCTATAATGGAGCCATAAACTGTCGTTAGGGATGATGCTTGCAGCCCATCCTTGAATAAACTGCAATTTTATGGAATTTGAGAGCTTAAAAATTCAAAAATTGGAAAACATCACATTTGCAATAATCGATGTATCGACTTTCCAAATATGCCAGTGTTGGGTAAGCACTAATTAATTTAATTCGTTATTTAAACAAGGTGAGTAGCTCGCTGTTCACTCACATTGCTCAGTTGCTTACTTGTTCGTTTAACGAGCTTGAATTTTAAATTAAATCTGATATGGATATATGAATATTATTAATTATATTAATTAAATCATTAACAAAAACGATTGAGAGAGAAACTACGGGAAATGCCCCAAGAGAACTGATGAGCAGTGAGGTAGATCCGAGCAAGCAAAAATGAGCGAAGAAAACAACTGAGCAAAGAAGATATCTTAAAAGATCAACTGATAAAAAAGAAACAACTCTGTTGTGTTTACTAACTCCAGCATCACAAACACAAAAATTGTACTACGTACTTGATAATTCTTGTTAAAATGCCATTCTCGCTGTTATTGAAGGTCTCCACAAACTCGGCCACAATGTTGCACGCGTATTCACGCAACGTCCAATGATTTTGCACAGTCGGATACGTACAAATCTGGCGTGCCACAATACAGGTGATAACGGGCGGAATCAACAGGTGTAACTGCAAAAGGAGAATGTCAAGTTGTTGCCAAAGAATCTCTCTCGAATCGTCGGGACACAACTCTCTGAACGACTCACATAATTATTTAGTTGTATGTTGGTATTGCCGAGCAGACAGCGCACCAAGCGCAGCAAATAGAACAACAGGTATACGTTATGTTGCAACACATTCAGCTTAACACCTTCGGTAATGAAGAGACACAACTTGGGCAAAATTGGCTGAAGAGATGAGTCTGTTTTAACACTTCGAAGCGCCTCTTGGCGCAATGTCTCCGAGGTGCCCATGATACTTTCCGTGATCAGGACATAAAACTTTTGTTGCTCCTTGGATAGAGGGAACTTTCTGTTTGGCATTAACAGCACTTGCTCCCGTTTCACCCACGGCTTTAAAACGCCTTTTGGCTTTAATTTTCTTGTTTTATTCCGAGCCAGGGACTGCATTGTTCTAATGATTCTTGTCCACTTATTTTTTGGTGGTTGATATCGTTTACGTGGACGTGTAGGTCCATTTTCTTTACCACGTACTTGGACTTCTGGTAAATTGTAATCGATATGCAACAGATCCAGGTTGATGCCGTGTTCTTGCATTGCATAATGCAAATGCTCGAGCTTAACTTTTGAGGAACGGGAGCGTCGGGCATATTTAACAGCCTCGTCTAGAATCTTGTTAAGATTCTCGCGAACTTCCTGACCTACAATGTCAATCATATTGTCGCTTAGGGTTTCGCCTATACAATGAGTTCCTATGCTCCGCAAGGATGTCCTCGATAGCGTGCCCGCATAAATGTGTCTCCTGTTATTTGAATTTTTCTTTAAAGTTATTTCGACTTTTGACTGGAATTCGAGCAAAAAATTTCTCATTTTATTATTATCATTGCTTTGACAGTTTGACTGACAAACAAATCAAAGCCAGCCGTCAAACAGTTGAAATTAATCAGAAAACGAATACAATGATTATTGCATTTGTTTAATAAATTTTTAAATAAAATGTAACTTATTTTAATACATAGAACGAAGCACTTTAAATTCTTGATATTAGGGATTTAGTCGTTACAATTAGCTAGAACCAACGCTAATGATAATAACTCCACAATCGGTAGAGAACAAGCCCAAGCAGCAGGGCAGCGATCAACACTTTGGGCAGGTAATGCAGTCAAGACCGCAGATCCGTTAGAGGGACATACATTACTCCCATTAGACGTGTCATCTCCACTTTCCCATTGGCATCCTTGTCGTACTGCAGTTATGACACAATATAAAAAGATCTAGGCAAATGGACTACATGAAAATCTCCTACCTGCTGCATGTACTGAGTGCCACGCTCCGGTCCAACGGGAACAATTAGGCGTCCTCCGTTGGCGAGTTGGTTTATTAATTCGGTGGGGGTATCGGGTGCAGCGGCACCTACATGGATGGCATCATATGGTCCAAGAGCGGCATGTCCTTTGCGGCCATCTCCCTCAACAATCATCATATTGCCTGACTCTAGCATCAAACGATCATCCGAGTTTAGATTTTCTTTGCTCAATTCGACTAATGCCTTTTGATGCTCAATCCCAACGACTCGAGTGTTGGCATTTTCGCCTTTTGCCTTTATATACCGATAGAAACAGGCTGTTAGATATCCTGAACCTGAACCTACGTCCAGTACGTGGGCACCAGGCTTCAATTTCTCTCGCAAATACTCCAACGCAAAGGCGTGCTTAATGAAAGTAAGAAAGATAGGTTAAAAAGGATTATTTCCAAAATTATAATACCCTCTGCAAGGGTATAAAATCATAAACATTGAAGTTGTGTTTTGTATTTGAGATGTGGGGTTGAAAATTACCATATGAGGTGCACTGATAGTTACTCCACCCCCGATTGGTTGCGGTGCATCCATGTATGGATTACGAGGACAGTAGTACTTGCGATCTGTGGCAATCATTGCACTTGCCACAGCTTCTGTTGCAATGACGCCGTAATCTAATCAAAATACACATACATAAATGTATACACATGAGTATAACAAATAACTGCACTGCCTCAACGCTTACCTCGTAACTGGCGAATTAGATCTGCATTATTTGCACCCACGGAACGCCAGGCCATGCTGAATGAACGCAATAATAGGCCCAGCCTAAGTATGTTAGCGATATTTAAATTTTGTAGCTTCGTGATTGCTTTTGTTTGGATTTTGTGGTCTTTGTTATTTTTGTAGTTGTTTGACAGCTGCTGATGATCAGCTGGCGCTCAGTGTTGCCAAACCTAACACATTTTACAATGAATTTAATATCATAAATCGAATTTTTAAACACGGCTTATGTAGATCATTAACAAAAAAATGTGAAAAAAACTAAATACAAATCAATTGGTTTGCCAATAAATCAAAATATCAATAAACTAATCATTTTTTAAATTGAGTTAAATCTGGAAATTGAGTTATCTGTGGGACCTGATATGGCTGCCACCTTTTTTTTTTGCCAAGCTTAGCTAAGGCTGCCACATAATTTTTTTTTAAATGTCGGGCAACTTCCTTAGGCAAAAGCAAATGAGTGTGAGCGAGAAGTGAAGTAAGAGGGCAGCTGTCGAACGGAAAACAGCAAAAGTCGCGGCGCAGTAAAAAAAAGAAATCGAAATTTATTGTATAAAGATACGATAAAAATACATAAGTATTTGCTTAATTGCATACATATAAAAAATAAGTTGTAATTGTGCTTGCTGACTGGTGTAAAGTGAAAAATATATACTCCAGCCACCGATTGCAGCAGCTGCAAAGTATAGCACTGCAATTTGCAGCTGCCTTTTTTCTGTTGTTTTATTGTTGTGCTGTGTGTGTGACACACGCATACCAACGCATATCTTCTGGCTAGTTTAAAGAGCGCGCGCGGCAAAAAAAAGTTTTCGCTATTGTGTTTGTGCGTGTGTGAGAGAGTATTAGTCATTTTGGCCTGGCCTGGTCGTTGGTCTTGGCTTTTGTTTGTTAACCCGTAACATTTGGAGCGCATCAGCAACAGAAACCCCAACAAAAACAACAAAACATCTACCAAAGTCGTTACGGCAAAATCAGCAAAAGGTGAGTTACCCGCGTCATCATCAATTTTAATTGTTAATTCATTGAGGTTCTTGTGCTAATAAAAACCTTTAAATGCTGTCTGTGCAATTAGCAGCTCAATAGCTTTTAACTTGGCTAACGCTTAAACATATTCCCACCGATGGTGCGTCCTTTTTACTTGATTTAACGACCAAGCAAGGTCGCTATTGTAAAATATATATGTATGTACAAGTATTTATATATTAAATAGTTATTGTACGCTTTGTAAGCATGTAATACGCGTTAAGGTATTGTACAATAATAAAATGTACATTGCATAATTCGATGTGCTACGTTAGTGTCGTCTATTTGTAGTGGCTTAGTTGAAAAGTTGATAAAAATTAATTGTGAAATGTGAGCGTTTTTGCGTGTGGGTGTGTACGTGTGTGCGGCTCAATATGTTGTCCACTTTGACAGGACTTGAGTTGGCACTTGAGTTCCTGGCCATTTCCACTCTGTCAAGCATTTCGTTTTCGTTCTGTCGCTTTTAGTGGCTGGCAGCAGGTGTTGCATGTTTGTTGGTAACCCTGCTTCCGTCTGTTGCATTCACTTTCCAATTCACTGAGTTTGCTATAAGTTGCATGCTGCCGCTGCCTTGAGGCAACTTTGAGTCCAAGTCAAAGTCTCGTTTTGGTAGCCCGACATTATTGATAAGTGTTCTTCTTTTAAGGGCTTGTGTGTAATTATTAAGCAATGCCTTCTTCTTCTTGTCTTCAAGTTTGTGATAGCTTCGTCGTTGTACAAAACAGGAAACGACATACAGTTAGTCAAGTAATTATTTTGATACTTTAGTTCTCAGAATAAAAATAATCTTTTTTTTTTAATATATTATAGTTGATATGTACATATTTTGTGATAGATTTTTTTAATTTATTAAAAAAATATTTGACTAACTGTACGTAAGGAAAACTATAAGCACATATAGAAGAGCACATAAGCAAATTTATCAAAAAGCAAACAGCGCTTGTTGCACGTTTTGCTCAACCAAAGTTTTCTCTTTTCTAGAATTTTAGATAAATAGAATATATAACAATTTATGGCTGTTTTTACACTACAGCATTATCAATTAATTAGAAAGATGGCTATGATAAATTCGAATTTAATTGATAAGCAAATCGTTTCTATTTACTGATTATGTACATTGTTTTTATCAAGATCTATCCATTTAATAAAACACTTCAAGTTTATATACATATGTGCATTATATTTATGTAGATATGTATGTATGTGCTTGTGTTAAACTTTCTGTTCAACTTTGACCTAGATTTGAACAGATTTGCGCCTTGCAACGCATGAATGCGAACGTAGAATTCAACTCTACGATGAATTCCCACCAATCTGTCTCTCTGTCTGCCAGTGTATGTACATATGTACGTATATATTCACTTGCGTTGATTTATTATAAACGAACGTGCAGTTTAAGCAAATATTGCTTAGCTTTTATCATTCTCTCTTTTGATTCTAAACTACCTGACGTTATTTAACAAATGGGACGCCCAAAAGAAGAAGACTTAGTACTAAACAGAAGGAAGAGATTGAAAACCGTTATACGCATGCTGTTATACACAATGAACGTTTAATAGTAATATCATTATATACACCGACAAATACATAGTATATGTTTAATACATAACCAGTTCTTCTGAATCTCTCTTGCTTCTTATTTAATCCCTTCTGCTTTTTACTGTGTTGTGACGAGCGTAAGTCACACTGATTATTCCATTTGCTTCACACGCCTTCGCATACTTTTTTTATGGTTTTTCATTTCCATTCGCATTCGCATTCGTACATGTATTTGTATTTGTATTTGTCTTTAACTCATGTTTTAGCCAGATCTCTAAAATGGAATGGCACACAACAAAAGAGTGACGTTTGTTGTGCACGTTTTAAGCTTTTCAATTTTTTGTTTATTTCGTTTTCTACGTGTTGTGCAAATATATGTCGAACATTTGCGCAAACTACACAAATTTGCGTAAATTGTTATGTTTCGCATTTCATTTCAACTGTGTCCACAGAGTCTGCTTTGAAATGCCAGATTCAAACCTTGGCCTTAGAAGCTGTCACCGAGTGAAGTTTGGAGAGTGTGAGTTATCGATATTCAATGAAAATCGATTGAGTTAACTCGACCGATTGTCAAAAGATGTTATCGAGTTAAAGTATGTATTTATAAATTGCTTGTGCTAAAATCCAGTTGTCGATTATTCGAGGTATTTTTACTTAAATAGTTGTAAATTAATTACTCATTCTGTTTATTTACTTTGATTCATTCTTTGAAAAGTTCCCAAGTCATTTTAATTACTTTATAAGATCTTTTCAAAGACCCTAACCTTAAAGGAAAACAAAGCACATTATTGTCCCAGCCATAGCTCGGTTTCGCACCCCCCTCCCCACCTTCGAACTGAGTCAACGTTTTATGCAAATTGAATGAACTTCTTGCTGGTCGTAATCATTTAAAGTGGCATAAAGTAATTTGCGGGTTCTCTTCGGCACGTTCCTCGCAGTCTGCTTCCTACTTATAAGTAATATAATTTGGCAAGTTCAACGTCAGAGTTGAAAGTGAGGCGTTCCTTTATGTTAAATTCTAGTACATGTATCTACATATATGTATTCTTATGGATACATATATGTACGTAAGTTCATTAAATTCTTTATTTGTGGCCATATATTCAATTTAAGTTGACGACGATTTTGATGGCGCTTCGAATGACATTTAATTAAGTATCATTTAATACATATACGCTCATAATATTAATGTGTGCCACATTTAAAAATACGTAAATATATATGTATGTTAATTGTCTTAAACCTGTTTTAAACTTGTTTTGATAGGAAGAAGAAAACATGGCTTATAACAGTTAATCCTTGTATGCTTAAAAGAATATGTAAATATTTATATAATTGTTGTTGCACAGAACGCAAAATAATTTATGATGATCAGTTCAACTTATCAAATACAGGTTTTATTATATGTAATATAAATCGCATTACAATTCAGATTGTCTTTTGAATTATCTGTCGAAAAATGAAAGCTAATTTGATTCGAGATTAGATTAGATTATAAGCTCAAACCAATAGCAGGAGTATTGATCCAAGCATGCTATCAATTGTTGTTATTTATTCGATTGTTTATTGCAATTGTTTGTTTTTACTTTTTAACGAATGAAAATAAAAACTCAAGGTCATCTTATTTGTTAGTTGTTGTTTGCGGTTTGTGTTTTAGGTTTGCCAATTGAAGAAATGTCGAACAATCAACAATTGCTGTCCAGTGCCAAAAGCAAACGAACAATAAATACAATAAATAATAAAAGAAATATATAAAAAATAGAGCATAGAAAATGGCTCTTTGCAAGAGCAGTATATAGTTAATCAATTATTTACTTAAGAGTCCATTTGTGATAATGTTCATGAACTCTATTATATGTACTCAACGAGTGTGTGTGTGTGTATGAATGAGTGTGTGTGTGTGCACATGTCTCTTGTCAACAGTCTGAAGAGTGAGTGAGCGACCTACACGTATTTGCTCTCACTTTGCTATCATTTCTGTGATGCTTTGTACAAGTCCCAAAGCTGGCTAGAAAAAAAAACACTTTCTTTTGTTGAAATGTGTTCTTTGGTTTTTTACCAGAGCTTTGAAAGCGCGTGTTCAAGTTTTTGTGAGTACTTAAGTAAAAGTTGTCTCCAGTTTATGATTAACATACGTGTTCAAAGCAACAACAAATTAGATGTGAGTTACCTACGCAAATTTCATGCTTATATTTTTTAAGAATGGGTATAGGGTATAATAGACTCACAATAATAACACCACTTTTTCCCAGTTGAATCATTTCTCTTTGCGGTTCATTCCGCTTTAACCGGTTGTCGCCGCCAACAATTTAATGAAAACAGGGAGAAATAACACCCATGTAAATATGTCTAGTATACCCCGAGTATGTATGTGAAAATAGCACTATAACAAACATAGTCGTGACCTTAGCAGTGCATTAAGCTTTACACAACACATACATATGTATATACTCCCGTGCATATGTATGTGTTGGGGTGGACAAGGGCGACAATTCTACGGTCGTTAGTTGAGGTATTGCAAGGTTTACCATGTCATCCGTATAGTTACTAATTTCTTAATTACATTCATCATTTTTTATTGACAAAACTTGTTTAAAACAAAACAAAGCATGTGAATTGTTTTTGATTTTTTTAATTATGAACAAATATATAGTATTATTTTTAATATTAAATTGTTGTCTTAAGAAGTTGATAAATACAGAATTTTATGCATAAATATTAATACATTTTGAGCTAGCATCCAATTATTCAGATGACATCATGTTTAGCCAAATTTTAAGTTTAACCAACTTTTAACGAGCTGATGTGACAACAACCGGAAAGTAGACGGATCAGTTATAAAGCCTAGATAGATTTATAATTGAAAAGTTTGTTGACTTGTACTAATCGTTAAGTAAACTTATGGGATAATTTTAAATTGAGATTGAGATTTCCCACATGGTGGAATGAGTCACATTTATGAGAAGAATATAGAATTGTATATAGTTTCTTCTACTTTACTAAGGAATCAATCTTACAGCCACAGATATTTTATCTACATGTTAAGAACTGACACGCTTGCACTAAAAATAGTTCTTCAGCTACACTCTCTACACTTTCCCCTCTTATTTCTAATCACATAATGGTTATAATTGATTGGAGGCAACAATTTGAGCTTCTCTGCAATTGACGTAAAAGCTATCATTGTTTTTGTTGTTGTAGTTGTAGTTGCAGTTGTTGTTGGATTAGACTTGGCAGCAAAGCGAAAACTAGTGCGATAATTGCATCTGTTGTGAGTCGATACGTATGTGCATACGAACACGAGGTATACAGGGTATATGGATGGGAAATATGTGTAAGTGGGGTGTATGTTAACTGAAACACATTTGATTTAATTAGCAGGAAAGACCCAAAATCCAAATTCACTTGCCACAAGTTCAGTTCAGTTAAATGGGAAGCAAAACACAGTCGTACATAACTATGTATTTAATTATATACATACATACATCTGTATGTACTTTTCATACCCTTCAAAGGTGACTTTAATTAGATTGTTTCTGATGTGCATCAAGTTAGCTAAACACTTTCGGAAAAAACAACGTTTAGGGGATGGATAATTTGCCGTTAATTATCCGTAAATTATTCGTGAAAAAATTAATTTTGCCGCTCTTTTATTTTTTAAAAAAAAATAATGTTCTGCTAACTTGATATCAAGTTAGCAAGACACTTCCACAATTTTGACAATTTTCGAAATCTTTTCATCGTGGAATTTGCCGTTAATTATCCGTAAATTATTCGTGAAAAAATTAATTTTGCCGCTCTTTTATTTAAAAAAAAAAAATTAATGTTCTGCTAACTTGATATCAAGTTAGCAAGACACTTTTTATAGGGGAATTTGCCGTTAATTATTCGTGATTTATTCGTGGAAGACACAAATTTGCCATTCATTTAGAAAAAAAAAAAAAAATTCAAATCAATAGCACATTTTCAGGCATGCCACAAAAAACACTAGTGAAAGTGATTTCAGAAAAAAGCAATTCCACTTCGAAAATTTCTCCGTGCCACAGAAATTCGTGTGATTTAGGTTTTTAAGCATGTTCATCAACCTTTTCGTACTAGGCTGCTAAGGGTTGGCCCCTTCTCAGATTAAATTTCCCAAGGGTTTGTTTAGCAATTTTTGTAAGTTTATTATTGCTGAAAAGTAGGTTTTTATTTTATTTCTTCTTTAATTAATATTATTTAATTTATTTATTTAATAATTGATATTGTATAGCCTAAAAAAATTTAAAAGTTATTGGCGCGACAAACAATGAAAGTTACTCAACAACTCTAATTTCCAAATTTCGGACAAAATATGTGACATTATTCTCATGGCATCGGATGCCAGTGAATTGAGCGATGATTTCGTTTCACCAAAAATTGTGCAGGTGATTGAGACTGTGGCACGGAGAAATGAAATTGACGTGAAACTCAAGTGAAAGAGATTTATGTGGCATGCCTGTTTAAGTTAAATCGATCGTTGCTGTTATTTTAACATTGGACGGTAATGTTGTCATATCTGGTATGTAACATAACAGTTTTATATATTTATGTGTTAAAAAATGTGTTAAAAGATTTTTAAATTTGCACACTTGTGAAAATTAATTAATGGCACTAAAACTGGTTAAACAATATAAATACACCAAACTGTTATGTTATATACCAGAAATATTAACATAACAGTCCAATGTTAAACTAACAGCAACGACAGTCCGTCTTGCTAACTTGATATCAGATAGAACATTATTTTTTTTTTTTAAATAAAAGAGCGGCAAGATTAATTTTTTCACGAATAATTTACGGATAATTAACGGCAAATTATCCATCCCCTAAACGTTGTTTTTTCCGAAAGTGTTTAGCTAACTTGATGCACATTTGATTCTGTTAGTTTTGTGGGTGCTCATTGATGTTATTGTCAAAGGGAAAAGTGCTGTGTTCACGGTAAGTAAACTAATGAATTTAGTGTCGTTTAATACCCTGCAAACAAAGTATTAGCTGGGGTATCTAAAACCCAGTGGTTGCTATTGAAGGAACTGCGTGGTATCTCTTAGTCTAAACATTTTTAAAACAAATTGTTTGTTCGTGTCTTTTGTATATTGTGCAAATCTGATATTAACGGCATTTTTCTAGAGTCTTTAGATCCATCGCAAGATTTACATGAATTTCGCATGCAATATTTGACTAAAGAAATTTGCGGTTCACTTTTGTTTACGCTTCGAAATGAAAGCTTTCGAAATTTTTGGAATGTAAATAGAAGTCGGAAACTATTGTGTATGCTTAGATATATTATACAGTTCATTCTGTTCGGTTGTGCATTCAAATGGCCAAAATGCAACCAAATAATGAACTTATAAAGATTTTGTTCTTTTTGAATAGATTAAATTCAGAAATAGATTGAATTGTTTTTTTTTTTTTCAAATCAGTTTAATAGACAAAGGTAACGTTACACGCTTACTAATGTCTTAAAAGTCTTTCATTTGATTCTTCCTATTTTAAGTATAATGAATAAAGAAATCGGGAGGTTTTTCTGAACTATTTTTTTCTTTTTTCGTGTGTTCTTTTTCTATTTTTCATTACACGTACATCTTCTATATAGACATTTTAGCGTCATATGTCAAATGTACACTTCTAGGCAAAGTATTTGCTCATGTGGCATGTAATCGTGGCATTTGCAACAGTCAACAACAACAAAAGTGGAACACAAATAAATATTCCCAGCTTCTGAGAATGCTCAACTTTGCCGCCAACTATCGAAAAGCTGCTTGAATAATATAAAATGTCGTACATACATAATATATGAGTGCTTATATCATATAATACAAAGACGTATGTGTATTATAACTATAGTAGATATCGTGGCGACTGGGCGGACAATTGTTTTGCCAATAGATTCGTTGGGGAATTCGCTGTGGGATGACGCTGTTGCGCCCAGCTGGAGGTCAATAGACATCATCAGCAGCATCATCATCACCATCATCATCATCATCACCGTCATCATCATCATTTGGCAAGCTAAATACGTATTTCAAATGAATGAATTGAAATTTATTTGCTGCGTAAAATATTTTAATGTATTTGTTTTTGATAAGAACAACTTCTGTATGCTGGTGGCGCTTAAATATGATTAATAATATTGTTGTTTTCATTGTTGTTGTTGTTTTAAATGCAATCAGTCGTTCCGGGATGTGCCGTCCACCAAAATCCACCAACTGTTCCATTCGTTTTTACGCGGAATTGCATTCCACCCACATTTTCTTTTTTGTTTTTTTTTTTTTTATCAAAGTTGAATTTTCCCTCCATTGTTTAATTTTTTTTTTTGTGGGCGTCCTCCTCGGTTTATGTTGATGACGTAAATTCCTCGTAAATGTTTTTTAATAACTTATTTATTGGTATCTTTTTTGTTCTTATTTTTCAACATTCTCTTGTGGATTGATCGATTTGATTTTTATTTTACGTTTTAAACATTTTTTCATTGTTTTTTCTACGTTTCTTTCATTGATGATAGATCGGTCGGGCAATTAGAGCTGTTTGTTTAATATTAATCAGCTGCTGAGTTTAGTCTAGTACAGCCTCTAGTCCGTTGTGTTTCCCAATATACATAAGTGTTGCGATCTCATTGATCGCTAAGTAAATAGTAAAATTACTGACAATTGCCCAAATAATTAATTGTTAATTCTTTTGTTAGAGTTGAGGTTTTGTTTTGCCAGATTTTTAAGGGATTTTATTCAGGTAATCAAATATACACCTGTTCTAGTTACTAAAAATACGTATATTAAATTGTGCTTTTTTAACAGAAAGTTATTTAGTCCAACAAAAAAATGAATTCTCGCGCTGTTTTAAACTTAAATGTTAACTTTTTAAAGACGTAGAAGTCTTGAATGAAAAGTCTTTGCAATATTAATTGAGTACTAAGAAGATAAAAGCCGAGTTAAAACTTTTAACTTAAAAGTGAAGAACCTAAACACACTTTTTAAAAAATATCTTTATTGATATGGGCATTTCCAGAAAAAGGTCCACCACGATCAAAGCAAAAAAATTTGTTCTCAACTGTTGAACGTTTTCAGTAATTAAAGATTGATAGATCAGAGAATTGTTGGGCAATTGCCAATACTTTTAAACTTGTTTTTATACACACACCAATACTCAGATACACTCAGCTACACAGAAGCTTTACTGAAACATAAATTGAAATAAAATTTTGGAGTGAACAAAAAGTTTTAAATGTCGTATTTGGGGATAGACATGATATAAGTCTGGCTACGTCTGTGTGTTGGAGAATAAGCCAGGCCACGCCCACTACGTCTACGTCTCACGCCCACGCTCTTTCACGGCGGCTGTTATCGTTGATAGCGTTGTTAACGTTGCTTATCATCAGAGTCAGCGATAAGCGTTGTTTGATTTAGCTTGGCATCTTGTGTCGTCGCCTTTCTGATGTACTCCTTTGCAATTGCAGGCAGGATGACGATACCGTCGAGACCAGCGCCAGCACCGCCCGCGTCCCGGGGTCAAAGTGCAGCGGCCGGGGCGAATGCGAGTCTGGAGCAACTGCGTCTGCAGCTGCAGCAGCAGCATCTGCAGCAGCAACAGGCGGCGAACGGAGGACTACAAAAGCTGACCATCAAGTTGCCACCGCCGCCAAAGGGACCAATGCAACAACAACAACAACAGCAGAAGCGCAACAACAACAACAACAACTTCTTTGATGAGGAAAACAACAGCACAAGCATAACAAGAAAGTTTCCTCAAGCACGCTACACGCCAGCCACGAATTGGAATGATTCACCATTCGATGGCGCCATGTCCACATCCACAGCCACATCCGTGTCCAATGGCAACAATGGCAGGAAGATGCCGCCCCCGCGACCGCCACCGCCAAAGGTGCAACTCAATGGACGCAAATTAACAAGTCTGGCGACTGCGAGTGGTCCCAGTGGTGCAAGTGGTTCAACTTCTGGTGGCATCATCAGCAACATTTTCAGTCGCAAAAAGTCGTCGGCAAATGTGGCTGCTTCCAAGGCAGCGGCTCAAAATCGTGTCTACGGTTTAAGTAGCGGTCAAATGTTCACATCATCATCATCATCATCAGCATCCTCATCATCGGCAACCACCACAGGAGCAGCTGCGTCTGTCTACGACTGGAATGCGGCATGGAATACAACGAGTACAACAACAACATCGACCACAACAACGACCATGAAGACATCCTCGAGTAGCTATCACAGGGACGCAGATGCCCAGCTGATCAGCTTCGATTCACCGCCATCGTCGCCAACGTTCACACAAAAGTCAAACAGCGATTGTGTTAGCGTTGATAGCTTCAGCTCCGACAGCAATTTCAGTTCACCAAACAATGGCAGCGTCTCGCAGCCGGAGAGCGGATTCGAGGATGATTACACAAGGTCGCGACCGGCCACACAGAGTCCCCTGGTGGATCCATGGGAAGCGGTGGACAGCGGCATCTATGGCGGTGGCGTTGACAGCTTCGGGGCGGCGCCAGTGCGTCAAATGCAACCGGTGCAAACGACACGCAGCTCGGATAATCCGCTGTGCAACGGCCGGAGTCTGTTGCCGCCACCCCAGTCGCTGACCATGCCCACCATCATCAAGCCGAAGATATCGCAGAAACCCAAGGCGCCCAAGCCACCGCCATTCATTGGCCAACCACCAATGTTCGCCTATGGCTCGAACGCACCGCCATCGCCTCCGATGCCCAAGTGTGCAGCACCGACACTTTCAGGAGCGGCTGCAGCTGCCACGAACATTTCGTTGCTGGACGTGATCTCGGGCAAAGTGGATGCATTGGCCCTAAGCAACGGCAGCTCGGGTTACGTGGAGGAAACACAGCTGCCATTTGCCATTGCGCTCTACGAATTCGATGGCGTCGAGGAGGGCGATCTGAGCTTCAGGGTATGTTTAGGATTATTTATTGATGTCCATTGTCTTACACTTAAAATTGCTCATTTAAATTACAGGAAGGTGAGAAAATCTACTTGCTGGAGCAGCCCACTGAGGAATGGTTCCGTGGACGCACGCGTGCCGGCTGTGAGGGTCTGTTTCCGGTTAATTATGTGGAAGTCCGGGTGCCATTGAGAGACGACAGTGCAGCACAGTCACAACAACAGCAACATCCAAGGCAACAACAACAACAGCAGCAACAACAACAATTGCACATGGCGCGTTGTTTGTACAATTTCCCTGGCGAGGTTGAGGGAGATTTGGCCTTAAGAGTAAGAATGTAATATCTATATGTTATAGAAAGCAATCTTAATACGATTTCTTTGTTAACCGACAGGAAAATGAGTTGGTTAATGTGCTCTATCGCATCAATGAGGATTGGCTTTATGGCGAAGTGGATGGACGACAGGGCCAGTTTCCGGCCAATTTCCTCGAGTATCAGCCCCAAAATCTGCCCACGCTGTGAGGGCCACAGAATATACTTACACATATATACAGATAATATCAACAATCAGGATCAGGAGCAGAAGGAATCAGCAAACTATATTTAACTATACGATTATATACAAGGAATTCTATGTCAATAAGTGCTGAGCAGCAAATGTTGTTGGAACTGAACCATATTGTATTTCCCCCATTTTTGGTAAACCAACACAACACAACACAAACACACACACACACACAACAACAAAAACACATACTATATGTACACAAAAGATTAATTAATTATATATAAATATCTGATATTGTTTGTTAAGTTAATTAGCAAGTTTAGAAATTATTTAAATTTTAACGCAACCATTTTAATGCCCCCCCAAAAAGAATTGTTAATTTCCAATTGATTGTTAATGTAATTTAATTGTTTATAGCTGATTCTAAATTTTGATATTTTGATAAATGTTTATAAGATATTTCCACTGCTTTTTTTTGTTTAGTTTGCTTTAGTTTAGTTAGCTAGTTAGGCACATTAACCATTTCCAATTAACAATCTTATAGAAACCATTTAATTATACAAAACTGTGTGTGCTATCTGAGAGAAATAATTAGAAGTTAGTATAACAATAATAATAATAATAATAATAGGGACTAGTTAGATATCAGGCCACTCTATACATATGTCAAACTGCGATGAACTGAAATAAATGTAAAATGATCAAAATAAAAACTGATGATAATCGATGCCCGCAAATTGGTAGCCAAGTGCTGCTTGCCGTGTTGTTGGCCACACGGCGGCAGGACAGAGGCACACAGCTTGCCTAAGACCGACCATACGTGACCGTCAATGGTCACATCCTGCCCGAGGTGCTACTGCTTACGACTAAATATGGCGGATCTAGAGAGGACAACTCGATAAAACCCGCAAGCTCTGGTGTCAGTCGAACCGTGCCAATGGGCCGCATGGCAGCTGCGTGATTGCTGTCTTTGAACGGTGACCTCCGGATACCTGGCGTCCTCCGGCTGTAATCTCATCTTAATGCCTTGCCGTGATACTGGGGGCTATGTCACGGTCGACCTATCCGACCCCTACACTCGTGGGAATCAAAATCAAATGAATACAACAAACAACCAACAAACAACTAATGATGCACTTAATTTTCGTCTTAACGGAGCGGGCAAGAAGCGGTATCATCATCTGCTCAGAAGAGGCGTGCCCAAGCAGGAGGCAAGACTGCAAGCAAGGAACCCAATTAATCCACGCACAAGGAACTGCATCAGCTCCTCCACAGGCAGCAGGCGCAGACAACCTGCCACCTCACCTGGCTCAACACATTCCGAGCGATTGCCCGTTCAAGCCCGTCTCGGAGCACCTGTAAACCGAGGCCCCACTGTGCCCGTCGAGCCACCGCCTGTGATTGAAGTGCCTCCATTGGCAATTCTACCTGGGGACTATCCCAGTGAGTTGTGGAGTGTACCCCAGTTGGAGGCCGTGCAGCAAAGTATTATCGATCTCATACGGCGACAGGATGCTGACACCGTTAAGCCGCAATTCTCGGGATGTGCTTTCCGCCAGGGCTGGCTGTCAGTTAGCTGCAACGACGTCTACACTGTCAACTGGCTGCGAGCCATGGACACCCGACTGCGGCCCTGGGAGGGCGCCTCCCTGCAAGTCATACCCGAGTCCGAAGTGCCCTTCAAGCGTGTCTTCGTGGGCATCTTTCCTGCACTGCAAACCAGCTCCGTTAAATATGCCCTGCGTCTAATCGATGAGCAGAACGAGGGACTCTCGGTTCCCGACTGGCGGATGATCTATCGTGGACAGACGGGTCCTCACATGAAGCTAATCATATCCATCGACTCGCATTCAGCCGAGATGCTGAGGAAACGTGACTACAGTCTTAATTACGGCTTCAGCTCTGTTAGATTTCGACCTATGGATATGGCCAAATAAAGTACTTATTAATCACAAAGCCGTCTATTATTTGGTTGCTTTAAAGCCCCTTCAGACGAGCGCTTTTTCACCGACACTTTTTGTAATTTTTTGTCAAAAAGCTGTCCGTGTCGCGTAACCACACAAAATTTCAAAGCGCCGGTGAAAAACCGAAGCTCACCGATGGAAATGGAACACGTTCTATTCCATCGGTGAGCGATGGTGATCGACACGGACAGCTTTTTGACAAAAAGTGTCGGTAAAAAAGTGCTCGTCTGAAGGGGCTTTTAAGAATGGATGCTTTAATTAATAATCGAAATAAGATTGGAATTCATTTGTAAAGAATTTCATTTTTAAAAAAGAAGGTTAAGCATACACCTTTTTAGAGATTATCAATGGTCAAATTGACATTCCATTTGTAATCAGATAAGACTTCAGAAAGTTATGCGAGCTCAATATTTTTGAAGATATGTAAATAAGTATTTTCAAAAATATTAAACATTTCGTAAAATTGAAAAATTTAGATACAGAATCAATTTAAAAATTAAAAAAAAAATTTTATAATCTAAATCAAAATATTTTTGACAAACTTATAAGATAGAAAGTTTTTTAAAAAATGCCAATTTTCGTAAAGGACAAAATTTGGGTAAAGAATCAATCGATCAGTCAACATTTAAGCAATTTATACAACTTTCAAGCTCTTGAGATCAATGTCTCTTTGATAAATGTAGCACTTATCTGAAATAAGTCATCGTCGATCCGAGGAAAATGAATCTGTTGGGTTGGCCGTGCCGTAGCCTTCAACGAAACTTCAGATTGCTTAGGCCGGTCCGAGCTGTATCATCATCAGTATAAACTGTAAATACTTCATCGTTGCATGTAAAAAGCAAAATTTTTTAAATTTCTTTCCTTTTTCGGATGTGTTAAGTATACAACAATTCATTCTGAACTCCACTGAGCAAACAAAATTATTTCCTTAAGCACTTGCCAACTGCCTTGAGAGTTCCAAGATTGGCATTAGATTGACCAAGAGACAGTCAAAAAGAACAGAGAACAGGTAAGTGAAGGAATTATTGAAATGGGATTGGAAAACGGGACCTTTTTTTATGTTAGTTAAGGATGTCGGGCGATTGCAATGCGTGTCCCACTTCGTGTGATCCTTGCCAGGCTCCGGTGGACTATCCACCCTGTCCGCCCGGCTCCACGTGTCCGCCGTGTGATTGCGGCGACTATTCCGGCTGTTGTTATCAGCAGCCACCGCGGACGCTGCCCATAATACCGCAGTCTCATCTGATGAGATCCAATGCTCCACTCGACACAAATACCATTTATAGGCGTTCCTATTATGGCAACTGCGGGGATAATCTTCGGGCGCTTCCAGTGCGTCCGTGTAATCATATCAGTGCCAACACGGCGCCCATGGAGAAGTGCACGGTCCAGAAGTTATCCTATATGCCGCCGTGTCCGGCTGGGCGGACAATGCCCATACTTCCGGCGGAGAGCGGCTTGAGATTCGAGGGTCCCATCTATGCGATGACCTCGCAGAAGCACGACTATGTGCCCAAGGGGAATGTGAAGCGTGCTCCCTGCCGGCCACAAGTTGCCATCTGCACCTCCACGGCGCCCATGGAGCGTTGCACCATCCAGAAGCTGAGCTACATGCCCGTGGATATCTGTGCGAATCCACCGCCCAAGTTAATGCCACAGAATTCGCACTACTGCAAGCCCGTTGGTCCCATGGAGCGCTGCTCCGTCCAGAAGTTATCCTACATGCCGGTCTGTATTCCGCCCAAGGAACCGATGCCGTGGGCGGACAAGGTGCGCTGTGTGCCGCCCAACTATCAGAATATCTGCACCACCTACAATCTCAGCTACATGCCCAATTGCAACGCGGGACGCACTGCACCCATGCTCCCGATGAACAGCCTCAAGTTTCTGGGCAACGATGCGGGTGCCGCCAGCACCGTCTATAAACTGAGTTATATGCCCGTGGATGCATCTCGCACCAAACCCATGCCCATCTTGCCCAGGGATACGTTCCATCGTGCCACGGGACCACTTGAGAGATGCTCCGTTCAGAAGGTGCGTAAAGTAGTCAATATGTATTTCCTGATTCGCTCCCTTCTCAGCTCTCGTACCAACCCAATTGCACTGAGCGCACTCCTCCAATTCGTCCCATGGAGAATGGTCTGCGCTTCGATGGACCCATGTACGCAATGACCACACAAAAGCACGACTTCGTGCCCAAGCCGCACGTGAGACGGGCTCCCATCATGCCCCTGACTGCCTTCTGCCGTCCCAGCTGTGCCATGGAACGCTGCACAGTCAACAAGCTGTCCTATATGCCAGTGGATGTCACCTGTTTCCCGCGTCCCGATGCTGTCAAGCCGCGCGAGGGCTTCTGTCGCAACAACGGGCCCATGGAGAACTGCACCACCTACAAGCTGAGCTATTTGCCCAACTGTGTGCAGCCCAAGGAGCCGCTGCCCTGGGCACGCTCCACGGCATACTGTCGTCCCAGTGCACCCATCGAGAAGTGCACCATTCAGAAGCTCAGCTATGGGCCACCAGGTGCCTTTCAACGTTGTGGAGGTGAGTGTGTTGGGGGATTCAATTAAAGAATTCCCATTTTATAAGGCTACTTGTATTAAGGAGTATGGAAGGAAAGGTATATGTGACCCCATGAAGTGTATACACTCTTGTTGGTCTTCAACAGAGTAAATTGTAAGAGCTAGACACATACAATTATTATTGCTGGCCGAATAAGCAGAGCAACTTTTTTAGGTAAAAAATAAAATACTCGAATTAAAATATTATTATAGCTCTTGTGTGTAAGTATAGGGCATCTCCGACTATAGTTATATAAAAAAAAAACAAACAAAAAAAAAGTACTCAAAAGGTGGAGTGATTTTTTGATCTTCTTTTTTGGGAGAAAGTGTGCCACTTCCACGACCCTTCTTAGGAGAGTCGCGGAAGAGTCTTTTGGAAGACTCGCCAAAGAGTCCGAAGTGTCGCGGAAGTGGCTCACTCTCTAACAAAAGGAGATCAAAAAGCGATGAGAAGGAAATGTCGCCTGAAACTTCGAGGCGAGTCGCCTGCGACTCTCTCGCTATAAAAAATGTTTGCTGGGTATATCTGGTCAACTTCAAAAGCCTAGAGAATTTCTTTCTCTTTTTGTTTAAAATTTTGGAAATATGAAGAAAGTGGGAATATAAATTTGCTTACCTCTTTTGCTAAGCCATGGCACACAAGTATCTCACTGTCTTCTTTTATATTTATTACGACTAATGACGCATCTTTTTCAGGTCCTTGCGGCACTGGACCCGCCGATGCTGGCAGTTATCCAAAGGCTGGCATTTGTTGAACTGGAAATATCTTTTGGTTGCTCCCACACACATTACACATTGCTGTTGCTTCGTCCTCCACTTGTTATACTATTTGTACTACATTAAGTGTTTCCAAATTCGCAAGTTCGTCGAGAACTTTACTCTTCAATTGTCGTTCCAAACACACTCGTATTCAATTACACACACCCACACTCGTTGCAGTCTCCAAGGCACACACAACACACATTTTATGTTCCCAACGCACACACACATTCAATTTTCTGGCTAAAATTCCAATAACGTGTCTTATTATTGAAGATGATTTTGGTAAAATTAAAGTCTTATATTAAATACATGAATTGTCTACGCCATTTGTATTTGAACTCTTCGCTTGGCAGCCTGACGTCGCTTCTTCTCGTTCTTCTTTCTGGCTTGAGTTGCCTCCCGGAACAGCTGGACTCCCTCGCGTTGCTCCACCTCCGTTTGCAGCAGGGATAACGCATGGAGATTGTAGCCCATCACATCGCGCAGTTGTTGCACGTCGTGCTTGAGCAGATCCAGCAGTTTGAGAAGCAGCGGCTTCATCGACTTGGATGCCGCAATGGGCTTCATGTGCACCTTGAACAGAAAGACGGTGACGCGACAGAGCAGCTCCAGTTCGTCGGGACGTTGGGTGATCAAAGCCGGCAATCTCTCTAGCAGGTCACAGACAATAGAGAAGGGCAGCAGGAGCAGTGCTTCTTCCATGTCGGAGGAGCGTATGCGCACAAGGGTCGCAACCAGAAAATCGTTGGGATTCTTCACTTGCAGCGCCAGCATCAATGGATGTGGTTCTGGCTTCTCTTCGGCGTCAAGTTCAAATTGCTTCGAGATCTCCAGGCATTCCATGATAGATTCCGCAGCCTGTTCGGAGCCAACGGTTTTGCGTGAAGGCAACTTCAATCCTGGCAGCAATGGCACCGAGTTGTCCTCGCCTGTGGCCAGCTGTTCGTTCTCCAGCTGCTCACGTTCCTCCTCCTGGACATCCTTGAGCACAATTGTCTCCTCGGTGCGCTCGTACATCCTCAGCGTGCGATCGGATCCACAGCTGACCAAGTAGCGACCATTAGGAGACACGGACAGGCAATGGGCTTCACCAATATGGCCTGGCAGCGTAAGGATCTTCTCGAAGGAGTCGCCATCCCATTGCTTGACCTTGCCATCCTTGCCGCAGCTGAAGAACATGTGGGTCCTGGGTATAAACTGCAGTGACATGACCGAATCGTCGTGTGCAAAGATGGAACGATGACAATCACCAAAGTTGAGGCCCCAAATCTTAATGTTACGATCTGCCGAGCCGGTGGCAATCAATGTCGAGTCATAGGAAATGTCCAGACAGAGCACCGGCAACTTGTGTCCATAAAGCGACAAATAGAACTTGAAGGTGTCCAGAAAGAAAACCTTTACGGTGGCATCCAGCAGACCCACGGCCAGATACTTCATGTCCGGGCTAACGGCCACGCAGAGCACCGTCTCCTCCAGCTTCAGGGTGTTCTTGTGCAGCAACGAGAGTACTTTGGTCGATGCAGCTCCTTCGCCCGCATCGATGAGCTCAAAGCTCCAGATCTTTACGGTGGTATCACCGCTGCCCGTCACACAACCCTTCTGATCCGGCAGCAGGGCAATGCTCCATAGTTCACCCTCATGGGCTGGGATCTTCTCCACAATATCCGCAGCGCCAACGTCCACAATGAGCAGAGTTCCACTTTTCATGCCCAGCAGCACGTATCGATCACCAGGAACAAAGCGTGAGCAAAGTATGTAATCAGTGGGAACTGTGCGCAGACATTGCATGGCATCCCGATCCCAAAACTTGAAGGAGTCACCGGCACCCGAACCAATGGCCAGGGAATCGTTGCTGAAGCACACAGAACGCACCTCCGACTGATGGCCGAGCCTCGTTAGTGCGCGGAGCACCTTGACACTGCTGACCTCCGTCGATTTGCGTGACCTTAAGGATGCCTCCAGGGAATACAGACACATACTATTGTTGGCCAGACTGACGAGCACTCGGAGCTCTTTGTTCTCGCCCAGCAGCACATCGATGGATTTGATTTTCTGTTTCGTCTTGATGCTTTCCAATCGCTTGATCTCATCACTTAGCGACAACTCCTTGGACAGCTGCTCATCATCCTGTTCCGGTGCTGCAGATTCCGCCTTCTTGCGAGCCTTCTTCAGACGTTTGGCCAGACGATTCTTGGCCTCCTCGGCGGTGCAAATGTAAAAGTTCTCAATCAGATCGTTGGTGCCATGACAGCTTAGGACACGTTCATTTGGATCGGCCACCATGTTGACTGTGCGTCCTTTGCCAGCGCGTTGTATGGTTCCACAATTGCTGACACTCAGTGGACTAATTGTATCCTCGTCATCAATGGCCAGACCCTCGACGGCTGTCTCCAGCGTTTGGCCGTTTGTATCACGTTTGCGAAGGCGATAGACATTCATGCCGCTCTCTCCAGCGCCGGCAATCATCAGATCGTTTATAAAGGCTAATGCCCAGATTTCCGTGCGATTGTCGACAATAGTTTTGAAGCAGAATTGTGTCTCCAGGTTCCAAAACTTAATCTGTGTATCCTTCGAGCAGCTCACTACAATGTCTTGGTCCACCAATCGTTGCAAGAAGTGCGCGTCCGTTATGGCGGCGTTGTGTCCACTAAGTCGCTGTCGACCCGCCTGTTCCACCACATCCACAACGACCAGCTCGGTGTCCAGTCCTCCGCTCACCAGACGCATACCGTGGGCATCGTAGCGCAGTATGCTGACAGCATTCTTGTGCAACGCCAGCGAGCAAATGGCATCGTAGTACGTCCTAGAACTTAGGTCAAAGATCTGAACTACGCCATCCGCATAGCCCACGGCAATATGCAGGTGATCGGGCGAGACACGCAAAGCGGTGACTTCAAATTTGTCCCGACGCAACGTCAGCTTGCGATCTCCCATTCTACAATTTATTTATGTTTACATTTATTTACATTATACATTTTAAGTTGAGTGCATTTACCGCAAATCCCAAATGATCACATTCTCAGCTGCTGGCGCTGCAACAAAACGTCCCTCGCTTTTATCGACAACGGCAAAATTAACATTGCTGCGACCAGATGCAATTATGTTAAAGCTGTCTATGACACGGTACGCTAAATATTGTTTAGTTAATCCCATTTTAAATCATTTATAGTTAACTTAATCAACTGAAAACGAAGCGCGCGCGTTGCACGTGTTTACAATGTTATTGAAAAAGTGCCTAAAATTGGCAGAAAATACCAACATTTATCGATAAGTTCCACACGCCCTCTTTGCAACACTCACACTGGTGTTTTCCAGCACAATTCCTTGCTTTAATTAAATTTAAGTAATTGTTTCATAAAAAAAAAAATATGTAATTAAAAACAATTAATAAAAGTTTTAAAACTTATAGTTGCATATTACTCGGATTTTTTTTTTTTTAGGACCCAAGGTTGGATGCACCTTTTGGTATTGTTGCTGGTTGCCAAAAAAAATACTGCTTAATTCGTATCCCGTTATGCGCATGCGCCTGTTTCATTCACACCCTGCTCCTGCCATTTGCATTTGAATACCTAAATAATAACATTTGTAGAATAATCAATCCAGAGTTTATAGTCTGAAAATAATAAGCCATGACGACACAATCAGGCGGTTGGTTAAATACATCTTGCAAAAGCATGAAAAACTAATTATTTTACTTGAAGGAACCTCAGATTTGGATACGGAATCCGTGGAAGTTTTACGTGAACGGTTGAGCACCATGAAGCGTTTGATGGCGGAGCGAACGGCACAGCAACAGAATAATCCAGCATCTACCGAGGAAATCTTTTCAACGAAACGCCATCGATCTGCTGGCATCATTGATGGCAATTTTCTGAGCATCGCATTTGGCGGTGCCTTGCTGGTGATTGTGACGGTTTCAGTTTATGCATTTTACAATTTATATCATGCCATATTAAAAAAGTTTCCCTCACATCACGAGGAGTTGTAATTTGCATATGAACAAATTTGTACGCATTTAATAAATATGTCCGTTTGTCAGGAAAATAAAACTCGTACTCGCTTTTAATTGCTGTTTTGCATTCGGTTAAATTAACTATTTATTGAATTTGTTATCCTTCTTAATTACATTAATCATTACTCTCGCATATATGATCTAATTAATTCCATGTAATTTTTTTTTTCTTTCGGCGTACAAAAACTGAATGCATTGACAGCAATATGGAATAAATGACATTGGGAAGTAAATACAATAGAACCAAATAAAAATTAAAGTACAAAGTAAAAGGAACAGGAACAGGAAAAATGAGTCTGCAGATTGGCAGCGCAAACACAAATTGATGAAGAACATCTATACATTCCATATAGATAAGATAAATGTATATCGATTTGATTAGTTTTGATTTTGCTTACTGGCTAGCTACAATTCAAAATGTTTTCTTTTCTTTCCATCGTTTGCTTAACTATGTAGAACCTTTTAATAGACGACCTATTTGTATTTTCTTTTCCATTTGTATTTTATTTGTTACCTATTACTTGATCCATTTTGGTTTGTTTATTAAAAAAGTAACTACATAATATCGTTTTTGTTTTGTTTTTAATTGAAATAAAATATTGTTTGTGTCTCGTAATGTTGCGTTATTTTCAATATTTTGTTTTTGCTTTCCTTTCTTTTATAACAAGTTCTAATATTTGTTTCTATTCTTTTTTTTTTAACTTCATTCCATTATTGAACATTGCGGTTATTGAAAAGCGAACAATTTAAATTTGGCATCTGAATAAAAAAGTTTGAAAATTTGTTGAAAAATAACACTAAATTTGTTAAAGGTTTATTGCTGAAGTTAATGGATTTTTGTCACTTTTTTCTCGCTTCCAGTTGTTGTCACTATGCCGCACGGGATGTATTATTTTCTTTAAGTGTGTATCGTCTCTCTCTCGCTCTCTCTTGGTAGCTGTCCCAGTGTGTAAGTGTATGTGTGTTTTGCTTTTGTTTATTTGGGGGGAAGGGAGTTTGTTGTCGGCTTTTTACAAATTTATTTAATTCCCTACATCTTGAACTGACTCATCGGCTGCTGTTTCTGTTGTTGTTGCTGCTGCTCCCGATGTCGCTTTATTTTTTGTTAATCAGATATTATCGACGGAATCAGCATCATCCTCCGAACTAATCTCATCGCCGAACTCAATGTCCTCATCGAAGCCATCCTCGACGAATGTGACTGTCTCGTTGATGCGCACCGATTCGGGGAATTCACCATATGTCTTCAGATTTCTGGCTTCATCCGGTGTATACTTCAATATGACATCGGCCTTCGAGTCCTGATAATCACGCAAGCCGACCAATATGATGTCTCCCTGGTTGATCCAAACCTGGAATAGTTGAAACGTAATAAGCAATTAAACAAGCTGTTAAACATTTACTTTATCAACCACTTGAGAAAGTGCTGACTCCTCTTCTTCATTCCAACATGTTTCAATTTCATTTGCAAACACATTTTACCACATATCTAATTAGGAAACTCTCGTGACTCAACAGCGTGTAATTTTTAGATAGCAGATCTTTAAATAAATTGGCGCCAGAGTTCTGGGTATTTCACAATGGAGCGCAATGTTTGCTTCACTTTTGTGTGCTTGGCAAATAAAAATATTCCACAGAATACCTGTTAATAGAATAAAAGTAAATATCCCCAAAAATATGAGCAGAAAATTCTTAATCTGCAAATCACGTGTGTGCTGCGTATCATTCTCTGAATTGCAGTTATTTTTATCAGCAAATAATCAATTGCTTAAATGTGAGAGTATTGTAGTCGGGAATGCTTGATAAGCAAGTTTGGGTTAACTGCATTACCACATTTATTGATTAATTGATTATTGATTAAACCAAGATAAAATAAATTTAATTTTACTTCAGTAGTCAATAATCTGATAATTAAAACCGGTAAAGTCTTTTATAAATTGTATAATAGTAGAAACAATTTTTACACACTTGGGAAAAGGTCTTAGTTATGACACATAAGAAAGAAGTTAAGATCCTGTTGTGAATTTGAGGAAGTGAACTCCGTTAAGTATGCGATACTTACTGCCATTTAAAAATAAAATGTTTATGGTAATGGAACTTGAGGTTAAACATTCCCAATATTCAGAGGTGGTCAAAAGTATTTACACAACACTTTTCATTTTCATACAAAAAGTGGCTTTCTTGCAATTTTCAAAAAATTTAAAAAAAATACTAGCGAAGAGATTTTTAAAAATTTTTTTTTGCAGTCACTTTCAAAATTGTTTGAATAAACTTTTTGCATCAAAACATTTTTTGTTTGAGGCCGAGGAAAAAAGACAAAAAAGTAGACTTTTACAAAAATTCGAAATTTTCAATGGGTACCTAATGGGTTAAGGAAATTTTTGTATTAGTCAAACGGAATTTAAATGACCTTTCCATTGCTACCAAAATTAACATTAAGTTCAAATTATGAGTAGATTTTACTTTAAGTGTTATGTAAATACTTTTGACTAGGGATGTAGTCCATAAAAGGAATATTTATTTTAATGATTTCTTTTATTTTAATGTGTTTAAATTCCTAAGCAATTTTTTCCCAAGCCCACTTTAAATTATAAAATTTATTGCATTCCTTCGACTAACTTATCTGTACATACATTTTATTTAATACAGCAATTAAAAGCACTTTAAAGGCAATCAAGATTTAATTTGAGATTTGATTAGCTAAACGCTTTATTTTTCGGTTTTCTTATGAACGAATTGACGTCAACGGAAGAGAGTTAAGCCCTGCAAATATTTGTACTAACTTTAAATACAAATTATTCACCTATTTTACTTAGACAATTACTCAACCGGGAGTTAACTGACCTGCAGCAATTTTCACTTGCGGCGTGAATTCCCATTGATAAATTTATTTCCTTAACTGAACTTCCTGACTAGGTTTGCTAATAACTGCGAGTGCAATAAATACCAAGTACAATACTCAATGCATTAATATGACACATAGATATTCATAAACCAATGAGACCCAATTGAGTTTGAAAATTTATTGATAACGAATTCAACTGAAAAATTCCATTAAGCGAAGAGAAAATAATTCAAGAGTTACGTTATTATATTGAAATAAACATAGGGCTGTGATTGAACTTTGGAGTGTTAATCATAAAAGGCTGTCACAGCCATAAGACGAAGCGTGTGAGTTACGGCGTGCGGCTCTGGCTTTAGATCAATTCAGTAATGTACAACTCTGAACATGTATGGGCATGAGCGTTATCATAAATCATTCTATAAACCTACGATCATGGTAGCAGGTAGTTCCGATACAAGAATCGTGACTAAAGCACTGCAAATTTGGCAAATTACCCAGAGGCGTGAGCTTGTAAAGTGCGCTCTAAAATAGATAAGAGTTCGTTCGCCGATCGACATGCCCGAACTGGGAATCACCTGAAAGAGCCACAACGATTCGTTAACAAATTGCTGATTGTGACTTACCCCCATCCCTGTTATATTACCATAGAGGGTGGGGGTGGGGGTGCTTTGATTACCTCAAGTTGGTTCACTTCGTCATCATTCTGGTATTTAAGGCTGCAGGTGTCACTGTGTCAATATGAACAATGTACTATAAATACTATATATGGCCTCAGGCAACATATCGCATCAGATGATTGAAATTGCGGCCGTATATAGTCATCAATAGATAAATCGTCGAGATAGACTTGAACGAACAATTTAATGCGCTAACTTAAATTGAGAGCATAAATTTTAAGTGCAATAATTAATTAAATATATGTCAAGTGTTTTGCATTTACATAAGTTAAGTTAATGCCACACTGAATCATAGATGACAGAAATTGTGTAGGTAATATATTATGGAAAATCCAAATTAAATAACAAACATTCCCTATATTTTATGTATTAAAGACCTTTCAAATCATTGTAGGGTATTTTTCTATGCGTTCTTTAAATTCGCAGACGCAAATTTTCTTATCAAATTGATAACAACTAGTCTTCCTTTCGCACTCTCACTATGTCACTCTCTCTCTCTCTCAAACCTTCTCTCTTAGTAAGTGCGATGAAATCGTAATCAGCCAATGACAGCGACTGCCGTCAGTTCAAATGCCCTCTCTCTCATTCTCTCTGCTATAAATACGGCTGAAAGTCGAGAGGCGACTGCAAATTTTAATTTACCTCCAAGCAGAGAAGAAGCAACAAATAACGGCAAATCAGCTACGCTGAAAGTGAATTCCATGCAAAAGCTAAAGGGAATACAAGTGAAGTGTTATCGACACACCAAAGCAAAAGCAAAAGCAAAAAGCTAAAGACAATTTACAATCCACAATCTAAGCAACCCACAAACGACGACGATCTACAATCCACAATCCACAAACCAACAACTATTAAAACAACCGAAATTCGCTAGTTTGCGACGTTAAAATCAAAGTCAAAATTGCGTTCAGTGCAAATCAAATAACGTGCGGGACGTGCAATCAGAGCGAGGACATAATCATGCTCATATCCTACAGATGCATCTACTCAGTGCTACTGACCACCATAGCCAGCATTATGGTTGTGCTCAGCTCCAACTCACACAACGGCCAATTGCCGATCCGCAAATGCGGCGGCGGCGGATCAGCGAGAACAATGGCCATGGATGTGTCCAACTTTGGACTTCTGGAGAACCGCATAAGCACACTCGATGCGCCACAGCAGACGCACTGGAGCAAAAAGTTTCTGGCCAAGCGTGAGGCGACACCACACTCAGCACCCTATGTGGTCAGCATACAGATGATGACACCGGATCAGGGTCTGGTGCACTACTGTGCCGGCACTGTGATCAACGAGCATTGGATACTCACAGCTGCCCATTGTCTGACCTCGCCACAGGCGGTGGCCCAATCGGTGATTGTTGCCGGCAGCCACGACATTCACAATCGTCGTGGCGAGGCTGCCAGTGTCCAGTTGCGTCCCATCGATTACTATGTGCGCCATGAGCTGTATCTGGGCGGTGTGAATCCTTATGACATTGCATTGATTTACACCAAGAAGCCGCTGGAATTCAATGAGTACGTCCAGGCAGCCGCTTTGCCCGAACAGGACTCCCAGCCGGAGGGCTATGGCACTCTGTACGGCTGGGGCAATGTCTCCATGACAGCTGTGCCCAACTATCCCCACAAGCTGCAGCTGGCCAACATGCCCATCTTGGATATGACACTCTGTGAGCAAATTCTCGCACGTTCCGGTCTCCAGTTGCACGAGACGAATCTGTGCACGGGACCATTGACTGGAGGAGTTAGCATCTGCACCGCCGACTCGGGTGGTCCACTGATGCAGGAATGCTGTGAACCCCATTTGGAGCAGAGCAACATTGTCATCGGCATTGTCTCCTGGGGTCGAATGCCCTGTGGCCAGAAGAATGCCCCCTCTGTCTTTGTGCGCGTCTCCGCGTTTACCGACTGGATCAATCAGATTATCACATCGGCCACACAATTCATGTAAAGAACAACAACTCAACATGGAAAGAAGAATCCTGGAACTTCATCGCATCTCGAATTAAGAAAAAAAAACTACAAAATTAAAAAAATACCTCAACAAAACTAGCCAAAAAAATATCGAAGCTAATCTCAGTAGAATTAAGTGATAAATATAGATGTAAGCCAAGTAATATACTGCCGTAACCCTAGTCATATAAGTTGAAAAGTGTTCCTAATAAAAAAAGATATACATTTTATGTAACATAATTCCCGAGTATTATTTATTTCAGTCAAGAAAACAGTATGAATTGTGAAATTGACTCGAGTCTTTCGTTTCCAGGGGGAATATAGATAAGTGTACGCTTTTTTATGTATGGCACACGTCGGGTTTGGACAGTGCATTAGTCATTCAGATGTCGGGAGATTAGGGGGGAAAGAGTGGGTTTCGACTCTGACACGCCAGCGTGTTCACTTGGCAATCTACGGAAGATCAGTCTGGAGATTAGTCGGTACAACATGCCCTCCTTGTGATTGGCGGCCATTGCGAACTTTGGAATCAGCATAACTGCTGACATGGCTAATCGCTTCTAGGAACTCGAAAACTGTCATGAGGCTTTTGGGGTTGGCGTCAACTTTCTGCGGGAATTCACAACCCCCGATGAATTATAACGATTGATTGATTGAGTTTTAAAAATTAGCTATTTTCAATAAATCATAAAAAATACTAGCAAAAAGAATTGTTTGAATTTTTCTGCATCAAAATATTTTTTTTTTTAATCGAGGAAAAAAGTAAAAAAATATACTTTTTAAATTCAAAATTTTCCATGGATACTTAATGGGTTAAAGAAATTTTTGTATTATTCGAACGGAATTTAAGTAAATAAAAGATTAATATAAGAAAACCGCTTCTAAACATCTTTATTATACGAAAATTTGACAAATTTATAGTCTATCAAGACATTAGTGGTTTACTGTAGGTGTAGGCCAAAGTTCAAAGCTATACTAGCTGCAGTAGAAAGTTTTTTAAATTTGAAAAGCGTTTTATCTGTTTATGGTACACAAAAAATCAGGTACAGGCAGATTTATGATCAAGAATGTATTAACTTTATAGGGTTGAATATGCCTCTAAATGCCAAATGCTTACCCCCTTTTAGAGTATCTCAGCCAAGTTGATAACGGCATAATATCAATAGTATACTTAAAAAGAGAATTCAACTTGAAGCACTTGAGACATTACAGAACCCCAGCAAACTACTTGAAAGATTAGTATTATTATTGCTTAGCAGCAGACTCTACGAGGGCTTAATCTAAGGTAAATTACATTCAGATATACTACAATATTGAATTAGAATTTATGGTGAAATTTTGGCAGTAGACTAAGATAGTGGCGCCTCGTCGTAAAGTATTAAAGCCTTAAGTCATTGTGAGGCAACAAAAATGACCTTACTGATAGGGAGTAATCCAATTTAAAGTCCATTTACATAAGCCAGGCTAACAGAAAAGGTGTTTTATAACCAAATTGCGACGTATTTAATGTACACACATTTAATGTCTTTGCCATTTATTTGCTGATATCTAATCAGTTTAGTTTTGTAGCGATTGTGATTAGAAGAATAATGCCAAATTAATTTGACAGAGCTACGCTTGCTGATTTTCCATCTATGTTAACTTTTGGCTATAATCATATTGACGAGTGCCAATTGATGGCCCAACTGTTAACTGACAATAAAAATGCGTTATAAATTGATTTTCACAATGCAAACTTCAGTTTGCATCTGCTTTTGCTATCTGTTAATTATGTTCGACATGTTTTACGTCGTCAATTATTGGAAATTAATCAAATGTCTGATTTTCTACATTGAAATGTATCCTATCAATGACGCAGTTTACAGTTCTACTCAGTAAAGTTCTGACAATGTTCATGTGTTCAAAAGGTTTTCTCAAAGAGTATCGACAATATCGATACAGCTATAAATTGCCTTGGGATGGTATATAAATTAATCTTTCCCAGTCGCAGATGGAAGAAAATAATTGATTGAGATTTACCCGAATTTAAATAAATATATTTGGTTTATTAGCTCTCGAAGCATGACTAAGCATGGCTAATTTAGTATCATTATCATTATATAAAATGTCGGATTTTCAGCCGAGTCTTTTGTGGCGAAGGTTGCAGGTGAGAAAATCACACAAAGAGAGCCAGGAAAAAGCTCTTTCTAAATTAATGATTAGCTGGATCGCATACATTTATTGGGCTTAAAAAAAATTGGTTTGCCTTTAATTTACAATTACTAACGCATCTGCAAGTTTGAAAGGCAACAAAAAGAAATTGAAAAGAAAGTTAGCAACAAATCATCAGCTGTAAATGCGCTCTAAGAGATTCCACGTCTAAACATGAAGAGAGCTTTCTTTAGATCAAACATACATGTATGTATGTATGTATGAATGTACATGAGTACATGCACGTACATAGATATGGATGTACATAAGTGCAACGCAATTTGCCTTTGTTTGCAAATTCTGAAGGCCATTCGCCCAGAGACAGCGCGAAGAGAAATGCTTAATTGACAATATGAGTACTCAGCACCTGTTAAACAAATAATCTCGAAATATTAGTAATTTGTAGATTTTGTTTACACACACAAACTAAGGCAAATAGTTTTTCCAAGGGCGGCAAACAACGCACATTGCAATTCGCAATTGAATCACACATCACATACAAACAATGCACGCACACACGCCCACACAAAAGAGCGCACCATGACTCGCATACACTCACGCTCACTCGCACAAATGCAAACGCAACAAATACATGTATGTATGTACGCACGCACTTACCTTCTTACGAAGTTTCCCCCGAATGTGACACAGACGTTTGACGCCATCAAAGCACATTGCCTCCAAGCGACCATTGCCCAGCATTTTGGTCACCTGTGCGTACTCCTGTTGATCCTCTTTGAAGATCAGCTCACGTTTCTCGAATTCATTTTCGTTCTTTCCACGACGACGATTTTTGCCACCTTTTCCCTTATTCTTAGGCATTTTGCTTCGTTGTTGGTTTGCTAGTGTTTCTGTCTGGTGTGTTGCGTTTCGCTTTTGACGTTACTCAAGATGTTGAAATGATTAATCACAAACTGCACTGTTGATTGAAAGTTGTTAGTACATTTTTTAGTTTATTTACACTTGAAATTTATGACAAAACTTACAATTTTGCCAAGGAAATGTGACAAATTTTGCCTCGCTAAAGTGAAAAGGAGTGAGTTCGATTGAACTATTCACTAAAGTGAACGAACGAACTAAATCTTTATTTAGTTCATACAGTTCAGTTGTCTTGTTCGTTCATTTCGTTCTTTTGAGTTTATTTAAATACTATTTGCATTTATTTTTATTAAAGCCATTGTTTGAAAATTCATTTTTTTTTGAATTAAATTGCGCACTCTGACCATGTTTTATTAAAATTTGCCAGTATTTAAAAAAAAATACTAAATGCTTTTTTACAGCACTTTCGGTGGCAGCACATGTGCAGTGTTGCCAACTCTTCGGGTCATGAAAAAGCTAAACTAGCATTTGAAAAAAGCTAGAAATAGCCAACAAATTTTGTAGGTAGCTAAAAAAAACCACTACAGAGAGTAGTAAAACGATATTTTTATTGATTTAATCCAGTGCTTTTGGTTCCGCTCAACAATCCCAAATGGTCAATTGGCCTGACAGATGAATGTGTGACAATATACAGCGGTGGCCATAAGTATTTTGACACCATTTAAAGTTAATTATACTCATAATTTGAACTTCATGTAAAGTTTGGCATCAATGGAAAGGTCATTCGAATTGAATGATACAAAACTTTCCTTAACCCATTAGGTACCAATTGAAATTTTCTAATTTTAGTAAATGTCTACTTTATAAATTTTTTTCTCTGTCTCAAGAAAAAAAGGTTTTGATGTAAAAAGTTTCTTCAAACAATTCTAATAGCGACTGATAATATTTTATTTTGGCAAAAAAAAGGCACTTTTTGTATGAAAGTGAAGAAATGTGAAAAAGAGTATTGAATGCTCTTCCATCCCTTATCGATGTTTTTTGCCATTCAAATGTAATAAACACTACAAAGTATTTAAGTGTGGCATCGTAAAAAATAAAATACATAAAGTTACGAGATGTTTCTAAAAAGCTAAAATTACGCAAATTTCGCGAGGAAAATAGCTATAGTTCCCGGTAGCCGCAATTTTACAATTTATCCCGTATTTGCCAATTGCAACCCACTAGATCTAGCATGAAAATAGCTAAATTGGCAACACTGCACATGTGTCGGCAGTTTTGAAAGGTGGCAAGGCTAACAATTGTAGTTGTTGTTTACAAATTAAAATTAAAACATGCCACCAAAAAAGGATGCGAAAGGCGGAAAGGATGCCGCAAAAGGTGGCAAAAAGCCGGCTGCTGAGGAGAAAGGTATTACAAATATACATTTTGATAAAATCCCACTAATGCTGAGTTATTTACAGGTGCCGGCAAAGAGAAGAAAGGTGGCAATTCAGTGAAGGTGCGACACATTCTCTGCGAGAAGCAGGGCAAGATTATGGAGGCCATGGAGAAGTTGAAGGCGGGTCAAAAGTTTCCGGAAGTGGCGACTGCTTACAGCGAGGACAAGGCACGTCAGGGCGGCGACTTGGGCTGGCAAATACGCGGCGCCATGGTCGGACCCTTCCAAGATGCCGCCTTCGCTCTGCCCATATCAACAGTCAACAATCCCGTGTACACAGATCCACCAATTAAGACCAAGTTTGGCTACCACATTATCATGGTCGAGGGAAAGAAATGAGAACTGATTTTATAAATCGTATTTATTGTGGCTAAATTGTTTTCTTTCAATATAAAAAATCATCAAATGAAAGCTTATCTTTTGCCTGCATCTTCTTTGAGTCCAACGGTGCGATTGAACACGATGTGATCGCCAGTTGTGTCCGGATCCACCGAAAAGAAGCCAATGCGCTCAAATTGGAACTTGTCGTACACTTTCACGCCCTTCAGGGATCGATCTGCGAAGGCACGCAGGATGCTCATCGAGTTTTCGGTGACGTCACTGAGAAAGCCACCGGGCACCTCGTTGGTATCCTCGGGATTCTTGTGCTTAAACAGCTGCTCGTAGAGACGCACCTCCAGTTCGATGGGTTGAGACACCCATTGGACAAATGCCTTTGGTTTCTCGGCCTGCTCCGCCGACTGGCTGGTGCAAATGAGCTCTAGGATTTCACCCGAGGTCGGATCGCGTAAAACTTCCTGCACGCTGATGACCAGACCAGCGTGACGCAAGCCGACAGTCTGTTGTGTGGACAGACGACGATAACCCTTCTCCGGCTCCAATTTGAAGTCACTGCGCTCAATGTAGATAACACGATCCAGCGTAATCTTGTGCGTGCCCAGCTCAGGGCTTTGTGGAAAGTTGGGTACTTGAAGTTCCACGGGTCCCTTATGGGGAAAGTTGCTGATGGTCACCTTGAGCGGCTGCAGCACGATGAGTCGGCGTGGCGCGGTCACGTTGAGAACATCGCGCACCGACGCCTCCAGCATGGCGGGATCCACAGACATCTGGGCACCCGTGACGCCCATTTGGGCGCAGAAATTATTGATGGCCTCGGCGGGGAAACCACGACGACGCAGCGCCGTCAGCGTAAACAGACGTGGATCATCCCAGTCGTGGACAATGCGTTCGGTAATCAGCTTGGCAATCTTTCGCTTGGAAACCAAAGCATAGTTCATGTTGAGTCTTCCATATTCCCACTGGACAGGGCAGTAAATGTTTAGAGCATTGCAGAGCCAATAATAGGAGGAGCGACGTGATTGGAACTCCTTGGTGCACAGCGAATGCGTTATTTGCTCAATGGAGTCGCACAGACAGTGCGTGTAGTCGTAAGTGGGATAAATGCACCAAGTGGCGCCCGTGCGATGATGCGGTAGAAACTTGATCCGATACGCAACTGGATCCACTTTGCCCTCCTCCAGTGTGAGCTTCAGACGCAGCGTGGCAGCACCCTCATCAATCTTACCACGTCGCATGTCCTCGAAGAGCACCAGCGACTCCTCGACAGGCCTTTCACGCCAGGGACTGGGCGGTGGATTGAAACCCTTCAGCTCATCCGCCTTCTGATGACACACATAGGCCAAGTTCTTCTTTATGAGCTCCACAGCCCAGTCGAAGAGCTGCTGGAAATTATCCGAGGAGTACGTTATCTTGCAGGGTTTATAACCAAGCCATTCGACCATCTCACGAATGGCCACAAAGAACTTCTCTTCCTCCTTCTCGGGATTGGTGTCGTCGTATCTCAGATAGCACACACCATTTTGAGCTGCCGCATAGCCAAAGTTAATGTTAATGGCCTTGGCGTGACCAATATGCAGGATGCCATTGGGTTCAGGTGGGAATCGCGTATGGACGCGTCCTCCAGTGGCTTTCAAATGATCACGTAGTAGTTGTTCCGTGTGCTCGGTAACCACATAGCCATCTGTCTTGAAGTTCTCTCCCGGCGCATGGAAATGCACCTTTGTCTTCATGAGCTCGGCAATCGTATTGGCGCCGTCTGTTGGAGCAGCTGCATCCGTTGCAGTTGCCTTTACTGCCTCAGGTTTGGCACTGGTCTTAGGCTGCTTATCGACCTGCTTGGGCAATGGTTTCATATCAGCCTCAGTCTTGGGTCCAAGCAGATCAAATATTTCCACATCAATGGCTGCTTTTAAGGATTTGGCATCCGCCCATTTCAATTCATTGCGCACTTCCTGCATAATCTTAAATGAATTGAAATGATAGCGCTGCTCCAGCAGTGTCTGCTTGTAGGTGCCCTTAACCTTTTGCTGCACAACGCGCTCGATCTCTTCCGGAGTGACAACCACACCTACTCCGCACTCGCGTTCCAATTCGGCGACATCAATGGAAGCTTTAATCTTCTGTCCACACTTGAGCAAGTATTCCAGTGCTGCGTCCACACGTTGAGTGTTGTCCAGCTTGCGATCCACAATATATCGCACCATCAGTGGCAGCTGCTCGGCTATTTGGGGCTTCAACTTGGTAGCCATGTGGTACAACAACATGCCGACGCCATCGCCAAGCGGCAATTTCGTTTCGGCTAGCGCTAATTGCAAATTTCGTGTCACGTTGGCATTCTTGAGCGTCTCCTTTGCCTTCTGCTCGCTCATGCCGAGCTGCTGGAACTGGACAATCAAATCCTCGCCTGCCATCGTCTGCTGCTGATGAAATTCGTCTGGGATTGGGATAATTTTCAATCGGACGAGCGAATGAACCGGAGTGTCGTTCATGTGAATCAGTGCTCGTTCGTTTATGCTTTTTGCATCAAACTTAACAGCTTTGTTAAATTTTTATCGACTGTAAAAAAATACCAAATTAACAAGAATGAAACGTAAAAACAAAAATTATAAAACAAAAAATGTTTAAAAAAAAAAAAAAACTGCAAAGAGGGCACAAACTTGAATTTAACAGCCGCAACTGTCTTAACGAGCAATTAACTTCTGTGAATCGATATTTTATGCAATCGACTATATTCGATAACAGCGTTTTTAGCGCGCAATTAAAATGGCGACTTTTTAATTGTTAATTAACAATAATTTAGCAATAAAGTACAACTTCAATAAACCAAAAAAATAATAAATTATGGAATTTGTAGCTTGAATTTTATAACATACTAATTATACACAACGCTTATATAATTTTGTCTACAATTGCAACTGAGGTCTTCTCATGTTAAGTTTTCACTCTCATTTCCATTGAAAATTCGGCATGTCCCTTGCCTCGGTATTCCATATCAATGTCAATATTCTTAGCCCAAGCCTTGCAAGTGACTGATATTTCCTCATTTTGTGGCATATCGTTAAGTTGTAGGGCAATGACTCGATTAATGCCCTTCATATTGGTTGTTGTGTCAAAATATGGATATGGTAAAAAGCTGATAAGTGGGGAACTTCCTTTAGCTTCGCATGTCAACCAGATTTTTCCAGGACCGGGATATTGTTTAACTAAATCTTTTAATTCGCTGGGACTTGAATCTGGCAGCACTGAATCAGCATCATAAGTGTCAGCATCGAACCCATAGACTTTATTCAATTTAATGAAAACGCATGGAACTTGCATATTATAGCCCCATGATCGGTCTGTGTTGCAATCTGCAAAAATATCCTTCGTCGTACCACTAGGCTCCAATTTATCCAAGAAATTATCTATGATGTCAGCGATTGAGTTGGTTTCGGTTTGGATTCTAGGATGAAACGATATCGTGCTCTCTCCGCCGGGCACTACCGAAAGACCCGGAGCACCCTTTAGCCAAAGCGGTCTGCCGGGTTTTAATATGACAAAAAAGAAAATTATTATCCAAAAAGCCACGATGAGTGCGATTAAAAAATATAAAAACAGATAGAATGAAATGATCCTGAACCACGCCCAAGGTGTACGAGTTAGAAATCTGTTATGCTCCAAATCCAATATTGTTTTTGACCAGGGCAATTCTTTTTTTTTACGAACGTTTTCCTCGTTGCGAAACCTCTTCCGAACTCTGTAACCTCCAGCGGGAACTAGAATGTCTTCGGGCATATTAGTATTGATTAAAGAAAAATATCGAGACTTTTTAAATTGAAGCGCAAAATATATGAGTATGTGTGATAATAATATTACAGTCACAAAACAATAATTTTGTAATGTTTACTATGATTTCTATTTTTTTTTCGTTTTCCGTTTTGCTTATGAACTATCATAATCATCCAGCTGCGGGGAAATCCTTAGTCCTTCTATATGGAGTACAAACACAGTAGTTGCAAATTTTAGAGGAATATTTTTCGCCCACACAGCACACTTAACATAAATATCTTGATTGACTGGAAGATTCTTAAATTGAACCCCAATAACACGACGATATGCAGGATCCTCGTTGATAAGTTCTTCGGTTAGGTTCTCTGAGACGGGGCGTAAATATGAATTTCCTTTTGTAAATAAACCATCCGAATCGTAATATCTATCTGGAATGTACTCAATATGTCCAATAGTTTCATTATCCATAAAATTGCAGGCAACCCAAATGCGATTTGTCCGCTCTTCTACTGACAATTGCATTATATATTCATATAAATCGTTGGGTACCTCGTTTGGGAGTGTTATTGAATCTGCGTACGTATCAGCCTGAAAATTGATTGCAAAGTTCAGTTTAAGCAGAATGCATGGTTCACCGGAATTGTATCCCCAATAATCATCTAAATTACATTTTCGTAAATGACGAATTCCATCAACGCCATATTTTTCGACAAATTTGTAGATTTGGCTAATATACGGGCTTCTTTCTTTCTTTTGGTTTTCCTTGTACCGTATTAATTTCACGTTTTTCACAGTATAGCCCGGAACGGAAGATAATGCCGTTCCCTTGGGCTCAATGGGTTGGTTTTTGGGTAGACGCATCATTATAATCAATTGAAATAAACCAATTGCAAAAGTTGCCAAGAGCAAAAAAAATGTACAATAATACAAAAAATATTTAAGAATTCTGCATTTGTTTCTATGCTTTTTAGACGGACTACTTCTTCGGATCCGACGAATCCATTCTTCCTGGCGTACTTCCAGTCGTCTCAATCGTCTACTCACTTCATATGGGCCCTTGGGAGTAATCAATGCGTTAGGCATGGTAATCTTTCCTTAGAGTTTTGTATAGCCACTTCTTGCCCTTATTTATTTATACGATAGATATATTTTTCATTGTCAACTTTGATTTCATGCAAATATTAGATTTGATTTTGATTAGCTGCTTGTGCGACCGTTCTCGGCCACACACACTTTTGGTGTTTGTGCTAACATTTTGTTTTGATGTCAATGTAAAGAGTTCTTCCATTTTTTCTGCATTTCAAGTAAAAATAATTTAAAAAATTAAAGATTCCAGAAAAAGCGACAGTTTACAAAAAGAGTCGTTCACTAATATACTAAAATACCAGCTTATCGTCCGACCGCCACCGTTCCTTTCCTGAGCAATAATGAGCAAAACAGAACAACTGGACAAGACTGAGCAACTGAGCAAAAAAGAGCAAGTGAGCAATTTGGAAGGAACATGTTCACTTGCTCACTTCAGGGAGCAACTCTTTTTTGTTCACTCATTCATGAGCAACCCAACACTATTCTCCACCTCTAATTCCACGTCAAACAACATTTTTTTTGGTGGGGCCGGCCGAAGGAAAAAAGATTATTTAAAATTTCATTCCAATTAAACAATTTGCGCTCAACAACATGGTGAGTTTGCTACAGGAAATTGACACAGAGCATGAGGACATGGTCCATCATGCGGCTCTGGACTTCTACGGATTACTACTGGCCACTTGTTCATCAGACGGTAGCGTCCGGATTTTTCACTCGCGTAAAAATAACAAGGCCCTGGCTGAACTCAAAGGCCACCAGGGTCCAGTGTGGCAAGTGGCATGGGCACATCCCAAGTTCGGCAACATCTTAGCATCGTGCTCCTATGATCGCAAAGTAATTATATGGAAATCAACAACACCCAGAGACTGGACCAAATTGTGAGTGTCATGTTTGTACATGTGTAATGCATATGTACATGTGTGCGTATGCATACATATGTGTGTCTAATCAGGCAGGCATATGTACTCGTGTTTTTGTGTTATCTACAGCAGCGCACATACAATTAGAATAAATAAGTAAATGTTCCTGCATTTCAGATACGAGTACAGCAATCACGACTCTTCGGTGAACTCTGTGGATTTCGCGCCAGCCGAATATGGATTAGTGCTTGCGTGTGCTAGCTCGGATGGTTCCATTTCGGTGTTGACTTGCAACACAGAGTACGGTGTCTGGGATGCCAAGAAAATACCCAATGCACACACAATTGGAGTGAATGCCATTTCCTGGTGTCCGGCTCAGGCTCCTGATCCGGCCTTTGATCAGCGAGTAACTTCACGCAATGCTGCCGTAAAGCGTTTGGTCAGCGGAGGATGCGATAATCTCGTTAAGATCTGGCGCGAAGATAATGACCGATGGGTTGAAGAGCACCGTCTCGAGGCGCACTCTGACTGGGTGCGCGATGTTGCATGGGCACCATCAATTGGCTTGCCACGCTTGCAAATAGCCTCAGCATCCCAGGATCGCCATGTGATCATCTGGAGCAGTAATGCTGATTTGACCCAGTGGACATCAAGTGTATTGCATACATTCGATGATGCCGTGTGGAGCATTTCGTGGTCGACCACTGGCAACGTTTTGGCCGTCACTGGCGGGGATAACAATGTGTCACTGTGGAAGGAAAGCATCGAGGGTCAATGGATACGCATTAATTACGAGTCGGGCACTGCCATCCAATCGAAACAGCCACATCATTTACACAATGCCCAACAGCAGCCGCAGCAGCCACCACATCTCCAACAGTCGTCGGACTCTGAGCAAAGTTCCAACTTATCGAATTCAAATTTGTCAAATTCGCAGCTATCGAACTAGAAAGATTGCGCAAATTATCTTTATGTCACAGATCATTATAAAGGTCGTGGTCAATTTGTCTTATAAATGAAATATATAAAAATATAAATGAAAATTTTGCTATGTTAATATTCTATGTTTATCTAAAATGCTTGTTTTTCAATTGTAATTAATGCATATCGGTGATTAGCCCAAATACTAAGCCGACATTAACACTGCCACGAAAATTGAATGTCCACCTCAGCTCCCTAATTGTTTACGTTCCTTACTTGCATGTAATTTCATTTTATTCTGAAGAAAGGAAATAGCTCATTTTGTGTAAATTGGGAACACGTGCCGCCATAAAGTAAAGTAGACCGCATCAAACAAGAAACGGTAATCATCGGGCACAATTTCAAGCACCATATGTTCTGTAACTCGGCGTTGCCTGAGAATTATTCAGCATTGGCTAAGAGTATTCTTGATGGTTTCTTCATTTATTTGGCAAGGGAATGCGCCAAGAAGGAGAGTACAATGACCTCTTTTTAAAACAGTTTGTTTGCTTATTAGGACAATTCGTTCTTATTAATAATTATAACATGACTATTACAACGGTGCATTTTATTTTGATCATGGTTTGGTATCCGAATTCATTCTCCAGAGAAATCCAATCAGATCAAAAAGTATTAGTAGTAATAACTAGTGGTAATACAAGTATTATAATTTGTAAGGTCAGGGATTTCTAGAAAGGAATAGGCAACTTACATTCTTCGCTTATTACTTTATTTAATTTAATCCTATCCTATCAGAATCGGGTAAATATTGCGTTATGTGAATAAAATTGCATACAATTTTTTTAAATTTTTTTTTATTTGCAGTTTGATTACATTTTCGTCAGTTGACTAATGAATTCTGAAGCAAGCGCAGCTTTCATGATCCTAGACTTGGGTTTAGGATTCATTATTGTTGCTGGTTTTGACGATCGGCCTGTTGTTGTTGAGCCGTACGTTCGTTTGCGCGGTCATTCTGGCTATGCTGGCCGTGGCTAACAGCAATCAAAGCCAGCAGAAGAGCACAGGGCAACTATTGAAAAGAATGAATTAGATTCTTAGTTAACGCCTTCTAGGTTAACAATTTAATGACTTACGAATAGTTTCATTTTTAGTTTGGTGTATTAGAACTTCTTAGGGAACTGATGGAAGCTGTTGACTTTTGTCGGCTTCTTATAGGATTTTTCCAACGACGTGGCCCAATCTGTATTTGACACGCCAACATTTATTAATTCGTTTTGGTTTAGAAATTTCCTGGATTTACATTCGTTTCAGATTGCGACACTAAATCTTGTTGGCTACAGCTTATATAATGTTGGAAACCCAAACTAATTTAGAAATGTTTTTAAAGTAACAAATGTAAACATCTAAATAATAAACGGAAGATGTAGAGGATATAAAGGGAATAAAATTCATGCTATTGAGTTTAGGATTATAGATATAGAATAGTCAAATACAAATTGTAAACCTAATTTTGATTTGTCATATGGGTTACATGTATTCTAAATGTAATTGAATAATAATGCTCTGATTCAATTAAAACAGGAAGGCTTTTAATTAAAAATCCAATTTAAAATCAATCAAGCCTACAAGAACAGAAAATACAATTCGCGTGCATATTGAAGACCTATTAAAATTAAAACAGTTTTCAAAAAGGGTCAAGACTACTTGAGAACGACGTGCAAACGTTGTAGCGAATTTTATAGTGTCCATAACTTGACAGAGTTTCTTTTCCGCAGTTTCTTTTGAAATTCTTGGCTTGTAAGGGAATGTGTTTTGTTGAGTTTTTCAGCTGGTTAAAGCTAATTATTGGCATAACAATGGGTTGGACTGCCCATAAAGTCCTTTGACTGGCCGTAGCCGTGTGCGTCACCTAAGTAATTGTTAGTGTTATGGCTCTATGTGGGCCTTATATGCAAGGCTTTAAGGCTTACCACTCATGCTAATTGTTGGCCCAGTACGCGTCGTGCAATTTTTTGAAAACAAACCTGGGTGGACAGTGGTGATGTCATGGATTGCGTGCAGCAGAGCCGTCATCAATACATGTATACGGGCACAGCCAGGGGAAACCAGAAAGGCACCTGGTCTATAGAGCCTCATGATATTGCACAAAAGTCTGGCTGCTTGGAATAACTGGCGGACTGGCAAACGAACTCGTAACCCGCAATCAACGCGGCTTAAACGTGTTCTTTGCCCAACTTCATTGCCCAGTCTCTCTCTCTCTCTCTCTCTCTCTCTCTCTCTCTCTCTCTCTCTCTGTCTCTCCACTCTCTCCATCTCTTTTGCTCTTCTTTATTTCAGGATTTCAGCTGTCCGCATTGTTTGTGGAATAGTTGCAAAAGTTTTCATAGTATGCGGCATTGATTTTTTTCTCTAATTTTTGGCACTCGTGGCTTTCTCTATTTGGGTTTTGTGTTTTATGGTTTTCTTTTTGGACTTTTACTTTTGTTCGTGCGTAAATTTGCATATTCGTGAGTATGTATTGTATATAGGCTGCCTGTTTGAACTTCTGCATAGTTGGGGTTAAAGGTTAACAGAAAGTTCTACTATCTTATCCAGCGAGTCAGCGAATCTTTGAAGTGACTTCCGACCTTATAAAGTCTACAAAAAACCTATAAGCCAAAGCAAAATTGTTATACCTAAGTATTACAAAAAGTAGGCCAATTTTGAGTTCTTATCAAAAGTTTGCTCCTCACTTTGGACGATGATTCTATATACATAATTACAGATTGTCATTAACGCATTTCAAACAAGTAATACAAATTTAAGCCCTTTTACAGTGATTTATGCTGGCTGACGTGGCGTATGCGCAATCAAGTGGAGAAAACAAATAAAGTAAACATGATCTATAAAGAAAGACCCACAGATAGTTCTCAATTACTCTTTGTTAGCCCATCGTATATTTTAAATAACTATTTACTATTAGTGAGTAATTAAATAAATAATTTTGATTATTTTTATACATTTTTATTATATTCATTTTAGTGAGGAGACGACTGACAGAACAACTATAAAGAAATTTAGTTAAAAATATATTATTATATCAGTTGGTCCCAACTGGGAAAATGTGAATACAATAAATCACTTTTAATGAATATATTTACTTATCTACTTAAAGGTATTTCGTGTGCAAACGTATTTTGTACATTTATATTAATAGCGTCGACTATTTTGGGAAACATGAAAGTCAAATGTTTCATTGTTAAATGTCCGCTTCAAGTACGTCATCAAATTACAACGAGCATTACTTCTTAGGATTTAGTTTCATTGTTTATTTTTTTCTTGGGTATGGTACTTATTAAATCGGTAATGTTGGGAATCGAAAAACGGACAAACGATGACGGTAGCCTCAACAACTGTTGACGCTGATCAAGATTGCTTAAATATTCGTTTACAGGATTAGAGATGGCTTTTTCTTTATATATAAGAGGTCAAGCAATGAAATTTCACAAGAAAATCAGTTAGGTTTTGGGAGTTTGAAGTTTTTGAAAATGTATCAAGGTGTATGTGTGGAAAAAGTGGACAGTTTTGGAAAATAAATGAATTTTCAAAATGAACAAAATTTATATGCAGAATTAAAGTTGTGACAGTGTGAAGTTTTGAAAAATGTTATAGCTACAGATCTTGGTAACACTTAAATCACCATTAGTAGAGAGACAGATTTGATAATTTTTATAAACTGTTATTTATTTGCAATCAAATTCTGGGTCAGGTCACGAATGCATATGAAGCAAGTATGCCTCAAATAGTCCCAATCCTGGTCATCACTTACTAAATATAAACGATTATATAAATTAAAATAAAATTAAGTATCAAAATATGCTATTAAATTAACATGAATTATATTTAAATTTAAATTTAAGCTGAAAGGATCAAAAGTGATCCAACATATGTTGCAAGAATTGAGGTAAATCCAGACAAATCCAATCATATAAAAGGTATTAGTAATAATAACTAGTGATAATACAAGTTATCTAATTAGTAAGGTCAGGGATCAGGGTCACAACGGGTCCTTACAGGCCTAAGTGCGTCTAAGCGACACGCCTTCTAACCTAACCTAACCTAAAGATCAGGGATTTCTAGAAAGGAACAGTCATCTTACATATACTTCGCTTATTACTTAATTTAATTTAATCCTATCCTTTCAGAATCGGGTAAATATTGCGTTATGTGAATAAAATTGCGTACAAATTTTTTTAATTTTTCTTTATTTGCAGTTTGATTACATTTTCGTCAGTTGACTAATGAATTCTGAAGCAAGCTCAGCTTTCATGATCCTAGACTTGGGCTTAGGATTCATTATTGTTGATGTTTTTGTTGATCGGCCTGTTGTTGTTGAGCCGTACGTTCGTTTGCGCGGTCATTCTGGCTATGCTGGCCGTGGCTAACAGCAATCAAAGCCAAGAGAAGAGCACAGGGCAACTATTGAAGAAAATGAAATAGATTCTTAGTTAACGCCTTCTAGGTTAACAATATAATGACTTACGAATAGTTTCATTTTTAGTTGGGTGTATTAGAACTTCTTAGGGAACTGATGGAAGCTGTTGACTTTTGTCGGCTTTTATAGGACTTTTCAACTACGTGGCCCAATCTGAATTTGACACGCCAACATTTATAAATTCGTTTTGGTTTAGAAATTTCCTGGATTTACATTCGTTTCAGATTGCGACACTAAATCTTGTTGGCTACAGCTTATATAATGTTGGAAGCCCAATCTAATTTGAAAAGTCGCCAATGAATCATCGAAATGTCAATTCTTCGGTAAATTTAATATTGGAAAAGCAGTTTTTAATTGCTAGGCCTATGTATGGATATTACTAGAATGCACTTTTCAGCACCCATTAAAGTCTTTGATTGGTTTTTAAAACTCTTTGGAAAAGATGTACCACAGACCAGTATTGGTCACAAAACAAGATCAAGATTAAGTTTTTTTCTTGGATTGACAACACTTCATTATGTAATCAGAATGCAAATGCAATAAATTTCTAAATTAAAACACCGACGATAGGATACTCGTTACTTATTTAAATAAATTAAAAAAAAAATATATTGAATGCTTTTAGGCACTTGCAAAAAACTTAAAAACTTTAATCAGCCATTACCACCTTTCTATTTCTCCGAACTAGTAGGATGATAGGTAATGATAGTAGTTAACGTTAATTAGTAAAAAATCCAAATATCTTGAAAACTGTCTGTGTGAAGGCGGAAAGGGATGTGGCAAAAATTTTAAGCAAACTTGATCTGCGTGGGGTTTCTTAAAGTCTGTGTGCCAAATTTGGTTGCTCTAGCTCTTATAGTCTGTGAGATCTATGCGCTCACACAGACGGAAGGACAGACGAACGGACCGTCAGGCGGACAAATCTATATCGACTCGGCTGTTGATATTGAATATATATACTTTATGGGGTCGGAGATGCTTCCTTCTCCCTGTTACATACATTGCAACGAATACAATATCCCCTTTTACTTATTTCTTAAGTAAAGGGTATAAAAATTTATAAATGTCGCCGTATCAAATGAAGATTTTCACACATCGTTGGAAAAGTCCTATAAAAGCCGACAAAAGTCAACAGCTTCCATCAGTTCCCTAAGAAGTTCTAATACACCAAACTAAAAATGAAACTATTCGTAAGTCATTATACTGATAAGCTCGTAGGCGTTAACTAAGAATCTATTTCATTCTTTTCAATAGTTGCCCTGTGCTCTTCTGCTGGCTTTGATTGCTGTTAGCCACGGCCAGCATAGCCAGAATGACCGCGCAAACGAACGTACGGCTCAGCAACAACAGGCCGATCGTCAAAACCAGCAACAATAATGAATCCTAAGCCCAAGTCTAGGATCATGAATGCTGCGCTTGCTTCAGAATTCATTAGTCAACTGACGAAAATGTAATCAAACTGCAAATAAAGAAAAATTAAAAAAAAAATTTTACTCAATTTTCTACACATATCGCAATACTTATCCGATTTTATAGTATAGAGTAGAGATGGGCACGGGCCTCCTTCTCAAGGCCCGGCCCGGCCCGGGCCCGAAATAAATCTTTCTGGCCCGGTCCAGGCCCGGCCCGGTCAAATTTTTAAGAGGCCCGGCCCGGCCCGAGCCCGGTCAAATTTCAAGCGGCCCGGCCCGGCCCGAGCCCGGTCCGATACAACCATATAAATTTTTTTTTAATCATAATTTTTTAATGTCAAAAATAGTGTTTATTTTATTTACTACCGGGCTTCGGGCTTTTTGCTTAGGCCCGGCCCGCACGAAAAAAAGCCCGTTTTCGATGTTTATGCACGAAGCCCGGTGATTTTTTGAAGAGGCCCGCGGGACACGAAGCCCGGCCCGGCCCGTGCCCATCTCTAGTATAGAGCAGCGGTCGGCACGGCCCTATCCCGTAGGCATAGGAAACTCCCAGTAAAACTTTTGGGAAGGTGTGTTCCCAGGCAACGTGTTCTGTCAGCATTCATTTTCATGCTAAAAAAGCAGTATGTGCCTTTTCCATGTGACAATTTTGTTTCCAACATGAGATTAAGGCAACTATGTTATTTCATGAGTTGGGAAGGCTAAATGTCAGCACTTTTAAATCATTCGTTACAGACTGCTATGCTTCGTAATTCTGGTAAGCCTCTGCTTTCGTAAACAGAAGCACAACATCTGTTAACTAGCAGAAAAGCATTACAGTCACCGTTGTTTTCTTTTTTTCTCTCTTATTTTTATTCCTGAGCTGAGTGTTAAACCGAGCAAGCGTTTGCAAACTTTTCATTTAGAAGAAAAATAAATATATTTGTGAAATTCTTACAATTAAATCTCGTAAGTATAGTGCTAATGTGTTTTGTTCAGTTGAAATTATATTAATATAATTTTTTCTCTTCAATTTATTATTTATGTCGTCAAATATAATAACGGGGTCTTATATTCCAAGAAGGAGCTAAGCTCGTTTAGGAATTTAAATGTCGCTCTCTATGGTAAGTAATTAAAAACAATCAGTTCATCCGTGATATTTTACTAATGGAATCATTTTGTTTTCACAGAAGCAACTAAAAGAGAAGGATATGCGTTCGAAGATTATAGAAGAGACGTTGGTGCGGCCTTCGCCAAAGCCAAAAACCGCGTTTACAAAGAAACGTGCAAAGAAAATAAAATTAATCGGCAGGCAACTGAAGAGGAGCACAGCAAAAACAATAACACTAACACTTAATTTAAAAAAAATTGTAATAAAAAGAAAAATATACATAATATAAAGTAAATATATATACGTATTTTATTTTATTTGTAATGGATTATTAAAATTTCTGTAAAATATTTTCTTTTGGAATACATTCCTGGATCCTTTCAAAAGGAACCTTCCATTCTGCCTTCTTTTTCCACATTCTGGACAGTAGATTTTGGAAATCAGTATAGGAAACAGAAATGTTAGTTAGCAGTGCAATAACAGAGCCACTGCCTTTTTGCCTTCTTTATTCCACATTCTGGACACAAGATTTTGGAAGATCGGAAAGGAAAATGTTAGTTAGCAGTGCAATAACAAAGTCGCTTCTAAAAACCTAGTTCTATTCCTGTCTCGCCCCTGTATAAAAACGAATTGGGAAAGTCAGATTTGGCAACTAGTTCTACTCGGAATTTGAACGTGGAAAGTAGTAGTAGTAGTAGAGCAAAGTTTTACTGGGCTTGCGTAGCTACTGCGCTGTCTCTCATGTACACTCACGTACGACACACTTCTACGATTTGCTTCTGTTAACGTCGCTGTTATTCCGCTGTTAGGCGAACAAAAATGCACACTAACGCAATGCAAACATATGACTGTGTTGGTGCCGACCACTGGTATAGAGTAAAATAAAATTAATAAGTTTTTTAATACAACCAAATTTTTAATTAAAATTTGATGAGATAAGCACTTTGTGGCTCAGTGTGTTGAGCGTCCAATATTTTGCGGTTTTATCATTAGTTCCGTGCTCGAATTCCGGCACTGACAAATTTTTGGTTTGTTTTTAATTTTATTTATTAATGTTATATTGATATTTTATATTAATGTTAAATTTATATCAATTCAATGTTATGATGATCAGTAAAGTTTTTTTTTGTTTTATTCAATGTTAAATGGGTGTTGCCAGAAATCATTACTTTAAAAGAATCAATCGCTGTAGTCTTCATATGTCCGTAGTTTGGCAACCCTGCGGCTTACAGAGTTAAGCTCCCGTCTTTAGCACTTTTCAGAATTAGGTTGATTGACTTTTTTGGTTTATTATTAAAAAATCTAGGCAATGTACATCTCGCTGATGATTTGATGCCAAATTATAAATATTCAGGGATAGGCTTTGATAACATCAGCAAGAAGTCAAAGTATTGCCTATTGATGTAAGGCCGTGGATTTGCATGCCACGTTTGGTAGCACAAAAGGAACGAATAGATATGCGGTTATCGACTAGTGCATACTCTGTAACAGTTGTTACATTATTATACCCGTTACTTATTAAAAATAAGTAAAAGGGGATATTGTATTCGTTGCAATGTATGTAACAGGGAGAAGGAAGCATCTCCGACCCTATAAAGTATATATATTCTTGATCAGCATCAACAGCCGAGTCGATATAGCCATGTCCGTCTGTCCGTCTGTCCGTCCGTCCGTCCGTCCGTCCGTCCGTCTGTCCGTCCGTGTGAGCGCCTAGATCTCAGAGACTATAAGAGCTAGAGCAACCAAATTTGGCACACAGATTTCTATAAACCACACGCAGGTCAAGTTTGTTTCAAAATTTTGCCACGCCCCTTTCCGCCTCCGTAAATCGCGAAAATCCACCACACGCACAGTTTTTAAGATATTGGGTTTTTTTAAACGGTGAACGTTAGCTATTGTTATCATTCTACTAAATCCCAACAAGATCGGACAAACAGAAAGGTGGTACTGGCTGATTAAAGCTTTTAAGCAATAAAAGTGCCTAAAAGCATGCAATAAAAAAAAGTTAAATTTATTTAGGTAAGTAACGGGTATCCTATAGTCGGGAGCTCGACTATAGCCTTTCCCACTTGTTTTATTTTAAATTAGTTTATTTTCGAACTTTACAGTGAATACAAGATAAGGCAAATATATTATGTATTCTTCAATAAATTCTATACAACTTATATTTGTTGAATAAGAGGGTATCGTTTAAAGAAGTTATCATGAATTATAATTTTTAAAATAGATTATATTATTTAAAATAGATAAAATAAATATTTCGTTAAACAGTAAAAAACTCGAGAGTTTACAGTTGCAGGGTATAAGGAATACGCGGGAAGCAAAATTCCTTGTTCTGTCTCAATCATGAAACTGCTTTTCACCTTTGCGTTCATGGTGGAGCACAGAAGAACAAACTTGCATGTGGAAATAGAAGAGCATGGTGCTCATATGTGGAGAGTGTGAGCTTGGGCTTAGCTGCAATTACACTTGACGATAATATGAAATTAAAGTACCCAAATTGGCATTCACTCAAGAGTTATTGTGGCTGGGTTGGGTTCCGGTTGCGCAGCGTAAACGTGATGACCTCTAGGCATGCTCATCGCCAGTTCCATTTCCCAGTTCCACACAGATTTCATGTGCCAATTACTACATACATACTAACTAACATACATACATATATACTAGCAGTTGGTTGACCATTTTGCATTTCTCTGTCGCACTAATTAATCATCAGTTAAGAATTACATGGCACCCAGATTGTGGAGAAACGTCAAAGAAATGGTTATTTAATTACTGGGCCCATTGCTGCAGCCCCTTAATTTTCATTTGATTCGCGTTCGTGATTTTTCTATATAATTTCCCAACTATTTCGGCCACAACATTTATCAATAATGTCAAGAAGTCAAAAAGTATGTCTGTAAAAATACTATATACATTTAAATATGCATGTACTTATATAAATAAATAATTCGTTTGTAGTTAATTAGGTATGCCATGCAAGAATTTATTTCTTTGCGGATTTCTTTTTTTTGATATTTGCACATTGGCACAAGGTGAATGAAAGTTATTGTTGTTACTTAACTGTCCTTTTTTTTGACTATATGTAATTAAAGCTTCATTTAGCTTATTAATTTTAAAGTTATTCAATTTGTTTAGCCACTATTGGGGAAAATTACACATGAAATTGGATCAATTGAGCATTTATTTCAAGAAAACCTCTTCTATTACAGTCTAAATAATTTGTTTAGCTAATAAGTTTGCAAGTGTACGAAAGGTTAATTCATTATGTTTTGTTTGCGTGTAAAATTAATTTCTTATGCTTTGGGTTATAGAAACCAAAATGGCTTTAAATGCCGCACGTTTAGTGAAGGGCAAATGGCTTTGCTGTCACACCAATCACAATAATCGTTTATAACAAGATTCAAGCCCTGATAAGATGACCGCTTGACATATTCCCCAACAACGGGCCCACAAATAAACCCCAAGTTGCTCGCACCATTCTGAAAGGACTAAACACAAGTACGAGTCCGATACGATATTTCATGTCGGACCAACTTGGTATGCCAAGGGATAACATTTTTGACCTTATTTAGAACACATATTTAAATAACTATTTGCAGGTGTATCAAGTATCGCCATTTCAAATAATATACAACAAAAGACAAGACAGAAAACTCGACACGGAACTCAACTAAATAAGCAAGTTCAGTACAAGTATTTTTCATGTGTTTATTTGTTTTCGTTTTGTTGCATTCCTTGATACACAATTTGTAATTTGTGAAATTTGCCAATTTGGACATTGTGGGCGTGGCATGCAACCTTTTGGCAGAGCGTTCAGCCAGAAAGCAACAAGCGGGCATTGATGGTAGTTGGCAGTGCAAGTGAAATGTAATTAGAGCCCCGAACAACCCCAAAAACACAAACAAAAATAAGAATAATGGCCAAAATAAGTATTTGCTGTTGTTTAAGCAAAAGTACTTTTACATGCTGTTGTTGTTGCTCAAGTTGTTGTTGCAGTTGTTGTGCGTGCTAATGCTACACTTTATTGTTGTGTGGCCTGTGAGCGTATTAGTTGGAGGCTCCAAAAACTAGGCTATGCAATGGCTCTAATGACTTCGCCATTATTATAATACACACATTGAGTTACACCAACACCAACACCAACACCAAGACCAAGACGAGGACGAGACGAGGCCGTCGCGACTCTAAGCACAACAAAAACAACAATAAAAATTGCACGAAGGTAAAACTACAAAGCAACAACAACAACAACGACAACGACAACACAAACAACAGCAACAAAAATCCATCTTCGTTAACGAAATACACGAAGTCACTTCAAGTGCGTTACAGCTTGACTCACACATATGCAAACACACACACACACACACACTCACATATTTAGGTAAATTCAGGCATAGTCATAGAGTAGTCCTAATATGAATGCCTTAATACACTCTCGTTGCGAGCACAACGAATAAGTGAATGCATCTAAGACCTTGAGTACAAGTGCTCGTAAAAATCAAAAACTTGATTACGAAATCTGTGAAACTGGTTACTTTCATATTATAAGTGTTTAATTACACGTGCACACTGTTGGCTTAGATAAATGATTTGAAAATGAAATTGAAACTGGTTATCATGTGAGATATATGATATCTGTGATAAATGCTTAAAAAATGTATTCATATTCAATATACAAATTCTAAGAACCTCGGATGCCTGTGATTAAAATAAACAGGTTATCAATTAAAATGAGAGCTTTTTTTTTTTTTTTAATAAGAACCCAATAAAATGTGCTCCATAATATCGTAGTACGAAATGGGGAAAGAAGGCAAGGGAAGGGTATCGAAATATCACTAATTATCTTGTTTATTTGCTTAAATAAATTACTACTTAGAAAGTTAAATATTATTTTATTTATAGTCAGACGTTGACAATAGACACAATTGAATTTTAATCTTTACTATTTATTTTGAACTATTTTTAATAAATAATAAACAAAATATAGTTTTAAGTATATAATATGATTAGTAGTATAATTATCATATATCTGAGTATTAGGCGGTAAGAGCATACAAACTTCGTGGTCAAATGAGCCCCATTGTTTAGTTCCTTGAGAGTAGACGGGTCTTTGGGGGTAGGCCTCGAGACTGGCGTGAGCCAGCGGTAAGTAGCCGTCGAGCCGTCCACGGTGCCGTTGGGGTACAAAATTTAAGCAACGATTCGGCCAGGAAATTCATCATTTGGATTTCGAGCGCGCAGGCGACTGGTTCATTGTTCAGTTAGCTCAAATTCTGATTAAGATCCAGTTCTAGATCTAGATTGAATTTAGTGAACAGTGAAATATCAAGTATACGACCAACAATACTAAAAACTGATATCTACAAACTGCATATAATTCTCAACTTGTCATTTTCTTACTGTTTCGATTGTTGTGCTGTTTTCGGGCTGGATCGGGTTTCAGTTAAAAAATTTGCATAAAATTGATTTGCAAATAAAAAGCACTTTTCGCTCTTTTAACTATAGTGCGTGAGAGTTTGATAAAAAAAAAGCAGAAAAAATAATAAACGTTGAAACGATTTATATAACACTCGATTTTTGGCGCCTTAATTTAATTCCTGCACGCTCAACTCAAGTTGCACCAAAATGCAGCCCTTGAAGCGCTTCACCCAATGTGGCAGCTTGACCATGCTCTTCGGCGTCTTCATCATACTCTTCGGGGTGAGCTCGACGGCATTGACCACATTCGGAAAGACCAATAATCAGCCGCCCCCCACACAGGGACCCATAAGTGAGTATTGCCTCTTGACTTGGATGTGGCTAAGGTAAAAACTGATTTCAGCTTGATTATCAATAAGCACACATGCGATGGGATTTAAGCTGCTTTTTTAACTGTCAGACTTGTGCAAAAATAATTAAATATTTCTAGAAGTAGGTAAACATTTTTATTCAAAAGTTTGAAAATAAAAAACTTTTATTTAGCTGTTGGCCTAATTGACTTTGAAATCATTACAAAAGTCTAATGATGATTGGTACTGTTTTCATGTTTATCATATTACTTTCCAGTTGATTTTTAGAGATCCATCTTCTAGAAATTTCTTCTCGCCTCCAAATCTACTCAAAAAAAAAGACAATCGATACGTATTTTATACTTTTTTGGCAAACTCACCCTCACAATTTTAAAACTGGGGTCGAGGTTACTCGTAACAAATGTTGAGTGATAAAAATTGAGTCAGAACTTGCAATACTTTATAAAAACATTGACAAAGCCGAGTGCAAATATTTAAGCTCATTAATATGCATCATTAATGAAATATTTGTTGATCATTTGAATAAATTAAAGCGTGGTCTTAAGTAAATCGTTTATTTGGTTGGCAAATGAAATATACTCGGATGACAGATTGTTGTAGAAACATTTCATTTGCTGCTTATTAACAAGATATTAATCTATATTCAGGAATCCCTAAACTAATCAAAATGTTTGACAGAGTATTAAGCCAGGAAAAAAACGACTAATAACTTGGAGGAAGCGAATCGCCTAATGACATGCCGTGTCTGGCAGGTTCACTGTTGTATTTACTAGACAAATACACATAACTAAATTGTTATTGTTATTGTAGCTATAGGCTCGAGCACAAATCAGAAATTGATCAAACAAGTCAGTCAAATGAAATGACAACAACGCTAATGGCAAAGCAAAACGGTAAATGCTCAAATTATTGGCAAATCACGCGCACTGTCAGTCCTCAAACGGGCAGTACAGTGTAGGAGTAAGAGTAGTAGAGTAGTAGTAGCATTAGTAGTAGCATTAGTAGTAGATGTACTGAAAATAGTAGTAGGGGAATCTAGGCGCTGTTCTTCTAATTACCAACAGTTGTTATAATTGAACATAGACTAATGAATTAATTAATTTCCATTCGATTACTATTTGCAGTCAAAGGTCGCGAGTGCAACAATCACGACGATTGCTCGGCCATAGACCGAACCAGCTGCGTGAAGGACACCAACGACTACAAGATGCGATGCCTTTGTGGCGACGATTCGCCACCCATGAACGGACTCTGCAAAGATGTGCTCAAAGGTATGTCCCAGATACAGATACAGATACGAATAAGGTCATCTTGGAATAGAATTCTTTTAGTTGGCATTAGTTAGCACCTACCTAATTGCTAGACATTTTCCGTGTACAATTGCATTTATAATTCAAGAGGCCAGCTTCTTGGCAGCTAGTTGTTTTGTTGTTGTTTGCCAGCGACTCAAGTACCAAGCGGCCCTAAATGAGAATTAAACAAAGCCTCATCACATATGAATTCACACGTATTCACGAACTGTGCTCGTACTCACTTCCCTCTGAGACTTTCATGTGGGACCTTTTAATTTATTTAGATTTCCATCTGAGACTTTCACATGTCTTTCACTTCGCTTTTATGTTTTACGCCTAAAAGTGAGCAAGTGTTGCGGCGTTGCTCAAAAGTATTCGACTAGCAGATACCCATTAGAAATACTTGGAAATAAGTATGTAAATTGAATAATTTAATATATGTGTATATTATTGGTTATAATATTAATTTTAGTGAGTTGGACATTTAATTTAGAAATACCTTGAGGAAACTTACAGGATATTTCTTGTCTCGCATTGTTTCAAAAGTCGTGTAGAATTACTCACTGCATACAAGATGATGTTGAATGTTGAAGGTAACTTGAGTCGAGATTTTCTTTATGGTAGCGCAACGTCAGATTGATGTGACAATGTCGTGTCTGAAATAGGCAACCCCTTAAAAAAGCCGCAGTGCCAATTTGTGACATGCACAACACAACAAATTGCAGAGAACACGAAAATTCTCTTACATATTAACTACGATATTATTAGGAATATCCATGACTAGAAATATGATTGTATGTATGCAAAAAGCCCCGAAATACGTAGTTTTTCAACAATCTGAAACATTCAAAATAATCAAATAAAAAAACAAGTGAACACTCGATAAGCAGTAGAAGATATTTAGGAGTATACCCTTTAATTTGTGATGTGAAAACTATCCATAATTCAAACGAATTAAAAAAAAAAACGACCTAAAAGACATCTATCTAATTTAAGTTTCAGGTTAAAGAAGTAAATTTCTTTCAATGGTTTCAAAACTCAAGGCATAACTTAGAATGTCCCTAGTTTCGAAGAAACCTGTAAAATGTATAAAAACTTAAGATTTAAATAAGAAACTGTTGTTGTCATTCCAGGATTGCGCCACAAGTGCAACAGCAACAATGACTGTGAGGACGGCATGGTTTGTCAATTCGAGAACAACAATCGGACCATTGGAGTGTCCAAGTTCATGTCCAGTAAAACCAAACTGTGTCTGTGTGATAATGACAATGGCTATGTGGAGGATATTTTGCACGATATTTGCAGTGGAGGTGGGTGCAATTAAAAAATGAATCTAGACGAGAAATAATTAAGCAGTTCTTAAATTACAGCAAATCAACAAATAATTGTAAACATATTGGTATCTGTCTGCACTCTGATGGCGCCGTTTGTTTACTCCGCCCACATGAGCATGAGAAAGCATTTCTAGAAGGCGACTTAGGCCACGGCAGGAGAAGTGCAATCCAACAATTTACGTTTATGTCCTTTAGTGATCCATCAAATGTGCCTCAATAAATCAAAAAGAAATACATACCTTGTTGAAATACTTTTTATGCTCCCGATAATGCTCCCGGAATTCAAAAAGCTATCAAATTGGCGAAATACATAATTAGATAAAGTGCAAGTTGCAGTCGTCATTAGTCCAAGTGTCGTTATATTGTATAAGTTTCATAAATACCACCGTCAATTTTATTCGCTTCTCACACAAAGTCGCGTTATACATAGTTTTACATATGTACGTATTGTCTAACAAAGGTTTTATATAATAGATATCCTTAAAAAACACTAGTCTGTACTTGATATATAATATATACTCGTAATACCGAACAACTGTCGTCTAAAATGCATTATTTTGATTCAATAAGTAGACAACTATAGCACACTCCAAATAATTTTATACTCTTTCCCGTATGCTGTAAACAAATTCAATATTAAACCTTAACAACTAACAGCAAAGTAACAATGTTATAAATGTAATAAATAATCTGTAATTCTAGACAAAAGTTATTCAATTTATTATAAAATGCATTGAAAGCGCTTTATCGATATGAAACACATGCACATGGAAAAGTTTTACAAGTTTGCACTTAAACTGATTTGCAAATCTCAACTTTAAGTCAATACATAACATTCAAATCAATTTTGTACGTTTGCAGTTAAAAACTTTTCCCATTGAAAACGTTTTGTCCGTAGCAGTTAAATTTTATTAAATAAATGTTAAAAAAGAAAATCACTTCGTTTCATTTTTAGGCCAATAAAATAGTAAACAAATTAAAGTTTTATGATAAATAAAATTTACATTTATTCCAATTTTCCTTGATTTTATAAAAATTTAATAAATGAAAAATTTTAACTCTAAGAAAATAAAAAAATTAAACTCGCCCAACGTGGGGCTCGAACCCACGACCCTGAGATTAAGAGTCTCATGCTCTACCGACTGAGCTAGCCGGGCACTTGCGTGAATTGAGGCAAATATCAATAAGAAATAAACCCTCTAAAATTACATTGCATTCCGACTGCTTTTTAAGGCACTTGAAATCTATTTATAGACTTTTGGTAAAAATGCTGTGCTTTCAAAAAATCTAATTTTATTTCACAATGTTAATTCCAATGCTAGCACATTGTATATAAATTATTTAATTTCAACGTAATAAGTTGTTGAACTTAATTTATATTCTTAAATAATCTGCGGCAGTAGTTGCGTGCTCTTGTATTTACACGTGTGTGTGTGAGTGTGCAAGATTTTAATGCCAACAACTTTCGCCGTCCCTCACTCTCTTACCTTTCAAAATTGAGAGAGTGAGAGCGCATGCTTGCATTTCCCCGAGCCCAAAGCTCGCACCCAACACTGAAGCCGGCTCACAATAAAAGCTCCGATCGGAAGCTTCATGTGCCACAAACTAACAAACAAACGTCGCTTACAATAAAAGTACGCTGAAATTCGAGAAATTCGTTGCCTTAAAACAAATTTGTATTTAGTTTTGTTCGCAGATTTCACAGTGTTATGTTGCAGTTACTGCAACTCTCGGAAGAACAATAAGAAACAGTAAACTCATAAATTATTCGCAAAGTAGTTAAAGTTGAGTGACAATAAACAAAGACATCGTCAAAACAAAACATTGTTAAATAGAAAAATTAAAAGAATTTATCACAAATATTTTAATACACAAATAAAGCTCCAATGAGGATAATAATAAAAAATCAACTACAACAAAAAAAATAGACAATTTTAAAAGTATTATTTTGTATATTTGCAATTAAGCTGTGAGTCAAAGTGTCTGAAATATTTGTTGGCCAAAAACAAAGCCAACAAATAGGCTTGGCTATGAGTATACATACATACATACATATATAGTACCCATCGACCATGAGATCATTTGGAGAGAAGAGTGCTGAGGGTCGCCAATAAAACAATCAATTCGATAATAAACAGTAATCGAATTAAAGAAAACATTCACACTAGAGTCGCGCTCTTTCTACTCTATGGCACGGTTATTGAACGTCTCATTTATTTAAATTTTATTTTGATTATATTTGTGTACAAAAACATCTATTATAATTAAAAACTAAAGGCTAGGTTAACGGAAACGTATACTTAACTTAATAACAATTTAGTAAGGGAATCTATTCAGAATTTTGTTTTTTAAATAAGCTCAAGGTCTCTAGGAGTTTAATTAAGAAAAATGTTAGTGGCATTTTATTTTTATGTAACAATAATAATACTCAAAGACAATGTATAGTAGTCTCATCTAATTCCATTCAGCGAAATGTTTTTTGTATTTGAACCAAACAGGTTTAAAGTTGCACAGTACAAAACGAGTATTCGCACTCGGGAGTGCTCAACTATAGTAAGTAGATCAGCATAGAGGACGGAAGTTCCCCAACATACATACAATCATTATCATTGTACAAACTGTTGTTATGAAAAGCACTTAACTTTAATGTTAATTGTTAACAAATATAGTTTTAAAAAATTAACATAAATTGCGGAATATTTGTATCTTAAAGAGAATCTCTTTCTTTCTTGGTGGTCTCTTATCTCCAAACTCGTATCCAGGAACTAAAATCGATAAGCTTGAAAAAGCAAAAATTGTTTATAAATGACTTTGATGGCATTTTCGAGTCTGTTTCTTAAGTAATTTAAAATGAAATCCAATCCTGCATCGAATCATGTGTATATCAATGATGCACTCAAGTGTTCCTCAATAAGCATCAATTTAAATTTATCGGAACAAAACTACAGTGACTATAGCATAGAAGGTGGCTCTCAGGGATCTAAGGAGTTTATACGTAAGTAAAAAAGAAATACTTTGTATTTAATCAAGAAACTTTTTCACGCTTGAGAGACTCAAAAGTGATTTTATGATAATTGATCATGTTTCATAACCGAGAAATAATCACAGTTATAAGGGAATGAGAAATGTAAAGAATTGGCTAGATATTCTCAGCCGATAAAATGGATTGACCTTGACAGTGAAGTTTGTTTGTATGATCGCAAAATTAAAACAAGCAGCGGAGGGTGTTGGCGACTATTATATACCCTGTGAAATATACAAAGCATAAAAGCGACGAAATAATAATAAATAAAGGTGCTACTATAGAAATGTTACATTGTTGGCCCAATGTTATCATACCCGTTTCATTGAGCATAAAGGGTATAAGGAAAAACAATAGGTATTGCAAACAAAAACAAATACATACTGTATTCTTTAAATGTAAATGGCCTCAGTAAATTGGCGCGTGTTTAGTACGTGATATTTTAAATTATTGTCAAAAGTTAGTCAACGAGTTGCAGCGTTAACAATAACAAAAATTTTATCTTTACCGTAATGGTATGCAATTTAACTTTGACTTTTTGCTGGCAATTGCAAAACTTTCGTGACGTTCTATAAAGCACTTCATCAGATCATGACTGTAAAATTCATTTATAGACAGGTATTTAAATTTATTTAAGTAAGTAACGGGCATCCTATAGTCGGGAGCTCGACTCTAGCCTTTCCCACTAGTTTTTATTAACATTTTTTAATAATCTATGGCAAGCCAAATATATCTTCCATATACTGTTATACCTATGCTATGTATTTATGTTAACGTATGTAATTCAGTAACGGAGGACGGTAGAAAAGTGAATCCACAGCCATCAGGGAGCATCGCCGAGTCCACGGGTAAATGCCTTAAAGATTGCCAAAGGCGAATATTTAATAGAAAAACGCTGCACAAGAGGCTTCCGATTCTGAGCTGGCTGCCGGGCTATAAAAGTGAGGATGCCATTTGTGATCTTGTGGCCGGCATAAGTGTGGGACTCACCGTCATTCCCCAGGCACTGGCGTACGCGGGCATTGCCGGTCTGCCGGTAGCGGTAAGTGACCCAACTCTTCTCATCTCCATTCCAACTCCAATTGATGCTAGCTACTTTGATTTCCTTTCAGTATGGCTTGTATTCCTCTTTTGTGGGCTGCTTTGTGTATGTCTTTCTGGGCAGTTGCAAGGATGTGCCCTTGGGACCCTCGGCCATTGTGGCACTGATGACATATCAGGTGGCGAAGGGTTCATGGCAGAAGTCAGCCCTGCTCAGTCTTCTGTGCGGCATTGTGGAGCTGCTGATGGGTGTCTTTGGGCTGGGTTTTCTCATTGACTTTGTCTCCGGACCCGTGGCCTCGGGCTTCACCTCGGCCGTCTCGCTGATCATTCTCACCTCGCAGATTCAGAGTGTGCTGGGCATAACGGCCAATGGCAACACGTTTGTGGAAATCTGGAGACAGGTTTTCGCCAACATCCGAGAGGCACGTGCCGCCGACACAGTCCTTGGACTCACTTGTATTGTAGTCCTGCTGATAATGCGCTCTTTGTCCACCTGTCGCATTGGGCCGGAGCAGGATGGAGAGCGTTCAGGTTTTCAGCGAGTTGTGAACAAAGTGATTTGGATTATTGGCACAGCCCGCAATGCGATCCTGGTTATTGTCTGCTGCATCATGGGATACCTGCTGCACAGCGAGGAGCACGGCGCACCCTTTCGCATCGTGGGCAGCATTCCCTCCGGTCTGCCCAGCGTCCAGTGGCCGCCAACATCGCTGAGCGCCAACGAAACCATTGACGGCACTTCGGAGTCTTTCCTGGACATGGTGCATAGCATGGGCTCTGGACTGATAGTGATACCTCTGATCTCGCTCATGGAGAGTATTGCTATAGCCAAGGCCTTCGGTGAGTGTTTTCCCCCCTAAAAAAACCCAAATGTGTCAAAACTTAACTTTTGAATTGTACTCCCAATTTAGCCTATGGCAAACCAATTGATGCATCGCAAGAGTTGATTGCCATTGGCACAGCCAATATACTAAACTCCTTTGTACAAGGATTTCCGGGCACCGGCGCATTGAGCCGTGGGGCTGTCAACAATGCCAGCGGCGTGCGGACGCCACTGAGCAATATTTACTCTGGGTCACTGGTCATAATAGCTCTGCTCTACCTAACACCCTACTTTTACTTTATACCCAAGCCTACACTGGCCGCTATTATCATAGCTGCTGTGGTTTTCATGGTCGAAATCAAAGTCATCAAGCCAATGTGGAGAGCTAAAAGTAAGTAAAACCCCAAAGAACTCGAGATTGCATCCCTAAACCAAGTTTATAGTGCAGCAAAGTTTCACTGAAGCATATGTGCATATATAAATGCGGTGGAATTAACTTAATTTCATCTAAGACTTATGCTGTCGAATTAACTTGGCAATCGATATCATTTTTTTGCCCACTTTGCATGGGAACCATTTTAATTTTAACGACTCTCATAAAAAAATACTGCTTTTAAAGCAGTCACTTCTTGCACTGCTTGCTCGGTGTGTGTAAAAGCGACTCTCCAAAATCCACTGCTTTTAAAGCAGTCCACTTCTTGCACTGCTCGCTCGGTGTGTGTAAAAGCAGTGCATGCACAGAATTTTGTCTGCACTAAAAGAAGCAGTTGCACTTTTTTTTTGCGCCTATGAAACGTATAATCTATTATTTAATTGATGTGTTGATTTCATCTCCATTTTTCCTAGAAAGCGACTTAGTGCCCGGCCTTGGCACGTTCGTGGCTTGCCTGGTGTTACCGTTAGAATGTGGAATTTTAGCTGGCATCGGTATTAATGTCGTCTTTATTTTGTACAATGCTGCACGTCCTAAGCTCAGTATGGAGTTACTTTTAACCGAATCGGGCATTGAATATATGATGATTACGCCCGACCGTTGTTTAATATTTCCATCAGTCGAATACGCTCGGAATTTGGTCAACAAACACTCTCAGCGCCAGAATGTGCCCGTCGTCGTGGACGCCTCGCATGTCTATGGCGCGGACTTTACCACGGCGACTGTTATAGATTCACTTATTAAGGACTTTAATCAACGGCAACAGCTGCTGTTCTTCTACAATCTGAAGCCGAGTATTTGCGCGCTTTTTAAACAGGTATCGGCGGCCCAATTTGTGGTGTATTATCAGGAACAGCAGCTGGAGGATCTATTGAAAGAGCATCAGTATGAGAAGAAACCCATTGGGTCCTAAGTATTAACTTTTTAATATTAATTTAGACAAAATGTTATGTTAAATAAATATTTATTCATGATATCTATGCATTATTGAGTAAATATCTATTCCACGATAAATAGAACATAGATATAGATACAGAAGTCGCCTCTGTCGTTTGGAAACTGTGGGGGTGTTAGATTTAGCAGATTTTAGCAATGTTGCTCTAAGCTAGCGGTTTTTTTTATATAAGATCGTAAAACAAAAATCTTTAGATTTTATAGGAAATAAGTCCACATCCAAGCTTCTAAGCGAGCAGACAAGCTTTTCATCTCATTTTCAGAATTTTTCATTGAATTTTTTTTTGAATCAGTTGTCGGACTGGAAAGCTCGAGGCGTATTTTTTAAAGGAAAAATCCGCTGCAATCATTTAAATTTTGCGCCATTCACTTACACCCCTTATCCCATGAACCAGGTGAGTTTACATCTACGGTAATTTGCAATGTACACATAATAATTAAACAATTTGTTTTGCAAATACAATATTACGTTTTTATTCAGATGAATTCAAGTGGACACAATAATTATAAGGCTACCTGTCGAATTCATTACTGATCAATATATTCAATGTTTTTGTTTTTATATAAACACACATGATAATTTAACGATATATTTTGAAAAATATTGCAAGACTACAAATATTTGGTTAGCAGGCCTGGCATAACGTTAATGCGATGATAGGCAAAGGAATCTCGAAATTCTTTAAGCGGCAACACTTCAGGCTCATAGCGTCTATGTTATCATATTTGAAAGAGTGACCGATTATGGCTAATTTGATGCCATGGCTGTAACAATTGAACGATTTCGATTGATTCTCCACCATCTACATAGCATATATTTCATAAATTATTTATGTAGTTGCAACCATTAAACTTCGAATATTCAAATCCGAGTATTCGGTGTCAGCAGCTTATTGTAAATATGTAGGCAAACCAACAATCCAACAAAATACATATATAAATAAATAAATAAGAAAGTTTGGAGACACACGGAACGTCAATCTTCTACTTCAACTTCAGTGTTCCTTGGCATACTTTACATATTTGCAGAGAATGAAGTTTCTGATTTGATATGTGATTGATCTGCAACGTTAATATTTTTAGGTTCGGTTGAAGTGCAAATTGCATCAACAGCGGCTGAAGTTAAACTCTCAATTAAATTGTCTTCTTTGTGATTGCCTAAAAACAAACATAATATCAGAAATTGAAGCATACGAGTTTCGAATCTATTATTTACCTTGCTGATTTGGTAGCTCACATATATCAATGTTACTGTTCGATTCGATTGACGCTGGTATCACTGTATAGAAAGATGTTTGTTAATAATACTATCTACTTTAGTCGAATTCAAAGACATTTTTTAAAGAGGTACTTACAATTATTCGATTGATGTTCCTTGAATTGGTCTTCTTTTCGAATGATTTCTTCCTCTAGGTCCTGACTAAGCATATCAATGTTCAATGTTTCATTTAGACCATCGGCGAGCTGGTGAATTTCAGATTGACTCGTTGAGATCTGAGGCAGCTCCATTCTAGCTGTGGCCAGGCCGCGTTCCAAGCGATCAGTGACGGGCTCCAAGTTAAACATGCATTGCTCCACAATATCATCGCGCCCAATTTTATTCAACGCTTGCGACATGGAATTGCCAGTGGCGCGAGAGCCCTGTTGTGTCAGCCAGAGGCGCAGAATGACCAAGCTTTGCAGTGCAACATCCTGGTCAGCATACTCAGCTTTGACTAGGTCGATGTCGGTCTCGGGAACGCCCAATTCTTTAGCCAACTGCGGCCAGTCACTGCCCAGCAAATTTGATATATCAGATAGCCGGATATCAGCGCGCTGAATGGTATCTTCGATTAAGTGTTCATTCGATTGTACATTCTCTGTTAGGGATTTAGTATTGGCTTTAATTTCAGCATTGATCAAATCTTTATACGTGAGTCCTTGATCTATAACATTTCCGTTTTCATTATCATTGCCGTTGCCATATTCGTGTGTGTGCTCATTAATATCAGGATTCAGGGATACATTTAGGGCACAGATTGGCTGCAATGGAGCCTCACCGGGACCCACTTTCGGTTCGCTCATGAAAGAGATGCGACCTTTTGGCTGCTCTTGATCCTTAATGTGCACTACAAATGACAGGCGATTTTCCCGAAATGCTTGAAACTTGGTATTGAGCTGCTCTCCCGATTTTAATATTGGTACGAGATTGCCGGCAAACTCGAGGTAAATGTTTTGGTCCTGTAATACCTCAACATCGCGACTCTTGGCCACCTCAGTGAAATACTCCTGCTGCTCCAACGTCTTGTCCTCTTTGTCGTCCGTCATACAGAACACAGACAGTTTTGCCTCTGTCGCGGATATTCGCTTTGCAAACACCACGAACTTGACCACAAACGGCACCTGGGCCATGTATGTATAAAGTTCTGTTGCCATACGTCCAGCGTCTGCAACATTGCGACAGTCCATCAACCAAAAGCGTGCCGATACCGTGGTGGTAAAGCTAACGCTGTTCTTGACAAATGCCAACGGAGTTGATCCAGTCACATCCTCCCAAACAGCACGGTTTTGACCACCGGTTATGGAGCACAGCAGCCTCAATGTGGGCGCATTCGCATTTGTGCCGCCGCCATATGATGAATTTACCATACCCTGATTGTATGTTTTTGGCGCCGGAATGCTCAATGTGATGGCCTTGTGGAACTTGCGTCGACGTGGCTCAACGGTAACCACCGGGGACACAGCTACGCCCTGTCCTAGTAGTTTCGAGCAACCAATTAAGTCGACTGGCTGTGCCTGAAGACCGACTCGAATTTTCTTAGTCAATGCATGAGATGGAAATATCGCTTGGACCTGGGGAACTGCCGTTGAGGAGACAGTACCACCGTCAGGTCCGATGGCGTGCACCTCCTGACGAATACGCGACACAACAGCAAAGAAATGCGGCACATTCTGCGTCACAATGCGAATTATTCGGCTTGTGTGCAAATCCTCCAAGGGATTCACACCACCCGACTCGATTGTCTCGTTCAATGCCTCTAACAGCTGCTCTTCATTGTCATACATGCTATGCTCGCGCCAGCTCTCTCCATTGTCCGATCTTAAAATGATGATCTCACGCTCCTTCTCGCGCAGCGATCCAAAGTGGGGTACTTCCAATATGATGGGGCTATGATAAGAAACGTTTCTTATTAATCATTTCATTTTCACACTTAGTCGAAATCAAGATTTGGTCGCGCTTACCTCAGGAACTTGCTGTCGACTGGTGACATTTCCAAAATGCGACTCACCAGTGCCTCGCCCTCCATCAGGGGCGGGGGATTGGCCACTCTTTGGGGCTTGACATAGCGACAAGTAATGCGCGTGGGTTCCGCGCAAGCCTTGGGCGGCACAATAATGCGCACACCACTGTGTCTACATCCACGCATTGAACCGCCGCGTGCGTCTACCAAAAACGAAACCAGGAATCTGCCAAGAGTGTTTGAGTTTAATTAGTATTGGAAAGGTATTTTTAATGAAATTCCATTTCACGAGTTTTGAAAAATATTGTGCTCATTAAAATTTAAATTATGTACTCTTTCAATATTTTCTTAAAGTGCCAAATTTTTAAAATTTTATCATAAATTCTAAACACTATAATAGTTTAAATTAATTTTAATTTTCAAATATAATAAATATATTCAAATATATTCATTAGTAAATGGATTTTTTATTGACACTTTTTTTTTGATACTAATTAAATAATTAGTGCATAAAAAACGTAGCTAATTTAACACCAACTCACCCCAAATGAACAGGTGGCTTGATGATGACCACATTATCTGACTTCCTTTCCTTCATAGATGCATTTAAATTGGAATCGGTTACCTTGATTATTTCTAAATAAATTACAATTACAAATAAAATATAAATAAAATCGAATCGAATACTTGTATTAAACAGTTGAATTTCACCTCTTTCCAATGTATTTCCACCAAATCCATCCAAATGATCTTGTTCGGGATTCGTGGTGTCAAAATTCTGATTATCATGCTCATTTGTTGTTTTTAATTCATCGGTCGCCATATATTTGTATTGATTATGATCCAGGAGTTCGTCACCGCCTTCGTCCTCGGAATCGGATAGCAATGTTTCGTGCATAAATTCTGGAGCTACTACCTTGTACTTTTCCTCTAGCACTCCAGTCGTTGTGTCAATTACGGATGTTTCTGTCACGACCTTGAGCGTCTCCACAGCTGTTACGTAGCCAAGATTATGAGCAATATTTAATGCCGTTTGGCCATTCTGAAAATTGAACAAAATATCAAGAAAATCGTTACCATTTATGTATCTTATTTTGCGACATATCTTTCAGTTATTTAGAAAATACGGTTCGCCTAACATATATATTATATATTCATGCTATAAATCAAAATAATAAACAGCATTGTTTTAATCAGTTTTCTTACAAAATAAAATCAAATAAAAAACAGGCAAGTGACCAACTCATTGAATATTAAGTAAGAAACTGCTCATCAGTTTTCGAACTACTTTTAATTTTTCTCATCATCCGTGTAGTAAAATATCTCTCTGCCTCTCTATCTGCAGACCACGCCCTATTGAGAATGAGGTTCTCGTCGATCTCAAAATTCTCTTCCAGTTTGTGAGAAGGTGAGAAACAGAGAGAAAACAAATAAGAATATATATGTTGAGAACTGCATGTACAATGTTGTTGTTTGATCAATTTTTGTAGTTGCTCCATAAGCTCCATTGAATTTCGTGCCCAAAACAAATAAGTATGACTGTATGCTCTTATAATGCATATACGCTTGTCTATAAATAGACTATTGTGCTGCTGTGGGTGTGTGTATGTTTATTATGTTTATTTAAGAAATTTTCAATTTCAATATATGAATCAAATTGTATTCAGCCTTAATTTACTTTGGGCTGTACTAATCTTGAGCGATATTTTACTGGAACTAGACCAAAGTAATGTACAGCGGTATTCTTAAAGCACACCAAAGTATCTAACGTTTTAAGACCGGTCAGAATATATACTGTGAAAGAACTTTCTGTAATAAAAAATCTTATTACGTTATACATATATATTATAAAGTTATCCATCCACATATTTTGATATTTTTCCTTTGTAGCGGCCGAGAATTATTATAAATAATTGAATTTTTGAAAAGGTATTACTTAATAAGCTTAAGTGACAAAGTAAAAATAATGAGGACTTAAAGTACATGGAGTATTTGGTGTAGCAATTGAAAGGAGCTGGACGCGTACTATACATCATATAAATATGTCACTTATTGACATAATATTTGAAATGTTTGCTTTTATGATCTTTCTAATTTGTAGAAGTAAGTTTTAGTTAACTTGCGGTCTAGTAATGCCAATATGACACTAACAACAAACGACAACACACGAAAAACGTCACTCTTTGAGACTCAGAATTAACAACTGGTTCTGGCGTCTCATAAATGACATTAGGCTGGTCAAGTCAGCACAACGGTACTGATGATAGGGATTGGCATCTCTTGAAACAGCTTGATACCGTAGCCATGCTCCTTGCATTCTGCAAGTGCTTTGTGTGTTGTTGTTTGTTGTTAGTGTCATATTGACATTACTAGACCTCCAATAATTTTTCGTTAAAAAAAATATATCAGATTGTCCGATATCCGTCAGATTTGTCAGTTAATGTTTTTCGTACTAGAGCTTGACTTTCAGCCGATAGTTCTATTGGCACCTATATGATAAGATGATCTGATCCGAATCTAAATCCAGGACATACATAACAAATTTAGTTAGTTCTCAGTTCATATATGTATACATTGCGTGACAGTATTTTAATACCCTGTGCTCACCTTAAGTGTAATTGATAAAGTAATAAAAATCATAAAGATAATGGATGAAAGATCAACTCACGTTTGTAACTGCATTGGGATTGGCCTTGTGGCGCAGCAGCAGACTGATCACCACTGTGTGGCCCTGCTGCGCTGCTTGGTGAAGTGGTGTGTAGCCGACATTAGTGGTCATCTCAATGTTGGCATCATTTTCAAGCAAAAATTTAATTTCATTGATTTGGTTGTGATGTGCGGCAATATGCAGCGGTGTGTATCCGGCTTTGGTGCGCTCCGAAATGTTAGCGCCATGGTCAAGTAGAATTTGCGACACTGGAACATGTCCTTCCTGAGCAGCCAAATGCAATGGCGTCAGACCATTTTTGGCCGCAATATTGGCATTCGCCTTATGGTCCAGCAGCAGTTGAACCATATCCACGTGTCCCTCCTGCGCAGCCAGATGGACTGGCGCAAATCCGGACTTACTACGGGCATCCACGTCCGCGCCGTGCTGCAGCAACTGCTGAGCGATTTCCAAGCTATTCTTCTTGGCTGCAATGTGCAGAGCGCTGTGTCCATTGCGAGCGCTGATTTGCGTGGAGGCGCCATGTTCCAGCAGTAGCGACACCACTGCCTGGTGATCGTAGTGTGTGGCAACGTGCAATGGAGTCACTTCGTTTTTGCCTTGGCAGTCGATGGCAGCACCTTTTTGCAGCAAAAGCTGCGCCACTTTTGCCTTGCCGTATTTGCTGGCCAAGTGCAGGGGCGTGAAGCCCTTCTTGGTGACCGCGTCCAGCTGTGCGCCGTTCTCGATCAGCATTTGGCAGACTTCCTCTTGGCCCTCCTTAACCGCAATGTGCAAGGCTGTATACATGTCCTTTGTGCAGGCATTCACCTGGGCACCGTGCTGTATCATCAGCATGATGATATCAATGTTACCAAGACGGGAACCCACATGCAGCGGCGTCTGTCCTTCACGAGCAATCGCATCCACCTCAGCTCCATTCCGCAGCAATATTCGAATGATATCAGTCTGTATAACAAATGTACATTTGGGGAATTAGACTTTGGAATTTGTTTGACATCAAGTCACTCACCTGATTGGCACGCGCAGCCAAATGAAGAGGAGTCTCGCCGCGCACCGTTGGCATATCTGGACTGGCCTCGTGTTGCAGCAGGTAAATGACAATGTTCATGCATCCTGCAAGTAAACTGGTTAATAATTGTTCTCATTTTAGCGTCCATTGAAAGTGGACGACCAAGAAACATTTGCGTTTCCTAATTTTGATTTCCTTATTTAGCATTTTCTATTTTAACCAGGGACAGTAAATAATTGTTACATCATAACCTCGTCTTAAAACAATCTGATCATTTTTGTCACGATTTTAAAATTTTTACTTTTAAGGGACTTTTTCGGCATTATAATAAGATTAAAAGTCGCAAATTTCTTATGATTATTATTGCTCAAAATAAAAATCACTTTTCATTTTTTATCTTTCGTTTGCTTTTGTACATTTAATTAATTTATGGCTTACTTGTGTCGCCAAATCAATCATTCATATTCACGAGTTTTATTATGAGCAAAAATAAAAGCAATGATTAATGATAATTTATCAAATATAAAGATTAGATTTTGATTTTTAATCGAATGCTCAAAATTAATTTATCTATTATTATATAATCTTTATAAAATACCTTATAAACACACTCCCTGTTTCTGACGTATATAAAGATTTCTATAGGGAATGAAGACTTACCCATGAAGCTGGCTACATGCAACGGGGTCAGGCCGGACTCGGTGGTGGCGCCAATGCTGGCGCCATGCTTCAGAAGCAGCTCGGCAACCTTGAGTCGATTCTTTTTGCAGGCTATGTGCAATGGGGTAAAGCCGTTGAGGGCGCGTGAATTGGGATCTGCACCGTAGTCGAGCAACAGCTTGGCCACTTTAACATGGCCACAGTGGGCGGCCACATGGAGTGCTGTCAAATAGTCAACGGTGACTTCATCCACGGGCGCCTTGTGATCGAGTAAGAGACGTGCTGCTTCATCGTGCTCTCCCTGCGCCGACATATGGAGTGCGGACAGTCCGTTCTTTGTCTTCGACAGTATCGGCGCATTCAGACTCAGCAGCAGCTCAATGACCTCGACGTGACCGGATCGGGCGGCGCAGTGAAGCGGAGTAAGGCCATCCCGAGTTGTTGTATCTATGCGAGCCTGACGCGACAACAAAAGTCTGCAGACCGATGACTTGCCCCATTTGCAGGCCACGTGAAGCGGAGTGATGTTATGCTTGGCTGTGTAGTTAACATCCGCACCACGATCCAACAATAAGCTGGCTATATCCACGTTGCCATAATGCGCCGCAATATGCAGTGGTGTAAAGCCCGACTTTGATACGATATCAGCATTTGCGTCGTGTTGCAACAGCATTGTTGCCGCACTTATGTCATTCTTCTTGGCCGCAATGTGTAACGCCGGCAATCGCACCTTGCCCCGCACATCGCTCTCGAGGAGCACCGCCACCACTTTGTCGTGTCCCTGTTGCATGGCCACGGCCAATGGCGTGAATCCGTCTTCGGTGGCCAGCGATGGATTCGCTCCTTTGCTAAGCAGAAGACGACAACAGCCATCGTGATTCTCCTGTGCGGCCATGTACAAGGGAGTGAAGCCATTCAGCGACTGCACATTCACATTCGCGTTGTACTGGATGAGCTGCTTTATCACCTGTTGCTGACCCGCCAACGAGGCAATGTGCAGAGCTGTGTTACCTTTCTTAGTTGCGTTGTTGACCTTGATTCCGCGCTTCAGAAGCTCGTTGCAAATGTCGAGAAAGCCATCCTTTGCCGCCAGATGTAGGGCGTTCAATCCGTTCTAAGTAAAATAAAGATTTGTAGGATGGGTGATTTAATATCGTAAGATACTAGATATTAACTTGTAAACACAGATAGGACAGTTAGACAGACGAAAGGGTTTGGAGCTTGACTTTCAAGCTCTGAATGCTTAATATCTAGTAAAGAACTTAGTTAACTGAAAGATATTTTCCATAAAATGTATAGCTATTTAATTTAAATTATATTTAATTATACAAATTATTTGATAAGTATCTTACCGCATTACAAGTGTTAATGTCCGAGATAAGACCGCCATTTATGAACTCAAGAACTTTCGCAAGGTCTCCACTGCGAGCAGCTCGAAGAAACGATATTGTTTCATCATTCTGAAAATGAATGCAGTAGAAATAAGTCAAAAGAATCTATAAATTTGAATTTTTACAAACTAAGACTGAAAACTAAACCAAATGTCAAATTATGACCAAATAAATCAAATATTTTTATATACAGTGGCTCTCAACTTTGATCGACCTATACCATTTATAAATGAATCTATCTTTTAAGCTTAATTAAAATATTTTCATATGTTTTTAATGTATATTGTATCTGAATTAAGTAATGAAAACAAAACATATTTAAATATGTTGTAAGTCAGATATGAGCTCAGAGCCAATGTATGTAAATTAAAGATATTTTTTTCATAAAGTTAATTAAACTGAGTGTGTGCGTACAACTATTGTAGTAATACTATTACATTTTGTAGGCATAAGTATTTCAACTGAACCAAACATATACATATGTACATCTGATATTGGTCACCACATCGCCAATCGCACAATAGTGCGAAGAATTGTCTGCTAAATACACATATACATATGCGACATTATGTATGCAAGTGTGTGAGTGTGCATATGTGCCACAAGTGATCTCATCTCAATGGTTCAACTAAATAGGGCTGCTATACACAATTTAATCGGTCATTCGATGTATGTACATATGTATCTACATATGAGATAATGCATTAATTAACTTTTTTGAAATGGACTAAACTAATTAAACATTTTAATCTAAGTGCTATATTGAATATAATTGAATTAACCTGTTTCTGGTGCTTTGGATTTCCTTGGGATGCTTTATCCACATTTCCGTTGTCCATAATAGATTCGCTGTTGTGATCAGGGTTCGCTTGGTTTGCTTTCAGTGTTGTTGCTGTTCTCTCGCGTCCCTGGCTTTTCGGTTGTATCTGTTGTATGCCTTCCTCGGTTTGCGTCTCACCAAGTGTCATGGTTTTCAAATTGATTTCTGCAAAGAAATGCACTTTCGATTTACTAGATTGTTCACTAGTGTAAAGTGGTTCTTCCTGTGTGTACATATGTATTTACATCACTTGCTTTCTATGCCTCCGTAGGAATTAGATACATACACATGTACGTTTTAATTAGATACATAGATACATACATAAGCACTTGTAACTATTTATCATCTATTTACATCGGAATTTATACATACATTCAAAATGTGCGTGTATCTCAATCAATTGGACACTATTTCACTGCTTTAGTTTGTGTTTATAAAGTTTTGCACATTACACATTCACAAGATTTATTTATTCTATTCAAATGACGTCATTCCTCACTCACACCTACCTTGCGACTTTATGCGAACGAGTTGTTTCACTCATTGTGTACTTTTATCAGTTGGTCACACTTAGGCAACAACAAACGGTGTGGCAGCCTTCGTTCAACAAATTAAGGTTTTTTTTTTAATTGAAATTGCACATGATTTTGTTGTTATATTTTAAATTAATTTTACCAACTTCGTCCAACATGATTCCCTTCATTTTATCTAATTTAGAATTGGTTGCTTGTATTAAATTAACTTTCATTGCAAAATTATTGCCTAATGAACTAAAAACTTATTCACATTTAAATTGCGCGGCGAACATGGTTGGATCCGACAAAACGCCACCTATGGGTTTGTTTAAAAAGACGATTGGGACTCTTTTTTTGTGATCCAGGGCTGTCACACGTTTCCAATTTATGCTGAAATAATTCGATACAACTCTAGTGCTTGGTATTTTTTGGTGCTATTTTGTAAAAACACATTGTTTCATATTGAACCGCGTTTTGCACAAATAAATATAAAATGAAGCGATTAACAGACGAACGCACCAAAATTCTCTTCGAGAAGCTAGCTAAATAGTAAGTCGCTTATGGCTAGATAAACTTTCTGCTATAAAACCTTGCATTTCTTTTCAGCATTGGGCCCAATGTACAGCAGCTAATTGATCGTCCAGATGGAACTTACTGCTTCCGTGAGCACCGGGATCGTGTTTATTACGTCTCTGAGCGTATTTTGAAGCTAAGTGAGTGCTTCGGTTACAAACAGCTAGTCTGCGTAGGTACTTGCTTTGGCAAGTTCTCCAAGACCAACAAGTTAAAGTTCCACATTACGGCGCTTTACTATTTGGCACCTTATGCACAGTACAAGGTGTGGGTGAAGCCGTCCTTCGAGCAGCAGTATCTGTATGGCAACCATATTCCAAAATCTGGCCTAGGCCGCATCACCGAAAACGCTGGACAGTATCAGGGCGTTGTTGTTTTCTCCATGAACGATTTGGCGCTTGGCTTTGGAGTGCTCGCACGCTCCACCACCGAATGCAAAACTGCAGATCCATTGACCACCGTTTGTTTCCATCAATCTGACATTGGAGAGTATATTCGCGCCGAGGATTCACTCTTTTAGTTGTAATTTCTATTGCCTTTTTTAAATGTTAACCTTCTAGTAAAGTTTTACATGCATATTTTGTAGCCATAAGTAAATGATAAGCCGTGCAAGAATGAAACAAACATACTACAATCCATACTGACTAGTTTAATTTCATTTTGGTTCACATATTAAAAAAATTAGCTTGTAAATATTTTTATTTAAAAATATTTCAGCTATCGATAATTTTAGCACAATCGATAATTATAAGTGTTGGCAGTCGAATAACATATTGTTTCAGCCACAAGCTAAATGTTTGTTGTTTTTAGTTTCTTTTTGCAATAGCCTGAAAAATAGCGCAAACAAAGACAATAAAAGAAAAAGGGCAACTCCAATGGCAGAGAAGGTGAAAGCGGCTGCAATATGGCTACTGTTGCTTCTCCACGGCGTTATTGGTAAGGATTAGAAGGCACCACGGCAGAGTTTTACATCCACATATGTATCCACTTCTTTGACCCGCCTACATAAAATACAACAATTGTATTGCTGACTCATCTAACCGCTTGAAATTATCCTATGCAGTTCTCGGAGAACGAACGCGAGATAAAATGTACCAGCCCATTATGGGCGCCAGTTGTTTCCGGCGCTTGAATGGCACACATCAGACCGGTTGCTCATGTGAGTAGGAGGAGGAGGATTAGATTCTTAGATGTACAATAACTATGCTTTAATTTATCCTACAGCAACTCATTCGGGTTCCGTCGGTGTGCTGCATTTAATAAATGTTGCAGGCGACTTGGAATTTCTGCTTAGCAGTCCCCCATCGCCACCATATGCACCACTCATCCCACCCGAATTGTTCACCAGGAACAATTTGATGCGTCTGAAAGAGGCCGGGCCAAAGATAATTTCTGTCGTGCTGCTGATTAATAAACCCGAAAAAATGAAACAGTTTTCGCATGAGCTCAATTGTCCTAATCAGTACAGCGGACTGGGCAATAGTAGCGACACTGCGACCTGTGATGCTAGTAACGTTGCTTCCACCTGGAATCCTTGGGGCACGGGTCTTCTACACGAAGACTTCCCTTTTCCAATTTATTACATAGCCGACCTTGACGAAATTAACAAATTGGAGAATTGCTTTGAGAAGTTCAACAACTTTGAATACGAATCGCATGCATTGCGCAGTTTATGTGCTGTGGAAGTCAAGTCCTTCATGTCGGCAGCTGTTAACTCCGAGGTATGCATGCGTCGGACCAATTTCATTAACAATCTTGGCGGCACCAAGTACTGTGATCCCCTGCAGGGACGCAATGTCTATGCAACATTATATCCGCGCAATTCATCTGAGAACATTGATGATAATGCTAAAAGAAGTATCAATCCTGTTGAGAAATTTATAATTGTGTCATGTCGTCTAGATACAACAAGCATGTTCGACGGTGTGGGTAAGTGTGGCATTATTTTCAATCCCTATCGAATAATCACAATCATTCGTTTTAGGCTTGGGGGCAATGGATTCGCTCATGGGCCTAGCCACTATGACGATGGTGGCTCAAATGCTGAGGCTTCTGTTGCCTGCACAGAACTTGTTGCCCGATCCGCACCGGAATGTTCTTTTTGTGGCATTTAATGGCGAATCTTATGATTACATTGGCTCCCAACGATTTGTTTACGACTTGGAAAATCTGGAATTCCCAACACGTTCCACACGCAGCACACCCATCTCATTTGAAAACATCGAATTAATGCTAGATATTGGCACTCTGGACGACATTGCCAACATTAAGCTGCACACACTTCAAAAATCATCTCCGTTGGCCCAGCAATTGCTGCAGCAGCTTAATCGCTATTCAAAGTCCTCCCGGTATAATTTTAAGGTGAACTTCGAATCCAGTGTCGGATATCATATGCCACCAACATCGGCACAATCATTTCTGCGCCGTGATTCCAATTTCCCAGCGTTCATTTTGAATGCGGTACCTGGCAACAAATACTATCACTCCATTTACGATGATCCGGATAATGTGCGCTTTGTATATGGCAATACTAGTCAAGATTACACAAAACTGGCTGATGTGAGCGACTTGAAGAACTTTAAGACAGATTCTCTGCAAATGAAAGTACGGAATGTGTCATCAATAGTGGCCATGACGCTTTATGAGACTTTAACGGGTAAAGAGTATCAAGAGAACAAAGTGGCCAATCCTCTATTGGCAGACGAGTTCTTTTACTGTTTTCTCCAATCATCCGACTGTCCATTGTTTAAAGCTTCTTCGCATCCGGATAGTCCAAGTGGTCTACCGCTTCCGCCCATGCGGTGAGTATAAATTCTAGCATACTGCTTTAACAAATTGTTTTAACTTGAGTTTTCCATTTTCATGCGTAGCTACATAAGTGTATTGGGAGGCTCGCAAGAATCATCAGGCTGGACATATCGCCTGCTGGGTTTTCTGCTTTCACAGCCACAACCACAAGTGCCTATTGAAAATTGCACCCAATTGCCAATGTCGTATTTTTCCGGCTTCAATGGCACTGGAGAGTGTCGGCTCACCACTCAGAATTACACAAGTGCTCTAAGTCCCGCATTCCTTATGGATGGTAAGTGTTATATTTGGTTTTTACAGTGTTCTTTTTTGAAATAAATGCTGCCTTGCATTTTAGATTATGATTGGAGTTCAGGGCAATACTCAACATGGACTGAATCCACTTGGTCGCAGTTTAGCGCACGGATCTTCTTACGACCGTCGAATATTCATGAAATAACCACTTTAGCCATTGGTATTGTGGTGTTTATCATATCCTTCTGTCTTATATACATTATCAGCTCACGTTGGGAGGTGCTTTTTGACGATGTTCCTGCCAGTAATGCGGCGTAAGTTTCTAGTGGTAATCAAGGACTGCTGTCGTCCTTCTGTACTGTATATTGTCATTCTTCATACTCAACTGGGCGAACATGCTATCATCAATGCCTCGACATTCCCATTATATCTCAAATAATTGTTTAATTTAACTTTTTAAATTCACTTTTGATTTCAATTAATTTTATATTATTTTTAGATTGTTTAATTGATGTTTTTAAAGCTAAGCTGACCCTGCAGCACAAACAACAGTAGCGACTTCATCTTTAAGGTCTCAGCTGTGCATGCAAAACATATTTCAAAGTACTTAGTTATTCATATTAAAGATCCCAAGTAATTTAATTTAATACTGTTTGAATTTGAAATTCTAGATTGCCGCCGCCAACGGCCTGTTAGTGACACAAATATCGGAAGGATACACAGAAAAATTAACAAAACATCCAACTTACTTTTAAATTATTCGCGGGAATCGTCATTTAAAGATTACAATGTTATCAAATGCCCATAACAAAGAAAGACCTCAAACAAGAAGACACTATAATGATATTCTGACTTTAATATTGATATTCTAACTTATGATTATATTCTAACTCTAAGCGCTAGGAAATAAACATTTATTTATATGTATTTTTGTATTTTAAACACTTTTATTATACATAATTAGCAATTATCACCAGAGTTACGAAAGTTTCCATGTTTTGTCTGCGTTCTTCCAACGAAGTTTGCTTTATTTGTACATAAATAATCAAACTAAAAGAAATTGAACAATAAACTGATCTATAAGAAAGACATTAAATACTCGTAACATGTTCGCATGTTGTTTAACAATTTTAAATCCTACATTTCTTCTCACAGCTTTCAGTTTCTCGTAAGTAGTCGTTCAATGTCTAGCATATCCAGAACCTTACCTAAATCACATTCATTAATTTATGTTAGTATGTATGCTACCTTAATTTACAGCCAGCCATCCTTGTCGTTGGAGATTCACAATTGAATCGGCTATGACACGCTTTGAGGACTTCATATAGCCACCGCTAAGTAACATGACCACGGGAATTCCCAGTGCACGAAAAGTACTGAACACTAAGCGATCGCGTTCAATTATGCCCTCCTCGGTGATGGCCAAGTTACCCAACGGATCGCCTTTGAGGACATCGGTACCAGCGTTATAGACGACCACATCTGGCTTAAATTCGGCGAGTGACTGCATCAGGCAACGTTTCAGTTGCCTTAAATAGTAGGCATCTTCAGTCAAATGCTTCAGCTCCACACCGCAGCGAATGCTGGACTTGGCCTCGTGATCCCTTGGATATATAAACGCATTGTACATATCCAGTATGTAAACAGTGTCCACATTTTGAAAGTCACGCTCATGACCGTTTCCTTGATGTGCATCCAGATCGACAATCATTGCTCGCCGTACTCTGGATGCCTCCAGTTCAAACAAGCGCACAATCAGCAAAGTTATATCTGCATAGGGACAAAAGCCACCGCCCTTGTAGGAGCAGCAATGATGGAATCCGCCACCCAAATTGATTGCCCAACCATACTGCAATGCCAACTTCCCGGCCAATATTGAGCCGGCTGCTTGGTATCGCATCGGACGCAGATATCCACTTTGCACTGTAAAGTTGGGCATAAAGATTAATGGTGGCACCTCCGCAATGCAGGCGACATTAAAACTCCATTTCAAGGATTTCAAATACTTGTGCGTGTGCACTCGCAGTAATTGCTCCTTGGTAATCTCAACGGGGCTGTAGAAATCACCGCTCTCCAGTGACAACTCGGTGCAGAGCAGCTGCAAGCAAATGCAGGCGTAAATAATCATTACATACAAGTGAGTGCACAATTATTCACCTGTTGGACATGTTTCCCCTTGGCGGCATCAAAGGGATGAAGCTTCTCGAGACCGGCAAAGTGCACGGAATACTTCTTTGAGTAGACTATTGGCAGCTTATTGGGTGTCTTCAAATCCTCGCATTTCATTTTAGTTGCTGCACTTTAGTTTGTTTTATTTAAAAGTAGTTAAAAGTCAAATTAATAATTATTAATACTGCAGTCGGCATCACTTTCAATTCTGCTGTGCTGTAATTTTTGTTTATAGCAATTAAATTTATTTAATTCATGTATAATATTGATTCCGCACAATTTATTTATAAGGTGCACTGTAACCGCCATTCGTCAGTTTCTACACAAAATAAACCCAATGACCAATTTAATATCACATTATATTCTTGATAGTCCAAAAAATCCTCTTGGATTTTTAAATATTTTTGTGTTCTAGCAATTCCTAATTGGATTCTATTTGGATTCAAGCCGTATTTTCTGAGCTGATAGGCACTCAGCTTTTTCTGTAGACACGATTGATTTATCGGAATGCTGCTATCGATTACTGCTGTCAACTGTCAGTTTATGTTGTTAAATAAAGTTCGTTATCTTTTAAATAATTCGAATTGCATTCTTTTGCAAGTAAAAACTAAATATTAATTGTTAGAGTTTAATATTAAAGTTGATCAAAAAGCTAAATAATTTGTACAGTTTTTTGCAACCGTTCAAAACCTACTGCATTTAAAAGTTTTCAATTTCGTTTCGATAATAGACAGTACGCTGGTGGAGACACTGGATTCCCCGATAATTGTTGAGTAAAGGACATCCGCGATCGTCCTTCAGCAACCAAAAGTTTTTTAGCTAGTTATAAATGTTATTTCTTAATAGATAATTGTTTAAAGAGTGTTTGAGACTTACACATTTTTCAGCTACATCAATGGGCTTTGGGAACACAAACCAATTGACCACCTCAGCGCAGGGCGGTGTTGTAAGCGAACCTAAAAATAAAATAATTATAAAATATATTTTACTATTTTGTGGATTGCGCAGCTTGCAGCTTGCTGACCTTTGTAGGTAAAGAACTCTTTCCTTTCCATGCCGTTTAATATATCTCTTAAGCACAAGGGACCTTCGAATGTAGAAGTTGCCTTATATTCTCTGACATGGCTTAGCTCAACAAAGAGTTTGTTTAAGATTCGCGGTGTTTGTTTCGGACATTCCTAAGTTATAGTAAAATAAAAGGGGGCTTTTGTGTGTAAGGACGTCATTGGACTTACGGGTACAGATCTTAACATTATTGCCAGTACGACAAATCCATCTGGAGAGCTTATAGCATCCTCTTGCAAAACGTATGCACAGTTCTGATGCACGATGTGCAGTTCGGCGTCGTATCGAGACGAGTTTATCATATGCTCGGAGCCCTTGCTCTCTGGCGATCCCCAGTGAAAATGCAGCTGTACGGCCTGGTAGATGCTGTCCAGTTTGCATCCACAAACAGACGGATAGTTGCCATCGTCGACGGGTGGTATGGACATGGTCACGGTGTGCCCATTGTTAATTAGTTTCAACGGGCCACGCAATGGTTTGTTGTAGTTAATAAAGTTTAGTCTTGGCGCCATTGACCAGACAGCCTGGTGAACATTTAGTTACTCGTATTCTGGACGGTTCCGTTAGTGAGAACCACTTACTTTATCCTTGACCAGTGAAATGGGAGATTGCTCTGTACCAACCTTCACTTTCCAATCTTTTCCTTGCTTGTCATAATTAAAATGAGACGATTGAGAGAATTTTCTCACCACATGATGCATTTTGGAAGCTGCTGCTGTTATTCAATAGACTTTTAATTTTGATTCTGATATAGTTTCCAAATAATAAATGATATTTATGATTTTAAGCTGCCAATGTCAAGATTATTATTATTATTATTATTATTTTTTTTTTTTTTTTGGTTTTTTGATTTTGTAAACATGTTCGATCGATTAGATTGTAAGTCGTCCAAAATAGAAGGGTCTATCGGCGTGGCCTGAAAAAGACAAGTCTGTCGTTGAGCCTCTGGAGCTCGCGATAATTGTTGATCAGTTCCCGTTGCCGAGAGTCGCGCAAATTCCACAGCTTACTGATCTGGCTTTCTGGGAAAGACGCAACATCCTTGAACACCGTCCAGGTGACTGACTCAGCGCAGCCAGGTGTGGTCAATGAGCCTGTAATCATTTACAGTTATTTACAAAAAAATTCAACTCTTTTTTTTAAATACACACCCTCATACGTGAAAAACTCTGCAGGCGAAATATTTCCCAACAACTCCCTTACAGTCAGCCGACCAGTAATCGTCGCATTGGCTTCGTACGGTATTATTTGGGGCAATACATCAAATACCCTGTTGAGTCCAGTCCGTTGCAAGACTGATCTTCGAGATGCTCTAAGCATGACTCCCAGCACGGCGAGTCCATCCGAGTACTCACTGGCCTCAGACACATTGGAATACTTGACATTCTTATGAACCACGTGAATCTCGACATCGAAGCGCTCATAATTGATAGCATGCTCGGATCCCATGGAACTGCGCGAACCCCAATGAAAGTGCACGCTTTGGGCTTCGAAGACACCTGGCAAAATTCCACCACTAATGGAGGCGCGTTGTCCACCAACGTTCGCAGGCAGCACCATGTTCGCTGTGGTGAATTGGTAACTGAGTCATTGAAGCCAAATACTCTGATTTCATTACACACCTGAATGACCGTTGTTTACCACCAACAACGGAGTTTGTAGGTTTTGATCGTAGTTCTGGAACCTAATTTCGGGCAACGAATCCACAATGGCCTGCAACAGAGAATGTTTGAAATTGCTGGAGAAGTTTGCAGATTATTATACCCAGGTCCCGATTTTCAAGTACTTTAACTATATAAGTTTTTGAATATCAATCAATATTAAAACTCACTGGAGTTTGTTTATCGTAGTTCAGTTGCAAAATTAGTTGAGTTAATTATGACAGCAGTTGATTAAATGAAAAAACTTGATATTAAGAATTTTGAATTTTTGTAAAACACAAGGGAGCAATGGGTCCATCAAACCGCATTCTGGTTAAATTTATAGGTCTCAACAGTAACTTTGCTACTTGTTTATACTTACATCAGTGGATAGTAAATCAATGGGCGACTGTTGTCTGCCTTCTTGGCACGTTCCTGCCCAGTCAGCACCTTGCCTGTCATAGTTGTACTCTCCAGCCGCGTTGTCCACCTCCTCATCAGCTCTTATTTCGCTGAGATACTCATCAGACAACTCTGCTTGGGTAAACAAAATAAGCTACTGACTGAGAGGAACGCAAGTCATATAACAACAACGTACGAAGTTCGGCCAGCGAACAACTAAAAATAATGGCCGACAGCAGAAGGAACTGGGCCTGCAGTCCAAGTCCACCAATGTTAAAAATATTCATTTTTCCAGCTAGAGTCCTGTTAGTCACGTTATAACGCTTGCAAAAAGACTGCAACTATTGTGCGATCCGGCGGCACAATTTATAGGTGCACCGTACTATATTCTTCAGAAGATAAGGGCGTTCAGGGTAGTCCTAGTCGTAAAGTTGCATACTACGTATTGCAATTAGCGTTAATTTGCAGTTTAGTTATCACCGGTACCCAAACCAGCTCAATAATTGACACTAAGAAGATAGTTGTGGAAGTCCATAAATTAATACATATTTGTACATATTTCTCAAGGTAACGTTTACAGAATATAAATTAAAGTTAAATTAGTTTCCTTCCAAAAGGAATTCTCCTATGAAATAAGTATTAACGTTATTTTACAAGTTAAGAAATAACTTGTAAATTTAGAAATTTTAATTTGGTTACAATAAAGTTACTAACGATAGAAAGTTGGGACAAGATATTTATTGATGTAACGCCGACATTATGTTAGTTAGTGTAATTTAATGAAATTGCACTTCATCATTTGTAAATTTGATACTGATTGAAATTCGATACAAACTAAGTCATTTGGAAAACGGTACTTAAAAACTCGTTAAGGGCTGATTGAACCTAATCTACAGACATAGGTTTTTTTATGTATATTATACCCGTTATTTTAACTAACTTCTTACTATTTCTAGAACTTTTTGAAACCCTCTTTGCCGCTGCAAGGGAAAAAACCAAAAGTTCACAGGTAACCAAACATGGGTTCATTTTGGAACAACTTTGTTAGCTTGTCTTTATATACAGGTCTGTAATAAACATATCTGTAGTTTATGTCCTGAAGATTACGGTAGTTGTTGATCAATGGACGTGTCCGTGAGTCCCGCAAACTCCACAGTTTACTGATCTCACTTTGTGGGAAGTGAACAACATTTTTAAACACCGTCCAGGTGACGGATTCACCACAGTCAGGTGTGGTTAATGAGCCTGCATTTAATTTGTATGTATTTCGATTAATTAGATAAATAAATTTAATTTAATTCACCTACCTTTATATGAATAATATTCTCTATTTTCGATATGGTTGAGCAATTGTTTTAAAGAAAAATCCCCATTGATCGTCGCATTGGATTGATATGGGATAATTTGCGGCAATACATCAAATATCTTGTAGAGCGGGTTCTCTTCCAATCTAGGCACAGGAGCAGCTTTAAGCATGATTGCCAGAACTGCAAGGCCATCTGGGAATCCACTGGCTTCGCCCACACTCCTATCGAAATACCGTAAGTTCTTGTGGACAATGTGCATTTCTACATCATAACGTTCATGATTGAAGGCATGCTCAGATCCCGGGCTATTGGGGGAACCCCAATGAAAGTGTATGCTTATTGGCTCGAATTCACCTCGCATCAGACCACCAGAAATTTTGGAGACTGGCTCTATGACCGGCAATTCTAAGCTCACTGCGGTGAATTTGTTATTTATGTAGAGCAATCAAAAAAAGTATAGATTTCATCACGCACCTGTGAGACCGTTATTTACCACCGTTACCGGCTTCATCAGTGGTCTTTCGTACAATTCGAACCTTATGCGGGGCAGATATTTCGCTGTGATCTATAAAGAAGTATGTAAGATGTTGATACAGTTTTCTTTTGTACTTACAGAATAGTCGTCAAAATCAATGGGCGACTGTTGTCTGCCATCTCGGCACGTTCCCGTCCAGTCCGCCCCTTGTGTGTCGTAGTTATACTCTCCAGGCGCCAGCTCCACTGGCTCATCAGGCAATTCTGCATGGTTGGATACATTACACTCGATAAGGATTTGATGCCGGGAATCTTAGCAGCTTACGTGCATCGGACTGTGAACAGGCAAAGCTAAGGGCTAGTAGAAAGAAAACCGGGATATGTAATCCGAGTGATCCTCGGCTCAAACGATTCATCTTTGGCTGTCCAGCTTTAGTCCGAGCTTTGATAATTCCACCGGATAACACTAGAAAGAAGACTGCAACTGTCGTTCGATCGGGCAGAAGATTTTATAGATGCACGCCAGCTTCTCTATATAGTATTTTTACATATGTAAATAAGATCATTTGAGTTCATATGTTAGTTTGCATTGTAATTGCAAAGCGTTTCACAGCTTGAGTTGGGTTAACATCGGTCCCAAAATCAGCTCAATAATAAAGACCGCATCCAATGTACATACATACTTAAATATATATGTCCACATATTCATACATACATATGAACATTAATGAATGCATTCATACATATGTACATATTTTATAGTAAAATCTGAATCTCAGGTTCAATGGACTTTTAATAGGTTTTGTTTCCATAGCTTAAAATTGTAATTTTATTATAAACTAACAAGTAAATATGAATATGTACCACATATTTTTATTTTGTGGAAAAATTTAAAAAAAAAAGAGTGGAAGTTAAGTTAACGAAATTCCAAAATTATTTATAATGAATAACAGATTAAAGAAGAACAGAGTTAAAGAACATCAATTGAACGATTATCAGCTTTGAAATATTTTATTTTCATGTTGGAGATTACTCAGTCAGGATTATCAAATGGATCGCTTGCTTTACCAATCATACCAATCATACGAATCATTCGAGTCATACGAATCATACGAATCAAACCAACCATGAATTATATTTTTAATTTTACTAGTAGTTCTATAGTAAACTCTTCTGTTGTTTATGTCCTGAAGTTTGCGGTAGTTATTAACCAATCGTTTTCCCTGAGAATCGCGAAGCATAAAAAAATTCATGAGGAGACTTAGTTGGATGGGAACAGCTTCCGTGAACACCGTCCAGGTGACTGATTCAGTGCATTCAGGTGTGGTCAATGAACCTGCATAATATTCAATATTAACTCAATACTTAAAGTGATCATTTTGAAAAGTTACCTTGATAAGTGTAAAATTTCGTAGTATCAATATTTCCCAGAAACTGTTGTAGAGTCACATGTCCATAGATTGTCACATTGGAAGAGTATTGAATAACTTCTGGCAATGCTTCAAATATCTTGTTGAGTGGGTTGTCTTCGATGCGAATAACATATTTAATCATGATGGCCAAAGCGGCAAGACCATTCGGCAGCTGGCTGGCTTCTAGCAAACTCTTGTCTGAATACTTGGCATTTTGGTGAACAATGTGAATTTCTGCATCATAGCGATCACCATTGATGGCATGCTCGGATCCTTTGGTCCCCAAGGAACCCCAATGAAAGTGAACACTTTGTGCTATAAATCTGTCTCGCAGCATACCACCTTTAATATATGCCTCAGGTCCGTTGGGTGTCAACTCCATTATCGCTGTGGTGAATTTAATACTTATGTAACGAATCTCATTAGTTTCAATTTTTTCACCCACCTGTGTGACCGTTGTTAACCAGCAACAACGGCATTTTTAGTGGTGAATCAAAGTTTTTGAATCTTATGCGAGGAAGACATTTCCCCGTGGCCTGTGAAAATTGATGAAGAAGTTTGCTCCATAAAATTGAAGATTTTTCAAACTTACGTCTTTTTGCACTAAATCAATGGGCGATTGTTTTTGGCCGCTTCGGCATGTTCCCGTCCAGTCAGTACCATGGTACGCATAGCTAAAATCAGCCCTAATCTCACTAAAAATGCCTAGATAATGAAAACCAATAAAATATAGTCAAAAATGTATTATGAAAAATAACAACGTTGACTTTTAATATAAAAATAAGATTATAGTATTACTTAGAAGAATAGTCAAGCACAATATCATCTTGATGTTATTTTCGCCAGTAGTGATTCTCAACTGTCATCGGAATTTAGCTACTTACAATAGAAAATCTAATATGCATAATAAATAGCTAATTTCACAGTTCTTCTGAGCATCTTTATTGCATAATGATATGAACCAGGAAAACTGCAAATTTCCCTAACTCGCATGGCCTACGAGACTTTTGGTTGTCTATCTTAGTTCCCAATGTATTCAATATAAATTTTATTACAAAAATTGTCGTTCTACGCTAACTTGACTAACTTAATTCATGCTTCTTTAATTTTACGAAAAATTGTTGGCTTGCATCGAGAAATTTGTATATAAATAAAATAATACTTCTTTTAAGACCACCGAATTCATAAATTGCATTTTAAATGTCTTTTGAATATCGGATGCTCATTCGAATTTAAAATTCTTTTCACATAACTTTGATATGTCAAGGAAATAATCAAGAACAAATTTTACAGATCGTCTTTTGTAAAACAAAATAAACAACGTACGAAGTTTGGCCAGTGAACAATTAAAAATAATGGCCGACAACAGAAGGAACTGGGCCTGTAGTCCAAGTCCACCAATGTTTAAAATATTCATTTTCCCAGCTAGAGTCCTGTTAGTCACGTTATAACGCTTGCAAAAAGACTGAAATCGTTGTGCGATGGGGCGGCTCAATATATATGTAGGTGCACCGAATTCTTCGGAAGATAAGAGCATTCTTAAAATCGTAAAATAGCATAATACGAGTATTGCAAAAATACAACGCGATAAATCTTCAAGTAGTAACTGTCCTCGTTGTCGATGACGTCATATTTCTTGTAGCCTGGTAAGCTACCTTTATCAGCACCTTCAGATTTAGTGTTTTTTTATTGCTACTGGGTAAAATTTAAATCTACTCACTAAGTGTTTTTGTTGGGGGATTTTTTCGTCTTATTTTTTTTCTCTTAGGTATTTTTTACAGTACAGTTGAGTTTTAATTTAAAAAAAATTTAGCCTCAAAGGTCGCCTGATGAGTCATGAAGGTCAGTTGGGAAAAAACGGCTTGGACAGTACGGATCAGCACCAACAAACTGAAAAGATAAAGATTCTTTGAACAGGTGGTACACATCGAATTGAAAAAATAATTCGAAACTTTTTATGTAAAGTATATCAATCTAAACAAATTTTTTAATGTTATGAGTTCAAGCAAATGGTTTTCTTAAGTATTTTAAAAGTGCAAATCCCTATCAAGTCCCTGAATTATTAATTAAATTTCTATTACAAATGTTAAGCGTTAAATAACTAATGTTTATTATGTTCTTTTCTTTACTTTAATCACATGATAGTTGGTTTTTGTCTTAATCTGAAAGCTCGCTGAAAAATTATCTTACAGTCGCACTAACTGGAATGGACTCTGTAGTTTATTTGGTTAGCAATACCCTTAACAATATCCAATCGAAACTTACCGTGACTATCGATTACTTAAACTATCTGTCAAGCGTTAGCATCAGTAAATTTTCAAATCATTTAGCGCGCGCAAATTGTGTAACTGCAATTTAGCAATATGAAAGCGAATTTATTTAAAAGTAAGAAGAGAAACAGGCTTATCTATGGTATTTAGAATAGGTCATGTTTTAGATGGAATATAATGAAATCGTTATCAGTAGCTCAAATATTTCCAGCTTCCAGTAAGAGAGCGAGCTGAGTGCTAAATTTTGTGTTTCCGCCATGGCACGCAGTTTTAATTCAGGTTCTGAATGAATCAGTCGTGCGAAGGGTCCGAGGCATTTTCCATTAGTTCAAATCTATCAATGACTATTATCTTCAATACGCTATTTGAGTAATTCAAGTTTATACATATTTGTTTGCCTATCAAACATATACACACAAACCAATGAATGTAAATCTATAGGTGAATGATGAAAGTAAAAATGTTTGAGATTAAGAGAAACTTATATGTGATGTGTGGTGCTTTAATGCTCGGTGCTTTATTGGCAACATGTGTGGCGAAGCCAGCGATAGAGCCAGAATCGAAGCAAAGTGAGATTGACAATGATGGTGACGGAAGCAATGATAACCTTATAACGGATGACAATACCGAATTTCTCAAATCCTATGCCGCAAAGATGTTGAGCTATATGAACCTCACAGTGGCGCCATGCGACGATTTCTATGAATACGCATGTGGCAACTGGAAGCTGGTGAAACCGGAAAGGCAATCGCAGCACAAACGTAGTAATCTCCTGGACATTTCATACACGCTAATTGACAAGACAGAGGAGCTGCTCTTGTCGAATTCCACGCTGGCCAAGGATCTGGGCTACGCCAATGAGCTGCGTATTGCACAACAGTTCTACAACGCATGCCTCAGTGCCGAGCTCTATCCGATGCCAGCGGCTGACCCCGCTTATCTCACGCTTATCAGGTCGATTGGTGGGTTTCCCGCTGTGGACGGCGACGCGTGGCATTCCTCGAATTTTAGTTGGTTCAACATGAGCTCCCATCTGACGAACTACGGGGCCCTTGGATTAATTAACGAACATATTTTGCCACAATATCCTTTTATGCCATACTTTAAGCTGCCGGAGCTTGGATTTGATTATATCGTCCATAGCGATAATATTGCCACGAACGATACCAAAGGATACCAACTGAATGAGAAGCGTATGCGGGGCTACCTCAAGACTTATGGACTATCCGATGAGAAGGCGGACGAAGTGATTGCCGGAGTGTTTGCCTTCTGGCGTGAAGTGCTCCAGATCGGCGATCGCTTTGAAGAGAACCAGGATAAATGTAATGTCTTGTCGCAAACCGAGAAGTCGGATTCTTTCCCCTTTTGGGATAACTACTATGATATTGCCTGGGGCGGTCTCAATTTTGGAGAAGAATCGGACCGTTTCTGTGATTTCTACTACACTGAACTCGATAAGGTGTGTGCCAAGCACAAGCCGGCTGTGGCCAATTATCTGGCCATGAAGCTCCTCTATGGCATGGACTTCAAGCTGAAGTCCTCCAAGTTTCAGCGCGATCATTGTATGCTCAATATGCATTTCTCGGTGCAGTATATCTTGAACAAGCTTTACTTATTGGTGGGTTCTGATTTATTTATCATTTACCTATATATAAATAATACTTCTTTGTGTTCAGAAATACTTTACAGAGGAAACCAAAACGGAGATTGCGAATATTATCGTGGAGTTGCGCAAGAGCTTGTTGCTGCTCCTGGAAAATGCCAATTGGCTGGACGAGGAGACTCGCAAGGAAGCGCTACTCAAGGAATCTACCATCGAGCCGAGAATAGGTTCATTTAAGGACGACAATCTTACCGAGTCTTTGATACGCGAGATGAACAATCTAACCTTCGTCCCAGGCAGTTATCCCACCAACAATATTAACTTAAGGCATTTCAATGCATACATGAAGCGTTATAATGGATTGCACCACAAGGTGCTGTCCAATGAAACGAAACCCTTGGAGCTTCTGGTGGGAATGCAGGTGAATGCCTTCTATTATAATGTGGACAATTCGATCAATGTCATGGCCGGAATACTGCATCCTCCAGCCTACCATCAGGCCTGGCCCAACTCACTGAAGTTCGGTACCATCGGCTACCTGGTGGGTCATGAGTTGACACACGGATTTGATAGCGTTGGTTCCATGTACGACAGCACCGGCGAATCACGCAATTGGTGGACCAAGAAGTCCGGCGAGGTGTTCTCCGATCGCGCCAATTGTTACGTGGATCATTTTAATAGCTATCTAATACCGGAGATCAATCGCAAGATTGACGGGAACCAGACCAAGGATGAGAATATTGCAGATAGTGGTGGATTACGCGAGGCGATGAGTGCGTATCGAAGCCACATGAAGGAGCTGCAGCTGGTCGACGAAGATAACTCCACACGTGTGCTGAAAAATGAACAGATGCCCGGAATGGACTTATCACCAGAGCAGTTGTTTTACCTGGGCTTTGCACAGCTCTGGTGTGCCGCCTACGAGGAGAAACACTATTGGGAGGAGCTGACCAATGAGCATACCATGGACAAGTACCGAGTACTTGGCGCAGTCACCAACAACGAAGACTTCGCGCAGGCTTACAACTGTCCGTCTGGCAGTCCAATGAATCCGAACTCGAGCAAGTGTCGCATCTGGTAGTGTGTGACGTAAAACGCTTCTGATAAGCATTGAACAAATCATGTAAATACGTATGTCTATCTATCTATGTATGTATGTATGCATAAACTACGCACAAAATATTTGATTAAGAGAATGCCTGGTTATTCACATCAACTTCCAATTCGATTTATTTACTACATAGCCAAGTCTGTTGCTAATGAACGACGGGCTCCGAGGATTTGAAGGCATTAGGACCTCTATAGTTCTCAATTAGCAATGATTTGAAGCGTCGCAAATGTACACTGAGCCCGTCCTCACGCTCCGCGGCAGATAATATGACGACACGTGCGATAACCAAGTGTGAGGGATTGGTCTGGCTGAAGCCGCGTATCACATCAATCTCGTCGCCCACTTCGAGCTGCAATACATTGCATTGATTACATTATTATTGACAACTTGTGCTGCTCTGTCGCTAGACAACTCACCTGCACGCTTTTTTTCTGTAGCTTCTTGCCATTCACACGGATTTTGCTCTCGTAGAAATTGAGCTCCACTTTGCTGTAAGGGAATAGGAAAATGGAATTTAGCGTCATCCGCTTAATCAATGAAAGTCACTCACTTTCTGGCCATGCCAAGTCCCGACTTCAGCAGCAGGTCGGCGCGAAGCGAGTTCACTTTAGACTTGACCACCTTTGAGTCACGATCATCCTTAAAATCCTCATCTGCCTCATCGTCGCTGTCGATGTCTTCTGTCCGACTCGAGGATTTCTTGTCGTATTTATTTACAATGCTGCTTATGTGCAGTCGGGCCCGAATATTCGCTGATATGTCACATGGCACGACATTTGTTTGGAGTAAATTGCAGGCCGGAACTGTCGCTAATTTCCGTAGTCTAGCTATTTGCCGTATACTTCTGAGCATGTTGTGCGACTTTTAAAAATTACGATAACAATAGAAACAAAACATAACCTAAAATTCAACAGCTGATTGAGCCGCGTTGCCAACTTTCAGTTGATTTTATTTAGTTGCAGATGAGACTTTTTCTTTGTTTTTGTTCTTGTTGCGCTTCTTTTTGGGCTTTTTGTCTGGATTCGGACGAATCTGATGGACGGTAACAGGTTTATAATCACTCAACTCACTTGCTGGCAGAAATTCATCCTCATCAGAGTCTACCAGCATGCGAGTTATCGAAAACGCTTCGATGCTCTGTGTTGTTGGGTGCTTTTCAGTAACTTTGGCTATCGTTTTTGCTTTCATGGCCATATTACTGAGTGCTTCACCCAACTGTTGCGTTTCGGCCTGCGCATCGCCTTGGTCGAGACGTAAGACTTTTCCATTCAAACAGGATATGTAATCCCCGGTCCATTCTTTTTGTTCCGCTGACGCCGCAACTTGTTGCTCAATTAAATCCTTCTTTGGCTCTTGTGCAGGCGTCCTTTTTGTCTTTTTTTTCTTGGCATACTTTGGCTGTTGTTGCTGTATTATAGGTTTCTTGCGGGCATTCACCCATTTGGCCAGCTCGGGACTAATGCAAACCAAGTCCAGCGGCAGCACCAACGTCAGCGCTCGCACTCCAAACAGTTCATGAGTGAGTTCCTCCAATTTGGGCTGAGCATATATGGGCGCCGTGGGAGCCTTGGCCGCAGCACTGGTAGCTATCAGACGTATAATATGAGATGGCCTTATGCTGAGCGAAACAAAGATACATGAGAAGCGTCGTCCATTTATGGCGCGCAGAGAACTCTCCAGACCAAGACGAATGTGTGTCTGAGTGGCAAATGCTTTAAGTGGATGAGTACTGCTGCTTATTGCCTCCTTTAATATCTTTCGAAACTCTGTTAGTTCGTCTTCGGGGAGCACAGGACTGCAACAATAAAACATTGTTAAATTTTTTTACATTACAACAATATTCAACTCTTGACGCCTACCAGTGCTGTTTGTATGGATTGTCCAAAATTGTACGCAGCTTGGGTAGCACATTTTTCTTGCCTTTTAATTCTTTTTGTTTAATACTAGTCAAGCTCATTTTAATAAACAAATTTGTAAAAGTTATCAACTGTGTCCACGCGTTCCAGCGGCTACAAAAAAAACAATCGCAACCTTCGATCACCGATTAGAGACGATAGTCAGTATTGCGGCAATTTAAAAAAAAAGCAATTCTTTGAATGAATTTTGGTTAATTATAAAAACTTAACCCCAGAGGAGTGATAAACTCGTAGCATTCGCCTTTTTTAATCTTATTTAAATTGTTGAATTTATTTAAATGTATTTTATTTATTTAAATTTTTCGCCAATTTTTGATCCGAACGGACGTCAAGTTGTGGCGGTCGGTCGACTATAATTGCAGTATTAAATCGATATCCGAAGGGATTGGTGGTAGTGCTGATAAGCGTTAAAGGTATCTTATTTATTCAACACTTAAATAGTAAATAGTTATCAGCTGACAGCTGTTTCGAATATAAATCTGCACGTGTAGTTGTATTTTAAGCATTTGTTTTGCGAAAGATGAAACCTAAACCGCAAAAAAACCATGGCAAATTTAATAAAAAGCCAGCCGCGAGTCATGCAAAAGTAGGCCAGAAGCAAAACCCCAACTTTAAGCAAAAATACAAGCAGAGAAAGCCAGCGTCGGTATGTTGAATATTCTTAAAGTGAAGCAACAGGCTACATCGATTATTACTTCATTCTTTTTAGCAGGAAAACAAACCCAACAAGCCAGAAATACGAAAAATGATACGGCAAAAGAAAGCTGCAGAGGCAGAGGCGGAGCGACAAAAGATTCAGTTAGAGAAGGAGGCACGCATCAAGGCGTACAAAAAGCAGCGCCTTGAGAAAACCAAAGCCATCAGCAAGCGCACACAACGTGGGCAGCCCTTGATGAAGGATCGTATGCAGCTGTTGCTCAAGCAAATAGAGGAGATGAAACGGAGATAAGGATAAGGATGAAGATACAGAGGTAACTCAATCAGGTATACAGAATATCATCATATCGCAAAAGTACGCGACTTTCACATTTTGAAATTTCCGCGCACGCTCCAAATTAAATTTAATGCAACCTGTAATAAATTTTCACGTCCCTCAACTTCCGGCCATGTGCAACCCTTTGATTACGCACTTCTTTTGAGCACCCCACCTCAAGAGACTTGTGCTTTCTATAAGTATGTTATATGCAAATTTTTTGCTCTGCAAATTGGTTTTTGCCAAACATTTGTAGCTGTTTTGTGCCTTATCGACGGCACTTGCATCCTGTGAGGCTGTCAACCCCAATGATAAACGCGTGGAAGTCACATCAACTAATTCCCGCGCGTATTCAAGCAAGGTCTACAAACAAACCAATTTGTTGCCACCCAGGCATCTATTAAATTTCTGACATTTCATTGAATTTGTGCCTTAAATATTTTACATAATACTCGAAATAAAGTTTTATAGATATTTCGCTCGCTTCCTTGCACGACAAGAGCTTTGATGATGTTTAAAGCTTCACATTTATTAGGAAACATGCGTGAAAATTCAAATAAATGTTTTGCAGCATCGACAGGGCAATAATCGTTGTTTTTTGTAGTATTCTATAGTGAAAACCACCCGCCTGGTAGCTTCCCCGGCACCGGCACAATAACAATCAGCATGTGGTCTCATATCCGCAACCATCGTCCAATGTAAACAAACGAATTTTTACTTTGTCATATTTGGGATATTGCAAAACTATTGCGTTAACCCTTTGCCAACACCCCGGGTCTTGGACAACCCGATGACACAAAATCGCACTAAATCAAAAATTATACTTTATACAAATAAAACGACGCCGTCGTTGCTAGCAAGAACGCACGCAGAACAGCGGAAGTCGTCGCTAGACCCTGTGGCCATAAATCTCATATAGTTAAATATTGAATTACGCAGGATGTAGGATGTAGGACGTGGATGTTACGAAGAAAGGGTTCTTCCACATGCGTTTCATATTTTCAATTTTGTGGGTCAAAAGGATGCTCATCCATATGTTCATTCTATGGCGTTCTCTTCTATTTCTATATTCCCACTATGTGTGACATTTTGGCCTGCGTTTGTTTTGTTACGTCTATTTAATAAAAATCTGAAGTTATGAGTACTTAGCCAAGGGGTCGAAGGGGGTCGATTATATGTCGATAATGAATAGTTATGGTTATTTAACGCCGAGGGGCGAGTGCAAGCCGTGCATTAAGGATGTTCCAGGCATTGAATATGAATTTTGAAGTGCTTCAATGCTTTGTTTAGGTCGCTTATAATGCAATTTATGCTTGTTTATATTAGTCCATTCAGTGCGTTGACAATCGACCCAATGGGCACTCAATGGGTTAACACACTTATCGTCGAGTTCTGGGTTTTTTTTCGCTGATCAGATTCAAGGGAATTCGGGGGTTTTCTTTCTCTCTGTTATTGGCAAGCACGCTCAACGTGATTCAACGTTTTCAAGTTGATAACAGATGCTCTACGAGGTCATCACATTTTATTAAATTTCGATTGTGTATTTAAGAGACACACAAAGATGAGATTCATTCAGTCTGCAAATAAGCGTTGTCAGATCTTATTGTTCATTTAGCTAATTCTATTTTATTGCTAAAATTCCAATGAAATACTTCAAGTTTGACTGGCTTCTGTTTTTTGGCATTTTGCTTTTCATTGGCGACATTTCGGCAGCTCCAAAACGCAGAGCGAGACCCAAAAAAATGCCGATTAAATTGCCTAAAATTAACATAAACATTCATCATAATAGTACGTTTTTTTTTAAACATTTTAAACTATAATAAAGCAACTTTTTTATTTATATTTGCAGATATAAAAATTGGTTAAATCTTACCACGCACTTTGTTTTAAGCGTAAACTATTTAAAATAAGTTAAACTTAAAATGTTTTTAGTTTCATCCCTCTATGCTGGGATGTATTAAATATAGTATAATGTTGTAAATATAAAGAAAAGTATGGATTCATGAATGCAGACTGTTTTCACCTGACATTTCGAAAAATCCGTAGACCCTTTTCATAATAAAGTTATGTTTAACTTATACAAATATTTTGTCTTGATTATACTGTGTTCTATTATAGAGTGGTCGGCATAACTTACCGGCTTTTGTATCTTGTTAACGACTTGACGATGCTAATTAAATTCTGGCAATTACAAAACAAAAACAAACAAGACGCCAGCTCAAGCTTTCGTTTTCAATGCTGATAAAAAATCTGGCCCCCAAATTAACACCCAAGGCGGAGGATTTTTGCTTTCGGCGTACCGTGAAATGTTTTGGAAACAATTCGGCTGACTCTGGACCAACTTTTGCCTTAGCCCTCACATAAATCTAAGACAGAGTGGGGTGAAGGAGTCCCAACAACCATTGGAATTGGCTCTTATCTGGCTAAAATATTAACGGTTTAAGCTTAATTACAAATGGCGACGATGCCGATGCTCACAAATTAACTGCTAGTCGCAACTGTACCCCAATCTGGGTAAGGGAGATGAGCTGGGCGCCAGTCGGCAAGTCAGACAGTCAGCCATTAGGGTAATTATTTACAACAATTTCAAATTTTACACATGAACACACCGAATTACAATTACAATAAAATGGTGGACCACAACAACGAAATGTTTTGCATGCACTTTTCCCGTGTATTTGGGAAATTTCAAGTACGCGCTTCAACTCATAAATAACGGGAGTGCGGGCTGTAAATCAAGCCTGAAGGCGTATCCAGCATGAATGTGCATGTAAATTTTCAAATTTTCAACAATTTGCAACACTTTTGGCGAACACGCGACCCGAACCCGGGCGGCAAAGTCCCGTTTTGGGCGAACCCCTTTTTTGTGTGCGATGTGCGCATAAATTTCAATTAAAATTGAAAATGCCATGAAAAATGAAAGCCCGGGAAAAATTCCCCAAAACCAAATGACATTGTCAGAAAAGTTGGTCAGTTTGAGTTGTGTTGTCTGGTTTTCGATTTTAATTGCAGGCAGCAGGTGCAGGCAAGCATGAAAGTGGCCAAAACAGTTGGGGGGCAGTGTGACACAAATTTTAAGTATTTTGTAATTAAACAAGAAAAAAGGATTTTCTTCGACACGCCAAATTTCTGATACCCTTTCAGAGCACAGAGCACTTTAAAAATGTTCAGAATAAACAATCTGCGGAAAATCAAGATTTAATTTTTAAGTTTTAATCTATGCTATTCCTATAAGATCTATATGATTTAGTAGTCAGATTTTATCCAAATGCGTTACACTATTTGTGACAAAATTAAAATACCCTATGTAAGGTTATAAAAACAATTTGAAGCATTTTCAATAATTACCAAATTGGTCAAGTCTTTTTGAAGTCTGACGGGTTAATGTGTAAAAGTGGGGGATTGTTTTGGGTCAAGTGCTTGTGTTAATTTATGCAAATGAAAGTGAGTGGGAAAATTGAAATAGTCGTAGGATATTTCACACTTCAGCGGAGCGGGAGCATCCATCATCATCACCATCAACATCAACATCATCGCTGGGATAGTTATCAGGCATCAGAATGTCAAAACTATAAGCTGACACTAAAACCATTGAGGCACTTCAGCGACAACAAAGACAAACACACATACACACACGTAAGCGCGCACACACACACACACACACACACACTGGATAGTACTGGTCACAAGGGTTGATCACACGAATTCCTTTTCGAGAGTTGCTTCTTAATTTTTGCTCGACTAACAAGCGTCACGTGGCGCTTCGTTTTTCACACGCCAGTCAAAAGTACAGTCGCTATTGCTTGGTCGGTTGGTAACTGTACCGTTAGTAGTACCGTTAGTAGTGGGTCGCTTGTTTGTGTCAGTGTCATCATTACATAACCTCACAAAACACGACATAATTCACTTCCTGTGACACGAACGTGCGCTCACTTTGTCGTGTGGAATGTGGAGTGTGGAATGTGTCGAGTGTGTGGAAAGAGTGTGGATTATCATCCCTTAGTATTTAGTTTAAAGTCGCATAACTCAAAAATTAAAGTGACCATGCGACAATTTTCAATTTTGAGCATTGTCCATAAATCAAATTGCGTTTACGAGTAGCCGCAGGACATTGTCAGGGATTCTTTGAGGGATGCGAGTTCAAAGCGCTCTTTTGATGAGTTTATTGAAAAATTGCGTGACATTTTTGGGTGGTTTTTAGGCCGATTTCCTCTTAGCTGTGTGTGTGCTTCTGTCAACACTTCTTTCGTCCTGCCATGTGTGACAGTTATGAGCATTTCCAAATTCAATCTAATCAAAGTTTTTGGCATCGTCAAGTGGCAAATGGTTATCTGAACAAAAAAACAACAAATAATCCCATTACACACACACACACACACACACACAAGACAATGCAATTGTTGTCTACGGATTTGCGGCATGTGTCAAAAATTTCAACGATGACAGCAGGACACTCTCTAAAAAGCAGACACATGTGTCCCTCATATACTCCTATGATTAGCAAAGGACTAACGATGATGCTTGGAAATTCAATTTTTAAATTGGCCTCCAGTTTGTCCCCTTGTTTTGGGCCATAAATCTCTAAGAAGTCTTAACATGTCAACGCCACTTATTTGCTTATTTCAAAGCATGGTTCAACTTTATTCAAATGCCAAGTTCCTTTCTACATGCAACAGGAAACGGAAAATGGCAACTGGCATTGGTGGCATGGGGATTGGGGGGCATCTTTTGGCTTTCTCCTTTCAGTTGGCTACAAATTCCTTTGGCAAATCCAACACAAAGCCCGTGACTTTGATTTATAACAGCGGGGCGTGGTATTTTTAATTTACAAACCAACAGAAACCAATGTCCTTTTGCCCTGAATGGGAGTGAGTCAACCCTTTTTGCCTGCGCCTGTCTGCATAATTATCTGTGGCATGGACGCTCGTCCTGTCCAGCAAATTTATGGCCAACATCTTATTTAAGGCATGTGTCTAAGAATTCTGCCCACTTTCACTTTGTTTAATGAGTTTTTGTGTAATTGCCTACGAATTTCTTATAGATTTATATGCTGCCTGCGATTCAAGATGCCTAATCCCTAATTTCAGATCCCTGGTCAGTGGTCAGTCTGATTCATTTGTGGCTAATAGTTGCACAAATCTGTTGGCATGTCGAAACAAATGATGACGGCATCAAATGATTCTTGCCACATCCCTGGGGCGCCACTTGAGTGTCGTCGTCAACATGACAATAACTTTCAGTAGTAATTTCTGTAAAATTCTATGACTTCGTAACTAATTAGCGAAAACCATAAAAACAATGAGCGTTGCGGGCGCGACGAGAGACCGCAAACTGTCGCAACCCTCAGACGGAGGAAGCAAGGCAGGAAAAGTCATGAGCAAAGCAGGGAGGAATGCTGTGCACCCCTGCACTAATGAACTTTGACGTGATGTGCGATGAAGCTGACGCGATTCAGTTGAAAAGGATGCGGCGTCAGTCAATGTCAACAAGTGAAAGTCAGAAAGGGGAAAGAACGAAGGACGAAGGACGACGACTCAACTTTAAAGCGATGTCGTTAAAAGAGCATAAAATGCATTAAAATTAAAAACGTGTTAAAATGTGTAAAAATAACTTGTTGTCCTTAAGATTTTAATGAGGTCTTAATGAAGCGACGACAGAGTCAAGTCCGAGTCGCAAAATGAAATGAAACACGCGTCGAACATTCGAATAATTTGCGCCTCATTTGTTGTGGCGCCTCCGAAATGGTGCGTAGTTTAAAAAATCGTAAATTAAAAAACAAATTTTTAATAATGAAAAAAAAGAGAGAGAAGGGCATATGCTGTCTGTGACTTTTGTTGTTGTCCATAAATTATGTAAATTTGCGTCAAAAATTAATAAAAAAAAGCGAAGAAAATAGGAAAATAATATGAAACCAATGTGAACTGTGAACTCTAATAAGGGTAAATGGTCACACGCAGCAGCAGCGGGTAGTTCGCACTTTAGGGGGCGTGGCCGTAACGCCTGTGCTCTTTTTTTAAGCATCAGCTCTATAAACCTGAAAAATATGCCCTTTATTTCGCATTTTGTAATTTGTTTTTCTTTTTTTTTTGATGTAAAACACACTGAAATATGAGTAAAAAATTGCCACATTATTCAGGGGCCGGCAAATGGATTTTCTATTTCTTTTATATTAGATTTTCCAGCCGAGGGTTGATCAGCCGTAAGTCGTGGGAATGGGCGAGAAGTAAAAGTTATCCCACTAATTCACTCGGCTGATTCAGCTCGGCAAATGTGACTAGACAACCTGCAGGATTCTCTGATCACATACAGTCACAGTCACACATATACTCACACTCTTTGTGGGATCTGAAAGTATCCTTAGATAAATTAAACAGCAGACATATGCAAAGGCGTAACAGCGACAACTCAGGTAAAATTTATTGTGTAAAAAACGATGTAAGAAAACTTGACAAAAAAGTTACACTAAGCAGCAGACAATTTAATGCAATGCGAGTAAATATAAAACATAGAAAACTCTTGAATCAACTTGAGTTATAGATAAAATTAAAATAATAAGTGTTTAAAAAAAAATGTGTTTATTTCTTTTAATTTGTTTCTATACTATTACTTAAATTTTTGAAAATATTCGATTTGATATTTTAATTTTCTTGATATTATTGCTTAATAAAAATTGCATACTTTTCAAAGTTTATGACAGAATTCGCTTTATTGATTTAATATTTTAGATACAATTAAAATTAAATTTTTTACAGAATCCGACTTAATTTAATGATTTAAATGTGATTTATGACTTTATGATATTTATTTTGAAAAAGAAAATAATTTATCAAAATTATTTTGGTTAATTTAAATTGCAATCAAATGAAATTTGTCGCAACTCCGTTGCACAGTGTAATTAGGAGTGGGATGCTGTGCCAAAGAACTGAGCAGCAAAAGCCACTTGCAACTCGTTTTGTGGCGGCGCTTAATTTTTAATGCCAGGCCGTGGAAATTTATTGTAGTGCCACAAATTTGAGTTAATCTCGGTGTTGCCAAAGGACTTAAAAGCGTCAGCCACGCACGACTGATGATGCTGCAAGTTTAACGGGTGGGTTTTCCATCTTCCATCTTTTATATTGTAGAAGTTCGTCTAGCTCGTGGGTTGACTGTACCCAGAGTACGTGTCGTTGTCTGTTTAAAGTTGCCAATTGAAATGCGCGCTGATTTGATGTCACTTGCCATTGCAGCTGTCGGCCAAGTTAAGGCATTTGGCCAAAGGCGCAGAGGTGTGATAAGTGCTTCTCTATGCGTCGCGTTGCCTTGTTGTATTGTGTTTGCTTGTTGCTTTTGTGTCTGACTCGACAATCCGCTGAGACATGCCTCAATTTGGTCATCAATCAATTGGCGAGCTAACGAGCCGCCTTTCGACTCGAGTCTGGATTTCTCATGTGTGTAACTCGAATCTCAATGTCCTGTCGCAGCTAACAACAACAATAGTTGGATAACAAAAAACCCAGCACGTAATTTCGCTTAGTCGTGCTGAGGTTTTCAGCTTTTCAATTTCATTGACCATGAGCGATGGATGAGTCCTAAATTGAAATTGAAATTGCAACTGAAATTGAAATCAAGTCAAGAGGCAAAGGGGTTTATTTGGGCGCTATAAATTACACTGCCACGCCCACGAAAAGGCTTAACGGTAACCATAAATATTTATTAATGAAATTAACTGCTCAGTTGCCTGAGACAACGCACAAAATTCAAATATCAACGGCGAGAACTCTTTCAAATAATTAAAATTCATGTTCAGCTCGCGGGGTTGACCTGGTGACGGAAGAGGAAGTAGAAGTAGAAGTAGAAGGAGGGGGAAATGGAGAAGGAGAATGGGGGCAATGATCGCTCTTTGGCAAAAGTTGATGATAACGCGATTTTCCAACGCCATAAGGCAATTAAAAGATGTTGGAGTGCGCTCCAATCTGAAGCTGAGGCGACGACATCTGCCGGGGACTGAACCAGCAAAAGGGAATGCGAGTGGGCGAGGGTAGTTCAAGAAGTCAGGCTAAATAAGGGCAACCCTTATAGCCCGGAAAAGTAAATATAGTTTTCTGTAAAGTGTCTCGACTTGCTATTTTTTTATGGTCTGTATCAGACGAAGACCATCCAATAATATTAAGGGCCGTTTTTCAATGTCTCAATAAAGTTAAACACAGTATTAGTTAACATAGGATCATAAGAAATTTGGGCTTTTCAATCAATTTATAAATTTTTATGTCACGTAAAATTGTGAAAGGAACAAAATTTCAAATTGTGGCAACGCTGTTCTGTAAAGCAGTGCATTTTTTGGTGACATTTGAAAAGTGAATTTATAAATTGAAAAATCACGCAGTGAAAAGACAAAATTATGCAAATTCAACACCGGAAAATTAGTGGAACTGGTTGCGCTTTACAAAGCCAAAGCAGAATCTTCAAATAAATTCACTGTTAATTAACACGTTTAAAAAATGTTGTCTGTTTTTTTCAAAAATTTGTCCGCTAGCATTTTTTAAAATTTTTTTAAAATGGCAAATATGGAATTTTTTCCCCAATTTCATACAAAAAGTGGCTTTTTTCCATTTTCAAAAAAATATAAAAAATACTAGCGAACAGATTTTTGAAAATTTGTTTTTGCAGTCACTATTAAAATTGTTTGAAGAAACTTTTTGCATCAAAACATTTTTTTTTTTGAGACCGAGAAAAAAGTTGAAAAAGTAGACTTTTGCAAAAACTCGAAATTTTCAATGGGTACTTAATGGGTTAAGGAAAGTCTTATATCATTCAAAAGGAACTCAAATAACCTTTCCATTGATACCAAAGTTAACATGAAATAAGTTCAAATTACGAGTAAATTTAACTTTTAGTGTTGAGTAAATACTTTTGACCACCTGTATATCACATTGCCTACTAGGTTCTTGAAATAACGAAATTGCCTCAACTACGAGGGAATATTGCAGGAAGAAGAAGGTTTGGTATACCGTGTTAGGTATATGTTGAAACAGAATTAGTATTTAATTTAATTTCACTTTATCCTAACAAAATCGGGTAAATATTGCGATAGGTAAATAAAATTGCGTAAACCTTTTTTTTATTTTTCTTTATTGCAGTTTGATTAAATTTTCATCAGTTGATTAATGAATTCTGAAGCAAGCGCAGCTTTCATAATCCTAGTCCTGCTCGGCCTGTTGTTGTTGTTGAGCCGTACGCTGGTTTGCGCGTTCGTTCTGGCTATGCTGGCCGTGGCTAACAGCAATCAAAGCCAGCAGAAGAGCACAGGGCAACTATTGAAGAAAATTAGTTAGATTCTTAGATACGAGCTTATCAGTATAATGACTTACGAATAGTTTCATTTTTAGTTTGGTGTATTAGAACTTCTTAGGGAACTGATGGAAGCTGTTGACTTTTGTCGGGTTTTATAGGATTTTTCAACTACGTGGCCCAATCTGAATTTGACACGCCAACATTTAAAATTTCGTTTTAGTTCAGAAATTTCATGGATTTACATTCGTTTCAGATTGCGACACTAAATCTTGTTGGCTACAGATTATATAATGCTGGAAACCTAATCTAATTTGAAAAGTCGCCAATGAATCATCGAAGAGTCAATTCTTCGCTAAATTTAATATTGGAAACGCAGTTTTTAATTGCTTTCACTGTATAAATTCGTATAAAGCCCCGATTACCAAAATATTTGTGGAAATGGAATTGAAAAACCATACTTTATTCAAGTATTTTGTACTTGGTTCAAGAAAATCCGGGATTTCGAACTTCTGAGACCGCATTGGATTGGTCTTATCCCGGAATACTTATATAAGATTTAAGCTTACTACTATTATATTTATGTTACATTATTTGTTTATTTTGTCTTGTATTAAGTCAGTTTCTTTTGGGTCCACCCTCGTGCCCACATATGGTTTTCAAGGGGTTTCAAGTTAAACTGTAGCCCATTTGCATATGTCTACACATAATTTACAATATTATAAAATGATAACCATAATTATGGCCATGAGGCCATAACGTGTCTCTCTCTTGCTGTGGCCAACCAAAATGGCGGCTGCCACACAACAAATGTGTGGGAGTAGGCGCAGGCATGGGCGTGGCCATGTGGCATGTGGCGAGTGTGGTTAAGTGGTTTTCCAGGTTGCCTACCAGGTCGCAACCCGCTGAAACTGAAAACTGAAAGTGGCGCCCATTTTAATGAGCAGCAAATTCAATTTAACAATTGTTTCATTTGCAATTCATGTATTTCAATTTCAATTTCAATTTCAATTGCAATTGTCTTGGCCAGGTCTGTTTAGTTAAGTCCCTGGGGAGGTAAGGGGGAATGTGGCGCTTTCAATTAAATTGGCATAAATTATACGCTTTATGCGCAGATCACAAAGTACAGCGTAGCGAGGGGCTACTGTACCATACTGGACCGGGGCATAAATCAACCGCTTTTGACAGCCTCAAATGCAAATCAAATGTAAAGGAAACAATTCAAAAACATAAACTTGTCGACCAGCTAAGAGAAGAAAGTCCTCCCCTCGAGATTCAACACCTCCCACCACCCCCACACCCCCCTCGAGAGTCCTTGCCACATTCGCCACGCTGTTTTCTGACTTTTCAAATGTGGCTGAGTTTATGCTCTGGATTAGCGACGGCGTTTACATGTTAACACTGCCATCGACCAAAGATATTACATTTCAAAGCAATAAAATGCGGCAGGACCTTCCCCTTCCCCTCCCCCCTTCTCTCTCTCTCTCTCTCCACCCTCCTCCCACCCGCTGTCTTAACAATTTGCAGCGTGTCCAGCGCAGCATTTCTTTTTCGTTTTTTATCTCTGTTTTTTGATGTTCCTTTTTTTTCGCCTCGTTTTGACCATTTGAACACGTTTGGTAATGAGGTGCTAATGCCAAGCGATTTATTTAATTCTGGGTTTTTAATGTTGTTGCCTGCTTTTAGGCGTCTGCATGGCATATCTGATTGTGCAGCCCTGGCCAGTAAATAACAACAGCTGCCCTGGCACAAGTTCAAGTCCAATTCCAAGTGCGTAAATCAATTTTATGACTTTTTAATGAAAACTTAGATAAAGTTGCTAACAGCCATCAGTATTTATGGTCCCTCTTTCTCACTCTCACACACTCTCCTTCTCTTTCCCTCCCTGTCTGTTCTTCTCTTTCGACACATACATCAATGGCTTGGCATTATGCTTAAATATTGTAAATTTATAACTATTACTTACACACGATTAAATAATTTTTAGCTGTGATCAATAGCAGCCCCCTCCCCACCCCAACCCCTCCGCTGCCATCCCTTGGCTTGAACTAAGATTGATAAACTTTCCTTATTGTTGCAACGCAAATTGCAATCATTTGTTAAGCGTAAAAACCCTTTGCAAACAAAGAACCAAGTCTAATGAGCTGCCCATAAATAGATATAACATTTTGGGCCATAAAAATATTGAAGCTCTGTCTTGATATTGAAGCTCACACTGATAAATGACCAAACAAATGTTTTGTCTACGTGTGGAGGAAGGCACTAGAAGGGAGAGGAGGGCGTGACGAAAACCCAATCAAGTTGTATAAATATTCAGGCTCAGCAGTTTGGACATTGGTCAAGTGTCCAATAACAAAACTAATATAGAAATTAGGTGTGTAATGTGCTGAGCGAGCTATAAATATTTCTTATTTTTTTTCTGCCTTGACAAAATATTTGCAAAATATTTGCAATACTTGTAGAGTATAGTGCGAGAGGGTGGTTCGTACAGTTCTGATGCTGGGGGTTGGGGGATTTGTTGGTGGTGTCTATTTCAAGTGTTTGCCACATCTGAAATTTGTCATCATGATTCGGCCATAAATACAAACTGCGCATCCATAAATAAACATTCATCCAAGCGATCAACTTATGAAAGTTTCTCCGAATTTTCCTTGAATGTTGCTAGTTACGCTACTTAACGGACTTTTTCCGTTTTGCTGAGCAATTACATTTTAGGCAAGTCGAGACTTTACTTTTCTACAATTATTTTCTTAAGTGTTTCTATTTATTCTCTCAATTTAATTCGTTTTTTTTCTAGACAAGAATGAAACATACTTACCGAAAAGTTAGGGTAATGTTACTAGTTTAAAATAAAAATGTTAACATAAAAAACTAGTTGTGTTTCCGAATGAACTATATTTAAAAAAAAGTAATGGTAAAGATTCCTGCTTAAAATACAAATATAATAAAACATTTTCTCTTTTACCATTTTTACACTGTTTAGAAAAGTCAAAAAATATTTTTTTATTTTTTTTTTTATTTTTCTTTATTGCAGTTTAATTACATTTTCGTCAGTTGACGAATGAATTGTGAAGCAAGAGCAGCTTTCATGATCCTAGACTTGGGTTTAGGATTCATTATTGTTGCTGGTTTTGACGATCGGCCTGTTGTTGCTGAGCCGTACGTTCGTTTGCGCGGTCATTCTGGCTATGCTGGCCGTGGCTAACAGCAATCAAAGCCAAGAGAAGAGCACAGGGCAACTATTGAAAAGAATGAATTAGATTCTTAGTTAACGCCTTCTAGGTTAACAATATAATGACTTACGAATAGTTTCATTTTTAGTTGGGTGTATTAGAACTTCTTAGGGAACTGATGGAATCTGTTGACTTTTGTCGGCTTTTATAGGACTTTTCAACTACGTGTCCCAATCTGAATTTGACACGCCAACATTTAATAATTCGTTTTAGTTCAGAAATTTCATGGATTTATATTCGTTTCAGATTGCGACACTAAATCTTGTTGGCTACAGCTTATATAATGTTGGAAGCCCAATCTAATTTGAAAAGTCGCCAATGAATCATCGAAATGTCAATTCTTCGGTAAATTTAATATTGGAAACGCAGTTTTTAATTGTTTTCACTGTATAAATTCGAATAAAGCCCCGATTACCAAAATATTTGTGGAAAAGGAATTGAAAAACCATACTTTATTCAAGTATTTTGTACTTGGTTCAAGAAAATCCGGGATTCCGAACTTCTGAGATTGGATTGGATTGGTCTTACTCCGGATTACATATATAATATTTAAGCTTACTACTATTATACTTATTTTACTTTATTTATTTATTTTGATTTTTATTTGTCAGTCCTTGAATGTTATCAATGACAGTTAAAATGTATTGCATTTTTTTAGACTTACCTAAAGAAAGCTCGTCTAAGATCCAACTAGACGAAGATTGAATCGAACACTTGAATCACCTGCTAATGCCAATGAATACGGGTATGAAAAGTGAGCAATGTATGTGCCTGACTTTTAGTCCTTCAGTCTCGTTCTATTGGCGCCTCTGGGCAGGAATTCTAATTTAAATTTTATTATGAAGCCTGCTGCGTCTGTCTTTGATGTGTTTGTAGGCATATCAAATGGGAAACTATCGATAATGATGTTAATGCATTTCACATGAGCAAGCAAACGTGAATAGAGTAATGGGTAAGGATACGGATAAGGAATGGGTACGGAAACGGGCATGTCAATGGCAACCACTTTGAGGACGAAGCTCCAGCTCCATGGAACTTAATTAAGGATGCTGGGTTGATGCCTCATATTTGTCAATGGCAACCAAAGGAGCCGCAAGAGGCAAACAATCATGGGTTACCCACAACACACACGCATCAATCGCTTGTCGTCTGCAAGTGTGTGTGTGTGTGTGTGTGTGTGTGTGTGTGTGGTAGGGGAAGTCAACCCTTTAACTGCTTCTCGCAAGATTTCATCACTCAGTTCTCTGGTGACGTGCAACTATTTTAATGTGTTGCAATTAAATTAACATAAATTTCAGGACCAGTCAAGGCAGCCCTACAAGTCGTAATCCTTTGGCCGTCTGTTTGATTTTGATGGCACACGTTTTCTGTTGTTTTTGGCCCAAAAACAAGCTGTATACAAATCGATGGGGAGGGGGAGTGGCTGGTCCTTTTTGGCCTCTTTGTTGTGCCACACGCAGGCAAATCGCGCCCAACTCGGCCCGAGTTGATTGACGCCACACGACGCGTTAATAACTTTAGCAACGCCCTTGTCCTGCGGCGCACTTTGATGACTATGAGGATGATGATGAGGATGAGGATGATGATGTTGCACTATCAACAATAACTACAACTACAACTACAACTACAACTATAATTATAGAGTACACTGCTTGGCTGTTTCAAATAGCGCTCTCCTCTATTTGTTTATTATTTAGCGCGAAACCCATTTCTGCGCCTGTTTCTGTCTCTGTCTCTGTCTGTGTCGCTTATCCTCGTGTCACGCAACCCAATTATTTCGTACAAACATGTAACTGTTAATTGGCAGCTTGTCTCCTGGGTGCGACATCCCCCTACCCAATTCCTCCTACTCCCTCCAAAACTTTAGCTAGTTTTGGCCCAAGTCATGGCTGAGATTGCTTTTGCCGAAGGGATTATTTGAGAACACTGGGACAGGGTTAGAGACTAAACTTAGTCCTTGCGTATATTGTGAACTGAGTCTATTGAGAGAGAGACAAACAGTTACTTATGACCCAACAACAATTGTATTATTATTATCATTCAATTATTTTTTTCAAATTAATAAGGCGCTTTCGATTAGTGACTTTCTCTAGGATTCAAAATAGCCCGGAAAAATAAAGATATTTATCACTGCGGACGGCAGTCCGCGCTAGTGACGAAAGCAGCACGAAGGGTGCGAAAGGCGACTAGCATATATACACAGGAAGAATGGAAAATTTGCTATGACTGTCCGATCGGGTCGAATTATATACCGATCGAAAGGTATCAATCTAACTTAAAAATGTGCATACTAAGACTTTTGAAAACTTACATGGTTCGTGAGAAAAACAGGTGTAAGTGGGAGGGACAAAATTTAAATGATTGGAGCAAATGGGGCCGTTGGAGCCTTTTAGATTTTTTTTTATAATTTTTCACTATACTTATCAAAAATACGCGTCGAATGACACCTTGATCATCAAAATCCGACCACTGGTTCAGAAGATAATTAATTTCGAAATTTTTGGTGCCCTTTTCAAAACGAGATGAAAAGTCAGTCTGTTTGTTTGTTTGTTTGTTTGTTTGTTTGTTTGTTTGTTTGTATAGATCAAAGCGATAAACCGATAAAAAATCTAGAAACGTTTGTTCTACGACTTTTCGAAAAATCGCTCGTTTAGCGGGAAATCGCTAAAAACCGCTAAAAAATTTCTAATATCCAATTTTGTGACGAATAATATTAAGTTTTACTTAAAAATTACTACAAAAAAATTTTTTTGTCACTCGGCACATTGCGCTAATTTCTTCATACCTAATAAATATATATTTTTTGCGCAGTGCCGGGTGACAAAAAATTTTTTTTTTAGTAATTTTTAAGTAAAACTTAATATTATTCGTCACATTTTGGTGCATTAAAATGTTTTCGTCACTAGACTTTTACCTCGTAAAGAGGTTTTTTTTATAAGATTTGTTTTACAAATTATTTACAACTTACGTAATATTTTCAGAATAACAAATGTGATATCAAACCAATATTCAAAAATAATCAGAAAAAAATCAAAAATAATCCGAATACTCAAAAAGATTATTTTTGAAGTTTTTTGATTATTTCTGATTATTTTTGAATTTTTTGATTATTTTTGAAATAATAATCAAATCGTAATTTGATCATTAGTTAATTAATTACTAATTACTAATGATTATGATTACTAATCATTATTTAACAGGTATGTGTGATATACAGAAAATTTACATCCAAGTTCTCGTTTTTCTGCCTTGAGACAAATATGAAAAGTTTTTTTTAATAATCTAACAGAATAGATTGCTTAAATAAAATCCTTTATCGTACATGAAAATATTAAAGTATGCTGAGCTTGCAACTGCAAATAAATATAAATTGTTTCTTTAATATTATTGCAGCATAAACTTATTGAACAGCTGAAATCACAACTCATCTGTCATGCAAACTCTAAAATATACAATATCTGTATCTGTATCTGTATCTGTATCTGTATCTGTATCTGTATCTGTATCTGTATCTGTATCTGTATCTGTATCTGTATCTGTATCTGTATCTGTATCTGTATCTGTATCTGTATCTGTATCTGTATCTGTATCTGTATCTGTATCTGTATCTGTATCTGTATCTGTATCTGTATCTGCATCTGTATCTGTATCTGTATCTACATCACTTGCAAAGCGAATACCAATTCCCAAAGTTATTCAAACTGTAATTACGAATAACGATATGCTACTTGGTTTTGTTCGCTGTTCCCAAAGTAATTCGCATGTCAAAGCGTGAAAATAGTGAAATTTTACTTTGCGTCTGTCGAGATAAACGTACTTACAGATACTTGTATCTGTATCTGCAAGTTTAGTGCATGTATTTGTGTGTGTAAGCACATACTTGGCTGCATATGATTTATGATGCTGACAGCCGAATGCGACGCACTACGCGCTGTTTGGCCAAAAAAGATTTACGACTCCTTCACTAGCAACGCACAACACACACACACAACACACACACGCACACAACATACATACACAACGGCATGAGTATGCAAAAAGTACAAGGGGCAAAGTGAAAGCCGTGATAAAGCAGCAAACACTCAGTGCTAAGCTTAGCGTGTCGCACACACACACACACACACGCACACTCACAATACACACACACACACATATGACATGTGCTTAAAAACTTTGACACGAGTCACGAGCAACTTTAAAGCCAATTACAAGACACATCAGCATGCTCTAATCCTGTGCAATTTTCATGGCGATTTTCTGCACTGTTGAGCGTACTCGATTTACTCCGACGTACTCGCTTAAGGACATCGCAAGTCCTTATGCAAAGTTGTTCCATTCCTTGCCTTTCCTCCATTTGTGGTGATAACAAAAAGAAAGATAAACTGTCATCAATTGTTTGGCCTAATTGCCAGTCCCCTTCCCCTTCCCCTTCCCTCTGTCTCTCCCCATTTTATGTTTACTAATGCACTTGCCACATCAAACTTCGCATTTAATTTGCGTCGCTTAGACCATTAAGTTATCGCAAATGAGCAAAACTCAAAGGTTGTGAATCAACTGAAATGGGTTTTAGCCAGCAGCCAAACTGATGGCCATATCCTGATGGCCAAGTCTTGCTCCCTTACACTTCCATCCTGTTGTCACATGCTATAAAAATCATAAAACTATTCAGCTGAAGTTGACGGAGGATGGGGATGTGGAAACTAGGGAAATGCTTCTTTGTCTAGTCTCGCTAATAGAGTTTTCCATTGCCTTGTTGTTGGTGTTGTTGTTGCCAATTTCACTTTTCCGCTGCCAGCGTCGCTTTAAGGAAATCATTTTTATTATATCGAAGCTTTTGTAGTTTCCGTTGGCTTTGTTTAGTTGTTGCTGTTGCTGTTGTTTTTGTCTTGCCAGACATTTTGTCTGGGTATCTTGAGTATCCTGATGTATCCTTAAGTGCAGCCCGTCGATTTGTCTCCTTGTCGACTTTTTGCTTGGCCGAAAGCAACGAGTTGTAACGAGTTCTCCTGCACAATTCCTCTGAATCCTTCGACAGACACTGAAAGATATCCGATATCCGCCATTTGAAGAGATTAGTGTCGAGTGCGCTTTGATAGCTTCATTGTCCTCGTATTGATGCCAATTTAATGAAACAAAAAAAAACTCTCTTCCCTTAAAAATAATAATCAAATAAGTTGTAAGGGGGGAGGGGAAGGAAAAAAACTGTGTTGCCGTGGGCCACAAATTAGCATTCCACCCAAAACATTTTGGCCATTTTAATGCACCACTTGAAAATGTCACAACAAGTAAACACAGAGACCCCCAACTTATTTTGTAATGAGAGAGAGCGCGCTAATAACTCAGACCATAATAAATAGGAAAATCAAATGAAAACAAGTGAAAACTTCCGTAGGAACAACAACAACAGCAACAGCAACAGTCGTGTTGCCTGCAACAACAAATTAAAAACTCAAGAGACTCGAGTAACCAGGACAGGGGACAGATGAGGCTGGAGGTGGAGGAGGAGGTGGAGGTGAGGTGGAGAGGGCATTCATCAGCACCCCTCGGACAGTGCTCGCATTTTTAAGTAGACGAGTAATTACACGTTTAATTGCAATGGGCCACGGTTCGCCGAGACCCAAAAATATGCTACAAAAAAGCAGAAGGCAAAGAAAAAAAAAGAACTTAGTTGAAATGCAGACATGGAAATTAATGAAAACTGTTGAAGAAATTATGCAAATTTTTCTTGTATTTTTTGTACTTTTTGCTCAAGTAACGCGGAAAGGGGTCGCGGCAATCCGTCGACGCGTATCCGCATCCGTATCCGGGTCTATTTCCTGTCTTTTGGTCCAGCATCTCATTACGTGTGCTGCCTGTGTAAGTGACCGGCCAAGTAAGGTAAAGAACAGTAAATGGAAAAGCGAAAAGTGAAAGTTCGATTTGTGCAACAACAAATTCACAAATTCACTTAGCTATGCAATGTCCTGATCCTGATTCCCATTCCCATTCCCATCTCCATCCATTACCGCCTTGATGTACGCACATTTTTGGTTCCATTTATTAGATTTCTTTCAATTTCCCCTGAAGGAAACTCAGCTCATCTAGGGGGTTGCTTCCCTCCCAAGTCGTTTTTATTATTTTTTTAGCGCGCATTTGCCTGAATCAGTAATTAGCCCTCGCAGGGGGTTGGCATCAGCTTCAAGACTCAAGGATTGAGCACCAGGTTTGTTGTTTTTTCCCTCAACTCCTTTCCGTTCCTGCTCCTGTTGCTTCTGTTTTTGTACAGACTGCATTGTTGGCATTAACTTTGAGTTTGCATTCTTCGCATTTTTAGTTTAAGAAATTAATTAGTATTCTTTCTTTTACCCTTTAAAAAAAGTAAAACTTTGACGCGTTCAATTTAATTTCTTTTTGATTTTTATTTATTTAAAGAGAAAGTATATGGACTGTTGAAATACTAATTATGACAAGGAGCGTTGGCCTTATGCGATTTTTAGCTTTGAAACTTTGTATAAAAATGCATAGCATACTTTTTGGAGCAGCGAAAAATTAATCCCTTTTTACCATATTTATACCATTATTTTATTTTATTTAAGTATTTGTAATCATATTTTAAAATCGAGTTGTTTAGAAAAAATCATGTACAATTATATTTTTAAAGCCAAGCTAGTCTTAAGATCTTATTAATTTGTATATTTTACATTGCGTGTCATTTTCATATTCTTCAATTTTTTTGCCTAATAAAATTCCGAAAATTTAAATAAGTTGTTATTTCAAGTAAAATTCAAAAACTAAACTTTCAAAATGTTCATATTTCTGTTAGTTATTCATTGTGAAAAGTCCTCTAATTGTTATTGTTCATAAGCTCAAGTATTTTACAGCGTATGTCGAGGTCGGAACACTCTCATTTTAAAGCACAAATTGTATTGTCTAATTAATAAAATTATTCTAACGCTCACTGCACTTTTTTCACCTCCCAGCCGAGAATATTTGCTCACTCCTGTCCGAGTATTGATAAATATTTTAATTATGAATTTGCCACGTTGTAATGACTTTGTATCTTTGACTAAGCCCTGGGGTCATCCTTGTCTTGTGGCTTGAATGTTTCCCAGCTGTTGGTTTCTCACGTATTGTTTTGACTATCAAAGAAAACTTTAATGGGGGGAAGTCGACTTATCAATGGCCGCACAGCAGCCACTTTGAGGATTAAATGATTAATAAAAATTCGAATGGTTGCGATGCGAATTTGTTGCTGCCATTGTTCAGACATTGTCACAATTTTAACAATTGCCGAAAATGCGTACTAAAATATTGAAAAGGTCATAAGTCACGCACCGCCCCCTCGTTGGGGCATAAAAATTCAAATTATAACATAAAAATGCAGTTGCCACATGAGTCAGACTCGCTTTTTATGGCACCAGGAGCGCGTGTCCTGGCAGCACATCAAATCGTATAATATTAATTTCTAATTGCATAAATTTGGCACAGCTCGTCTCGTTACGAGTACCAAAATATCTGTCCCTTTGTCAGCGGCATAAACTGGATATCATAAAAATTAAAGCGCTTCAAGGTGTTTGCCCCCAGCGTGAATTCGAGGCGGAGGCGGAGGCGCCTCACCTTGGTCTTAGTCCTGGCCTCGGCTCGTGTCGTTCTTGTTTTTATTTGCCAGTCGCAATGCCACACAAATAAAAACAACCATCAAATGTCGAGTTAAAATGTTTTATTATTTGACTTAATGCTCGATGAGCTTGACGTGGCGTCTCAGACGACTCCGAGTCTGATCAAGAGACAATTGCCGAATGGTTTATTATTTTGTTTGGCTCTCCGTTTAGATATTTGATGTCTTCGCAGCATAAACATTGACTTTGGGCTTCCTGCGGGCATCCTTAACGGCGCAATATCTCTAAAAATGTTATTAAAATCGCATCGCATGCGTGCCGATAAGCGACCTCGTCGGATTTATGCTTATCTCTCATTTCTTATTTCTCATTTCTCATTTCCCAATTCGCAATTACTTTGATTTGCTGCGGTTCACTGATGAATTTTCCATTATTTCTGAAATATCTGCAGTACAGTAAGGGCAAAAGTGCAATCTTCAAAAGGAGAATTCCAAGGCATTGAGCAGGAATCTGTTCTTATATTGGTAAAATATACCATCATTTATTTTAAATTACAAACCCTATGTTTAAATTTTTATACATACTATACAATCATATTTTAATATTATATTTATTCATTAAAAAAAATTTTATCAGCACAATAATTTTTTGCCTCTTTTCTTTTTTTCTTTGAAGTTACAAATTTTTATGTGTCATTTTAAAGTGATTCCCTTTTCAATATATATTATTATTATTATTATTTTTATTTATTTAAAGTCAACTAAAAGCAGTCGTCAAAAAAATGACTATAACTTAAAATTATAAATTAAAACAGCTAAAATTATATTTAAATCAGGGATTAAAACCGAAACGAATATCGGTTTCTGTTACGGTTTTGGTTATATTCGCATTTAGGTTTTCGGTTATCGGTTACGCAAAATCTTTGAGTAAAGGTTTCGAAACGGTTAACCGGTTTTTGTATGTTTCGGTTTTGAAACACCGGTATGGTTTCGGATCACAAAAAAAAATTGTTTCCCAAAAATATAATTAGATTAATAATATAATATGTAACAATAATTAAAAAGGCATTACTTTCTTAATGTTTCATTCACACATTTCTTATACATATTCTTCAGTCTGATGTAGCTTAGTTACATTTTAACAATTTTAATATTTCATTAAACAGTTTTTTTTACTTGCGCTTATTCAGCGCTATGAAAATTCGTTCATGAACATCACAAATAAAAATTAAACATCAAAAAATTTAAACAAAAAATCAAAATCAAAAATTAAAAACAATTTTTTTTTGAGTGTATGAAAAACCGAAATTAACCCTTATAAATGAAACGGTTACTAAACGGTAATTTTGGTTTAAACAGTTTCGGCTTAAAGGTTTCGGTCAAATGACGGCTAATTACGGTTTTAAATTTCAATCGGTTTTTACCGGTTAAAGGTTACGGTTTCGGTTAGGGTTTTAATCCCTAATTTAAATTAAATTAAAAATAGCTAGAACTTTCAACTGATGATTTCTCATTTTCATTTCTTTTTAATCAATTTTCTATAAAAAAAGAATGACATGAGATATTGTTGCTATGCTGATACATATAGTATTCATATTCATTCGCACTTGTTCGTGCTCGCGATAAAAGTAAATAAGTAGTTCTGTCAGTAGTTGTAATGCACAATTATGTCATACAATGTTCTGATATTGAGAATGTATTTAAAGTGCCTTTGTTTGATTTACGAGCGTCGTGATTTAAAAACCACATGAAATGCTTGCAGCTGATACGTGACCATGGAATAAGCGGGCAACTGGAAAGTGACTGAAAGACATTCGCACAGACAACGTCACTCGCAATTGGCCTGATTAATCCACTTCAAACAAATACCGAGTCCATGGCGACTTCTCTAGCCAGCAACGACGACGGGAACACAGTTTAATCCGCAGCTCGCGAATGTGACAGGTTCGACGTTGGAGGAGGCGTCGATATCGCTACGTGATCACGGGTTGATTGCATTTACGTGTTGCGTCTGTCCGTCTGTCTGTCTGTCTGTCCGTCGATTCGATACGTTGGCGGACTTGTTGTGTCAGTTTAGAGCTGGGGATTGGGAAGGGGTCGTTGCTAATCAGCTGCACAACTAATTATCAAATGCACACGGACCACAGCTGAGGGGAGAATCTCTTATTGCCTGTGCACATACTGCAGATTTCAGCGTGCCACGCCCACATCTATCCACTTCAGCTATCTGTGACGTGCTGCGTGGCATCTACGACTATCGGCGTCGGGAATTCTCCGTGAATTTGGGCGAGAAACTTTAAGTAAATCTGCTTATCTTGTTTCAAAAGTTTTTGCTACGTGCCGCCGCCATGGCGCGGCCTTTGTTGTGGGCCAGTTGCAGAACCTGCCGCTCCCCTCCCTCTGCAGCTGCTCCTACTCTTTGGTGTTGAGTTCAATGTACAGCTATCATAACGCTGACAAAGTTTTCGACAGCAACGGCATTAACTTGGCTACTTTGTTTCATATCGCACGGCGCATTTTCAATCAACCTCATGACGGGCAGCGCGGACAGACGGACGGAGGAACGGACTGTACGGCTGTATGTTGTACTGTGCTGTTGCCAAGTGTTGCATATTCAATGAACGCGCCTCAGACCAATCAAATGCAAATCCATGGCTAAAACCGCTGCCTATTGCATCGACTGGAAATTAATTGAAATTCTTGCTTCCGGCACTTCAACTTAGTCCGAAAATCGACTGCAAATGCGACGTCATCATGACTCCATCCTTATTTCCTGCCCTTTCCCCTTTCGTCCCACACATTACTGCATTTTGTATCAGCTAACGGGCTGAGTTAATGAAGTATTTGTATTGCATTAATCAGTGAGGAATATGGGAAGGAGATGCATGTTTAACCCGCTTTTAAGTACTCCAAATCGATTAATTAAACAAAGTGACCTCTTCGTAGTCTATTATCAAGTAAATACATGTATGTACTTGCATTTAATTTAATTACATAATAAATTTCGTATACTATGTTCGGATCATAATGAATTTTATCATTTAATATCACTCTCTCTCTCTCGACCGAATTAAAGCATCTCTTTTTAATCACCTCCGGTAAATTTCTGATCTCAATGAGCTGAATTGTGTTAATTCCTCCCCCATTGGATCAGTGATCTTCCAAGAGGTTTCTAACTTGTTATTCTTTATTGATCTGATGGGGTTTTTCTGAGTTTTCCCCAATCCTTGCAAGAAATGTTGGATCAATTATAATTTTTCCCATATCCCAGGCTAAACGTAATTTAACTTTTCTCTTTTCAGTTTATAACTTAAAGTTTACACCAATTTATTTTATTATTTCGTAATTCTAATTTTAAAAATTATTTTACTTCTTCCAGACTGCTTTTAGTCGTGTTATATAAATAAATAAATAAATTTAGAGATAAAAGTCAAACTTATTATGTCATAATGAGTGTAAAACATCAATTTAAACTTGATGCGGAGACGTTTCTATTTTTAAAGAATTCATGGCAAAATGAACAAAACTTTTGACTTGTAAGATTGCAAGGTCATAAGTCTGACCAACTTCAGACTTTCATAACTTTGCCCAAGCTGAACAGATTTTCATTTTGATCACCTCTAAATTTATTCGTCATTCAAATTTTTGTTTGCATTCATTTTTTCAAAATTTAAATGTTTTAAGGTTTTAAATCATAGTAAACTGAGGTTTATTTCGGAAATGAACTACGATGAGCAAACTCCAGTGACTTTTCCAATTTTTTTGGCCCAATTTTTTACTTGTTATATTTATTCCAAACTTTCTTTTCAATATGGACACTTCCGAAAATACGTTCGTACGCTTCTGATGTAAAAAAAAGTTAAAAAGCTGAAATTTTCCCCACATTTCTTTGACTTTCAATTAATGCAATTGTTCTACTTATGTTAGTTCTACTTATGTTTAGGTCTTGGTTGACCATTCGGCGGAAATCTGTGTATTATTATATAAACTTATATTTTTCAAGATTCAGTTTTATTTCTATGATAAGCTCCGAAAATCGTCAGTGGCCAAAAGTGGCAACTACGATTAAAGTTGCTGCTGCTTTTGGCTAAAGTGCATGCCCCAATTTATGAGCGAATGATAATTCTTTGGCCATGTCATCGTGTGGCGTGTGAATTGCTGTTGCCAAGCGACGGCTGTTGCAATAACTCGTCCCGTCTCGTTCCATCTCGTTCCGTCTCGTTCCGTCTCAGTGTCTGGTTGCGGGTCGAGTCTGCATCTGCGACTGCATCTGCCTCGACCAGATGCTGCGTCCTGGTAACTTTGTGGCGCATGGTAATCGGAATCCTCGGCTGCGTCTCGTTGGCCCTGCGAACAATATTAAAAAAAACGTGCTATTATCTTGGAAATTGTCTGCCAGGCGGCAAGAAATATGGATTAAAATGTTGCCAGTGTCTGGGGGGGATTTCCACTGGCATTCTGGCCGTACTGCGACTACGTTGGCTTGATTCTTTAAGTGCCTCCTTCACATTATGAACGTTGAGGCGTTTTTCGCCATGTCCCACGACCAACAGTTTAAATTCTTCTTTTTTCCTCATTGCTCTTTATTCCAGCTCATGCATACAAAATTAGTGTGGTCGGAGGAGGAGAAGGCAGAGGAGTTGGGGGCGGAGCATTGCACTTGCAACGTTTATGGCTTACAGTGAGTTAATCGCGCTGTCATTCAGCCACTTTATTGTGCCCGGCCAACTCCGCCTGCTGCCAACAATCCGCAGCAATCCTCAAGCATATTTTTCGTTTTTCGGCAATTGTCGCTGCGAGACTGTAATCCGCTTATTCCACGAAGGAAGCCAGTGAAGCATTCAAGCTCATAGATTCAGCTGGAGTTATGTACAGACAATACATATGTATATATATATATGTACAAATACTAATGCCACATTGGTTACAGCTTCCGGTCATTTCGAAATTTGCTGTTGGTTTTTAATCAACCAACTGCTCGTCACGTCCACGTATTTGGTAGGTGTGGTTAGATCATAAAAACAGATTTTAATGTTGACCAAAACAGGGCTGCGAGTGGAGTGGTGAGGAGTGAGGTGAGGTCTTTTCCCTTTGTCTTTTACAACTTGTGGCAGTCGTTAATTTTTATGTTTATAGCGCAAATTTCTAGACTCTCTTGCCTCCTTGAGCGCCACTAGTTGCCAGCTCGACTGACTCCTGGCCAATTTGAAACCGCAAAACTGCCATCGAAAGCTGTGAGACGTTGACGTTCTTGAGGGTGGCGGGTGGCGGGTGGCGGGTGGCGGGTTTCAGCCTCGTGACGGTCGCTTGTCGGTAGTTAAAACAATAACAATTAGCTGCAAGTCGACAGAGTCATTGGCGACACGCAAAAATTAATTAGCAGCCACCAAAAATTGAGTTTGAGTTTGAGTTTGAATTTGCCGTAAATTGCAGCTCATCATTAAATTGGAAACTGTTGCCGCAAATTGAAGCTGCATAACAAAAGCAATACCAAACTATGTTTTAGATAGGCAATACCATTTATATTTGATTACATAATCTTTTTCTTTGTTAACTTTGTCAAAATATTACCGATTTCTGTTCTGAATACGCTTTAGCTTCCTTATTTTTACTGGATTTACATTTTTTTTAGTTGAAAAATTATAATTATTTGAACATTTTTCGAGTTTTTACATTTCTTTAAAGCTATTCAAAAGCTTTAAACTCTTATATTACTATTAGAAATTAACTGAGAGTGTGAATTTAAGCAGAGTTTTCAATTATTTCATTTATTTTAATTATTTCATTAGTTTAGCATAAATATTCAGCAATTGTGAAAAATTTCTGTACTTTTTTAAAGCTACATTTTCATTTTGTTTTGTTTTTTTTTGAGTCTCAATAATAAAATGGCCAGGAAAATTGAACGTGATAAACAAGCGGAAAAACTGCATGTTGAAACTTTAGTTGTTGCAGCCGAAGTTTTGTGGATCCAAAGGACACAGGATGGCGGCAAATTGCAAAAGGATAATTGCAAAACTAAATGCCAAACTTAAACAAAATCGCAGACACTAATGAAATTTCGATCAACTTTTGCAGGCAGCCAAGCGACAAAATGAAAGAGACAGGCGGATAATGGGAAAGAGAGAGAGAGAGAGAGAGGGAGAGGGAGACAGGAAGTGAGAGAGTGCAGTTATCAAAAACAAATGATGATTTATTGAATTTTAATTTAGTGCTCCAGCAAATTTGCCATAAATATTTGAGTGCGCCCAGCAAAAGTTATGCTCATTGCAAGTTATGAACGGATATTTTGTGTGAGAGGAGTGTGCCATCCCTTAGTCCTTACGCCTCGTCCTCGTCCTCGTCCTCATCCTTGGCCACAAGCTCGGTACAGTTGCCGTTCAGCTTTTTAGCTCGACGCGTGCGTTGCTTACGCATGGCCAGCAGATGACGGTGCAAAGTCCTCCTTCGTCCTGCGTCCTGCTCCTGGCCTGGCTCGACCCTATGCAATTTGCCATTGCCCTTGCCTATGTGCGTATGCAAATTTTCCAGCACGGCCTGGCCACATGTCATTTTTTTTTTGACCATTTCCGCTTGAAGACTCTAACTCTAAGCAACAGCAACAAAACAATCACAACCCCATGCGCGAGGTTTGCACGGGGTTGCTTTAGATACCCCTTAATTATGAAAATAGGGTATGCTAACTATTATTTTTATGTATTTCATTTTATACTTTTAATATTAAATGTATTTCTTTTGCTTTCAGCCTAAATTTAATTATTAATTTATTAATTTAACACAATAAATTAAATTACTCAATGTTATTTTAATTTTAAAAATTTCTTTTCGTCAAAAAAAAATGTCTTTATTATTGCATTAGTCACTAAAATTGACTCACATCCCATTGCTATAAACTGTACTAAAAATATGTATGTGCAATATATTTTTGATTGCTTTCTGTACAGGGTATCAACTTCTTTTTACATTAAGCTGACTTGTTTTGTTGTTTCCTTTGTTTTTTTGCAATGGGGTGCGTTTAAATTTCGCAACTTGTTTTACCCACTGACCTTGAAAAGTGGATTTATTCAAATTTCAAATTGACTGCCAGCAGCTGCGCCTTTTTGGGGTGGAACTGAGCTGAATCCCGCTGCGGATTCAGGTTGCAAAATACCAACAACCGCTACGAATTCTAGCCAAACATTTCATTGATGCAAAAATATAAAAGCCAACAACAACAAAATAAAAGGCAAAACGCATTTGGGCTCTTATGTAATCTCTTATCAATGGGCCGCTTATCGCGCGCACTTTGCGAATCCATTAGGTTGTTGTTTTCCATGATTGTACTGAGTACTCGAACTTGATTCGATTGCTCTTCTAATCGTTCAATCCCAACGGATTGTTGTTCCTCTTTGGCCAAAACTGTTTTGCCAACCGAGTATCAATTTCAAAGCAGATGATTTTGACTATGCAAATCGGTTTACTGTTAAGATTCGCAATATGGAAATTAATAAAATTTAAAATGATTTTACCCAGTCCCAATAAGCCATGTACTTATTTGATTACTTAGCGAAATTCGAATCGTTTTTCATTTGCCAAATTATATCCTAATTTAAAAAAAGAAAATATTATCTTTATCATTATAATTTTCATTCATTATTTTCTTCATTCTATTTCAGTTATATTCATTACAATCGAATTACAATTCGTAGCTCGCAGAATCTGAAATGAATGAATAGTAGAAAGGTATAAATAGACCAAGTGTAATTTATGTATTCTCTTTTATCATCCAGTTAACAACTGAAAATTTCACAAATTCATTAATTTTTGCATTAGTTATTTAATTCATCATTAGTTTCAATAAACAGTTGTCAGATCTACAACTGGAAAGCGATAAGAGAAATCTTGTCTATATATACTACACCAAATTAGAATTTCTTGTTAGTTATGAATATTACTAGTTTTCATAACAATCTTAATTAAAATGTAATTACTGTACTTATTCTTCTTCAGAAAATGTTATGAAAGCTACAAAGGCACATCATGCTTTTTCCATACTAAACCTTTGAGTCTATTCATTAAAATTATCATTGGAAAGGCAGAAAGGATTGTTTATTGCAGTCTAGAGGGGGGCGGGGGGAAACTGAGGCGCAGCTGCTTTACAGTGGCTGCAAATGGCATTGCAATAAAACGAAATTAAATTGCTATTTTGCATATGCCACACACACACATGCACACACACACACACACACACACACACTCCCGCACACCATAAATTGATATGAGTTCTTTGTCTGCATGCCAAAATAATAATAAAGGAAGCAACAACAACAGCGAAAAGCAATACGAGTAGAGAATCCTTTGACAACAGCTTGCGGCGCTTGAAAATCGAAATAGTTTCGTAGTTGGGCGACCCCGAAAAATGTAGTATTAGTAATTGCTTGGCGCGTTTATTAAAATGCATAAATTAATGGAGCATTTTTTGGGGCAAAAGGCGACAGACAGCACCTTTATAAGGATGTGGATGTGAATGTGGACCATGTGCGGCAGTTAAAAAGGGTTTAGGACACGCAATTTGTGCCCTGGCTTATGGCCAAACAATTAGACATAGAATGGAGTATGGGGCATGGAATATGGTATATCCCTGATGTGAAGGGTCCCTTGAAGGACCCCATTAAAGACAACCAACCCCCTCAACGGACAGGACAATAAATGCACTGGAAATGACCGCAATTATGAACCCTCAGCTTATGTTATTATGACCATACAAAAGTTGTTTCGTTCTTGCCCGCAAATCAGCGCAATTAATATTAAGTGGATTAGTATTTAATGACCAGTGCACGCAGCCAGTGACTACTGTACAGACTTCGAGTCCAAGTTCAAGTCCAAGTCCGAAACTGAATCTGAGTCGCAGTCCCATATGCCATATCATAATCGCACTCTTAACTGTTATGATGTTATTGCCTTTATGATTACAGCTTCCATATTTGGGTTGAATTTTAGTTGGCTTGTCATATTCTAATTACAGCATAACACGCGCTTATTGCCAGGATTTTGATGACCTTTCAACCGGCACAAATAATTTTCTGTGCCAAATTGACGTGAATTTTACGTGCAAGTTGCCCGTAATACGACTATAAAATCCTCATTGAATGGGCGTCACTAATTGATAAATGGATCTGATGCGTGGTTGACTCCAATAAAGACAGGGACAGTGAGAGGGAGAAAGAGAGAAGATGAATCAGCTGCTGTTTGTTGCTTTATTTCAGGCAAAATATTTACAAAATATATTGCAATTGCATTTGAATTGCAGATAAGGAAACTACGCTATACTCGTATTGTACTTTACACACATATAAATAACACGTCAGCCCCAGACCTTATTTGTATATAGAGACAGCTGGGGAAAAGGCGTGTGCGATAAGACTACATTATGCGTTTTACAAAATGCTGATTCTCAGTCTCAGTCTTAGTCAGACAACAAAATGGCTGCCCCCTAACGGGTTCACAAAACATGGAGTCTCCTCTTAACCGGAAGTGTCTGGCAACGCCGTGTGCAACTGGCGATAAATCCGTACGTCAAGTGAATGAAACTGATGACGTGTTTTCTTTTGAAAAGTATGCAGAAAAATGACTTCTATTATCAGCACATAAATGATAAGATAAAAGCTTCCTCTAGAACTGAAGATTTGCCTAGACTTACCTTGGATCACTGTGTTATCAATCAATTCAATCAAGTTTTCTTATCAAAACAATTGCACTTGTATTCTTTTCATCAAAATGGAAAGCCCTCAAAGTTGGGTTGTAAATTATGATGATAATATACTTTGTATGAAACATAAGAAACATTTGTTTAGCTTCAATAATGCGAAAAATGTACCTGAAAATAAGTATATAATTTATATTTTGCTTAAATGTATATTTTAGGCGAATATGTATTGTGTATACTTTATGTAGTATCTAAATTCGCAACAAGATGAACTCAAAGATAACTCAGGAGCAAGATATTTTGATGAAAAGCTCAAATATTTTTGAACTGTGAAAACACATTAAATTTGATACTAATCTGAAGAATTCACTTTCCTACATTAGATTAAACTGTGTGTTGATTATAAATTAATCAGTGTTCCTTGCACAGAGTCTACTTGCCTTAACAGCTTTATAAACATAAAGAAACAAATACAGCATAAAATTGCTGATTGTAATGCTTATTCATTTTATGTAAATAGCTAAAGTTTCGAGAACAAAGAGCAAAACACAACAATGTTGGAATCCCACATGTTTCCTTCCTGATTTTATATCAAAGTCAAACTTTGTTATTTTCTACTCATATTTCAGCACTTTATACTTTTATTATGTGTAGTTAACTAGCGCGGACAGTGATACAATGTTTAGCGCTGACCTGCAAAGTGTAATCAATTTTCTTATCAGGAGAGGAAAATAAACAGAAAAATAAAGTCAGACGCCCCATAGAGTCTGTGACTTTATCTGCATGTTGAATATGAAAAAGAATGCGTATATTGTTGTATTCATTTATTTAACTCGGTAACATAATTTAAAGATACATTTGTTCAAGTGTGATTTGCAGCTTAAACTTTATCACAAACATGTGTATGCGAATGTGTGTGTGTGTGTGTCGAGTGTGTGTGTGTTTGTATGTGTTTATATAAATCAAAGCAAAATAATAAGCGATTGTAAATCAGATGTTTTTTTTTGCTTTTTGTTGTTTGCTGCTGCTGCGCTTTGTTTTATTTACTTAAACTCAGATGACAATTCAATTTAATAGAACGCAGCGCGAGGGTTGATTTTGAAATTTCGGTAATACTAAATAATTACTCGTAATCTGAACACAAAACGAGAAGAAAATTTTGAAAGAGGCTATTTAGTGTTGTAGTAGAGGGAAAACAAACTACTTATTGCTTTTGCAGATACTCGTCGAACAGATAGACGGAAAGGGATGGCTCCTTCACGCTGACCAGCTTGGAAAGGTCGTTGGCATAGCCCGACAGTGTGCGGACAGACTGGGCCTGCTTGGCCAAGAAGTTCTCCTGGATGTAGTGGGCCATTTCGGGATCGTGCTCGCGGTTCTCGGTGGAGCTGTGGGTGGCGCTGGTGTGCACGTGGATGGCTCCGGCGGTCAGTTCCTTCTCGACGTCAAGAGCACGAGCCAGAGACTCCAGCTCGTTGAGGTGCACCTCTGGCACTTCGGCGGCACCATGGTTATGTGGTTTGCTGAAGTCAACAGCGCCACCGCGACGGGTCACCTGGCGGATGAGGGCGATGGTATCGTCGAAGGCGCGATCGGACAGACCCTGGTAGAGTTTCTGGAATCCGGGGCGGTTCATCTGGTAGGAGTTGAAGTGAGTGGCCAGGAGAAGGTATTCATATGACTTCTTCAGCTGCAACTGGATGTAATCCTGCATCTTGTGCTCCAAGTGGTTGATGGCGCCATAGCGGGCATTGCAATTGCTAAGTCCACCTGTGAAAAAGTAACAATATGCAAGGGTGTGTTAAAGTTAAGACTTGTTATTGACTGGTATAAGGAAGTATATTTCGCTTACTTTCTTCGGAGAAAAAGGCCGTGATAGCTTGTTTATTTTTAAAATATAAATATTCAAAAGTAAGACACATTTACAGTTACATTAAAACCGGAACGCGTCATACTGCCCTCATGCACACTCAATCTCTTACGCTCATTCACATTCACTCTCTTCCAATCACACGCTCTTTACATTTTGAATAGAGGGAGTACTCACCGTTAGTGCTGCAAGCAGACTGAACGCCAGCTTGACAAGACTGCTCTTCGGCATGCGCAAGAGCGCAGAGACCAGCAACCAAAGCGAATGCAATGAAATATTTCATTTTGTTGTGTTTACTTCTAGAATTAGATTAACGGAATTTCACAATTAGACTTCGATTTTCAAAAACTGTCAATCAGAAGCGTGTTAAGAAACTAAAACAAAGGCAATGTTTAAATTCTCGGCACACAATGCGCCTTTTGCGTCGCAGAGTTTTCCTGAATATTCTCTTACTCTCGCAACCTCAAACACACAACCACAAGTTGCTTGCGAGATATTTTGAAAAGTCAATTATTCTTTGCCCTTGCGCTAGTTCTATTTACAGTTATATTCACAGTAATTATCTAACAATTGAACGGAGTCACTTACTTTAAGAATTCCCGAAAAAATTCAACTTTAGCTCTGCTTTTATGTTTCTTATGTGCTGCTTGTTGGAACGCAAATCGTGAACTGCTGTTTATACCGTTTCGTTTGTCTCGTTTCTATACCGTCGACAATGCCTCGCTCTGTGCGCCAATGTTAGTGAGTGCGCGAGTGTGCGTGCTTGTGTGAGAGTATGGGTATTTGGTTTTGCACTCGCCGCCTCTCTGTTGTGAATTTTGTTGTCAGTCAAACATGGCTCCAGCAATATGGCTGCGCCTCTTGTTGTTGTTGTTGATGCGGCTGTTTTTCTTTATGACTCAGAGACTCCCATTTCATTTTTGCGCTCAGCGAGCTTCTTCAGGGTTACCAGCTTGCTCAAAGTTCACTTCATGTTTTTAAGTATACAACAGTACAATTACATCATGCCATTTTAAACTGATGCAATTATTTAAAATACCTTTAACCAAACATAGCCTATAATTACACATACTTACACCTGAAATGTTCGCTATGTTGCATTTCATAAGAATCAGTTATTAAAAGTTCTTAATAGGAATTATCTTGTTATTATATAGCAAAATCATCTAGGATCAAGATTCAGCAGCACCTGTCGCTAGTTGCCATGTCTGCACTGATAGTCAATCAGTATCTTGATTGATCCCATCATATCTCTTTTTTTATTTTGTTACGCCGCCGAAGTAAGGTATTAAGCCATCAGTTTCAAATCCATGTCAAAAAAAGTACTTGGCAACCCATGACGTGTTGCAGCTAACGTGAAAACAAGTTATCATTGTAATGAAGGGGTCGACCGTGTTATACCCTACAAATATGACTAAGCATGTTGCTTATGAGTAAACACACAAATTGGTTTTCAATTCTACTCAAATTACAATTGAAATTCCTATAGACACAGAAGTTTCCATTACCATTTGTACTGATAAAATCATTACTAATTTTAGCATACCCCTCTTACTGGGTGCATGGGTAAAAAGAACAGCTGACTTGAGAGCGACCACGGTCATTCGGCGGCCATGTTGTGTGTGGCCATTAGTCAATATCAACACTAGTCTAATCGAAACCGTTTTGTACTGAGAACGTGTGAAAGTAAGTATTGTAAATTAAGTATGTCTATCAAATGGCATATTAAATTATCAATTCGACAACAAGCATCACAAAGCAAGCGTTGACGACATATTGAATTGATAAGAGCACACTCAACACATTAACACGACATACACGAATGTATACATGTACATGTTGCGCTCTTTGCGAGCGAGAGCAGCCAGCAACGAAGCGTTTAAAAGTGTTTTACTCGACACTGGCAACGGCAGTTTGCATTCACATAGCGAAGGCGCGTAAAGCAGAAGAATAAAGAAACGTTCAACGTACGTGTAAAGATATAGGAATCAGAATTATAAGGTACCGGAAGAATCGAATCGGGGCATAATTCTAAAGCCCAATTGAAAGAAAGAGCAAGCTCCGCCTTCTATGCCAGTGTGTGTAAAGGCAGCTTTGACAGACATCAACTGTGCCCAGATAACTGGCTGACTCGAAACTTCTATTTAAAATTGGCTATCTAACCAAAACGGTTCATTTTCATTTGTGCATTTAGGCAAGAAACATAACTAAGCATTGAATTCATTGAATTATTAACTGAGAGTGATAAATTTGTTCTGTGATTTTGTGTAAAGACAACAACAACAACCCGAAGAACAAAAATGATGAAATTATCTGCGAGTATTTGTTTGCTGGTCGTTCTGGCTGTGGCCAACCAGGCCCAGGCTGATAGTCTTAAATGTAAGTATATTATTAATTTTACATTCAGCTGTTAGAATTTGTTTAAACAAACTGAAATTACTTTGAAAAAACCAATAAATTTCGACGCAATTTACGTCGATTGCGACTGAGTCGAGGAAGGCCAAACAAAGAGAAAGAGTACAAATCAAGTGAGCATGAGCAAGAGCGCGTAGCATGAGCGAAGATAAGAGCGCGCAAGTTTGGCCAGTGGCTGTTCTTGGTGCTAAAGTGCTCTCTTAATAGCAGGCTGTGGGAATTTCCAATATTATTCTTTATTATCAACTCGAAAGTTGAATGATTTTTGCAAGATGCTATTTGTTAGCCACCTTGATTTCATTGTGTAACATATTGAATAATTAGTGAATTTCATTAGATTGATTAATGCCAAGTGAGAGAAACGAAAGCTCAAAACTCTCATTTTCAAGTCGATGTTTTTGTCATTTGCTTTTGCACACGACCCGCTGGTTGTGTAAGTGTGAGCAGGCTGATTAAGTGGATTGAGGGAAAGTGAGAGCATGAATTTTGCACACGGCACAAAATCATAACAAATGCCGTTACTATGGCGACACTTGCGCACACTACGACAAAGAGAACACGGAAAGAGAGAGGGAGAGAGCGTTTGGCGTATGTCTGCACTTTGGCTTTGTACATGCTTTGTTCTAGTTGTTCTAGAATCTTGAATTGGCAATGCGATTGAATCGACTAAAGATGCTTATGCAATGCCATCCCTAACCACCTCTCCTTGCACGCCTCCTTCCATTTCCATAGTTAGCCAATCCAGTGTTGTGCAGGAGCTGAAAAAACAAAAGGGCAATGAAATCAAGTCGACGAATCAAATGCAAGATTCCACATCTCTTTCCACATGTATGTGTCGATTGTAGAATTCCCCTTTTTAATTACTCATTTTCGAGTATACTCATCTATAATCTTATCTAAAATCACTGATCTATTGGCTTACAGGCAACATCAGGTCGAATGCGCTCTTTAAGGGATGGCCCGACATGAAGCGTCCCTGCATCGAGGCCATGCGCAAGCAGATTCAGAAGGAGATCCTCGCCTCAACCCAATACCTGGCCATGGCTGCACATTTCGCCACCGACACCGTGAATCGTCCCGGATTCACCGAGCACTTCATCAAGGCCGCCAAGGAGGAGCGTGAGCATGGTTCCAAGCTGGTCGAATATCTGTCCATGCGTGGCCAGTTGACCGAAACAGTGAACAACCTGATCTCTGTGCCGGTTAGTATACATTTAAATTAATCAGATCCTTTTCATATTTAATAAATTTGTTGCAATACTCAATAGCAAGTTGAAGTGCATAAATGGACTGGTCTGTCTGCTCTGGAGGCTGCATTCAAGCTGGAAACCGAGGTGACCAACTCCATCCGCGCCCTTATCAAGACCTGCGAGGGCACTGCCAAGAACGGTGAAGATAACGATTACCATCTGGTCGACTATCTGACTGGCGTCTATCTGGAGGAGCAGTTGACTGGTCAACGCGAATTGGCCGGACAGATCACCACGCTGGAGAAGATGATGTCCTCGCACGGCGAATTGGGCGAATTCCTGTTCGACAAGAACATGTAAAGCGTCACGGGAATCCCCAACTCATTCTCCAGCAAACTATTCATAGTTTTAACTGTGCTCTTCGAAAACTATCATTTAAAATTTACTGTTATCAGCCGCAGAGAAGAAAACAACAACAACAACATAAACAATACAGCACACAAACAAAACTCAAGCATATGCATAAAGTATTTTGTTATTTAAACATTTTGCCAAATTTAGTCCATAATTAAATCATGCTTAACATTTGGAAATTCTTTCTTTATTTGTGTTTTGAAACATTGGCCAATAAATATTTCTGTTTCTGTTTGGATTCAATTTCATTCCAATGCACAGTTAAACCAACTAGTTTTTTCTTATCGACCCACTTTTGATTGGACTTAACTTGGCCAGAAAACCAGACAGCGGCAAATGTTTATCAATTCTGTACGTGTAAATGACAGACTAAGTTGTGATTTATTTACAGTATGTTATAATTATTTCGTTATCGCTTTAAATACACAATCAAGCTTAAGTTCATGCTAAAAGTCACCCGTGATTTTCTGTAGTTATCAAGGCGGGAATTCATCTGAAATTATATAAAACTCTTAAATACATTTAGACATACACAAGTACAATACATATATTTTTCTGTCAATTAGCAAATAAAGTTATTATAAATGGTTAAATAAACGATATGAACAAATGAATTAAAACTTAAGTTTCATCGCTAAATATTTTAAATTTCTGTAGGTAAATAACAAGGGACATTGGATCTTCAGAATAAACAAGTAAGTATTTTAGAGGAAGGCTAGTTTTTGATTGGAAATGATAATAGAGGGATTCCGAAAAACAGTTTTAGATTTCTCCATACATAATTGTACCCAGAGCAAATCAGGGAAAAATCAGGGCTCACTGAAACTTTTGTATGGAGAAATCTAAACCAAATCTAAAACTGTTTTCCGGAATCCCTTTAATATAGTAGTTGATCTTCTTGGATTTTCTTAGAAAAACTAACAAACTTTTAATGGATTTGCTAATGATCTGTCGCTGCTTCGACTTGGGCATTTTATGGTCACGTCTTTGTTACAAATACGATGTAGGCCTAATCTTGGAAATCACATTGTGTATTCCTTTTGATAAGCGTCCCTTTGGTTTTATTGACCCTTTCAAGTAAAAGGAGCTTGAAGCTAATCTGATTTGTGAAATACAAAAAGCAAACCATCGAATGCAAGGCGTATGTGAAGGGTGTGGGGAGGGGGTTGAGTACATGGACAGGGATATAAAGAATAATTCATAAGTCACTTGTAAAAATGCCCCCGGGGCAGCCCCTTCACCAGAGAGAGAGGGGGAGAGGCTAATGTGGGTTCTTCACCCCTTTCGATGTCGTTGTCGTTGTCGATGTCGATTGATTGACAGGACATGGCATGCATTGAATTATGATAAATTGTGGCAACTGTCAAATGGCCGTGATGATGTTTCTTATTTGTGTTTTGGCCTTAGTCTCTCTTCTCAGCTTCCTTTACTTCCGTTCCGACCGAAAGATTGGACGTGCAGGCGAGCGTGACCAATGGATGAGCACGTCAATGTAGATGGGTTGTCAATGCTCGATGCGCATTTTAAACAATTTCATAAGCTAATATTTGAACAGATGTACCGTCAGATGGGCAAACCGATGGCAAACCATGCTACGATAATAGGAGTGCTCAGTTTTAAAATTGCATCAATTTTGACGCTGCCCTCACACAATAGACCGCAAATTTTTGGCAACCGTTCAAATATTTAAGCGCAATTTGGGGCTGGAAAATGATTGACCTGGAGTGGAGTAGGGGGAGGAGAAGAGGGCAGGGGAAGGAGCAGTCCTCCTAGTCTGGTCCGGCATACAAATTGTCCATTTGGCGCACTTTGCTGGCCAACTATTAATCTTGCACAACCACGACAAATTTCCATGATATCAAGTTTTGGAATTGGACACGCTTTGTTTTTGTCATCATTTTTATTGCAATTTTTTGATGTCGGAATGTTGTAACTACATATACCCTGTACCCATAGAGGGGAATGTTAAAGTGTGTAATGGTCAGAGAATAATATCTCTGATTGTAAGCAAAGAAGAATTATTTATTTATTTATTTAATTTAAGCTGAAGGATACAGGGTAACTTCAATTCAATCACTTTCCATGCGAGGCACTTCTTTTTATTTTTCTGCATTTTTTTGGAGTTTTTTTTTGTCAGAATCTTTGGCATTTCCGACGTGCAAGTGATTTATTCTGTGAATGGGCTGCTGATAAAAACTTGTGCCGCTTATCACAGTGACATTTGTTGTGCCTGTTGACAAATTTGCAACGGCCGACGCTCTTGTCCGTCTGTCTGTCTGACTGTCTGTCTGCCTCTTAGTCACCGTCTCGCCCCTTCCCCTTAATTTGGCACTCGAGCACTCAATGGGCATGAAATGGAACTGTAGGAAAAATATAGCTAGATGTGTGGAAAATGGGGGAAATTGTGAAAATGCATTGTGAGAAGACACTGTCGAAATCCTTTTTATTGCGCCCCTAACGTTGACTGACGATGTCTGCCCGTTTGATTTAGGGTCGACCCTCAACCGGTTCCCATTTGGACTCGGATTCGGATACGGATTCGGATTCGGATTCAAGTGGCAGCCGCTTGCACCGCAGGACATCGTGACACATACACACACACACACACACACACTCGCCATTCATAACCTTGCACTTCCTTTGTCTTGGACACTTTTCTCTCTGGTGAAAGCCGCGCACTTTCTCCCGCTCGCTGTTTGTCTTTCACACCATAAATCTCTTCCAGTTTCCACAATTGTGTGGCATGACAAGCGTGCTGCCAGCCGGGCCAAATGTGCTGCTGCAAACCGGTTTGTTAAGCCCACGATAGAGGTGATTCAATGACCAAGAGAGTTGCTAACAATAAAAGTGATCCTTGTGCCATTGCAAAGGAATAACCCTTTTTCAATCAAATTGTTTAGTGAGGATGCTTGATGAAGTAAACTGAATATATCTGCATTTCTTTTTTAACTAACAAAGTATGTAATTTTCGAGTTAATGATACCGAAATATTTGCTATATTCTGTTCTATATTGCGTGAAAAATTTAACAATTTGGTTCCCGAATCTTTCCGAAAAAAATAAATTTTTAACTGAGAAGAAATAAAATAATTAAGACAATTTGAATTTTGATGAGTTCAGTTCAAATAAAGAAAACACTGAGATAAAATGGTGTTGCTAATGAAGTTAAAATACATTTAAATTTAAATTTAAATGCAGAGTGAATTAAGAGTCCAAATCACAATCAAAATGACATTCCGCTGAAAAATCGGATTAGTTTTGACAAAGCTTTGATTGTTTGAAGTTGGTCTATCAAATTTACAATTCACAATTTAGTAAGCCTTGGTTCTTCATTTTTATTTATGGATAAACTATATTTATGGGTCTCAACGGCATTTACTTGAGTGGTTAACACACACTTGTCTGATGAAACAATGTCGTCAAGTTTTCTGATTAAAATTCTGCAGTCGTGCCCAAGGAATCCCCTGCTCCATCCTCCTGCTGCCCACCATCAATATGTGGTGTCCACATTGTTGCTTTGGCATTCGGAATGCCAAAGCGTTATTGAAATGTCTCAGCAGCTGTCCAAACAACCGAAGCCAGCAGCCCAACGAGGGAATCCCCCTGCCCGAATGTAACCCATGCAGCTTCTAAGGATTTCAGGGACAGGGCACAGGGCAAAGGGGGCAGGGGAGAGGAGTGGAGTCGAGTCGAGTCGTCTGTGTGCTGATTTAGCATATTGACTGCTTGCCGCCTGCAAGGAGCAACTTATACAAGATTTATGCGTCCGCCGTCCGCCGGGCGACAGCACAGATAAAAAGGATTCGTGGCGACCCTCGCCAGGACCATGTGAGTGCGAATGCAATAAATTTGATTTGCATATTAGCACACCAGCAGCGAATGAGATTGGCGGTGGATGGATGGAGGGGAGTGTGGCGGGGGTCAGTTGAGGGAATTGGACGGAAAACACGATGGCCTTCGGGCTTCAGGCGGCTGCTTGGGAGCCATTAGGTAAAGGACTTCAAGCACGAGATCTTGCTTAAATTGGAAATAAATCATTAAAAATATGTGTGCGTTTCCATTCCAGAGCCTTTGTCCAGTTGGCCACTTGCCACAGGGGCATTGCAACAATTTCAGGCATTTTGTGGCATGCAATGGGACAAGTTGAGAGTTGAGAGTTGAAAGGAAAGGTTGGTCGTCTTGTAATTCCCTTTGATTTATAAAGATAACGACACATTGTCGTGTTTAATTTGCAGCTACTGTGACTCTTTCACTCCTGCCACCTTCCACCTCCCATCTCCCGATAAGCTGCATAAATCTTGGCTACAAGTTGTGTGTTGTGGTCAGCACGACAAACAACAACCACAAATATGTTATGACTTGGTCGTATCTACAGCTCCAGGCTAAAAGTTTTCTAATTATGCATGCTCAGACTTATTGCTTGAGACGAGTATTCATACTTACTGTACTATAAACTTACTTTTGTTGTTCGTGGAATCCCCCTGCGATGCCTTGACAGTTTTTAACTGACCATTTTCACTGGCACAAGGCGAAAGTTTTTGGCATTTTTGAGATAAACTCCAACCACTTGAGTGTGTGTTGTGTTTATGGGTCTCGTCTTAGTTCAATGGCCAACAAATAGGAGCAAAGGGGATTTCCCCAGAGAGTCATTCTCAGCTGAACTCGGGGAACTTTAAACCGAGCCAATAGCGGTTCAAAGGCCATTCAAATAAATGCCCAGAGATCCAAAAGACTTATCCAGAGTGCATTAAAACAGAAACTGCAGCGTCAGCTGAAGTCGGATTTCAAATAGATTTTGCTAAAGGGAATGATGGAATGCGGGGATTGTTGGATTGCTGGATTGCTGGAATGACGGCATGATTGCTTGTCGCGTAGTTATGCGGCAGACAACAGACTTCATGGCTTGCTTTTGATTTAAGCGCATTGTTTGTGCTAAATATTTGCCATGCTGGCCACGCAGACAATTGCAGACACGCCACGTACCACGTAGCACGCAGTCTTGCCACAGCTGCAGTCAACAGCCAACAGCCAACAGCTTCCTCTTTCTACTCCTGCCCCTGCCCCTGCCCCTGGTCCTGAGGCATGCTGTAGCAGTTTTTGGTGCGTCTTGTTTGATTTCCGCTACTTGACTGGCTGTGCACACACAACCTTTTCTGCAGCGAGGTCCTGACGCTAAACAGCTTAAGCTTCACACGCAGACACATCCACTTCCACTTCCACATCCTTTTCCACAACCTCTTTCATGTCCATGTCTGCAACTAAGTGCGCTGGGCTCCAGCTGCCACTTCTGGGAGTCCGAGTCACAGTTGAAATTGAAGCTGAATACAAAGTGCATTAGTTGCAATTGAATTTCTACATTGTGCCACAAAGCCAAGCCACTTTATGGCCATAATTAATTAGTTGACCACAACACACACAGGTGCAGCGACTAATTGGCCAAGCTTACAAATTGAATGCTCTTGCGAATCCGGCCAAAACTAGCTGCCACTTTGGCTTATCGGCTCAAGCAGTCAGTCAATTGAATGCGGGTCCAAAAGGGACGACTTATCGGCCATCAAAGCCAAGGATATTCGCAAAATGCGCAGCAGGGCAACCCTAAATCGTGTACATCCCCCTTTGGCAACCCTTTCCCTTGGATAAAAACAACTTGAATTGTGTTTAAGTTTTTATTTTATTTTTATTTTTTTGTTGATGATTATAAACGACAATGGTCGCACTTTATTGAAAGAATTTTCTCATTTCGTATTTGTTTTTTGTTATTTTTTTGAAGTCTGCCGTTTTACAAATGTCTCCATAATTTATTGCAATACTTTGTTATTGCCTTATATAAAATATATATTTATGTATACATAATTAGAAGTGTTAATCGTTTTATCATATAATATATAGTAAATGTTATGATTTTTTTGTATAATATTATTATTATTAATAAAGACAAATACGCATATTATAAATATATATAATTAATCATATATATCAAGTGCTAAATGGGTTACAATATGTAGTGTATGTATATACCATTTAATTTTTTTTGTTTACTTTTTTTTAAGACATAAATTATTAAGTTGCTTCGCCAATAAAATGTTTTAAGTGTTTGTGTAATTTGTGTTTGTGATTTTTGTTTTTTGTTTTGTTTTGTTTTTTTTTTTTGTAAATAGTTTTGTGTAAGCATAGAAAGAGTTTTGCAAAATTATTGTTTCTCATTTATTAGAAATTTGGTTAGTTATTTAATGCTGTTAAATTTGTATCAAAAGCCTTTTACTTTTTTTTGTTTCGTTTTTTTTTTTATTAGCTTATAGATTAGATTTTACTTTTATTTTTATTTTCTTTGCTGCGGCTACAATTTATTGTTAAGCTAAGTATATTTTGATGGTTTTTATTGTTGTTCTTTTTTTGAATAAATCATTTTTAATTTATCGACTAAGCTGAGTTAAACGAAATATTGGATATAAAAACTTTGATTTGAACATTAAAGTATGATAATTGATGAACTTTGATCCGGGTTTGGTTTTTGTTTGTTCTATGGGGCCTTTGTCTTTCTTTAATTGCTTTCTTCTGCCTTTGCATTCGCAATTCTCATTTCCGTTTCATTTTCAACTTTGCACACGTTTTATTTGACGCATCGTTTTTTTTGTTGTTTTTTATTTAAAAAATCTTTTCACAATTAAAACAATTTGTACTTTCGAAAAGGGGGAGGGGCGCATTTATTTAATATTATTATTTTGTTTGTTTGCTTTTAGTTGGTTATTCGCTTAGCCTTGATCGGTGTTGTCTTTATTATGTTTGATTTCGCTAGGGTTTCTTTTAGTTTAGTTTCATTATTATTTTCATTTGTTTTGTTTTGTTTTGTTTTGCTTTGTTACATTTGTGTAGGATGCAGGAGTGCTGAGGTTCATGTTTTTTGTATCTTTGAATGTTTTTTACTTTGTAATTTCTCGCCTTCATTTTGTTATAATTTTTTATTCGTTTTCGTTTCTTTCTTCGCATTTTGTAAAATATTCGTTTGTATATTTGCTTTAGTTTTAACAAGGAAATCAAACAGATACAATAGATATTTGTTTTTTTGTTGGTATTTTGTTTTGAACACAAAACCAAATGAAGAGCTGCATTAACGGAACAAGGACCGCAGGATTCAATTATTATCGATTCATTATCCTTTTCGCTAGATCTTGCCCCGTTTTGTTGCACATTTGTCTATTTTAGTTTTATTTTCTTTGGTTTTTACAATAACTTTTATGCTTATGTTTTTTTTAAATTCTTTTTTGTTTTTTGTTTTTTTTTGTGTTTTTTGTTCAGGTCCAAAATCAAATTTGACTAATTCAAGGAATTAAAGTTTCATTGCATCTAAATAAGGTAAAGTGTACTTTTGTTTAAATATTATCATAATTATATGATTTGCATAAATTTTCATTTTCAATAATAGAAACGAAACAAGAAACTTAAACAAAATTCCACTATGGCGTTTCTACTGCTTCTTCTTCTTCTTCTTTCTCCGCATTCCCTTCATCAACATATTCGCAACTCCTCCGAAGTGAGAAAGAGATAGAAGGAGAGAGAGAGAGAGAGAAAGAGAGAAATGTAAACTAAACTAAACTAAACTTAAAACTGGCACATTACGCCCCGAATGCGACAAGGATTTCCGAGCGTAACGGAAACGCAGAACACGCCCATACCTGAGCAGCAGAAATTCTTCTATGTGAGTAGACGCGTCTACGCCGTCGCGTTGGAAATCCTTGCGCCATTTTCTCAGCGGACCGTAGACTTGGGTGGGCTCTACAGAATTGGATCAATTGGGCCATCAAGCTACAAATCCTCTTTAATAGGAGTGTATCTGTGTGTGTGTATGTTACTAAAGTGTGTGTATGTGTGTGAGTGAGTGTGTTTGTGTGTGTGTATTTATAACGAAACATACTACAAAGTTCAATAATGATGACTTTCAAATAGATTATATATAAGTAATACAATGAAAACTTCATATACAATATATGCCATATATAATAGATATTCCATATTCCATATAATGCGTAATAATGCAATAATAAGTACTTAATAGCCATATTATCCTTACTTTTTTCTTTTTTTTTTTTAGAGATAACCCCTTCCTAAATACTCGTATATCTGCTGAGTCACTTGAATTGAGATCGAGATAGTTAGGAGCTCTTTCGGTGTTCATATTCGGGCAGCTACTGCTAAAAATTCACTACAATAATTGTTGAGTTGAGTTTCGAGTTGATTCTTTTTCAGTTGTGTTGAGTGGTTTGTGGCAGCTATGATTTTGGCAGCATTACATGGGTATATTTATAAGAATATATTGGATGATGTAGTACTTATTATAATTATCATAATATTTGTTTACTCGTACTTAGTTTGGAAACGTTAAAAACCCTTTTAGTTTGGTTTGCATGCATGAACTTGTATGGTTTTTAAATTTATGTATTGTTTAATAAATGGCTCTTGAATTTTACTATTAAAATTTCCATAAATTGAATTCAAGTATTCTTTGTTTTTGTTTTTGTTAGTACATTTGATATTTTTTATCTCTTTTGTTTTTCTTTGTTTTTTTTTTAACATTTATATGTATGTATATTTTGTAAGAATTAAACTAGAAAAATTCTAATTTGAGGTATGTATTCCATTAATTTGTAATTGTGTGTGTAAGTTTTTCATATTATAGTTATTAATAGAATTGTTATTACAATTACGATTACGATTTCTTTCACCCAATTCGAGTGTCCTAGAAGCGTGCTTAGTCTAGACTCTAGAGCTTACTACTAAATCATTAGAAAGATAGATTTACATGATTTTTTTGTGTTTTTGGTATTCTAATATAGAATCGAAGCGATAATTAAGTTGACACAGAAAGCTTAAGATGATTGAATTTGTTGTTGTTAAATGTACTTATATTATTTTCAAGCAGCCACAAAATTATTTGCCAAAATTTTGAATTGCTCTGTGAGCAAATTTATAAGGTTCCTTTTGGGTGTGTGTAAAATTTGTCACAGTTATGAGTTGTAATGATGTTTAATGCAATGATTGATTGTATTTATTTGCCAATGATGCAGACTCAAGATGTTCAAAACTCTGAACAGCTAAACCTAATTTATGCTTAATCAAAATTATTCAAAATAGACATCGAATTTTATATATTTATTTGCCAATTTACCAATTAGTTTTTGGGCGTGCCCCTTGAGAAGGTTCACTCAAAATACCACATATCATTTCTCATGCTCACAGTTCGAATCCGAAATTTTTAGAAAAATATTCCACAATACATATAGTATACATAAGTTTAAATTTTTGTTTCCAACTTAAAAGCTAAGCCAATGCTCACAGTTATGAGTATGAGTTAAAGTTGCCCATGCTTTGGGCTTCTCACAAACTCACAATTAATTTTTAAAAATTTCGTTTCAGTTTCATTAAATTTTCGTTTGCCTTTACCAATTAAATATCACATATCGGGGAGCTCTTTTAAAGGAAAAAATAGTTAGTTCTTAAATAAGAAAATGCAAATCAAATTATGTTCATGAAAAATGATCGTTTTTGTTTACATCATTTGATTTCTTTTTTTTAATATAATTTTGTTCTTTTTGCAATTTTTTACTTATCTGTAATGCCAATGCGTATGAAATATTTTTGTGGCTGTCTTTAAAATAATTAAAAATTATTTAAATTGCTTATGTTCTTATCATGTGGGTGTTGTGTGTCTAATGAATATGAATATTCGTTTCAATTTCAATTCAATGATTGGTGTTGTTTTCTTACATATCATATTTATCATATGTTTCTCAACGATTTTAATACAACAAAAATTAAATATGTTTAAGTGTTAAGACTGTGGCAGTGTGAGTGTATGTCGTGTGTATGTGAAAGGAGTGTATATACTAGTATGACAATGACTGATGATGACTGATGGACCTATGACTGATGACTGATGACTGATGACATGAAGTGATGTTTAAGTATGTCAGTTGATTAATATATAAATTCATTTATCGGCGGATAAATGCAACACAATTTCATTTTATTACATTTCACTTTTCACACAATTATTTTAATTCATTTTTGCATTTGAGGTATTTGGGCGCTGCAACACATTTGTTTTTAGTTTTTTTTTTTTTACATAGTTGTCAACAATGAGGTAGAAATTTTTATTTTGCAGTACGTTATTCGACTTGGTGTCTTATTAGTCTCTTTTTTGCTTTCGTTTCTGTTTGTTTTGCTTAAATACTTGGAAGTCCATTGAATTAATCGTTTTGCTTTTATAGTTCAAATACCTGAATTGCTTGGATGTTTATCATTTTAAGTCGATTGTATAGATACATATGCACTTACTCGTATTATGATATAAGAGTATGTCCTATAAATCAATCATCACGTTGCTGCTATACGTTATTATGTCTTTACGTTATTCGAGAGATTATACTTTTCAGTCATTCAGTCTTTTTAGCATACACTGTTTACCGTTATCTAGTTAGCCACGAGTTGTAGCTCTCCTACAGTAACTAACTCCTAGTCTGTTGCTCTTACTGCCATTAAATGTTGCATACTTTTCGGCGCACATCACAAATCCGTTTCACACAGACACATCGACAATTGTTGTTGCTGCTGTTCATTATTGGCCATCAGTCCTATACGTTAGCTTATTCTTATGCTGATTGCAACTTAATACTAGCTGGATTTATTAAATGCTGGCTTAAGTAACTAACGAGTAATGTCATGTAAATATACTATATAATTAGTTGTAGAACAAAAACACAACATCGAGGGAGGGTGGATTGAAAAATCGTTGACTTCAACACTTCATATTAAGTATTGTGGAGTACCGTAAAGCGTAAAGCATAATAAACATAGGGCATTGCTAAAACCTAAGTACAACACATAGACACAGTTGACTTCTAAGACTTATCGAGAGAAATAAATGGCAACGATTGTTCGACAATTCATATTCAGATTCATACGCAGCACGAAGGCGCCTTTAAATAATAATTACGAGTACGCATATGTATGTTACATATGCTTATGTATATTCAAGTAATTATGTGTGAGTAAGTATACGATTAGTAAGTATCTTATGCGTTATGGGCTAGGCTAAATCAAGGGGGGTTTGTTTGTTTGCTTGTTTTGTTTTTTTCTTTTGCGAGACCAGGCCACGACTCTGGGGCCTTTGGGCCCTCGCTCGTATTGCTTGCTCAACACTTTTAAATCGTTTGCTTTTACTGGCTATTTGCAGCTGTATTAAGCTTATGCTAATGTTTAATCTATGTATTATGTGTTTTTATTTTGTTTTGGTTTATGATTTTTCATGCATGTTTAACCGATTGTTGGTCCACTTTACCAGCGGTTCTTTCACCCATGCTGACCATCTATCGGTTTTAGTTGTAGTGCTTAAAGTTAGCCGATGTGTGTTTGAGTTCCTAATATAATTATAATAAATATAATGCTAAATACAAATACCAATAATACATATAGAGTACGATAATAATAAAAAAATAATTCGTTTCTAGCAAAACCTTTGCGCCACATTTTGAACGCCTACGTGAATATGGCAACACAAGTGGGTTAAAATATTATATCATATGCTTCTTCTTGTCTTTTGATCATCTATAATTTACACACAATTCTTTTCTAAATGCTAACAAACAAGTGCAGCCCATTTAAAGTACACATAACTTATTACGATTAGAAATATTTATAAGCAAATATCGCTAACTTTGTGTACTTAAAGATTGAAATCAATATCTTAAAATGAAACTAAAATAATATGAACTCGCTTTGATCGAGGGCAAACTTTACCATCAATGCTTAGGTAAATCAAAGGGTACGTACACATCTTCAATTAGGAATTACAAGGAATTGATTTAGTTGTTAATTGTTTTTTTTTTTTTTTTTTTTGTACTTTGGCAAGAAATTTTCAACATAACGAGAACAAACGTGAACAAAAATTCGACTACAACATTGACAAAGACAAAGATGAAGCTCGGCGAGTTCTTTCGACGAGCTCAACTCAACTCAAAATTCAACTAAGACATTGATTTAGTGCATGGGGTAAGGAGGTAGGATACTAGGCAGGGTGTACAGGTAACTCAGTAAGCAAGTTTGCTAAAAACCAAACGATAAGTTCATCAAATACGCGCAACTACACGTATGTATCTCGTATCTGCGAAGCGTGTTGAAATAATGTGTTGCATACGCCAGGGCGCAAATGCAATTACTAAGCTATTTTATTTTATGTATTTATGCGGCGATTAACATGTTCCTACGTTGTACAAATTACTATGTATGTTTGTTTGTATCTAAAGATGCAACTAACTGAGGTATACGGACGCTGCTTCAGACGAGGACAAAGTGACATTTCATTTCGGTAAAGATTTCTGCTGACTGTGGCAAGTAAATAGTGCGAGCCTGCTAAACTCGGCAGTTTATCGTCCGACATTTGTATATTATATGTGTATGTGAGGCAGTCTCCAAAAATAACAATAATTATAATCGATTGCATACAAACCAAAGGAAAATAAATGTGGCAAACTCAAAAAACCAATCAGTTTGAAATAATACGAATATATCATTTTTAATCATTTGAAAAATCAACAAAAATTGTATATTTATTAATTGTAATAATAATAGCAAAAAGTTATGTAGTATAATTGTTTTTGTGATTTTGTTGTTGTTTGTTGTATTTGTTTTTATGCATGTATGTATATTTATTATTGAAGTATATATTTAAATTTATTTAATTTTCATTTATGTATAGTAATAATAATAATAATAAAAAATCAACTAAAATATTCAACTAAATTACATTAAAAAGTAGACAAGATGGGAGTTTGTGGACGTGGGATGAAGAAACACAAATAAAAAGGGGGCGTGTGTGAATATTATAACACTGGGCATAATATATTTTATAGAAAAATAAAAGGTACAAAGTATTATATTACACAATAAACAAATAATGCTTAAACCAAAAAAGTGTGCTAAATTTTGTATTTTAAAAATGATTTTTGAGTGTGTGTGTTGTTTGTATTTATTTGAAGGAAATCATACTAAAAATTGGTGGATAGAAATGTTGTATATAATGAGGTGTATTTAGATAAGTGTAAAAACAATCATTTGCTGCGCTTCAATAGATGATATATGTTTTTTTTTTTGTAAATTAAGTATTCCCCCACAGCTCAAATTGTCTAAACTTTACCAATTTGTACATTTCGTCATCAGATGATCTGAGAGAGCTCGTGGATGCTACGTGAAAGTCCTCAAAAATGTTTGAAACTTGTTCTTGTGCAAGCGTTGGGAGCTTTCAAAAATTGATTTTAAAGAATTTTGGTGTAAGTTTAAACATTTTGCTGTTGGAGATATACACACAACTTTTATATTTGTATTTAGAATTCGAATTATTGAAAATGTGATGAACTTTGACTTTAAATCGCGTGCAAATATATTGTTATACATTTTAAAAAATAATTAAGAATAAAGAAATAATACAAAAATTGTCTGCTTTCATTTTTAGTGTGTTTAATGTTTAATATTTTTTAAATAAGACTAAACAGAAACTGTCTTCATTTGTTGTTGTTTTACGTTTTAAGTATTCGTGTGTGTTTATTATTATCAAAATCTTTATATATTATTGTTATTTATAAAAAATATGTTATTGATTTTTGCTAAGGAGGTAATATAAATTACATTTAAATGTTTTTATTTAGTTATTTTAATTGTTTATGTATTGCTATTTTGCTTTAGATAGAACTGAAAGTCTGACTATTATTTAGTTTAGTTAGATTTATGTTTTAGTTAGGGTATTATTTAATATATCTTTTTATATTACTTTTCTTTGTGGCTGAGGTGGGCATTAGTTTGCTGTAATTGAATCTTAATTGTTCAATTGTCCAATTGTTTCAAGTTTTGCACTCAATGCATACGTTTAACAAGTTGTCAATTAGAGTTGAGGGTTTAGATTTATAGTTTAACACTTTACTTGCACATTTAACTAAAACAAAAATAAAATTCAAAACTAAATAAAAAATTGGGCATCTAAACTAAAACACGGGCTGACTTATACGGTAGTTGGTGGTGCGGTGCTGCCTTTGACCTTGCATATAGTGTTTTTGCATCATAACCATAATGCCAATTAAATATCTAAACAACTATGTATGTATATAGTTATAGGTATATATGTAGGTGTAGGTGTAGGTTGGTGTATGTGTTTGTGTTGTGTCGTTTGCCTATAAATAATTTGCATTAATTTATATATACATATATATAATGTGTATGTACTATATAATGTAATTGAAATCTTAAATTTAGACGAAAATCATATACAAGTAAGTATACAATTTTCTCAAGTAAATGCCAAAAAGTTTTCTTGATTGGATTTAGGTTTAGGTTTAGGTATATGTGTAAGTATATGTAATTGAATAACTTAAGCATAGTTCTATATAGGTAAGTATGCAAACGAGCTTCTTGTTGAATCGTGAATAAAAATTACTATCACTTCGATTTTTCCCATTCCGCTTTCGACTTTCTTTTATCTGCATTCTGCTTTCTCCTCATTTTTGAAAATGTACTCATCGTATAATTACTTGTATTATTTGGTATGTTAAATGGCGGCAAATCTAGATGCCTATATTTCAAGTGTTGGAAAATCGCGGCACATGCAAGCTGTTAATTTTATTTTAGAGAAAAACTAAATAAAAAAAAAACCATAGTTTAATTCCAGGCGCCAGCCAATGCAACTTTTAAGATATTTCAAGACAACCATGCCAAAAGTCACCAATGCGGTTGAATGTTTCACCGCTCAAGGAAGGGAAGGGAAGGGTACTGAGGAAATACTGTATAATAAATAAAAGTGGATGAGTTTGGGGATATATGGGTATTATACATAATATCAACTTTATCACACTGCCGTCAAAAACAATTTTGTAATTTTTTAAAAATTATTTACGTTACGTAGATTCACAAGTGTGTGGGGCAAATATCAAAACTGTATCACATGACATGAAAAGCATTAGTTTTTAAATGAGAAAAAGTATACGGAAAATGTACTTAATCTAAACGCATTCACAGTTATTTGTAGGTTGGTTTTTGAATTTTTTTAAAAAATTTGTTCCTGACGAACGACAACTCACAAATCGATAATGCATTTGAAATGTTTAACACATGTTTTTGAGGCTTGGGTCACAGTTTGGCTGTTTTTTCAACAAGACAATTTTGGTGTTGGGTTTTAGGGTAGTTTAGACATTTTTTCAAAATGTTTAACACAGGGTCGAGATTGGAGGTTTTAAATTTTTATAAAATTGTAATTTGTTTATGTTAAACATTCACAGATGAAATTTAGGGAGTGCGACGCACCTACCAATTTGAGGGATTCCAAATGGATCCGATGGATGCACGTCACATTTCACAGACAGTTTGACGAAACTTATGGAAATAGTTGATCTTAGGATCGGTTCGTTTTGAACGCTATGCACAGACAGAAAAAAAGTAGTTAATACGTTAATACGCAACTTTTAACACAGTGTCTGCTGTTCCACATTCTTTTTTTTTTTAAGTTTTGGTCTGAAAAACTTTCTGACACAGTTTTTTGGTCATTTATCAAATTTGGGTTTTTCTTTTAATTTGATTAAAAGTAAAGATTGAAATCTTTTAATAATTTTACACAATTCTGAGATGAGAGAGGAAGTGGGCCAGGGGTAGGGAAAGGGTGGCTAGAGGAAAGGGTGGCTAGATAATATGAATAAACTTATATTTATAGGGAATTTGGTGACTTTTGTTGATGCACAAAAATATAAACACAAAACAGGAAACATTGAACCGCTCTTTAAATCGTGGGATGTTTGCATACCTCGTAAATACTTGTAAAATTTAGAAAACTTGCTTAAACCTATTAAACCTATCGATAGCGTGTGAGTGTGTGATTGTGTGTGTGAGTGCAAAGCACACAAACAAAACACTTTACAGAGATCCATCACATACGGCTGTTCTGATAAGTTGCCTTGCCTTATTACAATACTTCTAAAGATAGAGAGACACAGATATATAGAAAGATGGAGATTGATAGATATAAAGGGAAAGGGAAACACAGATAGATAGAGAAAGAGAGATAGAGATAGGGACCTAAATATACTCATACATAGTACAAAATGATGATGTTAACCTAGCCAATAACAAGGAAATGCCTACTTCTAGTACAATCCTAATTTGGGTTCACTATCTTACTTAAAACTTACTAATTAATAATCACGCTGCGCCGAAAGTTGTTGTTATTGTTGCTGTTGTTATTTAAAACTTATATCATAGGATGGGCTGGCAATGGACTTGTTTCAAATACCTTAAAGTGGCTGGCGGGAACGTTGACTTATTTCTGTAATTGCATGCGCCGCGAATTGTTATCGATTTATCGAATTTAAATTCAATTTATAAGAAATTTATGCTGAAGGTTTTGCTTTGGAAAGAATTTAAGAAAGTGATTTTGTTGTTGTGTTTGTGGGGGGCGTTTTGCTTTTCCAATTCGCTTACTAAAAACTAGAAATAATTACCAATCGTTTAGGTAAAGATGTGCAACTTATCGATTAATTTAGTATGTAAATGTATGTTTTATAAATTGTGATTTTGTTTTGTCGTACATTCGATTAATATATATATTGATTTTATTTATATATACCATTATTATTAATATTTTGTTGTTGTTATTGAGCAGCACAGCAATTTTCATTTCATTCAACGAACATAAAATGCTTTGCTTTCAATTAGTTTTTCCTCATTTTCGCTAAATTATACAAAAAAAAAAAACTGAAACCCCTCAAAAACTATGCGAAGTTAAACGCGTGATGTAAATCGCATTCTCTTGTCTTGGGTTTTCTTTCGTTTCCGTTTCGATTTTGTTTTTGGTTGGTTTAATATAAAACGTTTTTTTTTTTTTTTGATAAAATAAAACTAAAAATTGCTTTCATTTAAGTTTGTTTCTTTTTTTTTTTTTTGTTTTTTGCTTGTTTTGTTTTTTGTAATATGTAAAAAAATGATTAAACTCAACAAAAGTAACAAGATTAATTGTTTTATATGAAGTGTTTTTTTATCATTTTGTTTCAAATGCTTTACGCTTTTAGTAAAATCGCTTTTCCGTTTATCAATTTAAAATTACACACACGCGCAGCAACAGCTGAATTTTCTGTTTTTGGATATATTTCTAAAAATAGCTGGAAATTTGCTTTGCCTGCTGCTGGTGGTTTTTCTACTGCTTCGGTTACTGTTAATGTTACTGTTACTGTAATTGTTATTCTGTTAAATTCTGTGTTAAATTTTGCTAGAGTAACATTCGCCATTTGGAGTTTAGATTTGTGTTATTTTTAGTTTTAGTTTATGTTTAAATAATCAGTGAAGAGCTGCATGCAGGGAGCACCTCCAGTTGCGGTTTGCTCCTCGAACAATTGTTGCTGCTGGCGTGCATTGATGCTGTGACGCCAAATGTTGGCCACCTCAAGCAGCTCGCCAGCGGATGAGGATGAGTTGGAGCTAACATCTGAGCTGGAGCTGGCATCGGCCTTGTTAACCTGGCTAATGCCATCCTGGCTAATGTGCAAATTGCACAAGAGATCGCTGAACATGTCGTGGGCGAGTGAAGCTGCATTGTGACTGTTGTTGCTGATGTTGCTAATGTTGCTAATGTTGCTGTTGTTGGTTGACGGCAACTCCCAGATATTTTGTGCAGCACTGAGCTTGGCATAATGTGCAGCAGCATTCGCATTCGCATTCGCATTGCCCCAATTGCTGTTGCCGTTGCCACCACCAGTTGAGGAGGCACCCGATGAGCTGGTCAACGATGCAGTTGGCGATGCCGCATGTGGCAACAACTCCTTGGCCGCATAGAAATTCTCCCTGAGCTGGGCGCAATTGTTGGGCGATGTCTGAGCCCAGAGCAACTCCTTGCTGTGGCTGCTGGTCGGACTCAACGATGGCTGGGAGCCGCTGCCCGATGAGCAGCCGCTGGTGGAGCCGGTGGTGGAGGCATTGCTGCCGCAGCCCCACAATGCCGATATGGCCTCGGCCTGGGCCTGACCCACCATTGATTGGGACGACCAGGCGGAGTTCAATTTGTTGCCGCTGTTCATGTTGCTGTTGCTGTTGTGTGAATTATTGCTAATTAATAAGTTACTAATACTGCCGTTGCCATTGTTGCTGTTTATGTTGCTCATCAAAAGGCCGTTGGAATCATGGCCAAGGCTCAAATGGCCCAGTTGCTTGTGTGGCTGTTGCTGCTGCTGTTGTTGTTGCTGAAACTTGCTCATTACATCCGCCATGGCCATTAGGCTATTTGTAAAGGTTAGCTTATGTTGCTGCTGTTGTTGCTGTTGTTGTTGCTGTTGTTGTTGCTGTTGTTGTTGCTGCTGTTGTTGTTGGTAGCTGACAGCACGAGCAGCTGCTGCAGACACCAAATAGGCAGCCTCATTTGCACGTTGCGTAGTTGCGGCAACTGCTGCTGGTTGATTGACGACAGCAATTGTCGGCTGCTGCTGCGATGGTTGCTGCTGCTGCTGCGATGGTTGCTGCTGCTGTTGCGGTTGCTGCGGCTGTTGCTGCCTTACCTGCTGATGCTGCTGGGCATGCGGATGAGCGCCAATTAGATCGGGATTGATTTGCTGCTGCAGAGGGGCCGAATAATCGATGGCCGCGTTGAAGAGCGGCTGCTTGGAGGCCGTTGGAGCACCGTTGTTGGCGGCGACACTGGCGACTGTTGCACCTGTGCCTGTGACCGCTGTTGGCGACTCCAACGGGGCCTCATGTTATGCGATCGCCTGCAGCCGTGTCGCGTTGCTCTTGGCGTAGCAGTAGCTCAGCGGCTTCACAAAGTGCGTGTCCTGCGTGTTGCAATAGGGGCAGGTCACGCCATGCGAGTAATCACTGTAGAAGTTCAGCCGTTGCTGTGGATGCATCAGCATCTTGAAGCAATTATTGCACTGCAAGACACGGAAAGAAATCAAGTTCACATGTTAATTTGAGAGCTGCAAATTTGGTACTCGATAAGTTAATCAAGTAAATATGAAAAATCGGAGCTTTGAGCTTTAAGGAAATAGCTTTCAAAGCTCATCAAGTATTCATTAGTTGCTGCAGTTAAGCAGCTTTCATTTTGCTTGGATTTGTCAAGTATTATTTGAGCTTTAAATTTGTAATGAACTTTAGAATTAAGCGGCTTTCAATGTGCTTGCAAAGCTCTCGCAATCAGTTGCGTTTTAAGGTAGCTTAAGAATTAAAATTTCATTTCGTCAAGTAAGTATTAATTTAAGCATAAGTGATTTGAGCTTTAAATGAACTTTTAAGTTAAGTAGAGTTCAAGTAACTTCAAATAGAACTCACCTTATACCGCTCGGCACAGCAAGGCATGGCCGCAAAGATGTCGTAGGCATACATGGTGCCCAGAACCAGACTGGAGCCATCCCAGGGCTCATTGCAGAATCTGGATTAAATGAAAGTAAATGCAAATTGTTATAGGTATTCGTATGGGATTAAGTCAAACCCTTTGTGGTCTGGTTGTTAGCTATAAAGGGGAATTACCTGCAGCTGATGACGCGACTGCTGGAGGTGCCGTCCAGGCAGCTCATGCAAACACAGGTCAAGTAGAGCATGCGTCCCTCGTATTTGACCTGAAATGGTAGAGGCGAAGGCATGTATTACAAGGGGCGGGACTCTTACAGAAGGAACGGGACAGGAAGTAACTGGTAGGTAAACCAAGCAGTCGCATAATTCATTGTCACAACAATGAAAAATGATTTCAAGCAACTTTCTACTCGGCATTCGTATCGTTTCCCTCTTGTTACTGCCACTTCTTATACTCTCCTTTTCTCGTCTCTTCTTGTTACGAGTAATTCTCAGCGTATGAAAAGGGCTTTCGAAGAGTGCAAGCGACGCGACATAATAATTTCAAATAAAATGCAAAATGCATAGCAAACGCCCACGAGACGCAGTCCCTGACAGTGGCAGTGGCAATGGCATTGGCCATGGCCAGAATGGAGACCCAGAGCCAGGGCCAGACCCAGGCAAGGCCCCGACACAGACACATACCCAGCAGAGGCAATGAATTATAAATCCAGGTTTAAATTAAAGCGCAAACAAGCCAAGGGGGACAACAAGGCTGAGGGGACAGGCGCCATCCCATGCCATGTCAGACCAAGTCAAGCGAGGCATAACAAAAAGCTTGGGGGAAAAGCAGAGACGCTGACAGTGTTGGCCAGTTTAGCATTCTTATAGCCAGACTTTGCTACTTATTGTAAATGCATAAGCAAGAAGTTTGGTTATTTTAAAAAATTACTTTACTTTCTACTTTTATTTTCTAATTTCCAGATTACTTCAATAAATTGAAGAAAACATTTAAATATTATCAGTCAAAAATACATTTTGGGCAACAAACAGTGTATTTGATAGATTGGAATATCTTAAAGAAGAACATTTTGTGGAAACTTACAAATTTTCACAATGAATTTAAAAATTTATAGTACAGAGAACCTACTGAATATATAATTGAAGGTTTTAAATATTTACAGAAATTATTCAAAAATAATTTCGAGGTCAGACTAATTTAGAGATACTATTTATGTTGTCAATTGCTAGCACAGAAACATAAATAATATTTTTTTTTTTTAATTTAAGCTTATTCAACTATATATTTGGCTTCTTTGTCCCTTGAAATTCAGTCAACACTGGCAGGCAACTGAGGCTGGTTTGAGGAGGTAAACAAATACGTAGGTTGCACGTGGGTTGCTTGCAGCGTTGCAACTGCATGGCAACTCTGGCAGTTTATTAGGCGCTGCCGTAATTATGCTGACTTAAATGGGTCATAAATTGCAAGCTAGAGGTGCGCCTTTCCTTTACTTGCCCCTCATCCACTTCCTTTTCCCAACTTGCACAATTTCCCATAATTTGTGTAGTTATGCCTTCACAGAAGAAAGAGAGAGAGCGGAAGAGATATAGACTCGGACAAACTGTGACTTATGCCTCGCTTGGCACTCAGTTTTCTTTCTTTTTGGGCAAATTTGCAACAACATTCGCATCTGAGGCTAATTGCAATTGCAGCTGGAAAGTTCTTGTGGCACGTGGGCGTTGTGAAAGCGGCGAGCAACGCACACGTGGGTGTCGCAAGCCAACATTTGACATTTATTAATGATGAACTACGAGGCGACGTCGAGTAGTTTTAACTTACCTCAATGCAGCCGCTGGAATGCTGCTTGGGACTGAGAAAGAAGGAGCCATCGACCAACGGATAGCGATCAAAAACCAGCAACGGCTCCTCACACAAAATGCACTGAACGCGACTCATCTGCGACTGGGCGAGGGAGGAGAGGATGAAGAGGCGTGTCTCGTCGTTGCCATGATTGCCCTCGTCCTCAATCTGCAAAATAACAACAGGAAAATGTGACGAAAATTAGATACAACTGGAGAGCATATGTGACTGCAGTCAGCTTAAAGTTGAAAATAAAATATTGAAAATATTAAAATTGTATGTATTGTTGTTCCGATAGTCTTAACTATTAATAAAGTGTATTTGAATATAAAGTTTAAATATTATGAGCAATAGTTTTCATTAAAAAATTACAAATGAAATATATTTTTATTTATAGCAAACACGTTTCTATTTTACAAAGTTAAAATAAAAATAGATTTTCAAACAAAAATTGCAGAGAACAATTTCATCCTTAAATTACCATTTATAATTTAAAATCTGCTTTATATAAGAACTGAAGAAAACTCATAGAAAAAACAGAATCTCAAGTTTGATTCTTTAAAAAGTTTTCCATTTTCTTTTATATATTAAACTTTGCTGCCTTTTCACATACATTGCCCCTTAAGTTAATATGCTTCTATGCCCTTTGGATTGGCAGCATAAAAGTATAATCAAATTTATGGAGAGATATGAAGAGATAGATGGAACTATAACAATGCCAAGGTGCTGGGCTAAAATTTCAATATAAACTTGTATGTTTGTGGTTGTGTCTGGGTGTGTGTGAGTGTATGCATGTGTGTGTGTGTGTTTTTTTGTGGCTAAAACAGGACGACGGCGTCTAAGCGCCAACAAATGAACCATAAAATCCAAACGTGCTCAGGCAACCAGGCAGTCGAGTCAACCAGTGTGTGTGCGTCTCGCTGGCTAAGCCAAATGGCTAACAGGATGGCCAAATTGAAAGCAGACACAGAGCCAAACATTCATATATAGAGAAAGAAAGAGAAAGAGCAGCAACAACGTTCGTTCAATTCCCCAATCGATAATCAATATGGCGAGCCGCGGCTTCTAATAAAGCCGTCAAATAACCAGAGCCAGAACCAGAGCGCTGTTACCAAAGTCAATAGCCCAAAAGGTGCCAAAAGGTGTTGAAGGATGCACAAAATATGGCAAAACTCACAAGCACTGAACAAACTGTGGCAGACACTAATCAAAGTATGAGATGTGTGTGTGTGTGTGTGTTTTGAATTTAACTTGCAACACAGGTAATTGCCGTTTGCCCAGGTGACCGCACAAAGACACAGAGAGAGAGAGAGAATGAGAGAGAGGGAGAGTTGAAGAGATGGCAGCACAACTAACGACACAGACATGCTGAATTATTTAGTAATAATGATAACAAAATGCGAAAGGACACGTAGTCCTAATCAATTGCAGTAATGGGACTTTAATCCTACGTGTGAGTGTTTGTGACTGAGTGTGTGTGTGTGTGTGTTGTTGTGTCTGTTGAAGACATCACAAGTTTAATGCACTTTTAATAAGTCACTAAGCAGTAAAACCATTTAGAACTTCAAGTAGTCGCTTTGTCTGTACAAAATAAATACTCAAAAGATTCGCAGAGTCGCCCAAAATTTTGCATAAAACTCACAAATAAGACAAGAAGAATTTGTTGTCTTGCTGTGCAAATATTTGCCGAGAACTTGTAGATGCTCTTCATCAGCAAATTAATATTTGTACAGGGTTCAAGATGGCCACCTGCCTCCATAAGGTGGTTGTCTCATAAATCTTGGTAACAATAAAATCAACTCGACTCGAAGGTGGCATTAAACTCGATTAATCAATGTTTGCATACATTTTTGGCCATACTTTCAGTTTGCTCAAGGGGAGCAGCAAATGGAGAGTGGATGAAGAGGGGAAAAGCGGGAAGCTTGTAAGCGATATCTTAGCGAAATTCTCTTTCTCATTAAACAAAAGAAACGAAAGCGTTTTAGCTGGCAATTGAGTTGATTGTTTGTGCGGGGTTGCTGGGCGATTGTTGCCTAAGTCCAAAAACAATTGCTTGTCTAGGGTTACAATGGAACAACAGCAACAACAGTAACAACAACAACTGCCAAACACACATTCCATCAAGTGACAACAGCATAATAGTGATAATAAAATATTTCTTTAACCTTTTGCTACGTGACAATTTACTAATTTGCTGACCAACGGTCATTGAACGCGCCTCTTCTGTCGCTGTCTCTGCCACATGCCACAACTTGTTGCAACTGCCACACAGTATTTTCATAATTTATGAATGTCGCGTGCGTTGATGAAAAGCTTGTGGTATTTTCTGTCTGTTTTTCTCAGTCAACTTTTCATTTGGTTTTGGCTTTGAGTTTGTCAAGTGCAAGAAACTTTCGACGCAAGCAAAAAGTTGCCGAAATAAAAAAAATGGAAAAAAAATAAAGCAAGTCAAAAGTCGAAGTGCAATAAACTCGTGCATTAACTCAAAGTTGTCCAGCGGCAACAACAACAACTGGCGATAATGAAGCTATTCAGTTGTCATTTCCTTGGGCAACATTGAGCGCATAAATCAGCATTGCCAGCATTTCCCTTTGACCATAAATATCAACACGCTAGTAGAGTAGAAGAAAATAGAACAGAAACCAAAACCAACGAAAACCACTCGCAATCCGGTGCCACAAATCAAAGTCGAGACATTTCTATACCCTGTACGCAAGGGGAGTTTACTTTCAATTTAATACTGCTAAAATAAAAGATATTTTTATGTTTAATAATAATGCATAGCCACACTTAAGAATGTCTGCAGTTTAACTGCAGGGTATCTGCTAGTCGTGCTCACACTGACAATTACATACACACATAGGTCACACCCCTATCGCCCTTTTCAGCAAGACAATGGACGATTGAAGAGCAATTCAATTCGATTCCAAGTGCTACGATTTTCATAAACACATTAAATTAAATTGCATTTCAATGGGAGGGGAGTAGAATGAGAGAAGGGAAGGGCAGCGGGAAGAGGGGGATCGGAAAAGTGTCTCAAAAGTTGCCTGAATCCATTAAAACTGTTGTTGCTTTCTGTGGCCATTTGATGGCCATAAATATAAAGGCCAAGTCAGGCATTTCCTCAGCTCGTTGGCGCCACACAACTCAGACTAGATACGAGTATGAATGAGTTCGAATAGCACTTTACGAATACTCGCATACATGAATACATTCATTATCAAATATTTTAATTGTTTGCATGCAGTTTAATGAGCTGCTATTGATTTTATTTAACGTAATTGCGTTTGCGTCTGCATCAAAATTACATTCAAATTATCAAATGATTTCATTAGATATTTCATTCGATATGGGCATTAATTATTATTTTGTTGTATTAGATTTTTTTAAGCACAACCGAATTCATTCAATTTAATTTCTTTTAATAAAGCAGCTTTTAAAATGTATCCCTGAAATGTTGAATATGATTGTGTTTGTCTGTCTGTTATTTTACAGTCCTTCTCTCTCTCTCTCCCTCGCTCTTTCGACCCTTTCAAACTTGGCTATCTTTGTGTTATATTAAAAAGCAATAAAGCGGCTTTATGCTTTTTAACTTATTTACGTTAACGCAAAAGAAAGACCCTGAACTTTACATACTCATGTGTACCCATTAGATACTTGCATGTATCTGTATCTCTGTTTGTGTTTGTGTTTGTGCAGACAGTAAGCAAACATGAGACTCCCTTTTGCCTGAGGTGAATCCACTAACTGTTATTAAATATTTAAGTTTGCTTTTTTTGGTGTGACATAATTTATGCGACTGACTGTAACGCCTCATTAATACACATTTGAAATTGAAGTCACAAAGCCTACGGCAAAGTCATGTGCAACTTTTTTAGCTTAGCGAGTTTTCACTGTGGGCGTCTTCGCTTTGAAGCCATTTGATGTCAAACGGTTTTATTAAGGCTGTCAAAACATTGCCGCCTCCCCTTAGCGTGACAAACCCGGAAAAACTAAAACTATCAGCCTCAAATTGACGATTGTCATTTGTGGAAATTGAAAAATTGTATTGCCAACTGGTTGAGTAGGAGTTCAAGGAGGAGGAGAAGGAAGGAAAAGAAAACGCTTTCGAGTGGGTGACAATAAAAGACAGTAAAGTTGAAGAAAGTTGCAACAAAATGAATTACAAAATGCCACTCAAGGTGGGCCATGTGGTGGGCGTGGCAGCAGGCTGCTTAATTTGCCCAAGTGGCAGCCACATCAAATGACTTTTAATATTGTGGCAGAGGCAGCTGAGGATAACATGCAACCAACCAAGAGTTTGCCAACTTTCAGACAGCTGCGCGCCTCCTTAGACTTGCAACAACAACACCAACAACAGCAGCAACAGCAACAACAACAGCGGCAATTACAACAACATTAAAAGTGGCAGTGGCAGATTAACTGGCAGCCTTCAAAGCCAATGACAAGACCAAGAACAAGCGGACGGCATATGACACTGACACTGACACTAACACTAACAATAAAAAAGGAATTGCAAACATGCCCAGACCAGAGCACTCTATCTTCTTCTTCTTCCTCTCCCTGTGGCAGCAGCAGCCCAGACAGAGCAACTGCATCACAACAATAAGCTTTAAATTCAACCTAAGCCCGCAAAAGCAACAGCAGCTCCAAAGCCAAACAGTTAAAACGAAAAACAAGAGTATAACTTAGAATGCAGCTTTATAACAGCGATAACAACGACAATATACCCTGTAAAAAGGCAATCAAATAGTAGCTTAGTTGTATTCCGATTACTTGTGTATTGAAATGAAAGTTTTTCAGCAAATTATAGTTAACATAAAGTTAACAGACTCTGTAAGGCACTTAACATAAAAAGGTAACAGATGGTAACACTTGAACATTAAAGTGAATAAACAAAAATTCGTTTGATTCATAACATTGAAGTTAAAATAAATTCCTAATATATCATAGTCTCTATTCCGTCTGTTTCCAGTTGAAAAAGATTTGTATAATAGCTCAAAAGTACTACACTCCTTTTACAATTTTATGTACTGAGTATGACAGCGGAATGAAGCAAAGCCGTAGAGAAAGACAGAGATAGAAAGAGAGAACTTGTACAAATAACATGAAGAAATGGCATGAATGGGCGGTAGGGAGTTTGAATTCACTCGCTGCACTCTTATAAATGAAATGGAGTAATAATATTTTGCGACAACAAACGCAGCAGGATCCCCAGCTAGGAGTAAGTACAATAGAATGATTTAAAAATAAAAAGAAGACAAAAATAAAAGGCTGCACAGGAGGACGCAGCTGCGTTTCGTGTGGCGCATGGTAGGACTTGGCTAAACAACAATGCCGCGGGTTGTTGCAGACAAACAAACATTTCAATAAATTCAAAAAAACCAGCAGCCAGACAATGAAAAACACGCAAAAGGAGTGCCATTCCAGAAAGCAAGCAACAAACGAAACGAACCAAAACAGATACCAGACCAATGCCAGACAGAACCGACAGAAGAACCGACTTTGCTTTTGGTTAACACAAAAGGCTGTGAGGAGGGAGTTTAAGCGCTACTCGAAGTGGCTTAAAAGCGTGTCGTTTTGTTCTATGTGCCCCACCTGCATTTGGCAATCTCGTGTCATTTGCACTTAATTCAAATGCGCGACACAATTGTCACAAGGAAAAAAAATAAATAAATAAATAAAGTAAAAATTCCCAGATATTTTTGGCATGTTTTTCTTCATATTTCTTCTTTTTTCTTTTTGCGTCTGCGATACGCGTTCTTATAACTTCATTAGCAACATTTTTGATAAGCAGCTTTTGCCACGTGCCTCGCGTGCCACATTTCGCGCTGCGTTTTGGTTCAGTGAACTCTCGATTTCGGTTCACAAATTATTAGATGCTTCAGTTAACAAACATCTCTCAAAGATATTCGTCTATTTAAATGTACAATTGAGCATTGATCTCACTCAGCTCTCGAGAGTGTCCTTTCTGGCCATGTCTGACAGTCAACGAAACCTTCACTTTCAGTCGATTTTAATTCGCTTTTTTATTTTGTCCTATCCAATTTTCAATGGTTTTTTTTGCATTTGCCATTAGCTTAAGCAGCTTGAGTCAGAAAATATTGTTGTTGTTGTGTGTCCTTATTTATGCGCTGACTTTGCCTTTGCCTTTGCTTTCGTCTGACCCTTAAATATCAATTTGCAAATAAATTGTATTTGCCCTTTTAAGTTGTTCTTGTTGCCGTTGTTGTGGTTGTTGTTATTGCTGCTGAAGCAGTCTGCTTATTTATCGTTGCGTTCAATGTTCTATAGCATAATGGCCTTTTATTGGCAATACCAATGCCAAAGCTAAAAGCCGCCGTCAGCAGCAGCAACTACAACCAAGTTCTAAATGCAATCTCCCCGAAATAATTTTCGACATCGCCCGTAAGTATGCAACAAAAATTTACTTCTTTAAGTTTATTGAACTGCCCCACGGGCAACCATTTTGTATATTTTTTAAAAACACTGTTATTCCCTTTGGCAATTATTTTTGTACACATTTTTACATTTTTTCTGGCATTTGCCAAAAAAAAAAAAAAACAACCAGATGCAAATACGCAGACAGACTAGAAGAGGAGTTTTTTGCTAGTGGCTGGGGCGGCAGCCACGCCTCCTTCGTTAAGCAAGCAATTTAAATGCATTTGGCGGCACTAATAGTTTTATTATGGCCAATTTCCATGCAACAACGGCAGCTGTGGCACGAAAAACTGGTGCAAATTGCTTGGCGACTATAAAAGTTAATTGTTTAATTATTTTTCTATTTGTCGACATTTTGGCTAAAGATTTGTTTTTATTATTTTTACTTTTATTTCCATTTTCTTTTCGTTTGAGAGAGCGTGTTGCATGCATTTTATGAAGTTACAGTACATTGCTTTGATTGGAACTTAAGCCCGGCCATAAACGAGCTGTAAGCCATTTGGCCAGGGCCAAGAGGAGAAGACAGAGCTGAGAAGGCACAACAAACTTGCAGTAATTTCTTCCACTTAACTTAATGCCCCGTCGATTTAACGGTTAGACAAACATACATACACACACACACACACACATGTATGTACATATATATATATTTTTACAATGTGTATTATTGTTCTGTGCTGCACAACGCTTATCAGCTACGAACGGGAACGGTGCGTATGAGTGATAAACTAGACTATTTTTATAGGGGCTCTGTGCTCCGACTCTTATCGCCGTTGCGGATCAATGAACTTTACACACACCACACACTAATAAGGTTCTGGATGCGTTGCACCAGCTGATAAAGTGCCAATAGGCGCTGTTATCACTCGCCTGCGGTTGCTGATAAGGCTGTATGTAGTTTGTATGTTGCAAATGCTGCAATTCTTTTTTCCTTCTTCATTTTTAATTTTTATTTTTCTTACAGTCAACTAATTGGTCTCGGTTTGCCCCTTTGGCCAGTCCCTTGGGGGCACAGTTGAACCAAATTACAATTTTTCTTTATTTAAGCATTGGTCTCTTATGTTTTTTTTCCTTATTTATTTTTATTCTTTTTGTTATCAGCGAGAGACGAGCGACTCAGGACTCAGCTTGAGCATATCTTTATAATTGCAAAAAGCCAAGCGGAAAGCAAAGCAAAACTGAAATGGCAAAATGGCTGTCTGCATTTTAATTACAGAGCCACAAAAAAAAAATAAATGTGGAAAATGCTGTGAAAATTCTAACCTCAAGCAAAACAATGGCCATAGAAATGGGCATTGAGTTGCACTTGCAAGTCAACTTGCAACTTCATGGCAAAACTTTGATTAAGAAAACCAACTTTTTGCCCGCCAAAGTTAAAGATGTTGAAGGGAGCAAGAAGAAAGTTCAAGCTTAAGTTAAACTTGCAGAAATTGTGAATGTGAAATGCATTTAAACAATTTTCGGCTGTAAGTTTGCCAGCCACATTTCAAAGCAGAATCATATAAAATGAAATATAATTAAAAAGGAAAGAACAATGAGCAACAACAGATTCCAGATTCCAGACGCAGACACAGACAATGGCAAAGCAGAACGAACAAACAAGCACGCACATAATGAAAATGTCAAAATAAACACGACATTAAAAAAGCTTACCCCTAGGAGAAAGTTAAGAAAGCTTCTGCACAACAAAAAGTGAAGCCAGTGCACTCCAAGACACTTTAAAGGCCAATAAAAGTCGAAGCAGAGCTGCTGCGAGCAGCTAACTAGCTAAAAGAACACTCATATTGTCACACACACACTCTCACACACATACTCACAATATCCACCTATGAACATTTGCAGCACTCATCGAGACCACTAATCGCACAATGCTCTGAAAGGTGTCAGACGCGGCGTATACGCAATGTAGACCAAGTTGAGCCTGATTAGCATTTCTAATTAAGGTTTGCATATGACTCGCAGGATAATGACACTTGCCAGACAGTCACATCCATACACACATACATACACATGTATATTTATATATAAAGATTTTTCCTATATAATTAACAGCTTTTTCTTCTTATTAGCCGCATGTTTAGCGGCCCTTCAAAAGCGTGTCCAGACAGTCACGCCCTCCTCTTTTCCGGTGTGTGTGAGGTCCATTTAAAGTGAAAACATTTACATTAATAATTAGCGACACTCTCAACGAACGCAACACACTTACAACTTCCAGCCAAGTGCCACACAAATTGCAATTAATCAAACCCCGCGGCGGGGCAAGTTCAACAAAAGTACAAAAAGAGAGCTGACAGTTTAACTGACTAAACAAGGTGCGATAAGTGTCCAGTCAGCGAAATCAGCGCCAGGACAATGACCAAGGATAACAGCAACCGTAGGAGCAGCAGCAGCTGTTGAAAATGAAAATGATTTAAAGCACATGGCCGAGGACGAGAAAGAGGCGAGGACAGCGCCCCAGGATCCTCCCACTTCTGCTGCTACTCTTCGACCTTCTCCACCTCCAGCGAACTGCTAACGGGCGTCCTTTTGTTGACAACTTTTTGTTTTGTTTTGTTTTTCGTGTAAAGTAAGTTTTTTATTTTGTGCAAGTTTAAAGTTCAACAGACGTTTAGAAATTCTGTGCGGCAAATCAAGACTAGTATGCTGTTTACTCACCAAAGAAATAAACGAAAATTTAAATTTATCATTCAGTTTAGTTGAGAGAGAGAGAGACACACAGCGAGATAGAGAGAGAGAGCGCGTTTAATGGTAATCAAACTATTAAAGACATGTGAGTTCCTTTAAAAGGTCAGCTCCAACTGACCTGTCTAAAATAAGCAACAGTAGAGCCTCGAAAGTAGACACTCTATTTAAATTCTGACTTTATTAACATAAAAGTAAATTTTGAAGAATACTATAAATAGACTAAAATATGCACAAGCATCTTAAACCAACTAATAACAGATCCGTTAAAACATATTTAATTATAATTTAATATATTTATATCTTCAAAGTATATTTCAATTTAGTTAAGCTTTACTGTACCGCGTCTGCACAGGTATTTGTATGCCCTGGCGAAATGTAATGCAGCTGGTTGGTTAAATGGCCAAATTAGATTGTGTTTGTTGGCATCGTTGCTGGTTAGATAACATTTTTGGCAAGTACACACACACACATGCATATACATACACACACATACATACAGCACCGAAAGCAACCACATGAGTAATTAAATTGCAGTCTCTGGGACCACAGACGGCAACTTGTGGCTGCCACACCGAAGGACGAATTTTGAACCTGCGTCGGCGGGGGCCATTGAGTGGCTGCCAAGGAGAAAAAGAGAAGGGACGAAGAGAGGGGCTAAAAGAGGAGACCTGCATGTTGCTTATTGCCTGGCTGAGTTATCATTGTAGATAATTTCATTATATACACACACACATCAGACAAATGCAGTCGTAAGAAACAAATAAAATGCGAAAACTTCAAAGCAACA